>JAVKLA010000031.1:6961462-7007898 GCA_034782735.1 Sagittarius serpentarius | reverse complement strand
CCCCGGCGCGGGGCTGGGGGGAGGAGCGAGCGAGCGGCTGCGTGGTGCTTTGTTACCGGCTGGGCTCAAACCATGACAGCCTGTTAGTTCAGCTTCTGCAGAATGTAGGTTTTTGAGACTTAAACTGATCAATACCTACTCGAGGTCTTCAAAGCCTCTTTGGATTTGCAGTTGGTATCAGTAGAACACGGACAAAAAAATGCTTACGTACAAGAGTGAGATAGATGAATTCATACAGAAAAGAAATCAGAGAGATCCATCTGAAACTGTGCTGCCTGAGTTTTGAGTTGCTGTAGGTATTTGCAATTGTTGAAGACAGAAGTTTGTTTTAAAAACAAAAATAGTTGATTTATAGAGGGATTATATTTCTGAGGTATAAGAACTGGGACACAATTGCTTGTATTCAGGACTCTTAGAGTATGATGTTGATGGAGTTCATAATCCTCAGTACAAGAGGGCCTTATAGCTGTGAGGAAGAAGTAGTGGATTCTTATTCATCCCTCTCCATATACTTTCCAACCTATTTTTCCTTTCTCCCACTATTCTGTTTCATCCTCCTTTTTCTTCTCCCATTTTCCATGTACATTAATGATTTGCCTGTTTACAAATATTTTTGCAAGTGAACAGAGAATGAAAGATCTGTGAAAATGCTTTCTTTATTTTTCCTGTTTCTTATTTTAAAATATAGAAGAAATTATAGGGTGGGGAATTAGAAAATGCCAAAAAAATGTGTACCTCAAGCATTAGGATAGTTGTGCTCTTTGAGAAATAGCATGTGTTCATATAGTTCAGAGCTGAGTTTTAATTCATATGTGTGAGGTTCCTGAGTTTAGGCTACATGTGAATTCCCTCCTTTTGGAGTACTGGGGCGGGGCGCAGGGAGAGTGGGGAGAAGCGGGTTGTATACATAATTTCAACAACAGCCAAACCCTCCCCCAAAAAACTCAACAACACCCCCCCCCCCAAACCACCCAAAACCCATAGGAAAAAGAAAGAATTACTTTTCTTGATTTTTAAACCCATCCTGAAAATCAGGGCAATTATTTGCTTAAAGTTTTCCACAAGATTTCACCTCTAGGCTTGAAACAATCATGGAAGATTTTAATTTATAATGTAATTGTTTTAGAAAGTTACTGGTCACTCACAACAGGGCTTTAGACTGAAGTGTGATGTCAACCATAACTAAAATAAAAACAACCAGTGAATAAATGTTTTCTAGTAAGAATAAATTAAAAGAAAAAAGTTCATAGCCTTATGTGGACAATACAAAATACTCAGCTGGAAGATTATCCTCACTGGTGAAGAATCCTTCCAAAAAAGAAACTTGATCAGGAACCCCTGTATACTATGGAAGGGGATTGTTTATCAACTTAAAGGAAAATGTACTTGGGGGTAGAAGGGGAACAGGAAAGTGATGATGTTTCAGAAAGTGATGATGTTTGTGTATTTGCTGCTTTTTGGTCATTTCTGAGTTATATAAACTGCAGTTTTAATTATAGCTTCTGAAAGAGTGTGTTTTATAGCTCTCTCAAACCTTAACATTTTACTTTAACTGGACAGTCCCAACTAGTTAGTCTTGTATTCAGGTAATGTTTCTTCATCGGTAACACTCTGTGGTTTAATTTTCCAGTATTTTAGACTAGGTATGAAAATCTTGTACTTCATTTACATACACACTAAGAGACCTGCATCGTTTACTTGGAATTTTTATCTTCTATATCCTTGGAAAATTGCTAATTTTTTTTTTTTTTAATTTCTCTAAAACTTATTGGGGTATACTGCCAAACAACAAATCTCACTGCAAGAAGCAACTGAGAGCAAGCTGTAAATGTTTGAAAGAGCAATTTTTAAAGGAAATGGAATTTCCAAATCAGCTACATTATTACTCAGCAAAAACTGCACCAAGGCAAGGCATAAGGAAATATATATGTAACTTACTGCCACAAGCTTATAAAGACATTCCGACCTTCCTTCATACTTTCCCTACTGACGTTCTTCAGTGCCTATTTCCCTTCACTTGCCTGCTTTTCTCCTAGATTTTGCAGGTTTCCCTTCTCCTCTGTAGCCCTTTCACTGCTTTCTCTTTACAGCTGCCGTTGTTCCATAGGTTGGTAACTCCGTCGTGCTGTCAGCAGCCAAGCAAACTCTTCACTTCCCTGCCTCCCACAGTAGAAAATGCGAGGGTCCTTATACAAAATTTCCTCCATGCTTGTTGCATTTACTTGCTGTAGCACCAAATAGTTAATCAGGCTTTTCCCTCCTAATGGAAATAAAAGTATGTAGTTACATGGAAGTAGCAGGGTTTGAAGCATCATCAGAATTTGTAATGCGTTTTTCTTTCGGTGAAGCATATTAAAAGAAAACAATAGCATATTGGTCCTGAAGTGCTTTTGAACTTACTCTACCCTCTGTTCTTTGTCCTGTTCCTAGGGGCAAGTGTGGCAAACAGCAGATTTCATCCTTTTATCATCTGGTTCTCTGAGTCTCAGAATCAAACTGATCACCACAGCTGCAATAAATAAAGTGTCTATTCAATAAGTTATGATGCCAAATATTATTCAACATTCTTCTGGCCAGGCACAGAGCCTGATGGAAAACAGCACATCTCACTTATTGCCTTTTTCCCGGCAATTAAAATTGCTGAGTAATCAGTGGATGCCAGATATGGGAAAGCAGAAAGTGAATAATGCCAAGTTGCTTGGTTTTGTTTATACTTACTATTTAAAACAAAAATACCTATAGTGATATGGCTTTCATTAATTATGAAGCACAGGCAACATGTTAACAATACCAGTCTTGAAGCCTGTGAGAAATATAATTTTATGTATCTACCTGTTCTGTCATAGTGCATGATTTCTATTGTCTTTTTTTGTTCATGTCCAGACATTTTTATGCAGTGTTTGATTGGTTATACATCTAGTGGAATATATAGCACATTCTCTGATAGAAACCTAAACAGTTCAGTTCTAGCGTTTGGGAATACACTCTACTTTTCTCTGACTCAGTGGTTCAGCCTTTTTGACTGTCATGCAAGGAGAAAAATGATGGTGTGAGTCATTTGGTTAAAATTGTTGCAGTCCAAAAGTACTTGTTTTAAATGCATTCTTTCTGAATTTTTTTTTTTTTAAATTTCTGTTGTGGTTTTTTTTCTCTTTGTTTTCTTTTTCTAGGCTGAGGTTCAGCTATGCTATCTGGAAGCACAAAGAGATGCTGTTGAACAGATGTCCTTAAAGCTGTACAGTGAGCAGTACAACACTAGTAGCAAGCGAAAGGAAGAGTTTGCTGATATGTCAAAAGTTCACACAGTGGGAAGTAATGGGTAGGGAACTATTCTTTTTGTTGTTTTATTCTTACTGATCTGTATTTTTTTTTACATGATATACTTTTTCTTGCTTCTAGTTAACCAGGATTTTTCTTCCTAGGCCAAGAGGCAGGGGAAAACTCTCTTTTTATATTTATTTTTTTCATATATGAATGCAAAAAATAATGGGCTCTCGATAATTTATCCAAATCATGGTCTGTTCATAGGACTACTTAACATTATCTAATAACAATCCATTATTTTGATTTAAAAAAATGTAATATATCCTTTTGCTTCAGGCTTTTCTCCTCCAATGGCTTCATATCTTTTGATTTCTTAGCATCTTCCATGGAAGCATCTTTATAATGTATTTATACCTCTGCAAGATAATTCTCTATAATCATTATTCTACTAGCGACTAGGAAATATGAATGTGCAGCCATTTGCTTGTAGTTCACTATTTCAAACATCCCAGTTTTGTACTTCTAGAAAGCTTTAATTTTAACTGTTTTCCCCTGACTTGGTCTTCTCAGTCTGTTTTTTAATAAATGTAAACACAGATATCCCCTGCCAGACATATATTATATATGTAAGTGTATAAATAAAAGCACTCTTTCTTAATAGTTTGAGCAAAGAATCTTCGACTATGCTAAAATGAAATCTTGCTGCCCCTCTCTTTTTCACAACCAAGAAAACTGATTTAAGATGTTTTTATTGAAGGTCTTTTGAAAACCGTATCCTCCCAACTGCTAGCTCCCATAAATGAACATAAGAACATACCTATGAGTTCATAATAGTGTGGGGCAAAAGCAGTTCAAAGGAGCCAACTAGTGCTCACTGTTTGGGTACACCCTCATCCTAATAGAAGTTTTCTTGTAACCAGTAAATACAGTAGAACCTTTCCCTGCAGTTTCCTGTGCAAGGAAAGTCACTGACCAAGGTGTTCATGAGTTCTTTATCTCCAGAACTTCCTTTTCCAATTGTTAACTCAATGTCAAGGTCTTGGAAACACAGTTTTATTAAATTACTGACGGTAAAGATAAATGAGCCTTGTAAACATCCCCTCTTATTATACGGAAAGATGACTGTTTTAGAAAAGTTGATGTGGGCTAATTATGTAGGATTACTGAGATCTTGATTACATATGCAGAAATCTGTCAGATTCTCAAACACGCCAGTGCAGCTAGTGCCAACCATAAAAATAATTTGTTCAGAATTGGTGTGTATATGTATATAAATGTTCACTGGGGGCTACATGTTCAAAAACAGCTTCTAATTTTGCAGCCACAGTTGAATTTGAGCAAGACGTAGGGTTGGAATTTTGTGTGGGGCGTAACAGAGTAAGACATCAACAAACATTTGATTTTATTGAGGATAGGGGATATAAAGCTTTAAGCCTCATGGAAAAATCCAGTTTGTAACTCTACATACCGTATGTGTAAAGCAAATAGGCTCTTAAATGCACTTGTTTGCACTTGTAATTACATGCTCATTACTGGGAATGGTAACCTACTAGTGTTCCCTACATTTTCTGTGCTGTGGCCACCTTTCTGGGCCCTTAGAGCCGTCCCAGCCCTTAGAGGCTCAACAGTGGCTTAAGGGGCCAAAACACCAGAAGGAGACAAATACAATACCATGTATTTAGCCGTTATAGAAACTAGGGTGGGCTGAATTCAGATGGAAGACTTCCAGTTGAACCTGTCTGAGGTATAGTATTGAACACAATGGAAATGCCTTTCAGCTATTTGAAAATACAGTTGATGCAACGTTTCTCTACTGCATAAAACCGTAGACAGAAATTCCACAGTAGGATGACCTAGCTAGAGACCGAGATCTCTACAGAGAAGGGGCCATTTGCATAACTGGGAAAATTTGGGTTTCTATCTATTAGCTGTTGTGGAAGTTTGACCTAGGAGAAAGGAGAGTCTGCAGGGAGAACAAGAGTTTTTGGAGACGGAGAATTGTTTAAATAGTGGGGGGAAAGGTTTGGGAGATGGCTTTGTGCAGGCGGCTAAACTGAGATAGGTAAAGTAGTATCTGCAGATAGGGTGATGCTAGTGGGTGTGTAAAGAACAGATTTCCTGCAGAACAGCCATCTTGTTACAACAGCAATAGAGAGGGCTTACACGTATCTACATGGAAATGGCTAAAGTGACAATGAAAGAGAAGAGAATTAATATCCACTGCAGGAGAACACGAGCTAGCCAGGCAGCAAGAGGTAACCAAGGGTAGTTGAGAGCAGCTGCAAATGGTTATAGCAAATCTGGCTGGAAATATTGCATCTGCTCAAAACTGGGGAGAAGTTTATACAAGTACTATTGGGAGATATGGGTACGATATTTACACAACATGAAGGCCAGATCCTGGGATCCTGTCATCACCTAGTATTAGAGGCCTTCATGGGTGAGGCTTTGAGATAAATGCATCAGAGGTGGCTTCAAGTATGCACAGAATATAAGGCAATTTTAAAGCTGTTAAGACCAGAACTCTAGTTTCACCTATATCCTCCTAATAAAAACATGTGAAAGGAGTTCCAAAAAATACTGACCCAGAAACTTGGAAGAACTTTTTGTCTGGCTGAATTTTTCTGGTAGGCATACCAGTGTGTTTACAGTACTTCTAAATACCATGTGAGTTACGCCATCAAAGAAATAATACAAACTGGAAGTGTGTGTTAAACATGGGGAAAAAGGCTGATGGAAATAGCTTCACATTCCTTTTTATTTATTAATGCCACAGACGAACTGGTTTTCTCATGAGAAAGGTGCTCATGAATTTTCATTCAAAATAATAAATTGATGTCCACATTTTAAGAAATATGTTTAGGGTTCAAGGGATTAGACATGCAACTCTGCATATCTGATTCCCTGTTTACCAAGATAAAATATACTTCTTAATGTAATTTTAGTTATTATGTAGCTAATGGTTTTAGCTTATTAACCAACAAACCTACAGTAAGGATGCTGTAGTTACCCGCCCTTTAACTAGTATTATAGCATTCTTGTTGGCAATGTTTGGGTACTTTTAATGGAGGTATATTTTTTTGCAATAAACAGATGACCTAATTTATTCTTTTTTTAGCAATTGGTGGATTTGGATAATCAACCAAAATTAAACCTTTTCTATAGTTCCTGCATCTGTAACACACACCAGTATTTCAGAAGTTATGCTTTCCCTGATTCTGCCTGTGGCAATATGAAAAAAAAGATCTGCTAAGCCCAGAAAAAAGAGAATCTGAATAAAAAAGATATATTCAATATACTACAGAAATACTGACAGGTACATTTTAATCTTAACCTGTCACTGATCCTACAATTGCTGGATTTTCTGAATATCTTTTTAACGGCTTAGTAACTTACATACGCTTCCAAACAGTAATTTGATAGTAATCAGTAGATCCATCCTTTTAGATGCGAGGCATTCATTTTAAAAACAAAGCTCTTTTTTTTTTTTAATATCAGAGTTATTTTAGAACTATTAAAAATATTGCGATCAAATTGTTTTAAAAATTGATGATGCTTTGTAGGTTGACTTCACTTTCTTTAGGCTCAGGCAAATAACTGCTGTAGATGGTTTGCTTAAAAATGCTCCCAGATGAATTTATTTTACAGCAGAAAATCAAAAAAAAAGAGAATAAACACAGTATGTAAACTATGGGGGAAAAAAATCCCCATTACATCTTGCATCCCTTCCTGGGCTTTTTCCAGTGAATCTTGTTTCTCTCAGTCTTCATTCTGGGTTGAGTTCCTGTTTAGAACTTTAGCTAGATATCAAAATGTTCAGCTGTTTCCTAGTACTTATCTGGGTTTTATAAAGGTCAGGGAAAAGTGCTTTTGTGTGTCTTTAAAGGATCGGTTCCTTCTATTACACCAATAAATGGACCAATTTGGACTGTAACTAAGATGTGGTTCTATAAACGCAAAGCAGGTGTTTGGATCCAGCACATCTTCTGTTTCCCATCATCTTCATATCTTAATTTAGATTTTTCACTGGTACAAACCCTCCAAGTCCAACTGAATCTGTACCAATTTATAGGACATGAAGTCTAGCCTCTTATGTCATAAAACATATGTTTTAATAACTGCCTGTCAGTTTTATGACTTTGGATAATATTTGGATAAGATGGAAGGGGAAAAAAAGGAGCAGTGGATCCTGAAGATACCGAATGGTTATACTTCTTTCTGAGGAAAGGATAAAGATTTAGTATCACTGCAAATACACCATTCAAAATGGAGTTTAGTTTTCTTTTAGTTTCAAAATGATGTCTGAGTCAAATACCTTCTGAAACAGGAGAAAAGCCCTGAACTACAAATGAAACTATTACATTTCAACAATAGTAACTTGCCCTTTTATGCTTACTCTTCTATATAATAGCATCATTGCTTTCCTTCTCAGGGCAGCAGGCAATTTTAATAAGTGCGTCTCATAAATTATTGAGTTAAAGTATACTAAGTACAGTGGATTAAACTAGAGAGTTACTTCAGAAGCAGGAATCAACACTTGTGCATTATACAAGACTTCCTTTGTTGTCAACTCATTGAAAATAATACCAGAGAAAGCAAATGCTTTCTTCTCTCTTGCTTGCTTTCTTGCAGAAAAGCAGTTCTACTTGTTGCAACTTTATCTGTAAGCTTTCAAAATTACCATGCATATGGTACTCTAGCTAATAACCACTGAAACTGCAATAGTATTAATAACATTAAAAACATGTTTAGTTTATTGTTTCTCTGTTGAAATACTGCTGATTTTTTTTAATGGGTTTGCTAAAAAAGTTGCTAATAATTGGAGAAATTAACTTTAGTGGAACATGCACTATTGTTTCATCAATATGGGGTTTTTTTTAATACTACTGACAAGGCTTTTGTTAGTTCCAGTTTTGCAAGTTTGAAGATCCCTTTTCAAGGGGTATCTTTCTGATGGATGTGCAGTTTTTCAGCATGTACCTTCTGTCTTGTATCACAGTGTTTTAGAAGAATCTATGCTTTACGTATTCAGTAGGCTTTCAATAGAGAATCACATTAATCCTTTTAAGCTCCTTATTCTAATGATTTATTTTGTTGAAAACCGTAGTGATCCTCCTTTGAATTTTAATGATTGCTGGCTATTCAAGGATTCATTGTTTTGACTTCCTGTCCTTACCTTTGTTTCTTACATGTCTGTAGGGAACACCTGTCTAATACTGTATCTGGCCTTAGTTCTCACTGGCTTACCATATTCACTCAAGCCTATCTTAAGGCGTTAAGTTGAAATGCTAGCTACTCATCCATGAAAATAAATGTGGGATATTTACAGAGATAGGCAGATAGACAGCAGAGGGATGGCTGAATGGATTGAGTCATTTTTCGAGGAAAATAATATTTTTATATGAATTATATCAAGACGATTGTTGCAAAGTTTGCTCAATATAAAGTCAGCACTTTAAAAACCATTAAACAACAACATCTATGGGGGATTTCTATTTCAAAATTTTTGAAGCAAATGCAGTATGCCAACAGTTGTCAGGATTTGGCATCAGCTGCTGAATTTAGGTCATGGCACTGGCTTAAATTGGATTTCAGTTTTCATTTTCATCCACTCGGTATAAATACAGAATGTCTCTTTAGAAATATAACTAGGAACATCATGAGTTTTCAAGAATATATTATTCTAATACAAGATTTTAACAACTACACAGTATTTATGCATAATACATTTTGTTCCTTATCTACAGCCTTTTGGACTTTGATTCAGAATACCAGGAGCTCTGGGATTGGCTGATTGACATGGAATCCATCGTGATGGACAGCCATGACCTGATGATGTCAGAGGAGCAGCAGCAGCATCTTTACAAGGTTAGCGCTACCGTTACTGCCTTTACCTAGCTATAGAAGATCTGATTAGCTTGACAAGTCTTTCTCTCACAGGATATCGCTGCGTTCATTGTATGTATCATGGTGTCTATTAGAATTCCCTTCCTTGTCCCCAACCTCATTTCCATCCCCTGTGCGCTGACAGGCTGCACCGACATCATAATTGCAAGAAAGTTCCCTTTATCACATTCTATTTGGTGTAATTCTATAGAAGGACAAAGATTTGTCTTCAAGATGAATAGAAATAAATGAAACTGCATTAATAAATAGACTGAAACAAAATGAAGGAAAAAAATGAAATGGTAGCATTTAACAAAATGTGTTTTGATTGGAGCTTTCAGCTGGATTTTTATCCACCTTTCAGACCTCATCTGGGAAGAAAGAAATTTGCCTTGATTTTTGTTTCCTGCTGCCAGGATACAGGACTCTTCCAATTTAATTTTTATTAGTTATACATAAAGCAGACATTGTCATGTTAAGTCATCACACTTGCTTGTGATTTCAGTAAAATTATTTTGAACTTGCATATTGATTATGGGGTCTTCCTCTAACATATACATATATACACACACACACACATATGGTTTCTCTTATTTGTCATAGCAGCCTTAGCCCAGAAGCTTTATCACTTCTGTTAGATAGACAATACTTTTAAGAAGTTCCCCAAAATGTGTGATTTGATCCTAAAATTGACGCAGGCTTCACTGTGTGTCTGAGAAGCTGTAGTCTACGGGTCTGAGGGGTAGTGGGGGAAAGAAAGGAGGGGCTTTCGACAGAAATATCAGGCTGCAGTAAATCTTCCTCATTTAGGCAATTTTTATTGGAGTAATTCTGACAGTTGTCATCCTTGAATTGCTTTGAGCATATGGCATATTTCAAAGAGCAGATTGTGAATCATAAAAAATAAAATTAATAACTAACCACAGAATCAGCAACAGTATAATGACAAGAAACAACTACCCTCTAGCTTTTTTTATTTCTTATTGAATAAATGGTAAATTCAAGGTCAAATAGAAGTTGTTTTCTTTCTTCTGTGATTGCATGATTTGATAATTTCTTAAATATAATTTATTTTTTCTTGCTTTGGCATCCTAATTTCTTGATGGTCTTCTTGCATTTTATTCTTTCTAATTTTAGTCCTTTTATTTAAAATACCCAGTGAGAAAGGGTTGTCACATGAGTTAAAATATGTTTATAAATGGAAATATGGTTCAGATCCAAACTATTTTAGGCTGCAGGTGAGTTTAATTCCGTGGCCTCCATTTCTTGCTTTGACAATAATTTCTTCTTTTTGCTAATGTCTTTTTCCTAACTTTATAAATACTTAATCAGACATAATCACTCATTAACAGTCCTGGCCTTGGCTAGGCTCAGAAATAAACAATGTCAGAAAAGGGTAAGAAGTTTCTTGTGAATCTAAAATAAGGTGTTTTGATAGTGCCTGTCCATGTAAGACCAGCTTGTACCATGCCTAATCTAGCCACTAGTTTTAATCCTATACCAAAAAAAAAATCAATAAACATAAATTTTAAGGAAACAATCTGTCCATCAATATGAAACAGGGTAAAGCTTAAGCAGCCAGCCCAAGTATTTTAGGTGCTATTTAGAATACTTCCCTTTCCGATATCCAAACGTAACCATTAAGAATAATTATAGATGGTGAGGCTGAGATAATAATGCATGGGGAGAAGAATAAAAGAAGGCAGTAATTTAAGAATTAGTTTGCTGTACAGTATGGTGGCAAAATGAGGAATATTGTATACTCAAAATAGGGAGTAATAGTTTATTAATATTTTGAAATTCTGTATTATGATAGGCATGACACTTCCGAGAGCAGAAAGTTTGTGCCAGAGAGAGTAGCTGAGTCTGGAGCCTGTGCAGCACAGACAAGCCAGCACTGCTTCCAAAGCACAGGCAGCTTATTTGTTCTGCAGTTTCCGCAGGGAAGTCGTCTGCTACTTAATAGACCCCCCCATCTCAGAAGTACCTGTCTGGTCACTGCAAAACCACTTGAAGAAGGGTAGAAACAGACTGCCTGCCCTCCCACAGTGAATATTCTCTGCATATACCTTTCTAGTGAAAGCAACAAGGAAATTGTTAAGGATTGAAGGAAAGAACTGGAAATGTGGAGTTTGGTTAAGGGATGACTAAGGAGTGTCCATAAAGCAGGAGGAGTATTTGCTGGTAATGTAAAAAGCTTGGGTGCGTAGCATTAAGGTCTATTAGCCTTTCCAAAAAAAAAAACCCCACCAACCCAATAAAACAAAAAATGACAAAAACACCTCCCGAAGAAGCGTTGAAAGCCCCATAATTTCAGACACTTAAAAGTAGACAAAAGAAAACGTTAGGAAATGTAATTGAGGGAACAATTCTGCACTGGCAAAGGAGAGATGAGATAAATCACTAGGTCTTTATCATCCGTAATTTCAGAGATTTGTGTAACAATGAATCATGCCCTCAAACCCCGTATTAATAGTTTTATAAAACTAGCCTAGTAAACCTCTCTTCTAATCAGTAGTGACACCCTTTTTATTTGGAGGCATTTATACAGAGTCGTGGATGGTCTAGCGCTCACAGCTAAGGGGCAGGAGCACTGCCTGCACTTCACAGGGAGCACAGCCATTCTGGTCGGTAGGGAGAGAAATCTGTACAGAGAAATTCAGGCAGCTCTTATTATCGGAATTCCTTAATGATGTGGGGTGTTACAAAAACACAGGTCTTGCTTTAGCTATTCTTTATCAGTTACAGCTTCAAATGTGAACCTGCTAATTGCACTCTCTGCATTTTGGTGGATTCTCCTAAACCCACAGATCCCTCTTCTCAGTTATTGAGCTGACAAGTAATTGCACCTCTGAGCCAGCTCAGCAAGCCGCCTCTGCCAGGGAACCTGCTGTGGTATCACTATTACCAACAGTAATCATTGCCCCTAAGGAGTCTATGAATGGGAAGGAGCAATGATAAAACAGGTAAATCGGAAGGGAAAAGCATACATTAAAGCAGCATAACTTAATATATAAATGCTAAAATTGCATATGGGAAAGTAAAATATATTTCATGGTTAGACTATTTTCCCAGTACTCTATTTTCAGATTTAATATAGATTTAAGTCAACTCTCAGCTTAATTTTGTTTTGTAATATTCCAGGAGCTTCGTAGTTTTTTATTAGGATCCTTATTATCTCTCTTTAACTAGGTTTTATTTTGCCCCTAATATAATAGGAGCAGCACAGCCGTATTTTTTTTTTAACTCTGAACGTGTATGTATGACTTTCTCAGGATTTCCTAGATTTTAGTGCAAAGGCTTACAAAAAGAGAAAACTATTCTTCCTCACTATGCCCTCTACAACCCTAAATTATTTCAGCTTTACAGTCTTAAACTAGCTAATGATTTTGAAAATCAGCTAGTGTTTGATAAAATGGCAGAATGGAATGCTGACAGTTTATTTGTCCTCTAGTGCTTTATCTGTTAACTAAGAAAAAATCAAAAGGAGCATTTCCATGTTTTTGGACTCTCGCTTCTTTGTACTGCTGTAATAGCTCAGTTTAATGCCAAATGTATCGTGTTTATTTCATTTTAATCTACTGCATGTGAGCCTGATCTCATAAGCTCTAAGTACACAGAACTTGCATTGACTTCGGCTGTATTCATATGCCGTTACTGGAGGATCAAACCCAAAGAATTTAAACTCTGCTAATTAGCCCTTTAGTGGGAACTTGAGTAATTCTGTACCCTGAATGTTCAAAAATGAAGCAAATCAGTATTTACTAGAACTGTGGAGATTAGAAATGAGTATACTAGGCAGAAAAGTTAATGATAATTCTTTCCATTTTCCTCAGAAGATTAATTGCAAAACTTAATTGTGTTAGATTAAAACCCCATTTAAATAAGTACAGTATGATTGTTAAGATTGTTAGTATGTTCAGAATAAAATTAACTAAACTTTTTAAAATATCAAATAAAAGAAATTTTGTTTTTCTGTCCGATTACAAGTAATGTATGATGGTTTTATACAAACGGCATAAGCCGTAAGTCTTGCGCTAGTAAGTCTTCAGCAACGATGGTCACGATAGATGGAAAAAGACCCTTTCGTAGCAGTGCAAAGCTTTTGCAAACACTTCGTTGACGCAGCTTTTGAACAGGTTAACTGCTAAACTATATTTAGTCAAAGGGAAGCGGCGCACGGCATTAAACAACATGAAAATGCACGTCAGAAGCTAAGGATAGCTTTCCAAAAAAGTTGAGGGGAAAAAAAATCTCCCAGCAGTTTTTGTTTCCCTACTGGAAGCTCTCCCTCCTCGGAAGGTGCAGTTCGTTTTCTCCTCTGGGTGTGCTGCTGCTCCATTGTGCCTTTCTCTCTGGCTCAGTGTGCTGTGGCCCTGAGTGGATCAAACAAACCGTGGTGAAAGTTTCCCTCATTTGCATCACTTCTAGACAGCCTTGTCGTACTCTTTGCTGACAGGAAATCACTGTCTTTGTCACCTTTTTTCAGTGATCTCCTTTTGGCAGAGATTGGCCATGTGACCAGGATTAATCACAACAACAGTTCTGGCTCAGAACTCAATGACATGTTTTCCTCAGCACTTCAATAATGGTGTAGAGGAGTCAGTAGGAAATGACTACATTAATTTCAGAGTGAAAAGATAATTAACACTTAAGGACTAGTGCTATAACCTATGGAGCTATTATTCAAATTAAAACTAATTTATTGCAAACTTGTGGGGGGAAAAAAAAAAAGTCCTTTAATGTAACTACGAAAATAATCTTGCAAGAGTCCCCCAGTTCCCCAGTTTAAAAAGAAGCACAAACTATATTTAACGCAGTAATATAAATACATAAAAACTTAAACATTTGAAACTGGAGGCTGAAGTATGTAAAGTGCTTACTTAGATGATATGAATAGGATACTGGCAAACAAAAGCAGCAGTGTGCTCCTAGAATGCTGTGCTTCAAGGAGTTTCCTTGGCAACAGAAATGCAGTTCCAAAAGTAGACAGAACTTTCCTCAGAAAACATACTATTAATAACAACCTTCCGGAACAACTTGGAACAATTTGACTACTTGGCAATAATAATGCCAAGTGTTCTGCAAATTAATCTAACACATAACAGTTATATGTTTCTCTTGCCCATAATTCTCCTGAACCGGGGAACTGAGCTCTCTGCTGTTAGAGGATACAAATGTGCAAAGCGGTTCCAAATGCTGCGCAAACAGAGAGAGGGCTCAAATAGCAGCAGCCTATAACGATCAATTAATGTGCTTCGTATCATTTTAACTTGTAAAACAGATTAGTTTAATTGGATTACTTTGTTCCATTTAAAACAAGCCCTGCGTACCTACTGAAGCCACATTGTAGTTCAGTCTTTATTTCAAGCAGATTTTCCATATAAAGAAAACTTATTAAAAGATTAACAGCCTGTAGAGTGATGTATTTGGACAATATGCTTAGGGGATTGGTTATAAACTAGAAAACGTGAGGATTTTTGCTCCTACACTGGATATTTTGCACGGTCCGGGATGCCTTCTGTCTGTCTGGTAATCTGTCAGTGCCAGCACGGAGCTGCTAAAACAGTCAGTGGGAGAAGATGATGATCATCGCTTCGGAGGAAGCTCTCAGCACACTGCAGGATTGAGCCCCTTGTAGGTAGTAACTACTAATCTGCTATGCATGCAGTATTTTTAGATATGTCATCATTTCTGTATGAGCCAGGAGAATAAACTAATTTCAGATTTGCCTTGCCAATAGGAATCATTAGAATTCCACTAAAGGCCATAAGTTTACCAGACAGGAAAGGTAGGCTGTGCTACTACCTTGGCTTTTCCTGAATTCCTAGATCTAAAGGTTAAAAGTAATCAATATCTCATTGTGCAGCCTGATAATAAGTAATAACCAGGATGTTAAAATCTAAATGATTGCAGATAGCACTTCTGTGTGTTGACCCATTTGGAAGGGTTTTTTAATTGCAATCAGAATATTCATTATAGTTTGTTAATAAACTTTTAGGCTACCTTGCAGAAATTACCACATTTTTGAAATACGACTTTAATGCTATAAGCCAATTCTGTCCCAAATTATGTCCCAAAGTGAAAGCTTTTAGTTTATCTGACAAAGCATATGTAACACTTTTTAAAAAAAAGCAAAAGATTATTCTGCTAAATAATATCAATGGAGATATTCGTTAGCAATACTAAATTACAACACTTACTTATATCTACATGCATGGATTGATACATGCCTCAATGGAAGTTATCCTTTGCCTTTGACATTGTAGTATGTTTTTAACTATCATGTATAGTAAAATGACTGAGCTAAGTTTTGCACAAAACTCTGACTTCAGTTACTGTTCTTCATGAAATTTAGTAATTTCCATGTGCTAGGCTGGTTTGGGTTTTTTTTCCCAACAGATTAAGAACCTCTGTGACTTTCTACACTAGGTAGGAAAATCAATTGTTTTGTATCAGAGGTCTCAAAAATGCCTGATACCCCAAGCAGCAGTAGAAATTTGACTGCTATTAGAACACCAACTAAATGAGTTCAGGACCTGACATAGCAAAGTTTCCTAGTGTCTTATTGCAGGGGGTGGTGAAATTGGTTAACTTTTTCTACACAAGTATTTTCGTTTCAGTTGCACAGGAGAACAGAGTGAAAACTCCTTTGTGACACATCCTATAACAACCAGCTCGTTCTTCCGTGGTCCATATGTTTAACTTTGTAATATGATTAAATTCCTTGCTACTTCTGGCAAATTTTATATTAAAAAAAGCAGAAAAGAAAATCATTGTTGGCAAAAAGTCTTACTTAAAGCAGAGAAATGTTAAGATTTAATATCTTATATAATTACAACGGGAAAACACTGATTACCATGCCTACAGAATTACAAACTAAGTCTAGAGAATGGATAAAGAAAGAATATGAAAAATATTTTTACATTTTCTTGGTTGCTTCCATAATATATGTCAAACGTAAATGTGCATTTTTAAAGGCCGTGTTGTAATTTCTATGGAGCAGGCTCCCTGTATTTCCGCAAGAAGTGGCTTCATACATTTCACAAGAGTAAGTGGGTTTCTCCCATTTCTTCCCAGCATGACATTGAAGATGAACTTCACATTGTAGCGAAGCAGTATTTACTGAGCTTGTAGCAAAAGCCAGCACAGCTTTTGGGAGATTAAAGCAGTGTGTCTAGAATGAAAGAGGCATTCGACTTCAAAACAAAAGTAAATGTGTACCACATAACTGTCATCACCATTCCTTACTACAGCTGCAAAACGTGGTCAATTTACAGTCCTCACGTCAAGCATCTTAGTCAACTCCACATGCTCTGTCTTTGTGCCCTTGCTGGTATAAAATGGTAGGATAAGGTCCCAAGCAGTGTGACCTTAAAGCATTTTCAAATATTCAGCACTGAAGCAATGGTCTGGCACGCTCAGCTGCGGTGGTTTGAGTGCATATGTCCAGCAGTAAATTACCCAAAGCCATTTTCTGTTCATCAAGCATTTTTAGTTTTTAAAAAAATGGAAACGGCAGCTTAATTCACCCCAAAGGATGATGAAAATTACAACCTTCATTCCTTTCTATGTGCTAGGACTGCCTAGTGTCCAAAAAAGGTAGAAAGGGCTCAAGATTAGTCTCCGATATACTACATTATTCACATTCTCTAATGAACAAGTAAGAATAGCTGAAGTATAGCAGCACTCTGGCCTAATCATCAGACCAGGAGTCCCTAAGAAAAGGTGTTATACTTGTGCTGTTACACATGCAGTCAAACACCGGGGACAGCAATACCTGTGCTACAATGTTCTTCAATGCCATGAACCTATTAAAGAGGCCATATGAGGCCCCAAAACATGGGCATGTTCTGATTTACATTGTTCTTAGTACAACCTTTCAAAACTTTATCCATTCGTCTAAAGGAGTTTAGGTTATCTGTATTTATTTTCTTGTTTCCTGACACTGGACCGCATGTAAGCAGTGCAGAGTCCTAGGAGGTGCCCACTCTGAGGCTAGTATTTAATGTATTACGGCAGATTTTATGAGAGTTCATATGAATCAGCCAACTAAAAACATCTCGTGAAGTGACTTGTGAATTCGCACTCACAATTCACTCATAAGCTCTCATATACAGTGGTGCCAAATAAGGGAGATCAGCCCTCTATAAAGACAAAGAGCTTCAGAGAAGCCAGGACTGGTTTCTCTTTATCACACTACGTCTCAGAACATTTACTCTAACATTTCACAGCCTTCGTTCTGGGTTGTGAAACCATGTACTACCTTTAAGATCTTACACAATGACTACATAATGTAAAAATGGCTCCATCAGGGCAGAGAATAGCGTGTCCTGTGCAGTTCTCCAGATATGTTTTTCCCCGTGAGGTTGTCCAGTAATCCTGAGCCCACGTAACCTTACAGAAGCCATAGCATCCTGCCTCAAGGAGTCCCAGGGGTTTAGCCCCATGCTGTGACGAACCACCTTCCGTGCAGTGACGAACCACCTTCCGTGCAGTGTGTCGGTGCTCTAAAGCTGCCTTCCACTGGTCTCACCAAATAATATAGTGAAGTAAGATAAAATTAGGAGTGTCAGTAACACAGTGACAAC
Source organism: Sagittarius serpentarius (assembly GCA_034782735.1). Classification (NCBI taxonomy): domain Eukaryota; kingdom Metazoa; phylum Chordata; class Aves; order Accipitriformes; family Sagittariidae; genus Sagittarius; species Sagittarius serpentarius. The sequence goes on along the minus strand of JAVKLA010000031.1, from coordinate 6,990,157 downwards.
AGAGTTTTTGAGGTTGTGTGTGGACATGTTCTTGGGTTTTTAGCAGCTTGGTGGATTAGGCTGTTTTAGAGGGATGCAGATAAAAAAATCACTAGAAAAAATATACAGGGCAATAGTATTACCCTATTCCTCAAGTTGCCAATTTTTAATTCACTTTCCTGTTTTTTACCTCATACTCCAAGAGAAAATAATTTTTTTCTGAAACTCATAGATATTACATGCTTTATCCATGATGTTGTGCTTCATAAGCATAATACAGGAAATACTATTTTCTTTCCCAATTACTCCTCATCAGTATACCTCATAAATAATTGATACTGTAATGTTTCTTTTTAAAAAATAAACAAAACCCAAATGACCACAGAAAACCTTTTTAGCAGGTTTTCTATATGAAACCCAAATTCACTAAATCTCAATAAACTTGCAGTGGCAATACACTCAAGGCATACATATCTAAATTAGAAAATATAAGTTGCACTGAAGTACAGTAGTTTATAATCTCCTGAAATTTTATTTGGATATGTGTTTTATTTTTATTTTTATTTTTATAAATATATATTATATTTATATATTGAAAATATGTAAAATATCAATATAAAATATTCATATATATTTGTAAGCTTTTTTTATACTTACGGTTAGGTGATGTTTTTAGATTGTGTGTATTCATTTTTAACAGATTGTACTAAAAATAGCTATAGCATTTCGTGCTAACTTCTCTTTCTAACAAGGTAAAGTAAATGATGTCTATAATTTCATTCATAGTTGTTGCGCTGGTGGTTGCATCAGGTCCGATGGTGTCCTAGGCTAGGCTCCAGCCAACTCCCGTGGCCAGCGCGAAACGCCTGTGGTTCTTCTTAACTTCTTGTGGGTGCTGATATTCTAGCATTGCAGAAAACATGGTTGCTATAGAATTCCAGCGATCATGAACTGTAAACGTTCAAGTTGCCTCTATGGAGAGATGCTTTTGGGGGAAGACAGTAGCTGTACCCTTCTCATCCCATTGTTGCAGAATGATGGGTGCGGTGACAGATGTGCAGGGCGTATTCCAGCTGTGTCACTGAGTAGACCAGCAACACGCTCTCACAGGCTGCAGGGAAGGCTATGGAAAGGTTGTAGTTTGAATAGTGATACCCTGGGAGAAGGTGTCATCTGTGAAGACTAATTTAGACTACTAAAGGAGCTAAGTAGACCAGCCTCTGTCGTGAGGAGGTTCCTCTAACAGGGGATTCAGAGCAGAAGCTTAAGAACTCTGAAATAGTTTCAGAAGGAACCTTTTCTCTCTTAGCTCTCTCTCCACTGATTGTATAAGGAGGCTACGAAGATCAGCCTCACTTGGCGTTACCTCTCACTGACTCTCAGTTATCATGAAAAAAGGGGTTTTTAGTACCATTGTGCCATGCCTATGCAATATTCCAGTTTGAAACCCTGCTGTGATGCATCCAGATTTTGACAGACATTACACTGGAGTTTGATCATCTCTGCTTTATCAATTTATTTTTCTTAAAAATGGGAGATGATAGATACAGAATTGCTGTTAGAATTTTTCAGTTGGTAACTTCCTGAAAATGAACGTTCACCTTTTTGAATGAGGTATTGAGACTGACATAGGTTTTGTGGTCTTCATCAAGGAAGACTATGTGTCTGCTGTGCAGGGGGATGAACAATAATTCCCAAGATCTCTTAGTTTGTTATCATGTGCGGAGCGATCAAATAAACACCATCAGAGACAAGAAGTAGTTATTCCTGTGTTCCCACTTCGCTGTCTCAAAAAGTTCATCTCTATTGTTTTGGTTTTTCAGTAAGCATATGTAATTTATAGTCAGGATTCATTTTTCTCCAAGAAATCAATAGTCAAATGCCTCATAGTGTGAGTATGGAAGATTTTTACCTTTTTACCCCAGGTTCCAGAAAAAAAAAAAACCAAAACAGCTTACTTTCTGAAAATACTTAGTTTCCTTATTGCTTCAGCTTGGGTCAAAGAAAAATTCTGCTCTTAGAACTTCTACCTGATTTTATCTTCACTTGTGGTTTTTAAGTGTCTCTTTTTTGTTACCTATCTAGTAGAACATGTAAGGTGTTCATGCCAGCGGCTGAAACGTGTTAGTTAAAATAAAAAAATAAACAAATAAAAAGGGAGAGAATAAGGCAGGTAATGAAAATCACCCCTCTTTTCCACCTTTGCCTCTGTCTGCTGAGCTAGGGACCTTTCTGTCCATTCCTTTTCCGAACAGTAGCGGTTAACTGCGATGGTCCTTGTGCTGCATGAGCCTTACAGTCTTTTCGTGCAGTTAGTTTCCTTGCTAAGTGGAGAGTAAAATTCACTAGATGCCTACTAAAAATTAGAATGGGTGTAAAGATACATATTTGACTCAGTTTTAATAAACATACAGGATGACTTTTTTGTAAATATGGCCAAGCAGCAGTTCCTCATCAACCCGTGAATACACATGGTAGATTGGTAGCTAACTTATGGTGCCCAGAGGACTAGACACAAGGGAGCAGATTTCATTGCGGATGAAGACTATCACTGTGGGCTCCCTGGGCCTGCCAAAGTTCAAGAATCAATCAAGGGAGTAAATAAAGAGCCAGTTTAAGACTAGAACTATTACATTCTTCCATCTTATTTCCCTGAATGCAGCATATGAGATCTGGGACAACAGTCACATTAGAGAGGAAGGAAGTATCTGTGACTACCCAGATAAAACACACCTAAAAAATAATGGGACATAAACAGCAGTGACTCTGAGCACCAGGAAAACTGGAACTCCAGACAAAAAAGGCTTTGCTTTGAGGCAATAAAACCAATGTTTTAGTCTCTAAAAAGAATTGATCAGAATTATACAAATAATTCTAAGTAAATTTAAAGCTATAAAAAGGCTTTGTTAACCCATACCAGAATCAGAAAAGGGGATATGGTATGGTGCCAGAAACTAGAGCGCCCATGTGTAACTGGAGACATAAAACATTTCTTAATTGTATCTCTTCCCCAGGATCACTTGTGAAATGCGCAGTTCCCATTCACAGAGAAGATATTAGAGTAAAGCCAATGCAATACACGCCTCCAAACAGTGGCCGAACTATCCAGAGAAGTGCCAAAACTGAAACAGCAGAACACACACATAGATGTAAGTCAAAAGAAGCCATGAAGCAGGGCAGATGCAGGCTGGCTGAAAATGTATGCATTTTAGTGCAACATATGTAGTGTCACAGGCAACAGGAAAAGTAGAAGGAAAAACGTTCTTCAGAAAAAGAGCCAGGCAGATAGATTCAATATTGCAGTTACCTTTAAAATTAAAATATGGTGTCTGAAACCACTGAGAATTTAAGGTTTTAATGAAGAAGGAGGTATCTGTAACGTGACTTAAGCAGATCTAAAGATTCTCAGTGTTCTGGCGATGCAGAATGCTGCCAGGCATTCAATTGCTATATTTGCAACTATGCTATTAGATCAATGACTAATTTGACACCAGCTGGATTGTGGAGCCAGCTGCAGTGCAACACTGATAAGGAGCAAAATTAGACTGGAGAGATGCAACCAAGCACTGCAGATGTGCAATGAAATCATTATGAGACCAGTGGATAAATGCAGTCAGTCAACAAGGAACCCCTGAAATAAGAGATGTCATCACTTAAACTTTGCTGTAGTTTTACAAGAATTCTACACACCCGTGGCCACGGGTCTGTACAAGCTCTGGTTTCAATTGGAAGGCAATACTCAAAGCAGTACCTGAAAGAAACAGGAAAGGCTCTGTGATTGCTCCCTAGCATTCTAGCTGTATATCACATATTTGAAGCAGATGAGCACTTCGATGTTAAATTGAAGTTAGCACAAAACCCCACAAATCACCCTAGAGTCCACCAAAACAGAATTCTATTAGTCTAGTAAAACTGCTGAAAAAGGCAATGTGGCAAAGCAGAGACCAAGCACTCACAGAAAATAATGCAGAGTCGATAAATGATGTACTAATGGTCAGAAAATGTTGGAGTAAACTGATTCCAAAGTCCTTGAACAAAATGCTGAAAACCTGGGACATGTTACAATTTTTTTTCAGGCCAACAGTGTTCACTGTGATGTCAAAAACGCATTTTGGCATACTGATCTGAATGAACAACATAGCCACTGTTTTGCTGCATATTTTGTCAGGTATCTGTAGGATTTTATCCTCATCAGTCTGAGCTTCTAGAGGTATACCTGTATAATATGGTATACCATACTCCTTTCTCTAGTGAGTAGCTGATGGCAGTCTAAACATAGGAAACAGAAATGTCAAAGAAGAGGCAATCCATAAGCAACTCCTAAACGGAAACCTGGAGAGGAGTATTAATCTAAATGCAGAAAACTTGAAAGAATCTGAATCACCTGTAAGTGGTACCTGTTGATTTTCGGAGGACTTTGCTGCTGGCCAGGAGAAACCAGGAGCCCCTCAGGAAACAGGCAGGACACTTGACAGAAGGACAGTCCAGTCTTTCACGGCGATGAACAACCATTTTTACAAATATTTTGCACACTTGGCAAAAGCCTGTGGATTTTTGCCATGGTCAATACAGTGCAACTCAAAAAAAAAAAGGTTAAAGGACCAAGAGCAAATAAAAGCGGGGCAGGGGGGAAGGAAGCAAGATACCAGTCCTTAAAGAGTAAGCCTCTTTGAAGGGACTGAGCTTTATGAGAATATCCTGGTGATATAGAGCTCCTGGAGCAGTTCCTCTATCATTTTTCCCCGCATCATGGTAGAAGCAGTGAATGAGTGTAGGGGTAAGTTAGAATGAAAATAGCGTTCCTTCCAACAGAGATCCCCAGAGAGCCCTGGTTTCTGAAATCAGTGAAACTAGGAATTTCTGCCTTGCCCAGAAGCAACAGCACAACTTGCTCCCTTCACGTGCACAATGCGCCGGTCTTCTAGGAGAGGTATCGTACCACGAGTTACCTGATGGGCAATGTCTCACCTTCGAGACACCACCTGCTGTCTCCAGCTGCAGACAGACCCACACCCCACCTTTTTTTAATCTCAGTTCAAGTGCTGGATATATCTCTACAAATTCATCAAAAGTACCAAGTCCTCCGTAAAAGCAGATTAACATAGTTAGGAACTTAGTATAGATGCAAAGCAAAGAGAATATAGTTATTCAAAGACACGTATCTTCGTTTGGTTCGGTTGTCTGTAAGATACATGACTATGTACATGTATTTTGTCTAACAGCACAAATGCTAAATAAGCGAGCTTTGCGATTCCTGGCACATTTCAAAGCTACTCAGAGTATTAAAATGTTATGCAATAAAATGTGTATCTCATGGAACATGTTTCTGTTTGGCTCACATGAATTAAAATTCAACTCTTCCTGTTAGAAGCCAGATTAAAAGAGAGGTAGAATATTGATGGCCAACTGCAACTGGCAACAGCAAGCAGAATTGCTCACTGTGGGGGATAGGTGGGATGTGAGGAACTTTGTGCATCTCTTTTAGAAGCCATGTGTCCCACAAGCTATTCCTTGGCTGAACAGCAGGGTATTCTCTCTCTGTGGACTAACCATTTCCACAGACAGTGCTCTCCATTGCCATGGTAAGCCAACAGGTAGAAAATCCTGACCTTGGTGCTGAGGAATGCCTAAATGGTGGCGAAAATTTTCTGGTTTGTCCCTGCATGTTTCAACAGTGAGGAAATGTATTTCCTGCACTTCACCTGAGTGAATTCATGCCAGAAAATGAATCTTCTACCAATTTCCCCAGTTTCCTTCCCTTCAAGCCAGTCACTAGAAATATACTACTATAATAACTTGCACATCATTTAAAAGCTGTTATGCTTACGGTTGCTTATATATGTTCTGAACATCTCTTCACTGTCTGGGTGACTTCCGAACAGGGAGACCTAGAGTGATGGGAGATCTAATGGCTTAGGCATTTGGTTTCATTAAAATCAGCATAGACCATTTGGATCATGCATGTGATTTTTTTGTGAATTTGCTGTAGGTCTTACGAGAAAAGGCTTTTATATTGATATTTATGGTTTTCTAAGACTAAAAATAACACAGAACACCCACCATTTCCAGTCACATGCATACTGCTTTGCTCTCTGGTGCTTTCTAAATTCTTCCCTCCTGAAGCATGTGGTCCCTTTTCTAGGTTCTTCAGAGACTGCTGCATCTTTAAATTCTTTTTGTAGCTGTATCTTTTAGTTTGCTGACTTAATCTGCCAGGGCCAGGATTTGCTACCCTAGTGCTACAGATTTTAACATCAGCAGATTCTGATTGAGTAAATCTCAAAACCAGGCACTCTCCCCTGTTCTGATCCCTAGTTGTCAGGTCATCCAACAGTTGAGGATCTTTCTGAAGTTTTGACCTTAACTCATCTGTTCAGGCATCTCAGCTACTTGTCAGTAGTCAGCAGGGACCTTACATTTCATATCCACTTCTTTTGAGAGTCTGAATGTACAGCGTCAACAATAGCTTGCACCGATGCCTGTCGTCATTGCTTTGTATGACTATAAGATACGTAGACCCAGGTCTGTGGGCATAGTAGTCTTCGCTCCTACATCCTTTTAAGAAGTAATGCTGGCCAACATATTTTTTGTGTAGCCTGTGTTCAAGCTTCCAGGGAAGCTCCTGGAAAACAGTTATGGATTTTTTTTTAATCCAGATTCTCTTCTGGTCTTTCCTAGGGAGCTGAGGGGTATAGTGTGATAGACTGACCTGTTATGGAACCTTAATTCACAAGGTGGCATGGAAAAGCCTAGGAACTTGGCTACTGTTCGTTTTTAACACAAGAAAACCGTAATCAAGCTTGGTATCCTGCCTCAAGCAGTGACCGCTCCCAGAAAACCTAAGATAAGAAGAAGACACACTCTCTTTTACATATACTTACCTTAGTTCCAACAGGCTTTGGTTCATGGGTTTTACACATTTCTTTCCTGTATATCTTTTCTTTGTATGGTCCTCTCATTTTTTGTTAGCTTAAAATGGAGAATGAGCTGGTTTGACCACGAGGTGGCCTACTACACTGCGTTGTTAGCGTATGCCTAACTCGCGCCTTGAGAAGGGCGTACAGTCGTAGTTGTTAAAACTTCTGTTCCTAGGCGGTGTCATTCCGTGAGTGCAAGTGCGGCATTTGTAATCCTAACTTGGTCCTTTTTGTTGTGCCCATAACATGTAAATGTATTCATACCAGTGGGACTTTTTCAGGCCTATGAGAGGTTGCAAAATTAAAAACATATATAATGTCCTTAAAGATTTTTGCATGGTTTAAATATTCAAACCTTTTTCTTAAGTGCTTAATGGCTTTACCAAAGGACAGTTAACTTCTGCCTCTGCCATTTCTTCCACACTTTATTAAAGAGGCAAAGAATAAAATCAATGCAATGGCAATTCTTCAAACGTCAGTACCAAATGCCAATCACCAATGAGCTGGAAAAATTACCTTTAATAGGGTTAATGCAGTGCTAGTGTAGTCGCTTAATGTGCAAAAGCTCTATGGCCTGTTCTAAAATATGTATTCATTACTTTAATTTCTTTAAACTTCAGTTCTATAGCAACATATTATACCTCTAACGTAATAGCTAACAAAATGACCTAAACCGGTTGACTCAGATGCAGATTTAAAAAACGTAACCTAGTACTGTTAGGAACATGGAGTATTCAACATGGTATACTTTTTCTTATTTTTAGAATTGTCACTAATTATAAAACGATTGATAAGATAGGAAGTACATCCACTTAAACTAAGAAGTGAAACCACTTTTTTTTATGTGACTGAAGTGCAGATACCATTCAAAAAGGTTCTGTCACCATAAAAATCGGAGTCACTTATTTTTGCTGATATTCTCAATAGAATGCATTCCTTAAAAAATCTGAAAAACACAGAATAAGCAATGGGATCTTGTTCTTTACCCCTCATCCTTTTCTCAATTTTTTTTTACATTGTTCCATCTTCGTCTGGGATTACTAAATTCCCTACATAGTGTAACAAACATCTACTAACCAGGCAGACAACAGTTAAAGTTGAAGACATCGATACACATTAGTTAAAGCATATATCTTTTCTTAATGGGCACAGATCTTTCCAATTTGTATTTGAACAGCCAGCCAACTATCCTGGCATGCATAGTTACCAAGGCTAGGCTTTCCACAAAGCAGGACCAGAATGTCTTGAGAGAACGCCAGAAAGACAAAAGTTCCCATCTTCCCTAGTGTTCTCTATAGCTGAAGTAGATTCAAAATATCCTGAATTTGCTTCATATTACTTCACTACTGGTTTTGTGTTCTGGTATTTCCTGCTGCTGTGGTCCTTTGAAGCATTTCTTTCCTTCTCAGATATATGCATATCTTTTCCAGTTTTCAAGACATGCCTTTTTCATCTTCTTTATGTAGAATTAAGACATTAAAACAGCAATAACTTAGCAGTCTCGAAATACATTGACATTGCAAGTGTTATATAGATTTGAATATTGATACTATAGTTACCAGTTTATCAGTCTGCTTAGAGCACAGAGATTAGCATTCCATTGAGGCAACATAAATCAACACGATCTTGCAGGGTTTTTTTCTGAAGCCAATTTCTACAGTTTCATTGCAGTATCTTTACAGAACTATTCTTTTTTTAATTGCTGAAAGACAGGTGCTATTAATATACAGGCTGTGTGCTGTGTGCTGGTTTCAGAGAATCTCATTACAAAGTGCTAAACTCAGAGGGGCAGATTCCCTGGTCTGTCAAGATCACTTCACATTCAGCTTTACAGTCTCCAAAGTGAATCTAGAGCAGTTGGTGGTGTGCACTAGAAAATACTCTCCTTGTGGGTGAAATTCTCATCGATATCACCCACTTCATCTGCTACTACGTTCTTTTTCTCCTGCTCTCCATCCTTCTCTCCAGCAAGCATAGAAGCAGAAAAAAATCTTCAAGTGAACCAGGAGAGCCTAACAAGTAAAAGCCAAAACATGAGTGCGGGCAATATTGTCCATACGAACAGATTAAATCCAAACCTCTTATTTTTCATTTATTTCAGGGCCAAGTTATTGAAAATTTGCTTTCTGACATCCCTAGGAAGAACAAGCCTTAAGAATGTCCAAAGTGTGTGTATCTGAGTTCACCAGCCTCTGCAAAAATTGTTCAGCTTCTGTATCTTTCGGTTCTATAAATTGTAATCCTAGAAACACCACACAGAGTAAACCCGAGATCAGTGCAAGTCACCTAGTTTCACGCCTGATTCTTGTAGTAATGTCATGCTTTCACAGACGTTCAAGCTATTGGCAAAGTTATAAGAAGATAAAACAGCTGCAAGTTAAAATTAAATAAATTCAAACTAGAAACAAGCCAAACAGTTTCTAACAGTGAAGGAAGCTAGTTATTTTTCTTCTTACCAAGGAGTGCTGTGAATTTTCCATCATTTGCATCTTTAAATCAGGGCTGGATGCAATATCAAAAGTTTTTCTCCAAGCCAGAAAGCTGAGAGCTTAATATAGGCAGAGAAGGTAAGACTAGGGCACATTTTACACAAGTGGTGAGGTTAGATTATGACAATTTCTTGAACTTCAGATCTGTGAATCAGCCCAAGTTTTGTCAGAGAGTATTTTGGCAGAATGCCATTAGAGATGAGAAGAAGCTTTCAGCTTTCATCATGCCAGCAAATAACAGAGTTCACATTTAGCAGCAGCAGAAATCGTTGAAAACAGACACCTGAAATCAGGGAAACAGAAAGAATCAGAGGAAAAGTTTCTTTTGTTTCTGTCTCACTAGTTGTTCAGTAGACAAAAATGAGTTCAGTGTCACTGCATTCATGTATTCTTTTAGAGGTAACTATTAGTGTTAGTTCCTAAATGTCTTGTAGAAATAAAGATTTATCGAGTTTAGCGCTGAGGTATTTTCTACTATGACTAAAATGTATCATAAGTGCAATAACTCATTTTTTTTTCAGTCTAGTGTGAAACAAACAACGCTAAGTAGTTCTGAGCTCAGACAATATATTCTGTTGGACAGAATGCTGGAGCGAATCTCAGAAGACTTGCGTTCCCACATCAGATATCTTCCGTGAGACTGGACATGGCATCCCTTTGTATCTCAGTTTCCCATTTTAAACTGAGAATAATATTTCTCCACCTCACGTGACTGTTGCAAGCTTGCAACTATTTGGACCATAGGAATGGCAAGCTTGAGCCTGCTTGTAAAAGGCTGCATTGGGCATTCCCTTGCTGGTGGCCATTTGGAAGGAGGCTACGTACCTCTCCGAGGCACAGCAGCTGTTGGGAGATACAGAGAGACTGGCTTTCAGCACGTCCTGGATTGCTTGGTTTCCAACATTCCTGGAGAGAACTGAAGTTCATGCTAGCATATCACTCCATCACATCACAGTATAACGGAGTGCATATTTCTGTTCCTGGTGGTTCATGATCACACTTCACATACTCCTCAGAAGTTACAAGGGTCTTAAAGAGCAAGCCCAATGCCACATGCAGGTGGCCAGAAGCAGGATTTTTTTTTTTTCTTTTTCCCTTTTCTTTTCCCATTACGTGTGTGGTAGTTCCTCTCATTTTTATGGCTTAGGTTTTGTCTGTCTTAAATTATTTATAATATTAAAATATTATTACATTCAGAAAGTCCATTTTTAGAAATGAACTCAGAGTCTAATTTTCTAAGACTCTGGAGGTTAGAAAAAAATCCCATAATTTATCATGTATGTTAGTTTTTAGAAACAATGGCCACGCTGATATAGTCCTCTGAGTACCATTCAGCACACACAGTTGTGTTGTTAAGTGTTCTAGAATTGAAATACATCTTGGAAGAAGTCTTTCCACCTTCAAGGTAGTCTGCGTCTTGCTGAAGAAGCTGCTTGGGCATAGCATTGTCCTGTTTTGATCACCAGTGAGGAAGAGAGAAAGCATCTATTTAAAATATCCATAGGGCTGTCAGAGTGTAACCAGTCTCAGATATTCTGAAGAAGACTAGTTGTTAGTTCTTGCTGTTCAGTCATCTTGATAAAATTAGTTTCAGGGACTATTGAACTTCCTACCGATAAGGCAAAAAATGACCACTTCTGTAGCATTTGCTATCAAAGCTGTTAATACTGTAAAAAAAGAAATATTTTCTTCCTTATTAAAGTAATTCAGTGATATTTGTGAGGTATACAACTTCTGCCAGTTCTTCCAATTTAAAACATTATCTGTTTGAGGAAAGCGTATGTTAGAAGTTTTTAATTCAGTGATAGGAAAGGCACTAATGAAATATGCATGTATGAATTTTGTATTGCATAAGCTTCCTCTTTCTTGAAATGTGATTAGAAGCCAAACATCTGGATTATATTTAAAAAGCTTGAATTTCCAGTTTTCAGAGAGATTCAATCTATTTTGACACTGTACACTTAGCCTTAACATTTTCAGCATGCTGTTAACATTACTTGCTATTGTAAAAAAATAAGTTCAGGTTTAAACAAAGTTGGACTTCTTCTAATGCTAAAAATGTTTTCTGAAATAGCTGTTTCTGCAGCGTTCACACAGCCATAGTTTAGGCTGTGTCAGCAGTTCTGTTATAAATTTGCTCTTGAAAGAGGTTTGTTGTTGATCATAAAAATAACTTTTCAACTTGAGAGTACTTTTTATTATAAAAGTACTATGTTTTTCCTAGAATAATATTAAAAATGAAATACTGAGTTCTTAAGAATTTATAAAATTCAGTATAAAATGAGATTAGCCCACTGTTCACACAGATAATGGCCAACTTTCTCCTCTTGTTTTAATAACATTAACGTGTACTGGAAAAGTGAATAGCTATTATTATCTGCTGTGTCTCTTGAAGGGTTCAGGATGTGCCTGTCTGGAGATGATAATAAGTAGTTAACTATATAACTTTCTTGTTAACATGTTTTAACAATAGTTTTGCTGCAGTGTGTTGTAATAGTACTGCTGTAAGAGGAATTACGGTGGTTGCCAGTGTTTTAGATAGTCAGTGGAGCTGTTTCAGCAGTCCTAGTGGACCTGCTGCGTGTGCCAACTTTGACATAACTCAAGGGAAGTTATAAGGAACAAATCAAATAGCACATTATAAAAACTATTAGCTTTCACTTTACTTAATACAGTACAGGATGTGCATTTAAAATAAAAATGACATTTCTCGTTATAACTTCGGGGCAAATTGAGAAATCTTCTGTCAGCACCCTTTCCGATCAGCACCCGGATGGGCCCTCAAAGAGGTGTAAGTTCTGTCATGTAGAAAAAAGTTCAAATACTTTAAAGATCATGTTGTTACCCTAGATACTACAGGTAATGAGAACTCAGATCCACATGTTCTGAGATCAGAGACTGAGCAAGGTTGATGCAGACTTTGTCTGGTCTTGACTTGAGGTCGCTCGCCAGCCTGCAGAGATTGCAGGGCTGTTACCACAGGCCAGGGATGATTTCCTTTTCTCACAGTTGAAAAGGTCTAGTAATTTGGATTACTAAAGCCACTGTGCCTTAAGTGGTGGGTGTACTGATCTTTGTGGGTTTTCCTGTCCTTTGGTGGAGACTTTGAGTTGGTCTGAGGAACTCAGATTTCCATTTGGCTCTTTTTGCAGTGGGTAACCTCTTCTCCCATGAAACAGTATAGTGAATAGGTAAAAGAAGAGGATCCAGAGATACTCTACCCTCAAACATATCCCAGTAGGTATTGCTAGAAGAGAGGATAATTTATTTGTCAATTTTCAGTCAAACTTTACTCACAGAAGGCTATTGCTGGCCACCATTAGCATTCTGTCTGAGTAACAATGGAGTAAGGACTTCAGAAGAGCCACTCTGTGACAGATAAATGTGTAGGAACATGCATTTCAAAACAGAGTGATGCCTGTAACACACAGCCTGACAGTAGTTGGTGCATTTGGAATGGAATCTTTGTGTAGAGGAGTTCCGATTTTATGTTTCATGCATACTGCAAAAGCAGGCACAGCTTAGCAGAAGGATAACAGGTTATAAATTACTTTCTTTGATTATCTTCTTCCAAAAAATCTCCGTAATCTTACATTGTTGTATTTTATTTTGTAAAAATGTAAATGTAAAACTGTAGCTATATGAGATTTGGTACATGTAGGGTTAGCACTTCAGAATATCCAGCCAAGGATGGAGCTGCAACTCCACCTTTTTGTTTCCAGGCCAAACAGTTTCCCTGCCATCAAAGATGTTTTCTGCTCAGTAATGGGCTAACTGCAGTCTACACCAATATTTTGGAATCTCCTTTAGTCTGTGTTTTTTTCCTCAATGAATATACCTGAGCACTAACCCAAAGGTATAGTAGTTATTAATTCCTAAAAAGCACCGTTTTTTATTTATTTAATATCAATTATTCTCCCGGCAGCTAAATAATTGTGTATTAAGCTAAATCTACATTTGATACATTAAGCATGTCTGTTGGTTGCATCTGTATTAGTCTGTACCAAAAGTCACACCTCTGGTGCAAGGTGTGAAAAAAAATCTCAAAGCTCTAACAGCATTGTTTCATGCAGTGCAAGACCAGTCTCAGAAATTCCTTTGTATATCAGCCAAAGAGCCCAGTAAAACACATAGTTTAGGAGATTGATAGATTGTTGTGACGTGGAGTACCCCAGCTCTGTGGCCTTACCTGAACTGCGTTGTAACCTGTATTGCGGGACCGTGTTCTACCACCATCTGCCAGGGTTTGTCTTTATTTGCAGATGGGTGGCAGTTTCTAGATCTAGTGGAATCTCATGCACCTGATGCTTGATTACCCTTGCTATATGAATTCAGACTGCTGTATTTTGGCTATATGTTCTTAGCAATTTAATTATATTTAAAATCTGGTTAATAGTGTAGTAAATAACTGGTATTGCTACAAAATTGCATTCGGAAGGTAATGGGATTGAATTTCAACACAAGTTGACACTCAATTAAAATTTCCATATATCTAGTGAATTAGCCAGTTCTTGGCTGCTATATTAAGGTGGATGTCTTCCTGCTTAACTGAACACTGAGCAAGACAGGCAAAATGCATAATAAAACCAAATCAAGACTTAATATACCCACTCAAATTTTTATTGTTTGTATCAAGAAGAGAGCTTGCAGAACAAACTCAGGGATGTGGATTAAAAAAAATTAAATAATCAGTATTTAAACAAAATTCCTCTATATTTAGAGTAATGAAGCTTAAAAAAAAAAAAAGAGAAGCCCTTAAAACTTCTTACTGAATTACTGCCATCAGCCAGTAGATCCATGGGGCTTGTTCGGCTAAAAGCCACAACAGACTTTGTAATGCAATGATGTAATCTTGGCTTTGTGTCATTTATATTCAACCTAAAAAAAACAATTTTCCTGAATAGACAGGCTGACAACAATATTGTTCAGTGTTGGTTTTTATTTGGATTGTTTCCAAATGGTTCATATGCCTCCACAGCAACACCCCATGCCCGGTTAAGTTTTTGCTCTGAATTCCCAAGTTTCCCCTTCTTCCTCGCATTTTATTTTGCTTTTAAAGTCCCAGTTATGTTTGTGAAACTAACCAGCTCGGCCACAAAATTAGGATGTATCTTGCAGAGTGCATTCATTTTACTTTTTGCATATTTTTCCCGAGGTCATGTCAAGGTTAGTTTGAATTCCATCCTACATTAAGACTTCTTTCACAGCTATTTAGCTCTGCAGCCTACTCCCCGCTGGGGTCTGCCCCTTGGGCACGTCAAAGCTTCAGACCTGACAAATCACACACAGATGAAGCTGTACAGTTTTTTAAACAGTTTCATCAGTAACGTGGTGGGTTTTTTTTTTTCCTTTACACTATACTTTTTTTTTTTTTTCCACTGGAGTTTATTCTCTGAATTGCAATATCCTGAAGACTGATTTCCATATGGAAAATTCCCTTGCACAGGCAAGTTGTAAAATAGAAATGGCGTTGTACAGTACGTGCCGCTCACAGCCTCCCAGAAACTGAAAGTACTGCAGGTCCTCTTAATTAGTAACAAGCTATAGCTCCTTGTCTAATAACTGTAATCGTATTGTTAACATCTAGTTGCACAGAAGGGCCAAAAACTGTAAAGGCTGATAAATATTCAAAATTTATCGTCCATATTGCAAACCCGTTAGTTATCTAGGAGAGCTGTTAGTTGTTCACGGAAATAAACTTCTGTCATCCTTGGGATTACTCAGATGAGTAAATGTTCATCGGTGTCAAGAAATGACGCCGTGCTTTAGCAGCAATCCTTATGGGACTTGGGAAATTTTGAGTGGGTGTATATGTGTATATATATAATTAGCTTCACAACTAGATGCAGGGCTTTCACCACCTACATTCATGCACAGACACAACCCCCATGCATATATCGCTGCACAAAAACTGGTTTGAAGTGTATAATGCAGCTTGCAGGTGAAAATACATTTTCTAAAATTCTTAGCTGTAGATTGCTCTCTGTATTTTAGCATTTTGTGAAACTAATGGTGCAACACCATTTCCCGTTTAATTGATGAAGTTAAAATGCTTGGCTGCTAATGAGTGTATTAGCAAACAATATACCCTTAACAAGCTTAAGCAGCTCAGGATTTTAAAAAGCAGCTTACTGTCCTCCTCATTTTTATAAGACAAAATGTACTGCCTTCTACAAATTGCTTGATCGACTGATGAAGTACTATAATTATAGTTGTATTGCAGTTTTGACAAAGCCACAATAACAGATTGTAGTTTAGTCCCCACTCTAGGCACACAACTCTTTGCATTACAAAACCCAGTTTTACTGGTCTAATTCTTACTGAGAACAAAAGGCACCTGGAGATGCTAACTATATACTAAAAGAAAACTTGGAATCTAGGAAATAATAATATTGAAGCAAGACTTTTCTTCTCGCAGTTAGTTCATTGGGAATGGTATCTAATGAAGAGTTGTCTAAAGACTTGCTTGTTTGGAACTAATTAAAGACAGATATCCTAAATAGAAAAAGGATCATGGGAATTACATTAGGTGTCTGGAGACTTGTTATTCTTTTGGTACTCCGAGTAGATTGTGGAAGTTGTTAGGGATTCAAGAAATAAGGCAAGCTAATAAAAAGTTCTATTTTTCTGGTTATTGGCCAACTATTGTATTTTTGTTTGCAATAAGATTTGTGCCAACAGGCTAGGGGCTTGAATAAAACATTTAAACATTTGTGCATTAACACATTATGGTGAAAAGAGAATCTTGTGCTTTCACTCAGTGCATTTCAGCCTTCAATTAATGTGAAAGCACTACAATGCCTATGCAACTTCTCTTGCCTAGTGGTGCACCATTTATCATTGCAGTTTTACATTGACCTTGACACCCACTTCATTAGAATAAAGATTGTCTACCATTTAGGTTACATTGTTCCTCTGCACAGAGACCCCATGCAAATTTCTGTTCAGATAGAAGAGCTGTGAGCCTGTCAGAGGTCATCTGCATTAAATGATTGCAGCTATTTTCCAACTGCTTCTTTTCATTCTACTCAATTCAGGCTAGGAGGATCAATCAAGCCCTCTGCCTGAAACAGTGGGACTGCTGGGAATATAACTGTTTTTGGTAGTAGTGGATATGCCCTAAACAGTATTAAATATTTAATATAAATTCATTAAAGGGCATACAAAGTCTTCAAAAAGATATTACATTTATAGTAAAATTTAAAGGGCTGGGATCACCTTCCTTAAAAAAAAGGCAGAACAATGGGTACCGACTGCATAATTTTTTAATGTAGGCAAAATTTAGTTCATGAAGTTACTTAATATTTCTTTCAGTGTGTTTACTTCTCTAGCTGCCAGAGAAAGGAATGCGTAGCAGAAGTGTAATCCGCATTTCCTACTTTCTGAAACAGAAAAGCAAGGTGTCTGCAGGGGTTTAAGAGAAAAGTGCTAAGATTTGTTTTGTTTTACAGGCGTGCACCCATATGCACATGCATTCTCACACAAATACATATTGTACTCTTGTGCTTATTTGTAGGGGAAAAAAGCAAATGGAAATAAGTTAGCACTCTCCTTCTTGAGTTTTCTGAGTGATATAATTGGAATTAAATTATTAATGGGAGATACTTAAAAAAGATTGTTTTATGATCTTCTATTAGAGAATTTGCAATTCATTTTAATATTTGTAGTTTGATTTATATCAAAGATAATGCAATCTATGTCCAATTAACAACACATAGCCAATGTAATATGATTTCCAGATCATGCAAATGGAATAAGCTAGAAGAGGAAAAACTGATTCTTAACCTCAGATGTAATTTGCTGTGTGAGTTCTGGCAATTTTAAATGACATTGCACTTTTTAATTTTTCCAAAGGCTCAGCAGCAAATTTATCCCAATCAAGAAAGCCTATTATTAATTTACAAGGACAATTGTAGGAGTCTTTATAATTTCCCTGTGCAATTATTTGCCATAAATTGCTAATAGTGAAATACATGAAGTCTGCAAGAAACAGCAACTGCTATTTATCTAGACAGATCACTCAGCCCAGATCTTGACTGTTGTCCAGAGGTTCCAGTGCTATTGACAGCGTAAGAAATATAACCAAGCTTCTGGACGGTTTCTAAAATATTTCACACTGATAGTACCTAAAAGGTAGAAGCATTAAGAGCTATTGTGAAGGGTAGGCTGGCCTCTAGCAGATTCCTTCACTTTGCTTGTATATAGCTGAGCTTTGGACCCTGGACTTTGGAATAAAAAGACTCTTTGTTCATCACTGAATGGCATTAGGCATGGGCTTCCTAAGGGGCCACCATGAAGCCTAGCATGAAGAGTGCAAACATTATCCAGAAAGCAAAGTGAGAATGTGTGTGAAGAGATGATGGGCAAATATTGCTATATGTGCATTGCTGTATGTTTATATATATTTATATTACATATTTGGTGAATTTGCTTGCAGAGTATGCTTTACTCAGTTTTATGCATGCAGTGTATTTTGCAAATGTGTGCCAACGCTGACTACACATGCACATACGGACACTGAACATGTGCGCGTATGCTTCTGTGTCTGCAGCAGTCGAAACATGCCTAAAGGCAAGTTTTTAAAATTGAGAGATCCAATCCAGGTAAAACTAAAATTGCAGGCCACTCAGTCCTGATCTCAGTTGTATACCATACAGTGCCATCTGAGTGAAGATACTTTGTTAGTACGTGAATGATGGAATGCAGAACATCTACAAATAGCACACCCTTATTCCAATAATGGAGAAAGTTCGCTGGCTTAATTCTTCTGTACTTCGTAGCCATAGCTCCACTGTGTGTTCAGTATGTCTAGTCTCTTTTCACTATAACCAACAGAAGCACCATACAAAAGTCTTACAATGGATGTCTTAATCTCTCTGTGTGCTTTTAGAGCATTATTTTGAATTCCATCATGCAGGCTTTTTTTTTTCTTTCCTCTTCTGAAGTTTTATTACAACAACAGAATTCCCAGGGAGCTTTAGGGGCAAGGTTCACATAATATTTCCCTGAAGTTTTGCTCGAGGGGTGGAATCCGCACCGCAGTCCTGATCATCTTTTTGTGGTGTTTCTCTTTCTGAAAGATGCAGTGCGCAGTCTTACAGAGTTGTTAACTGTGTACAGATTTTTTTATTGTTTACCAGACAGCGCACATCTACAAACCTTTCATGATGATTTCTTTCTCTGACCTCTCAGTGACTAGGCATCTTGTTCCTTAACACTGAGGGAGGCTGAAAAATGCTTGAGTTGCTCAATGTGTGCCTTCTATACCAGTTTCAAAATGGCTTATTCTTCTGGTTTCCATGGTGACAATTAACACTGTTACAAGGCATTGTTCCAGTCTCCATTTGGGCAGAATTTTCGGGTGTGATTTTTCACACACAAAATGTTTTATATAATTTTTTAAAGAAAAAAAAAGGGAAAAAAAGGGGAAAAAAAGGCATAGTTTAGTATAAAGTGTCAAAAAATGTGTCTCAATCAAGCCTGCCTGGATTTCTTAGAACATTTTTATCAGGGCAAGTAAGGTTTTAACTTGCTTTGTTTTGGAATTCAACTTCTCGTGGTTCAAATATTTTGCCAAACTTACACACGGATAAATGCTACTGCCTTTTTTTTGAATTCCGCTATTTGTCCTTTGAGAAATATTGATTGTATTGAGTGAGGAGGAATAAAAAGCCAAAATTCTTTAACTTACATAACAATGTTCTGAATTTCTTTTGAGTGGCTTCAGGAACACAAAACCAGCCATGTGTGCATACAGCTAATCATGCTGTAAATATTTTGCAGTTTTTCCAGTATGTCGTTGTTTGGGGTTTTTTTCCCCCAGTATTTTAATGACAGGTGGTGTGGGAAATTAAATATTACTCATTTATTTACTATTGTGGCTGTTGTGAGAAACCTGTGACTTCAACTTTCTTAATCTCATTTTTGTCTATTAAACAGTAATCTATATCATAGCATCCACAGACTGTCACAATGGAGCAGCCTTTGCTCACTTGAAGCTGAGGAAAGAATGAATCTGAAGATTAAATTATCTTCTCACCGCAGGATTAAGTAGTCCTACCAGACTAGGGTTGTGCAGCACTGATAGAGATGGTAGCTAATTTTTCCATGCAACTGCTTAAGAGTGTAGGTGTTTAATGGATTAAAAAATAGCATTAGCAATAGCATCTCATGCTATCAGTTCTCAAACTCTACCTCCTGTACATTAAGCTCTTCCCTTAACTTAAAATACACACTGCATGTTAAACATCCAGGAGTGAAACAATACTGACTCTGTCACATAGCAATACATCTAATAATGAACTGAATTCTTTCATCTTTTACAGTTACAGTATAATGCATTTTCTATCAATCAGCACTTTCATCATGCTTGTTTATACAGTAGGTTACACGGTGACAAAGACAGAGCACGTACATAAAATCTAGCTTATTTATTTTTTAATGTAATAACCTTTTATAACATCTGTCACCCTATTTGGATTATGCTGCACTGAATTATTTTATCTAGTCCAGAATTAAATGAAACATCTTCTGTTTCTGTGTTAACAAGAGCATTGTGGTTATGAAACACACAACATATTTCGTTTCTTCCTCGGTCCTGCACTGCCCAGGAACATCCCCAGCCCCAGCCCCAGTCCCGGCAGCAGCGAGGGCCGGCCTAGAACAGGTGACAAGTGTGATCTCGCTGTGCCTGCGCCAGTGTCACACAGCTAGAGGACTCCCTCAGTCTATTAATTCACTTGACAAAAGGAAGGGAGTCGCACGAACTGGAGTTCAGCGCCTAGCAAATTGGACTCTGGATTCCCCTTGATATTACATGTACTTATGGAAATAATTATGCAAATCCTTTTCAGCTATATCATCTTTAAATAGAAATCAGATTACATAAAGAAGATTGTAATCTCCTCCAGTAACCATTCTAGCTGAAAAGGCAATAATACAGGACCAAGAAGCATACTTGTTGAACATTTTAGTCCAATAAAATGGTGTTGCCTCTTGGCAGATCTGGTTCCCTAGTGCCAAACCTGGCTGATACCTACCGTTGTACATTTCTAAAACCTTAGCCGCAGCACACCAGGTATCAAAAGGCAAGCTCTTTATAAACAATTCCTTGGTTTTTACTATGCATATTCATGTAATTTTGGATACGCAGACACCTGATCAGTGTTCATTAATAATGAGAAATGGTTTAAATCACCTCATTTAAAACATTTGCTCTATGATCCACAAATGACTAATATTTGCTGAAGTTTACATAATACAAATGATGTGCATGTGTTGTGTAAATGAGAGATTAAAATATGAAACTAACAATATGCAAACATATGCATGGAAATGCTGAGGACCTGTTAGCTGAAACAGTGAGTTCACACCTTTATTATTTTCTTTAAGCTGTCTCCAATTGTATTTTTGCTTTGTTTTCCTACAGAGCATGTTCTTGGATCTGGCAAAGGCACCCAGGTTTTAAACATTCCTTATTCTAGTTTAATTTTTTGTACTTAGCCCAGTTATTAACATTTTCAGTATGAGCTGCTATAGCAGTTTTCTTGGCTGCATATAAAGCAAAGAAAGGTTAATGTTTAGGATGCAGTTTGCTAATAGCTATGCATAATTTATGTATGTCTTGTAAACACCTTTGTAAGAATATATGCTGAACTCTTCTCTCTCAGTAAAAGGTGCATTTTTGGCCATATCAGAAGTTCTGTTTCTATGAGTGTTTTATACATAAGAGGGAGAGAGAATTAGCTTAACTCTATGTAGGGTATGTATATGAATGGATGCCTGTGTGTTAAATTTTATTTTTTTATTTACTGTACCAGCTACAAAAACATAATTAATCACTATAGTAACGCTTATATTTAATACTTAATTCAGGTTTTCAGATAATACAGGTTTTAAAGAGATTTATTTGCCAATGTGTCTGTAGATTAAAATACATTTTTACAGAGTATATAAGTAATATACAGCTAAAATATTTAGAAAGTAATATTAAAGTAATTTTGAAAGAAGCTTCTGTTTTTATTCCTGTTTTCTCTGTCTTTTTTTTTTTAACAATAAATAACAGTGCAGGAAATAAAAGGTAGTTTCAGCTTGAAGAAACTGTTGGACTGTATAAGCATTGTGGCTGTTCTCATTTGTGTGCCATTTCACTGCTCCTGGTGTTGATGCAATAAAAATCAAGTTACTGGTATTGTGTTGTAAGGGAGTTATATCTAATTGTTTTTCTAAGGTGAAACTCTCACGTTTTCACATGTAATAGCATTTCAGGCCCGTATATGAGACAGAAGAAATCAACTGTACAGGAAACATAATTATGAAATTATTTCCTTGGTGTTTTTTTTTTTTTTCTTCCAATGGAGAGCCTCAGTGTTACTTGCTGAAGTAGCATATTTGAAAAATAAGATACCACTGACTTGAATGAGACAAAGGCTTCAGATGAGGGAGTGATAGTGAATATTACTGTACACGTGAATATTGTGAGTGAGTGGATATTACTGTAAGTAATCAATTGCTAACTGCTTGCATAGATACGTCACCCAGAAGGCTACGTGCTTGGTACCTAAATATGTCATGAGAAGGTTGTGTGCTTAAAAAAAATAAAATTAAAAAATGGCATAGTGAGCATGATCATATTTGGGCACATAGAATTAATGTTTAAATTTTTATAGAGAAAATACTTTACAGTAGCTAATATTATCTACTTCTTTTCATTTTAGAGATATAATGTAGAAATGTCAATCAGGCACCCGAAAAAGATGGAACTGCTTAGTAAGGTTGAAGCTCTGAAGAAAAGTGGTGTTTTACTACCAAATGATCTCCTTGAAAAAGTGGATTCAATTAATGAAAAATGGGAACTGCTTGGGGTATTTGCATTTTTATTACTGTTTGTGGGTTATGTGTACATTTTTGTGTGTTGAAGTACGCTGTCTGTCTGATTTCTAATTTGAGACACAAATATCTCTCTCTTTCAATTCACCACGTACATTTCAAACAAGCTACTCATGCTATTATAAAAACTCCATAGTATTTTCCTCTGCTGTTGATTTTTTTTTTTTATTCCATGCTTGTCTCCCGTCTGACTTTAATAATTTTAGTTCTTTAATACATAAAAAATGTAAGTAAAATATGCCATGTATTACGGGTATGCACCAAGTCAACTATAATGCAGTATATCTGATATACACTGACTGTCATGCTTGAGTGAATGTTAATAGAATTTATTCTGAAGGTACATGTTAGAGACATCTACTGTTTAACTATTTACTATAACCTTAA
This sequence comes from Sagittarius serpentarius, assembly GCA_034782735.1. Taxonomy (NCBI): domain Eukaryota; kingdom Metazoa; phylum Chordata; class Aves; order Accipitriformes; family Sagittariidae; genus Sagittarius; species Sagittarius serpentarius. The sequence goes on along the minus strand of JAVKLA010000031.1, from coordinate 6,967,497 downwards.
GATGAAAAGTGGGGTTGTCACTGCATATTTCAGGTCACACTGATGGCTCAAAAACAAATATGCACATTCAGTACAAATCTGAATACCTGAAGCTAAGAATACAGCCAGGATATGTTTCATGCTGCTGTATTCAGCTCACTTTTGACAAAAGCCAAAAAAGTTTCATGTAATTCATTTCACGCTATGATGGGCTGGGTCTCAGCCAAAGAGTGAGATACAAGAATCTGGCAAAAAAAGCAATATAGTGATTCTGTTACCCAGAGACCAGTGATGGCACCGTGCAGGAGACACTGTTGTCCTATTGTTGTAAAACAGCTGAGAGAGAGAGAGGTCAAACTATATATTTTTCCATCCACTTCTCTCCTTAATTGCCTTCACTTCAAATCAAGGGTAAGATAAATTTATAAATTACTTTAAATGATTAATTATAGATGTGTGATATTAGCAATACAGTTACATTGCATAATTTTGCATGCTATTATCTTAGTTTAAAAAACATTTCTAATGTATTACGAGTAAGCTATACATGCAACCTGCCAACAACATTTTAAATACTGACTTGTGTCACTTTAGCTTATTTGGTAATGCAATATCCATTTTACAGAGGGTGGGGCTTTTTTAGTTCAGCACAGTTGTTTCTAATTGCTTGATTCTCTAAATGTGCAAATTGTCAGAAAGTGTTAAAAGTTGCCTTATGACTAGTGAGCTTATGACTTTTTAATTTTAATCTGTGGCATCACCACAAGCATTTTGAAACTATTTGAGCATTAATAAATTTACTGATAAAAATAAGACTTGTTAACCTATGCTTTTACATCTGATCATGACAACTTGTATTTTAAAAATAATTTCAGTTGTAAGCCTTACATTTATGACTTTCAGACTATTTAGTCAGGTTAATTCAGTGGCACTGATTAGAGCTGGTAGGATATAAAACTATGAGATAAGTAACTGATCATAATTCTAAAAATCCAGAAAAACTCTGTCTTAAAAAGAAAATGATGCCTTCCACTTCTCAGTATGTTAAAATCAAAATATACCTCTGGATTAAGTTTTGCCATTAATTTCAGCATTTACAGAAAAATAAAATATAAGTATTACAGTTTTCCTGCTAAATGCAATTTCATGAATAATAAGCAGAGTTTGATAGAGTTTTGTTTAATTTAATAAAATCCTCTGCAGAAACTAACGGCACTAGGCATACTGTTTTAATTGGCATGATTACGTTTTAATTGGCATGAAAAAAATTAAAGACAAGGATTTTAACTTCTAACAATGGTAAAATAGAGGGATATGGTTTTTAATATTACTTTCATCTAAGGTGAACAGTGTGGAATGGAAATACATTAGAATGAAATGTCAGTGGTGCGTACAGTTTAATCTGTGAAATTTTGTCCCCTGTGCTGAATATTACTCTGTCTCAATTGCATATTAAACAACCCTATCAAGGCAGGCATTGGCATCTGCTGTGCTGACACAAATTGTGAATTAAATGAAATTGATGTCCTCTGTCGTATATTTATGAAGACGGACCATTCTCTGAAGTATTCTGTTTATGAAGAATTTATGATTGCAAACTGTTCCAGAACAAAAAAGTGGCAATAAATTCTTTTTTGTGACCCTACCCTCCAAGGGCATTGATTTCACCTCCTGCTGCTACTTTTGTTACAGCATAAAAACAATAGCTAGTGCTGGATTCCACTGAGGGTCTTCAAATTATCAATATTTGCACCATGAAAATAGAAGGGTGTTGCCAAGAAAGCATGTTTTTCAGTTATGATCTCCTAAAGACGTTATTTACAGAATGCCACATAGTAGATTAATGTCTGTTGGTCTAATTTTATTCATGTTTTAAAGCTTATTTTTGGAAGCGAACTTCATTGTTATAAATTATATTCCAGTAACTTTCTAAAGCATGTATTTTCTACAGCCAGCCATACCGGGTCACCTAAAACTGTATCTTCATGTTACAACAATTAACCACCACTAATTATCAGTTTAGAGGGTTATTGGGTGCGATTGTCAGTGTGTATTCAACATTCTACAATCAGTAACACAGATCTAGTGCTTATAATAAGTGTCAGCCTGACAGCCTCTTATAGGTCAGATAAAATACTGCTTGGCATAGAAGCAGCAGGCAACAGCCTATCTCCCTTATGATGTTAAAGGATTGTCTTTCAAAATACTGAAAGGAAAGGTAACTTTCTGTCCCTGGCCTCTTCAGAATAATCATTATGCTCACAGCGTCCACTATCAAAATGTTATTCAGTGGTCCTTTTATTAGAAATACTTCTTTGAAGAGCTGTAGTAAATTAGTTTCATTAGCGATCAGAGGTGAATGTTTATTCTGGTCCATTATTTTTAAAGTGGATGCTTAAGATGGAGAACTTATATCTGAATTTAGTTGCCTAAATAATTGGCCTGATGTTCAGGAACGTTGACGCTTTGCAATTTCTAGCTTACTGGCATCCGAATGAGTTCATCCACTTTTAAAAGCAAACTGGCTGTTTTGTGACCTAACTGCTCCTGTACACAACCTCAGGGCTACAAGTTTGGAAATGATGACCTGACAGTTCATACCTCAAAAAATATTTCAGTTTTCCAGTGTTTCCCCCAAGCTTAGTACCTTGGACAAGAGTCTGGTGAACTTAGTGCTTGTCATATTTTCTGTTGCTGCCTAGAAACCAGTAACTCTCATGGTCATAAGCATCTAAAGCCATGGACGCATTCTGTAAAGTAACTATTTAAAAAAGTTATGTACCATTTTATCTCCTCTGTCTATAGTTACTCTTAGTAAACATTGATTTATCATGCTTCAAGCAAAGTCAGTGACCCAGAGAGAACAGCATAAGTGAGAAACAAGGGTACAAAAAATGAAATTGATTGAAACATGGAAACAAAGAATGAAATTGATTGATATTAGTAGTAATTATTAAAACCCCACATCTCTAGTCATCTAACAGATGCTTCTTGTTGCACATTAACCTGTATATGTTTTGGTACATAAGACTAATCTATGTTTTCTTTATCTGATGCATTAGAAAACCCTAGGAGAGAAGATCCAAGACACAATGGTAGGGCACAGTGGGTTAGGTCCACGTGACCTGCTCTCGCCTGAAAGCGGCAGCCTGGTAAGGCAGCTGGAGGTCAGGATCAAAGAGCTGAAAGGGTGGCTGCGAGATACAGAGCTTTTCATCTTCAATTCCTGTCTGAGACAAGAAAATGAAGGAACAATGAATACTGAGAAACAACTGCAATATTTTAAGGTAATAAAAAAACAATCATAGTTTTCATAGAGAGACTCCTCTTTATGGTAGGATAAAATACTTATCTTATACATAACATAATGCAATGCATGTACATATGTAATCATGTATTCATATTTTCACCTTCATTTATGTACTATGTGTTCGTTCATGTTGATTTTATTGAATCTTTACAATAATATTTATTCCTTAGACCTTTTGCAAAAGAAAGCTTTAGCGAGCTAATCAGACCGCAATTGGAAAAGCAATAGTATTCTTTCCTTCTACTGAGTTTTGTCACAAAAAGCTTCACTCTGAATTTCACTCCCTACATCAGTTAAATTAATTACTGTGTTATGTGACCATCAGTTTAATAGCCTATTTCTCTGCACATGTGAGTCAAGAACAGCCTATTTAAGGTCACATTTCTAGAGGTATAAATTCAGCATACACGAGAAAACATTCAAGTTTGTAGTGAATAGATATGTGGAAAAGATATACATGCTATGAGATTTGCATTAATCTAGGCCACATCTGAAGCCTAAGCCTGAAGATTTATGGAAAGGAGGGAAAAGAATTGAAGTCACAATGCTATATTCAGATGGATGAGCTCCTTCAGCTGAAGGCCAGCATTCAGCTTTGCAGCTGACTTAATGGAGGTTGTACGTTTTGTTCCATTCCCCAAAAGTAGTGGGACCATTTAGGAAAGAGGGTTATTAAGTTAGCAAACAAACCTGGCAGAACCATGCCATTTTCTTCTCTTCATAGCTATCACTTCTAAATAAACCCTCACCTAAGTCATCATTACAGGTCACTTTACTCTGCAAGTGATCTTTGACCGAAGAATAAGAAAGGAATCACAAGTAATTGTTGAGCTTTAGAAGTAAAGAGGTTTTTCTCTTCCACTAGTACATCAGGGTGTCTAGGGCAACAGCATTCTTAAGGTGATAGACAATTTATTAAATACTCACCTCAAAGGGCATGTAGCAAATGCTTCTAAACATACTTTTTTTTATAAAAGCGTTCAAGAAAACAACAGCAGAAAAATTACTGTCTTCCAATTAGTCATTCCTTAACTCTTCCATTTCCAATCATGAGGATTAGTAAGAAGGCTGTGTCAATGTAGATAAAGTTGGTAGGGTTTTTTTGTTCCTGACCGTGTCCATTTGAATGCAATTTTAAGTTTTCTTATGAAATTTATTTTTTTTTTTTATGATTTGTGGTCTTCTGCATATGGGGAAAAAAATCATGCTGATTCTGTTTGTTCTATCAGTAAACTTCAAAGCTAGTGATTATGGACTGTTGATAGACCTGCAGAACTTCACAGCAATAGATGCATGTTTTCCATAAGAAATGCTGGATGATTTTTATTTCTGTGGAAAATTATGGCATTTATTTAAGTGCACAACTATGGATTTAAAAATCTAATTCCAGACAAACTATTTTTTAAATACACATTTGTATATATATGGCTAAGACTTTTATGTATATATATGAACAGAAATACCATAGCAATGTTACTTATGTATTTGGAGTGTGCATAAATCTCTCAAATGAAATCTTTTAATATATATATGCCATGATGTCATGCCAAGAGCTCTAGAGATGTTAAGCAGGATAGTATCACCCACCATGATGTAACCAGAGTATTTCATTACTTGGCTGATTATCTGTTAATTACATAAATAATACATTAATTATTTTCAAAATGGTAGCCATTAGAGTATAAAAAATAATTACCTATCAAATATGGTGAGAGCACATCACTTTGTCATATAGATGAAACCATCTTTGTCTCATTAAGTCTGAAATCCACTATAAGTAAGTTTTCCATTCTTCACTGATCTCCTGGGGAAGTGTATAAAAGAGAAAATGGATATAATTAACAATACTGCAATGTATAATACATATATTTGAGAAAGAACATTTAGAACATATTCGAAAACATTAGCTATGCCACTAGTAGGAAACCTGCTGGGGTTTAGTTTGACTTACTTTCCACTTAACTTAAGAGTTTAACCTTATTACTGCTTTCACTGTGGTAAGTGAATCATTGTTTCTTAATGGAAATTTATTGTGCTGCACCATCCCGATTATACACATAGCCACACTACACAGAGAAACATTTTTAGTAAAATAAACTCAACAATGCTGTTGATTTTCATTCCATAATGTTATATTTTAAATTACACTTATGCCTTAGGAAACACAGTTATTTAATTTTTCAGGTGTTTTCTTTTCATTTTGCAATTGGAGGATGAATTAAATGTATAGTTCACATGCAGCTGGGACCCAAGATGAGAACAGTATGATGGGACGAGGGGTTGTTAAATTCAGTAGTAGGAAATTACTCTGACTTCTTTGTTTTGTTTTACAAAAAATCATGCCATATTTATTTGTGTTCTTCTTATTAAAGAATGCACTACTGCGTTACTTTTCTTTTGGGATATTGCTGTGCAATAATACTACTTAGCATTTCTATAGTACTGTCCAGTCAAGGATCTGTATATAGAGATTTCTCTATACACAAACATGAATGAACTAAGCCCCACTAAACCTTTAAGGTAGGTATTATTATCCCCTTTTTAGAAATGAGGGAAATAAAATGCATGGAGATGAAGTGACTTTTCCAGGTTTTCACAGGAAGTCAATGGCTGTGTTAGGGTAGAACCCAGCTACAGTGACTCTAATCTTTGGTGCTAACCATGAGGCAGCCCTTCCTTCCTTCCTTCCTTCCTTCCTTCCTTCCTTCCTTCCTTCCTTCCTTCCTTCCTTCGTTCCTTCCTTCCT
>JAVKLA010000031.1:6935717-6958478 GCA_034782735.1 Sagittarius serpentarius | reverse complement strand
AGGAGGATCTGCTCCATGATCTTGCTGGGCACAGAGGTGAGACTGACTGGCCTGTAGTTCCCCAGGTCTTCCTTTTTCCCTTTTTGAAAATGGTGGTTATGCTTCCCCTTTTCCAGTCAGTGGGAACTTCCCCAGACTGCCATGACTTCTCAAATATGATGGACAGTGGCTTAGCAACTTCATCCACCAGTTCCCTCAGGGCCTGTGGATGCCTCTCATCAGGTCCCATGGATGCCTCTCATTAGGTCCCATGGACTTGTGCACCTTCAGGTTCCTTAGATGGCCTCGAACCTGATCTTCTCCTACAGTGAGTGGTTCTTCATTCTCCCAGTCCCTGCCTTTGCCTTCTGTGACTTGGGTGGTGTGGCTGGAGCACTTGCAGGTGAAGAAGGAGGCAAAAAAGTCATTGAATAGCTCAGCCTTCTCCATATCCTGGGTAACGAAGCCTCCCTTTTCCTTCCAGAGAGGGCCCATATTTTCCCTAGTCTTCCTTTTATCAGCGACTTACCTATAGAAGCTTTTGTTGTTGCCCTTGATGAATCTGACTTACTGGCTGGAGTGGCTGGAATTCCTCTGTGCTGCTCTTCAGGTGCTCTCCTGCTGACCTGTGATCCGTCTCCAGGCAGGCTCCGGACATCTATTGCTTGCACTGGCATCAGAGTGGTAGGAGTGGGATGGATTGAGGTTCACCTCCCCCAGCAGCTTTAGTTTAAAGCCCTGTTCACCAGCTTGGCAAGCCTATGACCAAAGATGTTCTCCCCCTTCTCTGACAGATGGACCCCATCAGCCCCCAGCAGACCAGGTTTCTGAAAGCAAGTCCCATGGTCTAAGCAGCCAAACCCCTGGCTGTGGCAGCAGTTGCATAACCATTTGTTGGTGTGCCAGATTTGGCTGACCCTTTCAAACCCCCTCCCCTTGACCAGGAGGACTGATGAAAAAACTTCCTGTGCTCCAGAGACCCTTATCACCACTCCCAGGGCTCTGTAAATCTTCCTGGTACTCCTCAGACTGGTCCTGGCTGTTATCACTGGGGCCCACATGAAGCAATGGCAGCGGATAATAGTCAGTGGACTGTATGAGGCTTGGTAGTCTCTCGGTAGTCTTGGAAATGTTTTCTCATTTAATATTTCTAGAAGTCAATGGTCTATTGAATTCCATAGCTAGTAATATTTGTAGACATTTTTGTTTGCCTTGTAAACAGTGTAAATTATCTGATGGTTGTAACTATTTCTAATGACCAGACTCAGAACTGTACGTTTTTGTCTTCCACTAAATTTGTGACTGAGTATACCAGATGATGCAATGTCATTAAAAAAAAAACATTTCTCAGCGCCATCTCTTGTTTCTCCAATGCCTAAAGCAGCTGAATTTCTGAATAAACACTATAGGTTGCATTGGTACTTAATAATCAATCAGTCAATCAGTACTTCATATGATGCTTTCCATTTTAACTGAAAAGTTTGCATAAGAGTCAGCACTGCACATGTTACAAACAATTCAGTTAAACATAATTCTATCAAATATAACACAAGTGAGTTTGGGAGCATATAAGATTATGGTCAAACTGAAATTAAAGAAAAGTATTAACTTTGAGTAAAGGTTTGGAGACTCAGGGATTGGAGAAAAGTGCTGGCTGTGTCTACAGGTGCCAGGAATCGCTTTCGCTACTGCATTTTGGATCCTTTACAATTTTTGGAATGATGTTCCTGGCAAAGCTGCAATCAAAGAATTACAGAAATTCAATATGCATGTAACAAATGTATGCAAAACAGTTTCCAATAGAAAGTCCAAAAGAAGTCAAGCAGGATTTAATCCTTTTTATACCTCTAAGATGATAAAAAAAAGTTGTGATAATTTTAATAAATTTCTCAAAAACAGTGTGACTTCAGAGCCCTAAATCTTTTCACAGATGAAGAAATGTTTACCCAAATTTTGTTTGGATTAAATTTTAACAAACAGGAAGGCATACAGTATTAAATCTTATGAAAAACAGGTAGGATTCCAAAGTCAAATGTAGCCTGATGCCACTTATAATGGTTTGAAGCAAACTCAGGCTGAATTTACATGACACACCATCCCAAAGCAGCGATTCTGTAGACCATTTAAAAAGAGAAGCCACCTCTTTATAGTAAAGCAGCTCTGCATACTTTTTGCCAGAAATGTGGTATTTTGGCCCTAATACAATATGTGGGTTTATAGTTCTAATCTGATGTTAATATACTCAAATATCTATGCTGAATACTACATATATATATACACACACACGGTACTCAAATACTTAATATACTCAAATGTATCTCAAATTTTGATTTAATATACCTATTATTTACTGAAAGAAAGTTCAGTTTGTATTTTAATAAGCTCTCTTTATTTAAGGCAGCACTAAAACAATTTACAGTTCCTACTTAGTCCTAAATAACCCTCTGAGATAGCAACTTTCATTCCATCATCCCATTTGGACTGTGAAGCTTGAGCTATGAATTCTCTGAGAATTTTACATTCTTACTTAGTTTTTAATTAATCAAAATCTCAAAATAAATCATAAACACTATCTGGTTGTCTAAAACCACTTTGCCCCACAAGCAGTCCCTTTGCTGGGGAAAAGAAAGGGATACAGAAGATGTAGCACCAGGGATGATTAGGTCTGACATGCTGCAGGGTTCCACAGAGGTATCATAAATTATCTGCACGCAGTTCTAGTTCAGCAGTGGCAACGGGCTTCTGGACTAAGATTGGGGTGTGGGATGGAAGTTACTGTAGTAACAGGAGGAACCCTGAGTTCAGCAGAGCTCAGATACAGCAATACACTGAATCCTTTGGTTGAAGAGAAAATAGTCATAGTCTAGGGGCTATTTTTAGGCTACTAATTCATATTTTGCTTGCTTCCTAGCTCTCTTTTATGTACTGTCCCCTTATTTCTGGTCTACCAAGATGGTTACCCTGCAGACAGCATAGCCATATGGTAGAGGTATGTTAAAACAGGCTAGCTTTAGATACCTACATTGCAGAGATCTTGTCTGAACTTCTTTTATAGTAATTGGGGAGGAAAACACTTTTGGGATGCAATTAATCTGTCCTGTTATAGGCATCTGGCTATGGAGAAGATTTACTGTACCTCAGAACACCTGCTTCTAAATGACTAGCTCAGGCATCAAGTTCTCCATTAGCTCAGATGAATCCTACTCAAGGAATCATGAGGAATGTCTTTAAGACTTGAGGGGCTTGAAGATGTTGAAGCAACAGCAATCCCAGCTCAGAAAGATTTACTGCTAGTATCTGTGAGGTTCTCCCACACTAACTACAGGCTCATTTCTTTTCCAGAAAAGTTGAGCCCGAATTTCTGTCTCAGCCCTCCTGAATGTGCAACAGGGTGTTCATTTGAACCAGTGCCACCTTGCTAACTGGAGCTGGTGAGAAGGAGGCAATGGGGCCCTTGTCTCTGTCTTTCTTACTGTACTGGGATGGTCTGCATTTAATTCTCATGTCATGAGTAGGCTTGTGACACTTGAGGTCTGACTCAAGCTGACTAACACAGAAGACACCCTGGCTTACAGAGAAAGCTGTCCCAAACTGGCCATTACAAAGTAAAACTTGCAACTTCATAGTGACAAATGGCTTATAGTTCCTTTCCCACACCCTTTGCATCAATGACGTGCAGGCTTTGGGCTATATTTCGCCTCTCAGTCACGGCCTCTTGAAGAGTCAGATGTGGAGAAGTGAAAATAGCTGACTTGTCTTCTTTTGAGAGAACATCCTCAGTTCCATCCCTTATTATTGTCATTATCATTGAAGATAAAAATGATTTTATTCTTTTGAGCCAACCAAATGACTTCTTGAAATGGTGACTGCTTATTGTCCTGCTATTGCCTTGAAGATCTATTTACTGCAAAACCAGAATCTTTCTCCTCTGTTACTATCACCCTGGAAAAGGAAAAGGAAAATGAGAAGAAAGCAAAAGGTGACAAAAGAAAAAGAGAAAGAAGTATGTCCCCTAAAAATAAGCCAAGATTGACTTTCACTAATTTACAGTGAGGGTTGGTACTTTGGTTGGCCTCTAAGCTTTATTTCCTTTGTTAGTGATAACATATAGAAAAACAAGCACAATGTGGACTGGAAATATAAGAGAATTAACAAAAATTCACTATACTGTCTCCATTAAGGTCCACTTTGTACTACTGCATGTGATTATAAAACTTATTCGATTTGTCTATAACTGCCCCTTTGGAGCCATACCACTGCATTTTCAGGTGCAAATCTCCCCAGTATTAGTGGTTTATTGATTGAACAGTGTTCTCTGGAGCCACTAAATCCTACTAACGAGGTTTTTCTTTAATTGGTGGATCATTGACCTAGTAGACCATTGCCTAATTTTGGTTTCAGTACTGGACAGGTTTCCCAAGTTTCATCTTTGCATGCAAGTTAATAGATCATAGTCCCAACAGGGAATAGTATTATAGACTGTATTAGTACCTTTACTCACACTAAAAATAATTTCATACTGCCAGGAAACCCATTGATTTGCAGGGTAAAGTGTAATTCAGTATGAGTAAGAATATGAGTGTAAAAAGAACAGGCCTTCAGTATGCATTCTGAAGTGTTATTGCAATCCTTATCAGGTATATTATATATCACAAGTATGAGACGTCAGTCAGGAATGGGATTTGCAGACTGGCAACATATTACTAGAGACAGCAGAGCAGCTTAGATTATGCTTGCTGCATAAAGTCAATGGAAAAAAAAAGATGTATGTGGATTCCTGTCCTTTGCAGGATGATTCCCTACTGATCTGTTAGGAAAGTGCTGCATTTCCTCACCTCAGAATAAAACTGAAGGCCTAATGGATTTTCTGTGCATTTTTCCAACAGCTGATGATGCAATGTCATTTGTAGTGCACCACCTTTCCCTTTACCACAGTGATGCTTATTTTCATGTTTTGGTCACAGTAAGAGGAACCTTGTTACATTCTCTAGTCTAAGCTTTAGCGAAGGAAAGCAAGCCTGTTTCGTGCACCCTTTGATTTCATCCTGTCTAGACTTCTTACCCCAATTCTGTTGTCCAGGCAATGGAAGAAGTTGAAAGTGCAATACTATGAGTAACACTGAGCCTCTAAGATCATCATATACAAACAGTCGCCTCATCCAGAAGTCTGGCTTTTGACAGCCCTTAGCTTTTTGACTGCTGTTCACAGTTCATCTTGACCACATCACCTGCTTCTGTCCTCACCTCTAATTCTAGCCTTCTCATAGCCCTGGGACTAAACTGTGCATGTCAAAGTCACGTCTGCCTAACTTGAACAAGAGGCAAGTTAATGATAATTTAAAATTGAACATATTTATGCAAACACTTGCCTAAAACTTATTTATGCAAGTAAGATACTGAGGTAGGCTAGCCTACTTCAGATATGAGTGAACCTACCTCACCGCAGTGCTGCCTGGCTCTGGTTGATTCTGCTTCTCTTGTTGCGGACTTCTATTTTTTTCTTGAGCTGAAACCAAAAAATGTCTATCTGTGTATATTTATGATTAAGACATGGCAAAAGAATGAAAATAATGTTTTTATGTTTTAATGATGTATCCATTCTGAGGATGTGTTGCTTTTTTGAAATAAGATGAGGAACACCATTTCTAGAAAAGCCTGCTTGTTGTCCTTGCGCATATACAGATACACATGAAAGCATCATAATATGTTTTCCTTTGTTTACCCCGGAGCAGCTCAAGCTGTACATTTTTGAATCCAGGCTAAATGTGCTTCAATGACACAAGAAAAAAGCCAAAGGAAATCTCTTTTTCCTTACTCGTTAGCTGTGTTTATTTTCCCTTTCCTATCATCCTGCCTGTCCTGAAGTCTCCAAAAGATTAGTCTAATTTATTTTATGTTCTCTGCTCTCCCATAAAAAGGTAATACCAGTGCACTGCAGGATGTTTTTTTCCTGTAATTCAGAAGAGTGTAAACTCTTACTACGTTTTGAAATATACCAGGCCCTTTGCGCAGGGACAGCAAAAAATGCATGTCTACCATCTGTGGGGGAACTAGATTAAGAAAGGGAGTAAGTATAATATTAACATCTGAACCTCAGCTTGAGGGTTACAGGTATTGATGTACAGCCATGCAAAGAAGTTTTTCCTTTAAAGCCTCTTACACAGCTCTGAGGCAGGATACAAGGTTTTAACAGTTTTAACTGTTCATTAAAGCTGGCTGAAATTCTGATACCTAAAGTTTTTAGGCAATTGGAGGGTTTCTTGGCATCTAATGTGTGATGTATGTTGAGAAGCATCTTGATTTCTTTTAAGCTGCAATTCTAAGTGAACTCCAACAACTGGAAGTAAAGTTCGGCCTAACTTACGCCTTACTTGATTTAGTAAAGTTTCTGCCTGTACCTCAAGTCATTTAATGTCTTGAACTTCCACACACATTCTTTTGAAACTCTGCCCAGTGTGGTGATCTAGCAAAAATTTCAAGTTTGTAATGTTCGCTACAGGCAAATGAATTTTTGGGTAGTGTGGTTCAGGATTCATTACAAAAGCAAAACATAGCACTGATATTTTTCCTACCTGTCTGATGCTTTCCCTACGTTTATTTTAGCATTTTCTGGGGACAAAAAAGGAACCCTAGCAAATTGTGCCACTTCTTTCAATATTTCTCCTTTGGATCTTTTTTGCTGGAAAGAGAACTTCTCAAATTGAATGAAAAGAGGGCATGAACTGAAGGCATTTATAAACACAAACAGTGCCAGACTAGAAAAATGGATCCTCCTGCCATCATGTCTGGCTCCTCTGTCTGAATGACTTGGCTTATCCCCTGGAACCAAGTTAACCCCAACTTTGCAGTGTGTAGTAAATAGCTCTAAAATATTTCAGTGTGAAAATGAATCTAATTAATGCCCTGTATGAAACATGAGAAAAATAAGGCTTGGAAAAGCTATACTGTATTTCAGTAGGGAAGATGCATTTACATCCAACACTGTTTTTCTTTTATTTTTAAAAGTTACCTTCCTGTAATTGCACACTAGTTTAGAGCTAAGATAGGAGCATCTTAACAATAATGGGCACTTTTTTAACAGATTATTGCCAAAAGTGCATTCTTTATTCCAGGGAGACACTGTAATAGATACCAGTGCTTTAGTAATGATACAAGCAATCTGTAAGCTATTATAGTTTCTTTTATAGTAACTTAATCTTCATATTGTTTTATATGTCTGGAATTTTAATAGTGTTTTTAATTTATGAAGAGAAGTATATTACATATTACCAGTTACATGGGAATATGAGCTAAATAACAGACCATTGAACTATATTCTTACAAACAAATATTTTGAAGTACTTAAATGAGCATAAGGAACAGAACAAAGAAATTAAAGAATGTCATACAGATATAATAGCAGCTTTTATGGAATGAGCCCAGAAGCCTCTATTCCTAATTGTTACTAGTGTTAATGCACATATTGTACTTCTAGAGAAAAATGGGAAAGAACACGGGTAATTCTAGAATGCTTTATTTATTTAAAAATAAATATTGGATTTAAACTAAATATATTTACCTAATTAATACATTTTTTTGCATTATTGATTGCAAATAAACACAAATTCCCATGTAATTTTTATAATGCTAGTGAAATGAATGAATGAATATAAGCACTTGATTGTATGTAGAATGTAAGCTCCTATGTAGATTCTTGAAGCCAGTGCAAAAATGAAGTATTTTTTCCTATTAGTTCATTGCCATTTTTAATATGCATAGAAACAAGGAATATAGTGAACTGTGCTCAGACTTGTAAGTGAGATATCGTAACACTTTACTAAGCAGTGAGTTACAGAGAGATATGATCAGCGTAGCAATTTAGTAGTTGTAATGCTATTAAAAGCAGGGCCTTTAAATAAAGAGAACCAGTTTGCTGTTTTGAAAGAAGTCTTATTCTACTTTAAACTGTCATTCTGTATTTCTGACTTGCAATTAGATGATATTTCTAAAATGTCAGTCCCAGATTCTGTTGTGACCATCATCGTAATAAAATGTGACAGCAAAGATATTATATCAATACTTTTTCCATAATTAGCATTAAAGATCTCTCAAGGGTTAAGTACAAAGGTTTTCCACTGAATGGTCTGCAAGCCTTGTGCCTTTAAAATCTTTTAATATAGCCAAGACTGGTGACAACCAGGAGACAAATCTATGAACAAACCCGTTTGGAGAGAATAGTTTTGTGGTGTGTGATGTATGTTACATAAATGAGCTTATTAGGACTCTCATCTATTTTATTATTGGTGCCCAATTTAATAGAGGCATTTAAAAAACAATATTTCTGCCTGACTCCTTGAAATGAAGAAGATACATTGATATAATTGAGAGCAAATGATTGCATGTTGTGCCATTTAATCATGTCATTTTTCAATTGCTGTTTTTTGCACTTCACTGCATACTTATAGAATATTTAGCTTCAGTATAGATTAAGTCCCACAGTATGCAACTGAGTAGAGTTCCCATATTAGGTGACATTTTCTTTTAACCTTGAAATCAGCAAAAGCACATGGGTTTGGCAGTATTTTTCTAAAACATGACAAGTCATCATTCATTTCCTATCTTTGTCATTTAGCTTTTTTATTTTGAGGAATTACTTTCTTACTAATTTTTTTTGAGGAATTACTGGTTTTCTTTTTCATTCAGAAACAGAAATTCTCATTTTCACCATGTGTCCTGTAAGAATGGAATTTGAAATACAGGGATGCATCACCCCAACAACAGAAGTTGCAACAGGCATTGCCACTTCACAGAAAACACTGAAAACTACATTTTTACCCAGCATTTGCAAGCATATTGTTTCCTGTTTTCCCTTCATTGATGTATTAGTGCTGTGAGCCATGATACTTAAAAGTTTACATTAGCACTTTTGAAAACTGAAGTGCTGCACTAGCCAAAAATCAGGCATAAAAAGGCAAATTACACTTTTTTAAGAGTTGCAGTTTGATTGTTGTACTCAGAGGGTAGCTTCCGTTCTCACATTTTGCCTTAATTTCTGCATATGATTGTTGTACTAAATAACAACAGTTCCATCTTCACTTCGTCTTCCACCAGGCAACAGCTGATGCAATCGGAAGGTTGTCATTCCCTCCCTCACACACCCACATCCTGTAACAAGGAGAAAGAGTAAGCCTTTAACAGACCAAGGTTAGACAGAAACTTCCTCTTAGATCTGGTCATTCCAGATTTATCTGCAGTTGAGCTTTTTTCGTTTTCCTAAAAACACCCAGTATTGCCCATACATGGAAACACAACAGAAGCCTAGAAATAGCATTTGTCTCAGTATACCTTGGCATTTCTTCTGAACCTGAAAGCACAAAGAAAATCCATCCGTGTAAGTTACCATTTGCCATCTTCCAAGTATTTTCAAAGTCCTGGGCACCCCTACATGGACCTTTATTATTCCTAATTGTAGAGTGAAAGCAGGAAAGATGGAAATGGTTGAGGGAACTTCAGATCCCATAAAAATGAATTCCCCAAACAATATGTAATAAATGATGCTACAGAAATCATATCTCAACATTTTATGCGGTGATTATTTATGGATTAAGTGGATTTAAGTGAACTAAACTAATCTTAAACTGACTTTTAAACTATTTTTAAGCACAAGTAGTCCCTCTGTATTCACTGAGAACCTTAGCACTTTTAAATGGTTAATATTAAACACTTGCTCAAGAACCTTGATGTAACAGTGCTTCAGCGGCCAACTCATGTGCCACGTTGTGTGAGAAAGCCGACTTCCCGTCCACGTCCTTCCGTCGTGCAGAGCAGGCGGTGCGGCACAGCTCAGGCGCTGATACACCGCAGGAAGGCTGAGGGATGGAGGGGGACGGGGGCTTGAGGGGCTCTAATATTCCTCAACTTCCCACCTTTCTATGCCTCCCATATGCTCCGGCACTGCCTGAAGCTGCACACGTGTTTCTGGACATACGCCATTCACTTAGGAGTCACGCAGCTATGCAAAGCACCTTCTGTTCAGATCATGGCTACTTCCATCCCCATAGATAGTGCCATTAGCCCATGGCTTGGAAAGAGTGTTTGATGTCCTTCGACTCAGCAGGGGCTTTTCCAGATGATTTAAGGCATGGTATTAACAAGCTGTGAAAGTAGTTTCAGCTAGCCCTTTTTAGCTATGCAGGTGATAACTTCAAAGCACTGAAAATAGGAGTGGGCAGAGGGAAGAAAAATCTTCCGAGATTCTAGCAGCACGGACAGGAATCCTCAGTATGGGAAACCAGGACTCATAATAACATTATAATGAATAACACCTCAATGTTATCAGGCTATCTGTTGTGAAGCAAAGGACTCAAGACACAAAGTCAAGTTCCTACACAGCAGCTGCAGTTACTGTGTATACTCTTAGCCTGCAGCAAAAAAGTCAAATACATCAATTTAAGTCTCGCTGCAAATGACTTAAGTGAATGTGTTTCTCTCACATTTGCAAAGGTTTGGGTTCTATTTACAGTTACCACAGCTCAACAGACACAAGATCGTGTGAGGAGCCACAATCGAAAGTGTCTGATCTCTTAATCTATACTTCAGCAAATCTTCTGCACACACAGGAGACTAAGCGAGCCTAAGTGATGCTCCTCAGTCTACTGTTAGATCATTTCCTAATTTTCTGAACTGTCAAGCACCCAGTAGCTTACTGTAGCAGCTGTAGACCATCAAGTCCAAGCCTCAGTAGAGATACTCGTCATCTTCCTTTTCTTTTTTTTTTTTAATTAATCATAAATTATAGCTGTTATTTCACAATGTAGAACGTACCTTGCAAATAATTAAAGTAACTGTGGTCCTGGAAGCATACCTTGCATGTACAGTTGCCGTATTGACAGGTTTTTATGCAAGCATGCCATTTTAACAATAGCAGAACATGGATGGATATACAACACTGTGAGATGTCCTGTCAGAGGATACAGGCAATTATTGTGTCCCTTTAGGACACGATATACCAGAGCATAATACTGCTTAAATTCGTTATTGCTAGTGCTATTATATAGAGTTTAAAGATGTCTTTACATGATTAAGTTCTCTGGCTTTTAAAGTATTGTTGCTATAGCCAACTCTTTCAACACAGTTAGATACAAGCACTTCATTCTTCTCCTGTTTAATATTAACCATAATATCATGTAATAAAATTGAAACAAAAGTGCCATAGGCCTAATTGTACTGTCACAGCCATGTAAATCAGAAATAGCTTCAGTAAAGCTACTGTTATTATGCTGGTGTAAAATTGATGTAAATTAGAAATGACTTGGATGCTGTAGCTCTGCTTTCAGATAACACAATGTAAAGGCTTCACTTAAACTCCCATATAATGGCTTACGAATGAAATAGTCCTTACCTCATCATATTATATGGTATTGTATCAAAAAAGAACAATATTTATAAGGGATGACATAATCAGATAGATCAAGGTAAGTTAATGCTATGGGGCCAGATTCTGAGCTGTACTGACTTCCATGACGTTAATACAGATCCACATAGATTTGACTGCCATCAGTATATAACTTACCATCACTTCCATAAAACTGAATTGCTTGGCTGTTACAAAATGTAAAATAAGAACCCTGACTATCTTTAGGTAGATTTTTTGGGTTGGGTTGGGTTCTTTTTTTTTTTTTTTCCTGGTGTGGTGTTAGGCTAACGAGCAGCATCAGAAAGGAAATGTGACAGATGTGGTGGTTCCATCAAGAACTATGAAGGCAACTAGTAGTGAACTCTGGGAAAATAAATAAGGGCAGGTTCAGGAAACATAAGTGAAAATGCAGCTCTGGTATAAATCGAATAATATAATTCCTGGTCATATTTTGCCATAAATAGTGGTTTGGGAATTTGTCATTCACCTTATTTAAAATTCAGAAATATTAAAGGTACAGGGTTCTCTCATTATAGAAGTAATAGAATTCTAGCTATTACAGAGTTAGGGTAATTTAAATAGCTATAGAATGCATTATATCAATAAGTGGAACATCTGTATGAAATGTCCACCTGCTAATATACTACTCAGTGTACTTTACAATGAAACGTACTTAATCATTTTAAGATGTCTTCTAATGAAGCCTTATCAGGATTAACATTTTGAACACAAATACTTTTAGGCATTAAAACTTCCACTTTAAATGAGATTGCATTGTCTTGTTTACCTTTGTTGATTAATAAGCAATCTGTTAACAGTTAGAACAGCCCAATTGTGCCTGTGAAAGTAGATTAGTAATTCAGCTATGTTTGTGGGTTTAATCATCATTTCTCTTGAAGGCTTTGAATAAAAAAAATTGCTTGCACACTATCCATAGGCAAAGAAAAGATACATATTTTTAGATGTATATACCAATGTTCTGCTTCAGACTTTCAGCTTTGTATTATTGATCAAGCACATAGTTCCAGCAGCAAAATACTCCTTTGTGGTACCGCTTTTCTAAGTATAAATTCCAATTTTTAAAGAAAAGTGATATGAAGATCTGGAACTTGAATTCACTTTCTATAGAATGTTATTGTTTTGCTAATAAAATTCAGGAGGGCAGGTCCTGATTTTTTATCAGTTAACGCTTGTGAACAGCTTTGAGAGATGCAGTGGCTTTTTTTGTTTGCTTATTATGATTAACTGGAAGCTTAAAGGCAAATACCCTGTCTTCAAAAAAGACGATAGTTCAGATTTTCTCATGGGGTCATGCACTTTCATCTGTGGCATCCCACAGAGGGAAACAGATGTTGGCAAGTTACAATTTAAATTATCTGGAAAGCTCCCACGTGTGGAGGACAGTCCTGTTAAATTCAGGAGTAGCACCGGCCTATGGTAATAGTTGAATACTTGAACCATGCAATGCTATAAAAGTATAGGGTCTCAGAAGCCAGGCGGAAGCAGTCATCCTCAGATGCGTTTGTGCCTTCTGTACCCCAGCTTCATAGATATTATTATTAAAACACATTATGAGTTAATAAAATTCTGATTTGATGTTGAATGACAGTAAAGTGTGATTGTGGATAAAACCATGCTCAAAAGCACCCCATGCCATTAACTGCTTCTGCATGGTACCTCTCTCTTCAGTTTTGGCATGTAGGATGCATTATTTATACTGCCATTCAATAAGATTCTCAGTGTCGTTACTTGGGTTTCTGGCGTAGAATCAACGTATTCTGACTCCCATCAATATTCAGCAATTTTAGGGCTTAGCGATTGTCTCCCACCATGCAGTTCACGTCAGACTGCATTCTTGGTAGCACTGGAATCAGTATGATGAAATAAATGCAGTGAATTACTCATCTTTAAGAAGTATACGGTTGTCACAGTATTCCTACATTTACTTGGATATGGAACTACCCTGGAGATATTTTATGATAACAAAAAACATCTGTACTGAATTTTATCCTTCCTTAAGGTTTCTCCTCTGACAGGTTACACATGACCCATCATTTCGATTGTTTTTTCTAAAAATATATATATTCTCATTGCATGACTACAGTTTTTTTCCCCCGTTTTTTCCTGAAGAATTTCTGAAGCTGATTACTGTCAGGGTAACTCATTTCAGATGTGTCCCAGTTGAATGAAAAAAAAGGAAGAATAAACCAGTCTGCACCATAAAACTTTCAACATTATCGAGACAGTTAGCTATGTATGGCATTTGTTTGAAGACGACTGAAAGTAGCTTTACTCCTTCTGTGCTATTAAGACTGTGTATATCTGAAAATAAAACACTAAGCTTTGAGGCTAAATATGGGAATTTATGGAAGAGCTGAAAAAACTATTGTAAGACAGAGACTGGGCACCATTAAATATCAGGTAATAGTTAATGTTTTAATTTGCAAAGTATTCCACACTGACATCTGTTGTTTGTCTGTCCTGCAGTCTCTATGCTCTGAGATCAAACAGAGACGGCGTGGGGTAGCCTCTGTGCTGCGATTATGCCAGCACCTCCTGGATGACCAGGAGACCTGCAACCTAAATGCAGATCACCAGTCCGTGCAGCTGATAATCGTGAACCTTGAGAGGAGGTGGGAAGCCATAGTCATGCAAGCTGTCCAGTGGCAAACAAGGCTACAGAAGAGACTGGAAAAAGACTCGGTAAGTGATGCTTGCTTTAGAAAGATCTCATGTGGTTTCATTCTTCACAAGAGACACTTTTTCAGTGCAAGACAAACACATTTTAAGTGTTTTCTTCTGACTGAAAATGCCATTCCCAGTCTTTACTGCTAACAAGTGAAGCTTTAGTTTTTCACAAAGCATTATATTCTATGGACAAAACTGATTAAGAAGATAAACTCACAATATACACGTTCTGTTTACTGGATATTTAATCTTATCACACTGGATCCTGTCAAGTAATGAAAACAGTCTTCTCCTGTTGCTGTACCTAACAGAACTGGGCTCAGAGACCTATTTCACTGATTGTAAATATATTCCAGAAAAAGTATTTTCTGCGTAAGTAAGACTGGTTTTAATTAGCATCCCAACAGTAGATGTGTATTTCACATAGAATGCCATGGGTATGTGATTAATATACAAACCCGTGTTATTTGAGTATAAGTAAAATGCATTAATTTGCTTTTATCTCAGGGAAATGATTCCTAAGAGGCAAAATAGCACTCTGCTTAAACCATCCATTAAGTGACATAAATTAGACAGGTTTTCTACAGCATAAAACCATATTACAAAGCAGTATCTACATTTAAACAATAAACCATAGGGGGAACAAAATAATCCCTACTGTAACACCATTGACTGTAATGGATGAATTGGCTCAGCACGTTTTGTGCTACTGTCATAATGCTGAAGTCTGTATACTGCAGCTTCGTTAACAGCAATGATAACCCTGTGTAGTGCATATACTGAAGAGCCTTGATGAGATTTGAGAACAAGTGACATATATTTAGTTTACATAATTTTTTAGGTTTGTATAAAGCAAATAAAAGGAAAAAAATGCTTGACACTTGCATGCTTCCTAACAATTATCTGACTAACAGTGAAATACTACTTTTGACTTCTTTTTGTTAAAGTTCCTTTACAAAAATAACAGAAGATGTAATTCTCTTGTTCAGTTATTGTAGTGTGGTATGAAGATACACAAGACATTGTCCAGAAACACTCGCAGTTGCTGAGTGAAAATACTATTAGCCTAAACGGGCCAAGAAATGGTGAGTTAGTGAGGAGGAGGATGTGGACGAGTGAACCATTGAAGGTAGTAATAATCTGTTGCCTGCCTGCCTTTATCAAATGTAACAAAGTAGGAGTGCTCCTCTGCCTGTTTGGTTTATTAGCTGCTTTGCTTTAGATATTGAGATAGAAATGGGACTTGAGGAAGGAACAGGTTTGAATAGACTTTTGGGACAAGTCAAAAGGGGCATGTCTCTGTATGAGGCAACATGAAAGGAAGACATCACTGAAAAGCAGATGGAGTGTCAACGTTGGTTTTATAAGCATGAGATTAGGCAACTGACAATGTAAGAAGCGTAGATAACTGAGGACAGTCAGTTAAGCCATCAAAATTTTGTTCTGGTTGGAAGAAGTGTAAAAATGATGAAGTTACCTGTGATTGTACAAGGGTATAGAGAAATAAAAAAAGATTATTTTTCAGCCTTTCCTTATACATGTATGTGCAGAGAGGGAAGTATCAACTGAAGAGGAATGCTATTGGAAACAATCAAGGAGATCAACTAAGAGCTTTCACCATATGACCAGCAGAAAATGTTCAAATCTTGATGATAAGATTCCTTGCATAGAGCTAGTGAGAGCTGTAGATGTCACAGCTGATGCAGATTACCAGAGGGAGAACCATCATACTGACAGAGCATGAAGAAAAGAGGAGATCTGGGCAGGACAGAGCAAGCGTTCCATTTTGTCTGTGCTTGGTTTATGTTAATGGACACTAAGAAGGAGCTATTTAAAAGACAGGCAGAAGAGCAGGCCTATATGCAAAGGAGCTTACTTGAGCCCTCAGTCCAGAGATGGGAACTGCAGGTATCTGAATGTGTATTATCATCTAAAAAGGACCTGGGAAGTAGGTAAGGAAAAAGGCTTGTTCAAGTCTAGTGAAAAGCAGAAGATGAAGGAAGAACAATTAGCAAAAAAGCACAGAGGAGGTAGAAAAAGAATCTAGAGAGAAGAAAAATCCAAGGCAGTAATTTGTTGAGAATCTGATCAAGTGGAGTCAAAAGTAAAACAGAAGCCAGTAAAATAAAGATCATGAAAAAATATTAGAGAAGTTTCAGTGGAATTAAAGGAAGAAACTGAATTAGTGAGGATCCAGAATGAAGCTGAAGAGAAAATGGAGGTAGGAGTTTTAAACAATACATTCACATTTAAATGAGAGGAAAGTCAAGAAATAAAAGAAGACAAATGCCATCTCAACAGTGGCAGACAGGCAACATTCTTGAGTTTTGATGGTAATGAATCTGGGAGAGCAAGAAATGAGACCAGAAGTAAGAGAAGTCAGCAGTGAATGGGTTAGAAGATAAATATGAGGCTGAGGAATAGGAAAGATTGATAAACAAAAAAAGAAAATATAATAGTAAAGCTTTTTAATGCTCTTGAGAAATGTTGGTTATATTTTTGTGATAGTTCTGTCTTCAGAATATTTTTAGTCATATTATACATTACATCAATAGCTGTAGTAAACCGTTGGTTAGTGCTATACAAAATGTTTAATGAGCTGACCAGAAGCAGAAAAAAACAGTTGAATTTTGGAGCTTCAAAAACAAGTGTGTGCAGTATTAGGCAACAATCAAACCAAAAAATAGTTCTCAGAATCCTGAATTTTAGTTACTAGAGGCTGAGTATCTGTTGGGTCTGTAACTGTCCAAGAGAGCTACAACTGGGTTTCTACTGTGTTTCTCTAAAAGGTAAAGTACCACAAAGATGAAGAACTGCTTTTTTCATCTACAAAACTTATCATTTTGTTGTAGTAAATATCTATCTTCCATTGAACTTGGAACAGAAAAAAGTCGCATTTGTGAGATAGCTTTGAGAGTGCTGAATGGAGGTCCAAATTACTGTAGTGAAAGCGTGTTATCTCCTTTTGCATATGGGCAGCTGCCGTGTGGAAGCAGTTTGCCGTTTGTACCTGCAGTTGCTCTAAATAAACTGTTATGAGCTAATTAGAGGCTGGTGCTGCTCTTGCAGCAGGAGCGAAGTAAGTCTTGTGTTTCTGTTTGGGATTGTTGAGGAGCTGAGGCATGGTGAGAGTATGAGTACGGCACCTTGCTTGACAGCCGGATGCTTGGAACTTCACAAGGTGCGTGCTGCTTTGTTCCCCCTTCCCCTGAGGTAGTCTGGAGTTATTTGCTGGGCTGAGTTGACTTTCACCAGGCAGCGGGTGTATCATTCCTTCTGCTGAGAAATGGCAGCCGTTTAGAGCAATCATGATGCTCATCTAATTTTCACTGTGGGCTGTTTTGCTTTGGAACCTCTCATCCTAGGCACGTTTATAATAATATGATTCTTTGAAGTATGTCGGTATCTACAAATTTCTCATGTTGATAAAACTATCCATATTCTCAACATTTAAAGAAGGCCCAGCCACCACAGGCTCCAGGTTTCTTTGTCTTCCCTGGCCTGAGTTGGTATGTTCTAACCTTCCTTTTCACTCAGTTCCTGTGCAGTCATTTCTTGGGTAGGTACCAGAGCTGTTTCTTCTGCTTCCCTATCTTCGTATTTGATGGTGTGCCAGTCTTGGCACACGAACAGTATCCCTTGGTAACAAGTCTTTATTTGTGGTTGCCCACAAAATACTGTAATTTATGAAAACAAATGAGATGTTTTTATACCCTGATGGCATCTGACTCATTCGTGGCATCTGACTTGCTGACAGCAAGTAAGATAGCCCAAATCATTATATTGCCTCATATAAGTACAAGAGTCACTTGCATCCTCTACCGTCTTCTTAATTTGTGTACTGGGATCTTCCTTTGTCCTATTTCTGCCCCTTTTTACATACAGTCACTTATCTGGGCCACTTGTAGCATTACAAAGCTATGCTGGAATTAACTACAAAAGGCTTTTAGGTTTCTTTTGAATTGTTTATCTTCTTTGAGGGCTTTCAGCAGTGTTTAATTTTGCTCATCTTTTGCAATAGCGGGCACCATAAGTTTACAAATAACAAGATGATACTAACATGCACTACAAGCACCTGAAGTCTGCTAAAAGACGTCCTTCTCATAAACCAAAAGTTATGCCTAGGATGTGAAATTATCAATAAGAATCACTCCAGAAGGATGAAATGTGGTTAGATTCAGTAGGTTAATCTAGCTGTAAAGAATGAAGTATTCATACAATGAAAAAAACAAAGATTACTTTTAAAAAACAGTAGGACACTTGTCTGTAACTGGAAGCAGTCCTAATCTGTTCTAGCAAAAGAGGTTTTTATTTCCCCCATCTGTTTTTTTGTGGTAAATTCTTTTCCCCCAGATTTATCATTCCATAGTTTGCTGATATAATGTTATATGTCACCTAAATTTGAGCTTCAGAATTACACAGATGCCTTATAGTTTGCCTAACAAGACCCTGCTAGCAATCATCTTAAAAGAAAAAGGAGTCTGTCTGGCAATTGCAACAGCAATAGCAACAATCTTTAGTCAACTAAATCCCAAACTGCCATCTAAAATTCCTGCTCAACAGCTGGAGAAGCTTTAACTCACTATGCACTTTCCTTTAGAGGGTCTAGTCTACTTGAAAGACTGAACAGTTTAGAAAGGATTTGGGACAGACTCAGTCATAGTCATGCCCACAAGTTTACAACAGTTAAGTCAAAGTGGGAATATGAAAGTTGTTTTATGCAACTTTTTTTTTTTTATCTTTTGCTCAGCCAGTGGTATTGTGTCTTTAGCTTCAGTGGATTATTGCAGCCACTACAGATGTTCACAGTTCGGGGATGTCCTGTTGAGGTCAGATATGTCTTTGTATAGAAAGCTACAACGAGGTGACTGTGGAAATTCAGGTTTCTGGGACTGTTTTACCAATACTGGAGTATATACAACTGTTCTACTGCTGTGGCTGGGAGAGACAAAACTATGGTTTCTAGTGGATTTTACTTCTCAAATTCCAATTCAATATTCCTGCCTTTTTGGTGACTGGAGAAACTGCTTTTTCTCCAGATTGCTCATTCAGTGAATGAGAAACATATCGCTTTTATGGAGCAGACAATCTCTTTTCCCATTCAACAGAGAGGGCTAATTATTGAAGGGACAGTATTAATCGTGCTTTTAAAATGGAGATTTTGAGCTAAGGTGATTTGGGTTAAGGTGCTGTAATTATCATATTGTCCTGAAAATGTCTGAAATATTCATTTGTCTGATCACTAAGTTCACTACTATGCTTCATGAAAAAAATAGTATTTTTATTTCTCTTCTTCTCCTGTGTCATCCCATGTGTACACTACACTATGTCCAGCAAAACCCCCATCTGTATTGCCTTGCAAGTATGCTGTACATCCAGCCACATAATTGAAAATAATAAGGCCACAATAAATGGGATGGCCTTGGGGTATAACACCCAAGGGATTCAATTGGTGTCGCTTTGCATCAATGTCCATGCATCATGGTAATTGAGGTAACATAACCAATTACCACATTTTAATTAGACTTGTAAGGACTTAGGAAAATCTGCAGTGGTGAGACAGCTCACTTAAAAAAAAAAAAAAAAGCACCTCTTTTCCACAAGCTTGTTTCTTAGGAGGTAAAGAGCCTGCTTAAAGCTCTGCTTAGGATTTTTTCCAACTTCCTCTTGGTTTCATTCTTTATAATGCACTTTGAAAAACAGAGTGTTTAAAAATACTGTATTGCTTCTGATCTGCTATCTTTATCCTTTTTCTCTGTTTATCTGTTTCTGTGATGCTTTCTGGAAAAGAAAACAGTTTTTAATAATGCTAGGCATGGTGCCTTCCCTTCACTTCTCTAGATTTACTTCACTGGTGCAATATTTTTTCAAGCCATGGAATGACACTTGTTCTAAGCTTAAAAAAAACACAAAAAACCTTGCTTCAGAGGTAAAAAATGAATTTGTCATTGTTCACTTATTTGTTAGATAGCTCCACTAAACAAAAATTCGGTTTCTAAAATATTCTTATTTTATCACAAGCCATTATTTTGTAAGGTAGGATCTAGCTAAAAATCTTGCATAAAATTTAGAAGTTCATCAGAATTGCCTAATACAGGAAAGTACTGAGTGACGATTAAACTTAATTGGCTGAGGAGGGCACACTACATGTTGTAAAGTGCTGAACACCTATTACATGATCTAGCCTGCACAAAGTAATATTTAATGACTTATGTTTGAACCTTTACAAATTGTTTTTTTCATTATCTATCACAAGTGGTTTTTTTTTTTTATGTTGGACCTCTTTATATAGCATATGACAGTACAGTCTTGATTACTTGTATTTGTTTCTGTCAGTCATCTTGTTTTACTTGTATTTCAACACTGAAGATTGCTCACTTTGGCAGTTCCTTAAAATATGTATTTTCTCAGTGAATGGATATTTGATTGTAAAGTCTGTGATGTGATGCACCATCCTCATACTTGAGGTGCGTATGGTTTTGAGCTTCTGGGTTGCATTGCATGCCTGATTTGTGACATGGAATAATCTGTATATAATAGATCTGTAGGATCTAAAATGAAGTTACGTAAATGGTGAGCATAGGTCCAGATTTTTCTTGGACTTTAATTGAAGACAGGTGATATGCCACACATTCTTGCAAGAAGTTCTGTATTTCTCATCAATTTCTTGAGGACCAGCCATGGGTATGATGGCTGCCATCATGGCAGTACGTAGAATCTGGATGATCTGGCAAGACTGAAGGTGGTAAAATCCTTCTTGTTGAGCAGATCTTGGTAAAATAATTGCAGACCCAGTGGAGCTTAGTCAAAATTAAATAAAAATTCAGATAAATGCTGTGTTACATTCTTGAGAAAAGCTCCTGAGTGTTCACCTGCAGTGGCAGGTTTTTAGAGTGAATAGAAAGAAAAAAGAACACATTTAAGTCTTTCTGCAGAAGACTCTTCTCCTTCCTCTGAGACTGCAAAACTTTCTGTCACAACTAACTAACAGTATAAGGTAACAATCCAGGGGTGCAATACTCCATGCAGTGTTACCAGTCTGCTAAACTATTCAACTGTTCCCCTCTGGCAGACGTTGTCATGTTTTGCAATGGCTTTGTAAAATGATAGGAAGCCCAAGGTGTATATTCAAACTCATAACCCCAGTCAAACCAGAAGAAATTCCCATCCTCTGCAAGAACAAAACCTCAGAGGTGGTCATCTGAGCTCACTGCCACCAAGTCAGGCTTTTAGCTGTTGCTCTAATTTTAATCGCGTTATGGACTCTTTAGTTGTTGGTTGGATTAGGCAAGAAGAGTCTAATGGTTAATCCAGACTCCAGAGACTAAGGCAGCACTATTTCACTGTCTCACAATCTCTGTTAAACCACAGTAAGCCTGAGCTCTCCCCCTGGAAAGGATGGAAAGTAAAGGTACATACTCCTAACTTTCTCTAGAGTCCCAGAAGATGATTTGGGAGAAGGCTGAGTTGTTAAGGCTGAAAGCAAATGTGTTCACCAATTCTAGTTTGTTACTTGCATGACCTTTGTTCTTTTCTGTTAATGAAAAGGGAGAACTAAATAGAAAGTCTTCACGTGTAGCACAGTTTCAGTATGGACAATGCTAGGAATAGGCTTTCCTGTGGAGCCTCTTCCAGTGCAGTTTATCTTTGCTCCATAAGGTGAACCACCTAGAGCAGAAAGAGTAGTTCAGCATTGTTGCTCTCTCAGTCCTTCTCTCTGCACTGAAATTTCTAGACATACATTTCCTGCTAACGTTGATGGTGTTGATTGCATGTGAATTTTTAGTTTGCATTATAACAAAACCTACAAGAACATTTCTACAGTCCTACAGTAGCAAGTTTCAATCACCATCCACCTCAACTGTACTCAATATACTTCTCTGAGATACATATTTCTCTTCTGTGACTCCTTGCTAATTCTGCAGACATTTAGTTTCTTTGCCCTCTCCAGGGTACCCAGCAAACTTTGTAACATGAGAGGTGAAAGTTACTTTTTTGTTATTGGCCTGAGCACAGGAAGATAAATGAAATTACATTAAAAGTAAAGAGTTATTTTAATGAGAAAATCAATTGCTGCAATAGTTAATTACTCAAAGCCCCCTTTGATTTTTTTTTTCCTTGACAAAGCACACAACATTTCTGTGCACTGTTTTAAATTTACTTGCTTTTTTTAGAAGACAGGTTTCTTTATGCGACTGGGAATACCTCATAATGGCTGATCATGATTTTAAACAAAAAGGCTACAAAGGCAAAATAAATAAAGCGTATATTTCCCAGTATTATTTCTAAACCAAACATGGTTGCTTGATCATGTATAACTACTGTCCACAGCTCATACTACAATGGGTCATGGTTTAACCCCAGCCAGCAACTCAGCACCACGCAGCTGCTCACTCACTTCCCCCCGCCCCCCACAGTGGGATGGGGGAGAGAATCGGAAAAAAAAGGTAAAGCTCGTGGGATGGGATAAGAGGACTTTAATAGAACAGAAAGGAAGAAACTAACAATGACAATAATAACAACAATAAAATGACAATAATGATAGAAGAATTGGACTACACCAAACAAGTGATGCACAAGGCAATTGCTCACCACTCGCCGACCAATGCCAAAGCAGCGCTTCTCCCCTGGCCAACTCCCCCCAGTTTATATACTGGGCATGACGTCCCATGGTATGGAATACCCCTTTGGCCAGTTTG
>JAVKLA010000031.1:6907833-6935617 GCA_034782735.1 Sagittarius serpentarius | reverse complement strand
TCATACTAAACCCAAAACACAGCGCTGTACCAGCTACTAGGAAGACAATTAACTCTACCCCAGCCAAAACCAGGACACAATGAAAACTTGACTTCAGGTATTCAAGGCAGAAAATAACATGATCACAGTGTTACAGGACTAGGTTCCTGGTGTTACAGTTAGCTCAAAACATGGTGTCTGAATTGGGAATAAAATACTGCATCCATACAAACATTTTTCAGTAATATCCTGTGAGCAGTCTGTTTCAGTGACCGACAAGTCTTTAAGTCACAGATACTTTGAATTTTTTTCTCTATTATGCTCTATTATATATGCAGAAGAATTACATAAACTTGCTGGCTCAGTGCCACAAAGTTTTGTATATACATCTACATATATAAATTTATATTTATATATGGATTTCTCCTGTATTTCTTTTCTGGTTAATTCAGTTTTAATCTGTTCAAATGTATAAATTCAGAGAGGGAAAACTGACGTATTTTGAAGTTGCTTAAACACTTTAAACAATTATATCTCAGGAACTTTCAAGGATGGTCAGTGGTGCTGTATTACCAAGTGAGAAGCTAGAAATCTTTTCTTTTGGGGATGTACAAAGCTTCTGTGTTCATCCATGCAGCCGGAAGATATTTCTGTTCCTCAGCTATCTACTGTTGACTCTGTTTCAGACTGGTGCTGTTTTGGAGTTAAGTGAGGGAATTTCATAGCTGGTAGAAAGCTGGTAATACTTCTCTGCTGATCTGATTTTTTTAAATGGTTGGTGTTTACAAACCCTCAAGAGATTTAGACTGCCACTGAGGCCTTCAAAAGTGCCAGTTTATCACACGGCTCTGTAATTCAACTTATGATCATGAAAACACTGTCATATGTCTCATAGGTAATAGCATTTGACCCTCATTGGTGGTGTATCTAACATTCTCAACTGCTTTGTATTTGCGGATAACTACAATATTAGTAAATCAACTTGCCACAATTTTTTAAAATAAATATTCCACAAGTAATTAGAAAAATTCAGGTTTTGAGACAGCAGAATTCAATCCTATAAAACATAGAAATGTGAGCTTTATAACTTTATAATGGAAAAAGTCAACATCACAGTAGCAGGCTTAGGTCTTTATAGCGTGGTGGCATATATTCTACCAGCCACCTGTCAATCCATTAATCTTTTTTTCCGTGCAACAAATTAAATAATGGTCGAAACAATATGGATAAGGCACCTTCCGCAGTTTTGATAAAGTCATTTCCTGCTCCTGAAACTTTCGTTAGAACTGTAAGATGTGTAAAATCTTCAAGCGAATACTCAGGAATAATCAGTTTTAGTAGGAAAATATACAGAAATTGGAAATCTGATGTTTCCAGTGCATGCAGATCTGAAAGAACTGTCAAACACCATTTAAATGGCAAAAATAACTCATTAAAAAAGAAAGAGAAAAAATGGCTGGGTTTTTTTTTTCAAGGCAGAGGTCTTATTTCAAAAGAACTCACTTCTTATTTAAGCACTTAAGTATAGGACCAGATATTTAAAACTGCTCAGCAGACAGTGACTCTTATTGCAGGGCACTGTGTTCAGATTACAGGATGAAGTCAGTATTTTATTTAGATGCCTAGTATCCACTAATCATATGATCATGACTGAGGCCAGCATTGTTTAGAATATTAGAGTTAAAGGAAACATAGAAGTCACAAACTTGTGATTTTTTAATTAATTTAATGACTTGTTGCACTGCATCTCTGATCCCTCCAGTTCTGCAAGGAATGGTATGTGAATGTAATTGAAGCTAATTTTCTGATATTTTGTTTCAAGAGTTCTCAAACAAAATGGTTTTTAGAACGAGAGGAGGAAACCTTATTTTCTGACAGGCTGTACAGCAGTTATTCCCATCTTACAAGGGTCTTCCCTATTGGATGATAAGGCCCCAATCCTCCAGCCATTATGGAAATGTATTTGCAGGACCTTCAGTAAGTATATGCATAATCAGTGTTTCATTGTTCAATATTATAGGATGTTCTAGGAGCTGCATCACCTGTAAGCAGACAGGAATACAATAAAAACCTATTTTAAAAATGCATGAAAATAAATAAGGTACAATGATTCACTCTTTTTCTTAACAAAGTAAAAGGTACCCAATGAAATTATCAGGCAGGAGATTTAAAACAATCAAAAGGGAATACTGCTTTCATGCATTGCCTAATAAAAGCGAAACTTGTTCCTACAGGTTGTTGTGGATAGCAAAAATACAAATGAGTTCAGTAAGTAATTAGACACATTAATGGAGGAGACATCAATTAATGCTTATTAAATTCTGACTCTGAAAGTCCCCCCAGGCTGACTTCTCACATTTGGGATGGCAGCTTCTACACCATTCTATGTGTTTGAGGTTTTTTTAACTTTTCCATAAACCTTCACTACTGGCCACTGCAGGAGATGGACTCAGCTCAATGGACTGTTGATCTCACCCAAAAAGACAGATGCTTTTTGAAAGCACATGAACTTGCACATCCTACTTATACTATATTTTTATGTATAGCAAAGAAGTTTTAAGGAATGCCTAGAGGGTTTTCATTGTGTTCGTTTTTTGGGTTTTTTTGCTATTTCCAAAGACTGGGATGTGGCCGTTTAGGTAGTCTGCTTTCACCGGAAGAAAATTTTGAAAATGTACCCAATTAACAGGTTTTTAAGATATTTCTAGCACATTTTTCTGTAAAGTACACAGAAAACATAATACATATATCTACCTAATATTTAAATATGTACATACATTTATATGTCAGAGGTACTATAATATACATTAAATAATAACATGTAAATCGTTAGCAATGATGATCTGTATTTCATTTCTCCTTGCATATAAGACATTTGTGTCATCGTTGTAGCCCTAATCCATATTCAGGTCTTCGTGTTTGGTGTGCAGTAATATGTAAATTACCTAGCCAGCTGCATTAAGCAGTGTTTGTTTATTCTATTTCTTTTGGCATAGCATATAACTGAATTTCTGCCAAAAATGTGGCTGCTTCAGGGAACACTGTTCGAGTAGAAGGAAGTTTTGAAAGGAAACGCACATGATAAGTCCTTACTCTGTGAAACAGTAAAATTAAAACAAACTTTCTGTTCATAAAAATATCTGTATTAATGAAAAATAATGGGCTTGTAAAATACAATGAGGGAACTGAATCTTTTTAGAACGCTCTGTTTACACTGGCTTTGTAAACAAGAGTACAATACTAAGAGGCAGTGATTTTTTTCATATGTGGGAAGGGTGACTAAAACTGGTGAAACGTGAAAATGGAAAGTTTAAGAGAAATTATTTTAAAATGGCATATTAATCTCCCCTAACCCATAGCATTTAAAAGCATTTAAATTTAGAAAGCAGTGAAGTTTAAGTGTTAAAAAAATTGCATTAATGATGCATAGAGCTATCTACTTACGCTTGCAGTCCTTTCAGTCTTCCAGTCTGACACTTCCTTTTTTATCCAGCCAGCTAATTTCCCCTCTTTTGTGAGGAGTAACTGTTTTCACACTAGTGCTTACCCAGCAAGCCTCCTCATTGTTTCATGGTTAATTATCTTCTTGAGCTTCACCTTCTCGAGTAAAGGGAGAAAGACTGGGCCTCCCCACAGCTCTAATGAAAGCTAGGTTTTAGAGATGCACTGTGAATAAATGCAGTGTCTGATCTACCAACATAATAAATGAGTTCCTAAACTTTATGGAGTCACAGCTTATCCGGCAGGTTTACTGAACAATGCAGAAAGACGCTTTATTTTAAAAATCCGTTTTTATTTTTAAAAGGGAGGAGGAATATTGCTTCAGTGTGAAACCAGATACCATAAACTGTTCCAAAATCTCTAAGCATTACAAAAAAGGTGCATGACAAACATTCAGTTTCAGTACAAACCTGAGCTGCTGCATGAAAGACTTTGAGCTCTATACTTTAAAGTTGTATATTAGCAACTCTTATACTAACAATGTTAATACTAATAGCCCTGTGCCCCTCAGTTATTACACCACTTTGTAAAGTCTTAGTACTCACTGGACTTTTTGTGCCTCACCAGCACTGAAAATAGCCATTGTGGATAGACTTAAATCTTCAGTTTATGTTCCAATTTAAGCCCAAGTTTAAACTGTGTAAGTTTAAAATAAACTCTCCTGTAATAGAAGAAAGTTGAACAATGGCAACAGTGGTTTTGTCATAATGAGGTACTCCCCATTGTACTTTTCTACTCAGCCAAACTCAGGCAGGCAAATATAAACCTTTCACCATAACAAGATATAGTTGTCCATTACTTTGTCGTCTTCTTCTAAGTGAATTTCTACAAAGTATGCTTGCTCATATTAAATCATTTCTCAAGTGACCAAACCAAAACGTGCATACAACACTGGTACTTCAGACATTACACAGGGTCTATTCAATGTACTAGATTAGACTGAAAATTCCAGTCCTATTTTCCAGCCAGGTCCAGGGCTGTGGTGTTATCTATTATGTACAGAGAAAACTATAAACATCATCACTTATCAGTGATGGAGACAAGAAAATAAAATCTGGAAGCTCAAGGATGAGATGATCTTAGTGAAAGAGCTCTGCCTAGGGACCTCTTACACTTGGAGATAAGGCCAGTGTTTCTATTTTGCAACATTTGAAAAGCAGCTCTTCTCAGATATAGGCTGTGTAATGGCAAGGAGCAGTTGTATTGTTGTAGCCTCAAGGTGCTTAGCATTGTAACTTTGATTCATCGCCAGGAGAACTCTCTGCCGCTTATTGACAACTGTGGTGTTTAACTTCACACTTGGAAATCCATAGGTAGGCAGACTGTGCAAGTACTTATAATAGGCAGCATTCTTCCAGCCTTTGACTTCACAATACTTGCTTATTGACTCGCCTCCAGTCAATATCCCAAATTTACAGATGGTAAATCAACGACTTCAGGAAGTGCCTGAACTGAGATTACAAAGATATTGTGCTCAAAATTTAAATAGAGGGAAAAAGGGTATGTTCTTTTTGATAACATGAATTAGGCTGAATTTGGTAGTCTCTCAACTGCTTCATGAGGAGGAGAAACTGATGATAGAGCCAGATATTTTTCATGCAGTCCTGTTATTCATAAATAATAGATAAAGCCTCTCTTTCCAGTGTACAGAAAGAATTTTTATTCAGAAATTCAAGCCTCTTTCCTCCAGCTCTGAGTGAAAAAACTTTATTTCTAGGTTTCTCCTAAGGTCAAGCTCCCAAGGGCTTATGCCCTATTCTTTTGTACCTTGTATCTATCTGTTTCTATGGTGATTCTCACTCTTCGGTGTTTCTCACAAACACTCATTTCTGCTGAAACAAAGCTCTTAAAACCTCTGTGATTCCAGGTGTCCTGATGCACCTGTTGTAGGCTGGAGATGGCCATTGTGTCTACTGAGTCCATTCATAGTGTCCGCTGAGTTGTTCTGGTTTAACTGAGAGTACACTGTTAAAGGAGTACCAGTTCCAATGTAAATGATACTAAATTGAAGGTTTTCTTAACCAGTATGCAGTCCTCAACTAGAACAAAGAAAAAACAATAGTGATTTTATTATGCCACTGTAGCTTTGCTAGTACAACCTTGTTCATGAGCATCTGAATGCAGAATGCAACTGATTTGCCATCAACACAGGCAGACCAGTGAAATATTGTACGGAAGTTCTGCAGTGTAGGCAAGCAATAGTTAAACCTGTTTAAGCCTGGTCAGTTCCACAGATTTCCTGGTTTCGGTGGTTTTTTTTGTCTTATCCATAAAGACTGATCTTTGATTGGGTCAAATTCTGAGTCTTGGCATGGATGAACCCCCACCAGCTTGCATGGGCATATATTGGAAGCAGAGTGCCAGGATTTGCTCTTTTCTGAACTAGGTGTGCATGGCAACATTTTGGGTTTGGGTAAAGCTAGGAATGTTTTTCTAAGAGTTTCATAAAGGGCTTGTGTTAGATTCTTGCACAAAGAAAATCATATATTCCTCTGAAGTAAAGGTGAGTCCAAAATGACATTCAAGGGCGAAAAAACCTGTCATGTAACCTCTTGACAGATGGAAACTACAAAGCAGCAAAAACAACAGTCAGTAAAATATGCCATGTAGCCAGGTTTTCTCATCACAAAAAAAGCAAAAAAAAGAGCCCAAATACACAACTTGGAATATAGGTCTGGGATTGTAAACCTATTTGGGTGACAAAATGATTTGATATAAAAATGTTACAGATGTTCTTCTGCTCTCTAGTAACATTTAAAGGGCTTCTTCAGCAAATGAGAACCAGAGATGTTAGAAAGCTGTATGAGGATACGGTGGCAAAAAAGGCGGCCACTGCTTCCATAGAGGCTGGCAAACAGGTAATGGGTAGTGTGTTAGCAGTGATACTCTGGGCACAGCACAGGGACTAAACGTGTCGAGTCCCTGCTTTTGCCTTGGTCTGTGATAGAAGGTAGTTCCTGCAGGCCTTCTGCTGACGTGGCTCACTTTCTGTTCCAGCCTGGCTTGTCTTGGTGTGTGGCGGAGGGGCTGGAGCCTTTTGCTCTTTCTTTTGGCCACCTGGTACTGCGAGCAGCTTACCAAGAACGAAGACCCTCATAGGACTGGTGTGCAGGCATGACTGACCCCAGAGTGTTACCTAGCATCATCAAGTGACGTTTAAATAGCAGAAGAATGGTTAGAGAATGGCCAGTTTCTCTGACGTTTAAAAACACTTCTACCACTAGCAGGGACTAATAGTTTTCAGCTGAGCATCCTCTTAAAATGTCAGTGCAGTTATTTCATCTGTTGCTTAGAAGATATGCCCACAAAATGGCTATCATGATAAGGAAAATCATCAGTTTTAAAACCTGGGTATGACAATCCTGTCCTCTAGACTTTTATTTCTGGGCGTTATCAGAGAACTTCAAACATCTTCATAAAGACAGGTACCTGAGCAGTGGTGGAACCTCAGTTGTTCCCATAAGACCCAGCCTGCACTGAGACCCTTGCAGGTGACATCTGCAGGTGGAGTCCATGCCCTTCCTGTGGTACAGGAATCTGTACATACAACCAGACATCTAGGACCCTGGCAATACCTGTTAGCATCCGTAATGCCTAACAGAAAAGCACAAGTTCTGCATGTGCAGGATTGAGCATATTATTTCATTGAAGGAGGCAATAATAATTGTAAAGTGAAGCAAGAGAAAGTATGAACCACAGTCTGGGATCTTACTTTCTCAGGAAATAAACGTGTACCACCTTCTTTTAATTGCAATTATAACAGATATGTTCATGATTAGGTTCTCTAGTGTTCTGTGATAAAGCATACTGCCGCCGTATATTCTCATACTATATTGTAACGTGCAGGTCACTTCGGCATTATGCACATGGAGTATTATGCATATGCTCATGCATATTAAAACGTTGATGTTGGGAAATGGGGACAGTTTTCTTGTTGGCTATGGTATAGGAAACTCCATTTAGAAGATGAACTGAAGTGAAGCAGCGGTGAAGTGGGTACTGTACACATGACTATTTCCCTCAGCAGAAGTACTTGGCATGCTCGCATTTTTCAAAAGACAAAATCATGTTTGTCTTCCTTGAATGTGCACACATTCCTGGAGATGGGGGATGGTTTTCTTTCTTTCTCTTTCTTTTTCCCCTGGCCCCTAAAGTGCAGTTGAGTTTGGATAATTTGTCCACAGCAACTGAAGGATATGTTGCAGGGGAAGGAGGAACAGAGTTTATATTTATTATTGCAAAAGCTCATTTTTTCATGTTAATTCCTTTAAAAAAATATAATGGTACGTAGGGGTTACATTACAGGCCTGTTTCACAAACACAAAGTGTCTGTACTGGAGTAGCACATGCAAATGAATCCAAAACAGAGAATCATTGTTTAATAAAATTTGCTGCAGATAAAGCAAAACTATCCGTGTTTTTAGTAAAGGAAACAAATGAAAAAATGCATTTTTGAGACTTTTCCTTAAAGAGCACTGGGGTTGAGGAACTGTCTTTATTTGGCTTAATAATCTTATTTCTTCTCATTAACATTTTCAACAGATTAACTATTTAACCATTAAACACCAACCCTCCAGGCATTTAAGTGCACATCTAAGTTGGCTCGCATGAGTTATCCCACTGAAATGGGAATACTGTCCTGAGCAAAGTAGTTCAGGATTCAAATTAGGAAATAGCCAAACTCCATAAAGCAGC
Organism: Sagittarius serpentarius; assembly: GCA_034782735.1. NCBI lineage: Eukaryota > Metazoa > Chordata > Aves > Accipitriformes > Sagittariidae > Sagittarius > Sagittarius serpentarius. The sequence continues at coordinate 6,927,442 of JAVKLA010000031.1, read as the reverse complement.
ACTTTCAAATATATTAGCATTAATTCAACCTTTCACTCTTCTGAGCCTGTAATTTAATTGATTCTTGGCTTTATTGTATTAGAAACTTTTTATTCAACAGTAAATGTTTCCTAAGTGTTGTTTATCTACTGGTAATATTTTAAAAATAGGAATATGTATAATATTATGCACCTTTTTTTTCTTATTGCAAAGTTATTTTTTACTTGCTTGCTCAAAACTATTTACCTTCTTTTACTGTGAATCATGTGACCATGGAGATCTACTCTAAATGTTAGTGGTATTTAGTGACTTTAGAACAATAAAGTCACTTTGACCTACTTTAAAGATACCCATTTTTAGAAAGATGACATATATACACACATACACACCTGTATATATGTGTGTGTGTATTTACACACACACACTCTTGCACATATAAGAAACAAGTTCCTAAATTCTGGGAAATTTAGTGCAATTAGTTACATCAGCCGGTATCCAAAGAATTTTTGCCAGACAGAATGGTACCTTCGCAGCATATTTTGTCACAGATTTCAGCAAGGCCAGGACTTAAGAGTGACCATACGGGGCTCACATTGAAATCTGAAGCTCTGTAGCACACTCAAAGCTTCTCTTTAATTGTAGTCTGTCTTACATGTGGACATAGTATGTCTGCCTGAGACAAACCCCTTTCTTGTTGGGTATTTGTGGTTCCAGGAGTGATACTTTGCACCAGGCTAGGTAGAACATCCTTTGGAACGTGTAAGTGCAAACTCTGTAGGAAAGCCACATTCATCATTAACTGAAATGGGATAAAAACCCACGGTGCAGCTCTCACATGAGTAACGTTTTCCCAATTGGAAATAGAAATAGAAGATTTGTTTGCTTTGTGTAAAAGATGCATTATGCAATACTATACCTTTCAATGGAATGAAAAACAAGACAGACAGGAGAAGAAACAACAGCATTTTTTCCCAGTAAAGTGAGAAATCACCATTTAGCTCTGACACCAACTGACACTTACGGTGTTGTACCTCCCATCTGCTGTATAACACCAACCAAAGATCAGTTTTGGGAATTTTAAATGTTCTGTTGGCAAGACCTGATAATCTATTACTATCATGATCATTCTAATCCTTCAGCACCCTACCTGTGCACTGAGCAGCCTGATAAGGAGACATCTGACATGATAAAAATAGTCCTCAGAGATTTCTGATTGTACCTTGCTACTGCTGTCAGTGCAAACATAGGCTGGAGTGACACCGCCTTCCATTCTTCACTCCAGAGATTTATTCAAGAGTCTGTACGGTGCCGCTCTCTCCAACAACTACCTCGATGTCTAAAGTCTCTTTCTTGTATGAGGTGCTGCTAGATTTTCTAAAAAAGAAAGGGAAAATATATACCCCTGCTAAAAATGCCAAATACAAAATGTTTGTGACTTAAGCCGACTGGTTTGTTTCAAAGTTAAAACTTGGTCTGTAATTGGGAAGGGCTGCCAATGTAGCTGATAACCACTAAAGTTGTATGTACTTCAAGGGAGACGATGCTTATAAGAAAAGCAGTAATTCACTAATACTAATTCAGTCATCTCCTTAGACAGAGAAAGCTATGCTGGTAAAATGACCGTATCTACATAAAAGCCTTTGCAAGTATAGCTGTGACAATCAGAAGGAAAAAAAAAAATCACATCCCTTACCATCATAGCTATGCCTGCAAAACTTCTGAGTGTATACCAGGCCTCAGAAAAGTGAGTGCATTTGAAGGATAAAAAATAAGCTTTGAAGTGAGGAGCACTCAATGAAGATGAATGGGCTGAGGTCACAACTCTACATGTTTTATTGTTTTAGTCCATCTGACTTGCAGAACAAACAAGGCAGCCAAGTGCTGATTTACAGGGGGAAGGTTATCTTCCTGACCAATAAGGACCAAATGTTTTGGTTTTGAGAAACAAAATCAGATTCTATGGAACATAAAATCCTTGGAACCTGCTGCTGGTTTCCTGCCTTCGGGAATTTCTTTTTGCAGCTGGCAGAAGCTTAAAATAATAGAACTGTGCAGTTTAGGAAGATTTTCACAGCAATGTCTTCCTAATGCTAAGTACAACAGAGTCATAAAACATGCCACAGAGAAACTGAGTAATTGTAGCTGATTTCTTGTTTAGTCTAACAGGTTTTAAAACTAACTTAATTTAATTATTGTGGTTCTCTTGCACCAGTTTTTACTTGCAGGTTGGTTAAGGCTCAGCTAAATGTGGGACACTGGGTCCAACTAAGTACCAGCCAGGAGCCATTATGAAAACATGGTGAACTGGAAAATCCAAATATGGATTCCTGAACTCCACAATGTACAGAACTGCTCTGATAGCCATAGTTGTCTAGCAGTTGGGTGTTTTCATGGGAACTTAACATTTAAGCTATCACTAGCCAATATCTCACAGGGAAAAAAAAAAGACTCTAACAAATGTACTCCATAAAAGTTTTGGGGTAGGTAGATCCACAGAGACACTCTAGCCTTGAACATTAGACATGACAGATTCTCAAAATCCCCAAAGCCTCCTAACCTGCCAAGGAGGAAAAAATTCTTTGGCAGCTATATTTCTGCCCATGATTTTGTGCAATATCTTAACAGAGCTGCAGTAATCAGGGACCTACTTTACAACCAAGCCCAGCGAAGCAGGAGGACACAGATTTATCTTACATGGAGAATGTCTAAGTTTATCAGACATACTAATAATCATATCACCCTGCTGAATGGTGGACGGCTACTCTGCCCAATTTAGAGAAAATAATTTTTCCGTATGTCAGTTGAGTGTTTTAGCCATTGGTCTATTGGACATACTGGGATGGGATAGCCTTGTGTCCTGCACAGAAACGGTGCCACCTATATCCGTAATTTAAATAGACACTGAAGCAGGGATTTGGACCTATCTGTGCCTCTTGCCAGTCAAATGTGCTGAACACTGCACTGCAGGATAAAATTCTCCTCGTCTATCTATGACCCAATTAATATTTAATTGATTTATGCAAAATGAAACAAAAGAAGCAGGCTTCTTTTCAGAACAGCATGTAGGTAGAGCTTCTCCTGAGAGAATGAGAACCTGGTTCATGTCTCTTATGCCCAGTCTGGGCATAAGGAAATGTCCTACATCCAAAATCAGTGCCCAAACGATTGAGCTGTTGGAGAATGTCCCATGGTTGGGGGGCTGAGCAGCTTTAGTTCCTACTTCAGCTGAGAATTGAAGTCAGACATACGTGCCTTCTCCTGCACAGCTAATCTTGGCCGAGTCTTGATGAATCCAAGTCACTAAGTTGTGTACAATTGCACTTCATTGGACTACAGCCTCATTTTATCTGCTTGTATCTCAGTAACTTTGTAAGTTTGTTGTGATTTAGATTGCTGTTTGGCGTGTTATCAATGCTGCATTTGAAAAACAAAATTTGCTCCAAGAAAACTCGAGAGAGCAAGAGATCATAGTTGAAAGTTTTTTTGGAAAAAGTGGTTGATTTTCTGGATATAGTGATCATTGCTCATCTGCTAAGATGATTTAAGCTAAACAATTCGACATTAGTTAACAGTTCTATTACAAGACATTGTATAAGTAAAGTACTCCCTAAAATGGAGGCCTCTCGATAAACAGAAAAATATAGTAAAATTAATTTGTGCTCAGAAAACCAGCCCAAAAATCAGGGACCACTTCTTTCTTATTTTGAAGAGTTTAAGGTGAGTTGGTACTGTTGGCCACTTGACACATGACATTTGAGAGAGAAAAGTTGTCAGGGTGTTCTTCCTCTCCCACACGTGTTTCTAGAAGGAAAAATTCTTGATACTATATGTTCTGAGTCATAATAGCAAACATTACTGGAAAGTTACAAAAGTCTTAAAAAGAGCAAGCTAAGTTCAGCTCAATTATTTATCAGCCCTTTTCCAGAGAAAGGTGTCAGCACAGACAATATTTGAAATTCATGTAGTATTTGATTAGACTGATTGATTGTTCTTACAGCTGAAGATATTAACATTCATTAGTCTTACTTACTGGTCATTAGTACTGCCTTTATTATCAAGTAAAGAATAAATAGAAATTTTAATAAAAATTCATCAAGTCTTGTGATTTGCAGTGCATTAGGTCTGTTGTTTTAAGGCTGACAACACAAAAGTTTGTTATAAACATTTAAGAAATCCTTTAATAAATCCTTTATATCTTAACTCTTTTAAACTTAAGCAGGCTAAGAGACAGTCTCATCTATCCAACATAATAAAGCACTAATCACATGTCTTTTACTAACACACTCCTGTGTGATTCTGCAGAATGGTTAAAACTTGTTACATATAAAATGACTAACCACAATTAATCTCTATTAAAGGAAAGTCAAATTTCTGTATTATATTTTGACAGCAAGTAAGAAAAAAAACCCTAAGATGACTAAGAAATCATGTAAAATTTAATAGGTTTCATTTTAATTGATCATTTCAATAGTACACAAAACGTAACAAAATTAAAAGCCTGTTAATGATCATTGTTCCAAAAATGCACTTTACTCATATTAATTTACTTATATGATTTCAGTGGAAGCACAGTTGAAGTGCAGTTGAAAATATTTTTAATCTTTGGCTTTTTTTCTACAGGAGCCTCTGAATGTTATTGATCCCAGTTTGATGGATCTAAACGGTCCCAGTGAGGATGCACTAGAATGGGATGAAACTGACATAAGTAATAAGCTGATCAGTCTTCAGGAAGACTTAAGTGATCCTGATCAGGAACTCAAGAAGGATGAACTAAGCCAGAAACCTGCTTCAGGAGAAAGTGGCGATAACGATGTGAATGAAGATGAAAGTATCAGTGGTCATGGAAGTCCTCTTTATTGTCCCAGCATTACTTCCCCTTCAAATCCTCACATCTATCAGGTCTATAGTCTTCATAATATTGAATTATCAGAAAAAAAACACATGCCTTTTTTGAAAAAAACATCCAAACTCTCCAATGTAACACAGTCTAACATTTTAAACAAAAGTCTTAGTAAAGACTCATCATTTTCATCTACCAAATCCCTGCCAGACCTGATAGGGGGGACCACATTGGCAAAACCATATAACTATATGTATCAGAGTGGAAACATAAGCAGGCATTCTGAGAGTGAGAGTGGTATAGTGAGTGAATGTGATACAGAAACTACAAATAATTCAGAAATTTTTTTGCTAAATGATATTGAAAGCACTCAGAGTAATCCTGAAATTGGGCATGCAGAAGCTCAAGTGGATGATATAGTCGATGTAATAAAACAAAAAATAAAGCAAGATGAAGAAGACCATGCTAGTCTCTCAGATGATTTCCAGTTGGCACCTTCTGCATGTTGTGGAATTGAAAATAATGAGGCTCTGGACAGCATTACCATGTGTAACCCTGTTTGTCTAGAAGAATTACAAGGAAAACATGATGTGTTTACATTTTATGATTACTCATATCTTCAAGGCTCCAAATTCAAATTACCAGTGATAATGAAACAATCGCAAGTTGAAAAAACACATACAGAGGGCAGTTTGTTTCATGGCCTTTGTTTTGATAAAATACCTGGTAAATCTGAATATAAGCCTGGAGAGTCACAACCAGATGGGATTATTCATGACCATACTCTAGCAAATGTCCCTGGAGAATCAAATCCCAATTCCTGTAAATCTGCAGAAACTGTAAGAAAATTAACTGTTACAGAGAGTACAAGACAGGTTTCAGCTTTATCTCGTAGTTCTTCATTAGAATCTCTGTCTGTAGTAGGTGATTTGTTCAGCGCAGGTATTTTTAAAAGTGGAGACGGTCTTCAGCGAAGCACCTCTTTGGAGAGCTGGCTGACTTCCTACAAAAGCAACGAAGATCTTTTTAGTCATCATGGCTCAGGTGACATAAGTGCAAGCAGTGATTCTGTTGGAGAGCTCAGCAAAAGGACATTAGATCTTTTGAACCGCTTAGAGAATATCCAGAGTCCTTTAGATCAAAAGATAAAGCGCAGCATCTCTGATATAACACTCCAAAGTAGCTCTCAAAAAATGTCTTTTACTGGACAGCTGTCTCTAGATATCGCATCCTCAATCAATGAAGACTCAGCAGCTTCTCTCACTGAACTCAGCAGCAGTGAGGATCTTTCTCTCTGCTCTGAAGACATTGTACTGCACAGAAATAAAATACCAGATTCAAATGCATCATTTAGAAAACATCTTAATAGATCTGTGGCTGATGAGAGCGATGTCAATGTCAGCATGATTGTTAATGTCTCCTGCACTTCTGCTTGTACTGATGATGAAGATGACAGTGATTTGCTTTCAAGTTCCACCCTTACCTTAACTGAGGAAGAGCTAGGTATCAAAGATGAAGATGATGACTCCAGTATAGCAACTGATGAGGATATTTATGAAGAATGCAATTTAATTTCAGGACTTGATTATATAAAAAATGAACTCCAAACTTGGATTAGACCAAAATTTTCTTTGACAAGGGAGAAGAGAAAAAGTAACCTCAGCGATGAAATTCAGCGCAATAAAGAAGTGAGTAATGAGACATCAAAAGCCACAGATACATTAAGCATTGAAACACTATTGAATGGTTCAGTACAGAAAATAGCAGAAAATAATGGCAATAGTAAGAACATACCACGTGATTGTGAAAAAGGGACAAAGAGTCACCTGATGAAAGACATCTCGCAGGTTGTGAAGGATCAGCTTGTGGATGATATGGAGAATGGCAATGTTGAAAATACTCTTGGTAGTCAAAAGGAAGGTCTTGTTAGAACATCAGCAACTCCCAAAACTCATGCATCGCTTGATGTCAGAGAAGCCGAAGATGAATGTTGTGTCTGTGAAGCATTTACAGACAGTTCAGATGATTCACATATGGATGGCAAGGAGACTGTTCTGTCATCAGATGGATCCAGAAACCCTCTGAAAGAATGTCAAAGTCATCTTCAGCCTGATCATCACTCTGTTGCTTCCTCTCCTGCTAAAAAGCCTTGTCTTGAATGTTCCTCAGAAGAGAATTGTGTAGACATACACGATACAGCTTTACAAACATCCTTACCTAATGGTCAACAACATAGAATAAGCGTTACTAAAAAAACTACTGATTGCTGTACAGCCTTGAAATCCAATGAAGCAGAATGCGACTCCTCAGCCAACGGTCTTGATTCGTGCTGTAACTGTGAATCTGCTGGTTTTGATAAAAGAAACACGGAAGATGGCTCGGTACACAATTTTGTGAGGGAGATAATAGACATGGCATCAACAGCACTGAAAAGTAAGTCACAACCTGAATGTGAGTCATCTGCTCCAGCTTCATTAGCACAGATCAAGGAAAAAGTGTTAGAACACTCTCACAGACCCATTCAGCTGAGAAAAGGGGACTTCTATTCTTATCTTTCACTTTCTTCTCATGACAGTGACTGTGGAGAGGTAATCAAATACATAGAGGAAAAGAGCAGCACTCCTGTGCCACTGGAATTCACAGATGAGAGAGAAAATATTGAATGCTTTTTTGAAGCCTGTCCTGAGGAAGAACGGGTTGAGCAGCAGCAATCCATTTCTAATGGTACTCCTGAAGCACGAGTTGAGCAGCAGCAACCTACTTCTAACACTATTTCTGAAACATCTCCAGAGTCACAAGGTGAAGTTACTCTAGAGTCATTAGAAGGAGTTAAAACTTCATCTGAAGGTAGGGATTTGTCTTTCTCATGTGATGATGACAATGATACAAATGTCCCAAATCCTAACAAACCAAGTGCATCCAACAATTTGAAGAATGCTGCTGATGATTTGCTGATTTCAGATGGGCAAACTGAAGGTTTGGAAAATAATTCTCCAGAGCTTAGCACTAAAAAAAGTAGTACAGGAGAATCACCTGGAACTGAAGAGCCCAAAGGATGTGTTGCTGCTTCTGAAGAGGCTTCAGCTATAGAGTTTCCGTTAAAGCCTGGCCATTCACAGAAAAAGGATGTTTTGCATCAGGACAGTAAAACTCTTACTTGTGAAGAAAATCTCCTTAATCTTCATGAGGAAAGACATATAAATATGCACAGATAGAATGTAACCCTCTCCAGACACGTACATTATCCTAAAAACAGGTATGTACTCTACAAGTTGCACATTCTTTTTTTTTTTACTTTTTTTGCCTTTTTTTACCTTTTTTTGCCTTTTTTTTTTTTACCTTTTTTTGCCTTTTGATTTTTTCACATTTTTGTACAATGAAAGGAGATGAATCACCACCCAGGGCTTCTGTTTTATGATAGTGCTATGTCATTTGTTTTGAATACACTATATCATTTGTTTTGAATACACTATAATCCCAATTTACATGGCCACTGGTCAACAAATGCACTGAATACCAAGTGCTTCTTGCCCCTTGGTTTTGCACTGACTTGAGCTGCTCACTTCTGGAACAAATCTGCTATCTTGCAGAACTTGGGAATTCTTCAGAAGTAATATTTCTGTATCAGCCTCCTCTTCCCTCCTCAACTGAGCTGTGGAACCAGAAACCAGCTCTACTCATTGATCCCCTTCTCCACACTCAGCTGACCTTATGAGGTCAAAAGCACTTGATGAAGCTGAACTTCCAGTTTTACAAGAATGTTGGGTGACTAGTGAGATGGAGTTCTACAATATTTCCAGACAAGCCATGAAGAATGGCTAAGCAGACTGGAGAATAAGTAGAGAGATAAGAAGTCATCTCTTGATGTCAGTTTACCATGATTTAAGTTCAGTAAGCCATTATTAAGAACACAATTATTACAACGCAGTGTTAGGCCAAAAGTTGAGGTTACCAAAATAAGAAATCTTACACCTTCATTAAAGAGTATAATGTGAGGGTAATGTAGAATAAAGACCTGAATACCAAAACAGATGGATACTGATAGTCACACAGCAGGACTGGAAGCTTTGGTTCTATTTTGCTGTAAGCATTTTGAAACATAAGTAAGATGGTGGAACCTAAGATGAAAAAGTGGCTCTGATCTCTTCCAAAGTTTGAAAGTGGTTCAGATCTGGATTTTCTGACCTCACATAAATGTCTACAATAACTGCACATTTTACAACAGAAGAAGATCTACAAAGCGACTTCTGGATAAGATTCTAGCTTGTAGCACTGCTCCTTTGAGTCTCACTGGTTGGTTGGTGACCCAAAAGCCAGCATAGCTGTATAGAATGCCGTTAGTCTTTGGAAACACTCCTCCAGTAGACCAGACCCAGCACGGCAGCTCCAAATGCCACTCCAATTCCAAATGCCGCTGCTTGCCAGAAGCTGTAGCAAGGGAATTTCCAATAAAACGCAAGGCTGAGCACGGCACCAGGTTTCCCTGGGAAGTTCTGGAATCTCCATCCTTGGAGATTTTCAAAATTCAAGTGGACATGGCCCCGAATAATCTGATCTGTCTTTGAAAATAGCCTTCTTTTGAGCAGCAGGTTGGACCGGATGATGTTCAAGATTCCTTCCAACCTAAGTTATGCTATGATTCCATGATGTTACTAGGAGAAAAGGCTGTTATTCATCACTGCCCATGAAAACCACTAGTACTCTCCTATTGCAAACTATGTAGCTGTAGCAGAGGATCTGGGCCTGTTTATACGAAATAGATTGCTTTGCTGCTATTAGATATCTAACTCTGCATTTCCTGATTTTGCTATATTATATTACTATGCTTTGGGCTTTTCTTTTGCACATATTGGTGGTTTACCCAGCATTCACACATTCACATGCGTATAAATATGTCTAGCAAAGTCTTTAGGTTATGAGAGCAATAGTCTACAGCTTGCCACTATCGCTTTCGACACATATCTATTTGAATAATGCATTATCTTGGAACCATCATAGCAAAGAGGATATTTCTTGAATGGCTTTGAAATAGGCTATCATGACCTGTTGAATGCCAATTAAGTTAGTACTTAGAGACATCCAAACAACTGGAGAAGCAATGGAAATCAACTGGGAAATACAAAACTCATAGATGATACTATATATTCTAGAATTACATTAAAAGGATTATGTGTATATGGAAGCCTCTATTTGGAAACTGAGATGATGACAAAAGTCTGAGGTTGATAAGTGATAATTATGTGAACATAAGCTTTTCCTAAATTACTGTTTTACTAGTTTTCTTATTTTTTTCCACTCATTTTTGTAATATTAATTTGAGGAAGAATACTTACTATAGTGAGTGTAATTTTATTCTTGTTCTCATTCTTTCACTGATGAAGATAATAACATGTCTTTTCACTTTATTAGTACTTTTCCTCTGAGGATCTCAAAATACTGTATAAACTTTCCCTCACTCTTCAGAACTTCATAGTTACTTACATGGTAGCCAGCTGTGTTTTTCTTAAGACTGGGTTATGACAATATGCAGTTAGTGTAAGGACTAAGACTGGACATAGAGGATGGAGATATTAATAAATGCCCCACAATGCAATAAAATATAATGCAGAGTTTGTGTGCAACAACTTAGTAGGGTTATGTTATAGTTTTATTTTTTGCCCAGGGGTTGACAAATATTTTTATGGTATCAAAGCCCTTCACACTACATCCCACTTTTTACATTTAGGAAGATATACTCGTTCTTAACTGGTACATATAGCATTGCTTCCATGGAAATTATGTACTGTGTTATTCCTAGTAGTAAAGCCCTAGGATACATATAGTTTATCTCTGGCACATCAAAAAATGAAAATATGAGCTGCTAGATTTGGTTTCACTAAAGTCTGATCTCCCTTCCCCCATTCACAAGCTTGGTGCTTTAACTTCATCTCTCATGCTATGGGGAATGAATTACAGAAGCAATCTATCCTAATTTGTTAACTTATTCAAATAACAGTTATTATACTTAACTATGCTAAAGATTATCTTTTTGGTGGCAGATTGTTTATTTTTTGATGAGGCTAATTACTGATTTTCCAAAGGTAATTTACATTTATTACTAATACATCTTTTAAAATGTGACAGATAAATGTTGTTCCCATAAGTGTATTATGAAAAAAGTTACTATTTAAAAACACATTATTTAATTTGAAAGATAAATGGCAAACACCATTATTTTTCCTGTAGCACCTGTGCTGCAAGCTCATTTAAATGTGTAATTCCATGTGTAGCTGTAATACTTAGAGAAAAATAATCTATAGTATATGTGTACCTTAAAAGCATACTGAGAATTCAAAGCTGAAAAAGGCATAGTTTCAAATGTAGTTTGATTTTGTACTGTTTTAGTATTGACCTTGGCTGTACAGGAGAATAGAAGTAATAGTGAAGAAAATATTTTTGCCAAATGTTGCAATCCTGTTGTTTAGCAGCGTGCTACAAAAAAATGACCGTTATGGGAAAATAATAACAATCCTTTAAGCAGGCTTAAAAATATCTGTCAGCACTGACTAGTCTCTTGTATAAGCCAACACAGAGCTCTTCAACAGAGATGCTCATAAAGCTATGCTGATTTTATTTCTCAAGTAGCAGACAGCTTGAAAGAATTGTCTTTCTGTTTATGAGATCATGCGATCTGCTGCTGTCACTGTGACCCATGACTCACCAATGGGATGGGAATTTTTAGTCACATATTCAATATGCGTAGAGATCAATACATGAAGGAGGTTTTATGTGATGTGTCCAAAATCTTTTCTAGAGGATACATTAGAATTCTGCGTGTAATCTGTTAGTTCTTACAAGTAAGTCCAAAAGCTATTTCCTTCCTTTTGTGCAGAATTTGTAATTTAAACTTAAGTTTTAATTTAGGGAAAAAAATATTTTACTTGGGCTTAGGAAAACTAAATTGGTTTTATCCGACAGTGCTGCAATGTTAGCCAGAATATCCTGCTACATACTATAGAAACCCCAGACTGGTACTCGGAAGGCCTGACTGTTATTTCCTGCTCAGCAATAGATTTTTTTATATGACTTACTTCTTCCTTGCCTCAGTTTCTTTAGCAACAAAACAATGAGAATAATAATCAATGGGACCTGTGAAACATGATTTATTCACTGAAAAGTGTTTTGAGATCCACAGATAAAAGACAATACATAAATGCAAAGGACTGTTAGTTAATTATTCATTAGAGGAGAAAAATAATATACAGGTTTACACAACAGTTAATATGTAATAATTTACTTTTAGAGACTGGGACTACAAGAATAATCTAAACCTTTGCTTACCATTTTTTTCCTAGAGGTTTTTGTAGGAAGGTAGGTACTATACTGTTTCTTTACAGAATTTGAAACAGTCTGACTTTTTAGCTCCCTACAGTAGTTAACTTAAAAAAAAAATTAAACAAACAGATAATCCTATATTGTCTGTGAATTACATGATTTTTTAAATACTTGACATAATCCATCAGTGAGATTTTTCTTACTATAGATATGTGAAACTCATGCCAGAGTTGTAGAAACCTTTTGATACACTCTTCCCCTTTATTCAGATCAGCTCTTCATTAATTTCTAAGCAAACTGTTGAGCTCTTCACTATTTTCATGTATGTGTCTTCTGTAAATGGGGGGGATGGGGGGGTGGGGCGGTCAGTTACAGCAAATAAGATCAAAGGAGAAGGTAACTGCATAGATGCAGATATTCCTGCTGAATTTGGAAGGCACATAATGCATGTCTGGAGTGCCTCCTAGGAAATGCCTATGAGATGTACTTTGCACTAATCTTTGAGCTGTATTCTGACAGTAATTTCTTCATAATCCTCATCATAAGCCTGTGCTCTTTGATGAATAGTTTAACCCTAAACTCTGAGCTGGATAATTCTATAGTATGAAAATTTAACTCATTGCTGGTACTAGAAGTGTCTAAATAGCTATTTACAATTTAAAAACACAGTAATGACACTGACAATTCTATTCATGGACCACTTCTGTGACAATCCTTTCCTCCTCTCCATTGAAATCTCATTCTATATGTTTACATAAATATTAAAATAAGTGATGGGTAGATTTTTTGTTGCTTGGCTTTTGAAAATTCCTATGTTTTCGTTGATCGGTGCACTTTTGAGTGTGCTGAAGGTAAGTTCACAGGTAAGGATGAGGACAGAATCCAGGGAAAAGGTCAGATTTGATGACTTCCCTTGTTTCTTTAGAAACAAAGTCTTTACAAAAATCAATGCGTTTTCTACATCAATAAAATTTTTTACACTAACTTGTACCTCAGGCTGTTAAAAGTCATTGTTTGCCTACTGTATGCTTCTGCGTTAAAGGCTCTGGCATGTGACCATTTAATGACTATCTATGGTTGTTCTGGAAAAGCTATGTTTTGCAAATAAAACTTCATTTTCTGTAACCTACTATTACTTTTTTGTTTCCTTTTAGAAACTTGGCTGCAATTCAGGTGCAGGTTCATCCTGTAAACCCTGGGATGACCTCCAATTCCATTGTATCACTGCCTTTCATTACACTGACTCCCAAGATAAATTTTCGTTCCAAATGTGATTTGTCCATGTTGGCTTTGTGATCAGGCTGCATATGCTAGTCCTATTTCAGCGATCATTTTGTATTGTAGCAAGGCCATTTGCTTTCATATGGATTCCTCTCCCAAGCTACCTCTAATGACCTCCCCTTCCTAAACTGGATGCTCCTGTACTACTTATCACTGGTTCTGTTCTTTAAAGTTTTGAAGTTCCACAGAATTCATGATCAGTCTGGTTCATCTTTTCAGAACTGTACCTGTCAGTACTCTTCTATTTTATGTATCAAATTTAATATTTATGTGTATAATGCATAAGTTTATTGAAACTATTTTACTTTTAAAGTGACAATTTTGTTGGATTGCAGCAAAAAGAAGTCATTAGCCCTCCTGATTCAATACATCTAAAAATTAAACAATTAAAATAAATGGCATTTTATTTATTTAATTTTTAAATTTAATCTATGCAACACTTCAAGAAACAACTACATGGTGTTGTATATTAGGAACTGTTGACATTCTACTGAATTAAGTACAACATTTTGGTTTTTTATGCTTCTTGAGGTGGTAATGAGAAAAAAAGTTTTTAAAAAATGTGTGCCTTGCTGTATTTCTTATACCATTTATTAAAAAGCTGCTTTCACAGTAAAATTATGTTGGTTTGAAAGGAGGAAATAGCAAGGTTAAGATGTGTGAATAATTTCTGTATATATGTATAACCAAGTGCAAACATTGATGTATAATGACAGTATAAAATGCTTTCATGTTTGTGATGTCCAGTGATGTGGAAAATATAAGCCTTAAAACCATTAGATTGCATGGTAATTAGAATTGGCATAATAAACATAGTTTACTGGGGAAAAAAAAAAAGCAGAACTGGTGATCTGTTTTACCTGCGTTCCAAGAACAGAATGCTTTGTCAAAGTACAGAAGAATATGTTTTTGTCTGCAAAAATTCCCTAGAGATATGTGATTCCATAGCTGGTGAAGGTTTGTATTACCTGGCTCAGAGGTAAAGAACTTTTTCATTAAAGATTCTGCAGGTCTTTTGGGCCAAACAAAGGGATACAAATATTTAGCGGTTTGAACTAGGACACTGCCAACAGCAGTGGTGGCAATGATCAGGCACACTTTCATAGCAGATCTTTTCTTTGTTTATCAGTAGCAGTTTGTTGTCTGATTCTTAAAATTTTGTTCATTTACATAAATACATTGAATAAGCTTTATATATATTTATATAGACACCTCTACAGTCGGCTGTTTCAATTACATAGACTGTACATTTTAAATGTTTTTATCTTGTGCTAAAACTATATTGGGTGGCCAAAACAAGGCAGACAGCTTTACAACCTAACTCTGCGAACATGGCATTCATCTCCTAAAAACACTGTTGGGAAGGGCTTTCAGGAAAGTTAAAAGGCAAGGAATGCTCTCCCATACTACCTTTAATCATTTTTCCAAGTATATAAATGTTTTTACAAAAAGCTTCAACATTCTTCTCCCTTTAAAAAATGTGCATCAGTTTGACAAGCTTAGCTAGAAGCTTGGAGGAACTATACTGACCAGATGATGTATTCATACAACACTGAAGAAACCGGTATTTAAAAAACCCCTCATGTTTTCCAGATTATTAACAGGTTCCTATTACTGCAAGAAGCAAATTATTTATTTCTCAATTTAAATTTCCACTGTGTAGCCTTGGGTAGGCTATGCTGTGCGTAGGGCAGCAGAAACAACTCTGAGCTTAAAGAAAAGTGTAAATAAGAAGTAATTATTACGAGAGCCTTTTGAATCCGTAAAGTTTTCTGCTCTCGCCTATCTTATACCATGTACAAATCTCATAGCTTTATCTATAATTACCTAAAATGTATACTATATAGCTAAATATCACTTTTGTATGTTTTAAATATTTTTTAAATATATATAAAATAATTCAGAATATAACTCCTAATTTTAGTAAAATATTTACAGTGACAATTTTGTTCATTTATGAGTTATTTCAAACATGATTTTTAAAATGGTCTTGACATGGGAATTGAGTTTAGAATCATTCTTTTTTTCTCTTTAGCATTTTCTGGTTTATGTTGTACTTTTTTAAACTTACTTTGACTATAGTCATACCTTACACTATGATGACAGGAAAACTAGTAAGTCAGTGGCTTTTCAGATCTGTCACCTCACCCAACCAACTGTGCAGAACTCCATCAGTTACTTGTACCATCCTGTTAGGCCATTTGCCACAAATTTGCTTTCTTCCTGGGGGAAAATACTAGTACTTATCAAGTCAATAAACCACATATTCATCATGCAATTTCTGGAATATTATATGGTCACAACTCAGATTTCTGTGGTTCCTTTCTGAGAGATGCTGAACATTTTAATAATTTAACTAGTATTCCAGATCTGTATTATTTGGTCTCATGAGATTCAGTCGTCATTTTTATGACTGTGATGCAAGACTCATCGTTATCAACTATTCCCTTTTTGGCATGGTTAGAAGTTTTACCATTTTTTATTTTTCTTCTCAGAATATATAGGACTTCATTGTCAATAAAACTTGATTTCTAAAGGAAAAGAAAACTCTGATATATACTCTACAGGATTTGTTCATGTCTTAGCGTTAAGTCATATGCTTATGGCCACATTGTGCCTAGAACTTGCAAGAAGTTCTAGTGCTAAGACCCTAAAGAAAAATATTGGTATAGTGTAAAATTAATGTTGATGTACCAATATTACCTATAAGATCAGCCCATACACAGATTCCTGTATAGATCCTGTTCCCTGCTGGTGAAATTCTCTTGTGGTGTAAAAGCACGCTGCAAGCTTTCTGCAGCATTTACGCCCACCTAAAGTTCCATAGGCTGCTTTTTATTCCACACACTCCCTGGCTCATGCTTGAACAACATCTGCAATGTGTGAGGAGGCCATTTGACAGCAATGGCCCTGACTCATGGATCTCCCTTTCCTGCCTGCTTCACATTCCTTCAACGGAGAGCCAGAGCTCTCTGCCTCTAAGCAAGGGGAATGCACGCCAACACTGCTGGTAAAACACATGCCTGGGACTATGATTTAAAAGGTGTGTTGTAATCACGGTAGTTTTATATACGGATAGCTTTGTAAACCATCTCCCTAGTCTTTCTTACTTAATGATTTGTCTTTTTCCCCAAGGTAAGTCAAAGAATTTTTATGGAACGGCGCCTCTGCACCTTTGTTACAGTAAGAGAAATTTAGGTGGCACCTCTATGTCCTTATGGTTGTTTCTGCTGTTCATTGTATATATGTGTACAGGTAAGCATACAAACACATGCAAAGATACTGAAATTATTCCTGTTTGTTTCACAATAAAGTCAAATAAAGGGTCGCTGTCAGTTAGATGGCGTCCCAACCTTCCTCCTCGGCGACAGGATTCACAGATGACATTGCCTCTCACATCACGTATTTTAGAATTTTATTCCAATTCCCTTGTGTTGAGGAAAACAACGTATTTTGACTAAAATGTATCTGGTAAAAGGGCAATTTTTTTTTTTTTCCCTTGACAACATCAGGAACAATGTTGTAAAGTTTTCTGTGGTGCACTGTACAGAAAATGTTTAGGTCAGACCATACTCATACTTGGCTCGAGGATTAACGGGGATGTCAAGTACTTAGCCAAGTCAATCTCCTTCACTGACAAGTTTCTACAAATATATTCCTAACAACAGCATCACTTTGAGAGGTATTTTGGCCAACAGGTGACACCTGATCTATTGCCTTCAGTGCTGTGCTTCTAATTTTTCAGACTCACCCTGTCTTTACACCTTTTCTACCAACCTGAATCGCTTACATTTTTCATGTGACTACTGTTTGCTCAGGAAATACATGCTCATCCCTGATTTTAGAAATGTTTTGAAGGACTAGACCATAAATGAACTTGGCGTCACTTAGGTCTGTGCACTGGATGAATTCTAAGTGCTTCGGTGCTTTAAAAATGGAATTAGGTAAGTAAAAAGTGAAGCTAAAATTGTATAAGTCAGTAATTTTCGTGTGCAAATATTACTGGGATATTGTCGTTATTGTCAAACTAATGCTTAAAAATTACAAGAAGCACAGAATTACATCATGCTTGAAATGATACGGTATGAAAAGAAAGTTAGACAAGTAAATGTTTTTACGTCTGCCTTACATTGAGCTCATGTCTCTCTCACATTCTGGGTTTGCAAATGGAAGGGAAAATAATTTTAAAAACACATGCAATTTTTTAAAAATTTTTCCCTTTCTTGTAATTACTGTGAGGATGTTTTAAATGCAGCAAGGATCCAGTTGTAGCATTTTCCGAAGAAACATTATGAGAGTGACAGGGAAAGGGAAACATATTTGACAAGATTTCAAGCAGTAGTAGAAAAACACAAACCATTGTCGATGCACTTCATTTACAGAATGAAAAAAATCACTCTGGAAGAACTGATACTGAGCATCAACCATCAACCATCCCTTTTTTTCAGGGTGAGATAAATGCTATGGGAAATAACACGCCCTCAGGCAAGGTGGTATGGCAATTTCGCATACAGGCTGCTGTGCTCATATACCTTAACTTCTGCTCTGTAGCTCTTGAATCAAAAGCCTGATCCCAGAATTGCCTTTAGAGGGCATGGGTTTTGTTGTTTCTTCTTAAGGAACAGAACCAAATCTGGGCTGAGAAACATCTGCCTCTAACAACCTTGAAAATGAAAGTTGTAGCAAGCAGGTTTTAAATAATACACAATGGCAGACAAAAATTATGAAAGGAAAAGAAAACAAAAAGGCAATCTTTCTGTAAATCCTAGTGGTCCCCTGCCAGTAGTTTAATCAAGAATACTCTAAGCTGTGTAGGATTATGATAGTTCTATTAACTGATCATTATTTATCCTGACATACTGACGCCAGACAGATCTATGCATCTCTATAGTTTTTGCTTTACTTACCTCAGAGTAGGGCTTTTCAAAGTGCTGAAAAGATTATGGAAATGACTTTTCGACAGTTAAAATTCTGGCACAAATCAAAAAAAAAAAAAAAGCCCAACCCCACAGCTCTGTTGGGTTGCTGAGCATCTGTGCCAGCCCAGCTGATCAGTGATGCTTTTGGCCATATTTTGTGGAGGCAAAGTCTTTAAAAAGCTTTTCGTGCACATGGAGCTCTATTTTCCGCTATTAATATGACTACCAAAGAAAGCTTCCTCTGTAAGGGGAGTTTGCCTTCAAAAAGAATATAAATGTTTCTCAAACCTGTTGCTCTTTATTTTACATATTCCTGCATCTCTTATCCTCTGGTCTTCCGAGCTGAACAGTTCTCCACTTGTACCTTTTCTTCTTGCACGGTTCAGCAACTGAAGGGAGGGTTTGCAACTTATGTTTGCAACAGGCAATTTTCTGGTAATGTTTTGAAAGGTGGGCAAGTGGCAGGCAGAACCACAGGGGCTTGGAGTGAAGAGAAGGCGGCTGGTAGATACGTAACGCTGCAGCTGTGCCAGCTAAGCTGCAGGGAGGGTTTGGATCTGCACATGTCATGCTGGCTGATGACTGAAAAAGCAGAGGGAAGCAGAGGAGGAGGTGGAGCTTCGAGGAGAGTTGATGGGAACTAGCTCTGGTTAAAATGTTTGTAGAATGGTAGGAGCATACTCTGTGTTGAAACAGATTTATCTCTATTGCTAGACTTGTTATTGCAAACTGTAAAGTGGTGCTATTCATGAATACTCATTTTTCTGAATCTGCTGTTCAGTATGCCAAGCATATCAATCAGATGTACCATTGTCAGTTAATTAACATTTGATTGCATTAAACATTGGGTGTTGAAGAGGAAGTTTCTTCTTGGAGGGGGAGGGGTATCTATGTGTGAGTTCTTTGGAGAGAGAGGGATGTGTTCTTAATAATTATCGTCAATTGTGTGTAAAGTCAAATTGTAATCTGTGTGTACATATTTCTGTGCCACTTGCCACTCTTACAGCCACAGTAAGAGGAGACAAAGGCAGTAAGTATATCAGCACCTTAGTCCTTAGCCATATATCCTGCACACTGGATTTTCATATGTAGAACAGCAACTGGAAATGTGAAGGTCATTATATTAGACAAGTGCAGAAGTAAGATTTGTGAGGAAAGGAAAGGAAAGGAAAAAGGAAAGGAGAAAGGAAAGGAAAGGAGAAAGGAAAGGAGAAAGGAAAGGAGAAAGGAAAGGAAAGGAGAAAGGAAAGGAGAAAGGAAAGGAAAGGAGAAAGGA
>JAVKLA010000031.1:6849624-6897850 GCA_034782735.1 Sagittarius serpentarius | reverse complement strand
ACGATTGATTGTAGACACTATATAATGTAGAAGCTGGCTGCAATAAAGTGAAGGCGCTTTATCAACCATATTGGCTGCCTGTGTCTTCCCCGTTGGCAGTACACTACCACGACGTCCAAAAAAACCCCACTGTAAATGGAATGATCTTGCACCTTAATGAAACAAGCAGAAGTTAATGATCTGATTAAGCTGGTGGCCTGCCTAGATATAAAAGCTTTTCATGGAATTTGTACATAAATTCCATATTCCCGGTACCAGAAGAATAATATTTACTTCACTGCAGTTAGGCCTCTTTAACAGAAGGAGAAATAAAGCACAAAAATTGGCATTGGGAACTGAATACATGAGCAGTTGTACTGAATCTATATGAGGTGAGCACTGACAGAACAGCTATAAACAACATTCAGTAATATGAAGAGAGTTTTACGTTAATGTTTCTTGGCCTGCTTTTGAGGAAGGCTATGTCAACGATCTTAATGGCAGATTTAGTCTGCTCTTGTAAATCACTCTGGCTGTAAATAAGAAGCTGTCTATGTGGATGTCTTCACTGGATTGGGACCACTAAGTGTTGTATTTTTGCTGGAAACATTATGAGACACTTCAAACTGTAAATCTGAATACATTTGGATACCAATCAGGCAGTTCTAACACCAGCAAAACTCTCGCTGACTTGAAGGGAGTTTTGCCTGTGTAGAGAACAGGACTACCCCCTCACATAGTTACTTCCTCAGAGAAAGTATCAGTGGAATGAGACATGATGCATTTCTTCCCAATTTAACATTATTTGCTCAAAACAGTATTCTCCTATTTGGCATTTCCACATCCATATAAACTCTTTGTGTTATCACATCCGTCTGAAGTCCATTGACTTAAGGATTTCATTCTGCCTTTAAACCTATGTCATACAGAGCAGAAGTTGGCTTCTGTTCTATCTTGACACTATTTTCCAGGTTTTTTTATCGTGCTATTAATTTACCATTAATGAGAATAACTCTCATCAGAAAAGTTGTGACACAGCTAGTTCTGAGAATCGTGTGCTGACAATACTTTAAGTTCACTTGGTGGGAAGCTTCACGGGATCTATAGCACTGGTATACTTATAAACGGTAGGTGTAGCTCCACTTCCTAGCTGATGTCTTACAAAAGGCAATGAAAAAAATGAAAAGAACTGGTATCTTCCTTGGCAGTCTCAATCAACAGAGCTCTTTTCTAGACTGAGAAAATTAAAGCCATGATAGAAAATACCTGATAACACAGGTTAACAGTTACTGTATTTGAGAGTCTCGTGTAGATTAGAGACTCAGCAGACTGAACTAAGACCATAGGAAAGAAGAGTTTTGAACTCCAGCAATAATCTTCATTTCATAAATATATGAGGAATTTAGAGTGAATATGATGGCTTTTATTCAAGCCTAGAAAGGACAGAGCAACCATTGCAGAAGTCTCCAGTCTGAATGCCAGTTTTGCTCTGACTCTGTTTGGTCAGTGAATTAGTCAAGTAGTAATGGGTAAAATTGGACAATTGCTACTAATTCTGCTATGTAGATCAAGAGAGGATTTCAGCCTCCAAATTATCTTTCAAAAGTACTACTTTAGCCTGAGAACAGAGGATTTGATTCATGTCATGCTTTGAGAAGAGTAGGAAATGAGAAAGCTGTAGAAGCTAGGAAGTAAAAGGTTTTGACTGTTTTGAATGCGCACTGGCTTTCCTACACCGTGGCATTAGTATACATGCACCCTCAAAACATGACTATCAAACTAAAAATTAACAGAAAACTTAAATGAGTGGTTGCACGTGCACCGAACTCCAGTGGTGTAGAACTTATTCTTGCATACGCACCAAACTCCCATGCTTATCTTACTGTATCAAAGGTGGTTCCTAGAGCAAACTTAAGTGAAACTAAATGAAAATATTGCTTTATGTGTACAGGATTAAGAATAACATCCCTGTAATTCCCTCCCTCTTTAAGAGGTTTTTACCTCTGCCAGAAGTGCCTATAACAAATCCCTGCTCATTTCCTTTCCACGCTTCCTGAAAACCGTAGTTGGAGGCCTTCTGGTTTCACAGGAGAAAAGCTAGTACTTTGTTCTCTGAGGGGAGGCCCAGAAAAGAATACTTGAACTTTGCATCATCTTGCTGCAACGCATGCAATCAATACCTATCATTGCCCCATAAGCTTTACTCGGTTTCATCGTTTCTTCTGTTTACTCTGTCATACCATTAATTCTACAGTGCATTTTTTTCTTCATGTGGAAAAATAATTACATCATGCAAATATTGTTCTTCTGGTGCTAGGCACTTTATACTTCTGTTGGAATTTCAAGAGAAGCAGTGTAAACATCAGCCACAATTACTGACAGTATTTCCCTGCGTTAACATTACTTAAAATAGTCAGTTTTCAAATGCCTTGAACAAGAAGTTAGACTAATTCGTATGAGATGATGCCTATCTCTGCATAGCCTAGCAAATGCTATCTGCTAAAGAGTTCTGTGAGAAAAGTAAACTGTAGCTAAAAAGGCCAACACTGACACTGGTTTAAAATGTATATGTTTATTGATTCCCATTTGATTGTGGCAAGAATATTGCACTCTTGCAAGGGACTAATAGGATCTGCGCAACATATTCTTTCCTGCAATAAATTTTTATGGATCAGTATTACGGCAATTATATCCCAAAAAATTACTGGACCACTGATCTATGTACACATGGAGGCTTATGTCAGCCTTTCTGGTACTTCCCGTCTTTCTGAAATCTAAGCCAACATGTTGTGAGGAGTGTCTTGGTCTACATGGGGTCATAGGGTAATTCTGAAAAAATCATGTAAATGGAGTTCATTCTCTGCCTGTTCCTCTCATAGCTCAAAGAGAAATCTTTGTGTCCTCTACATGTAGCAGAGTCTTTCAAGTAAATGAGATGGGAAAGTGAGGAAAGAAAGAGACAAGGGGAAAAGCGTGGAGAAGAGGCACAAAGGTTACAACTGGTCAGAATTAATGTACACGTTAGGACTTTACATTGTACACATCCCTTGGACTTCATTTTCTTTGGGCCTCAGAATTACTCCCTGAACTCAGATCCACAGTCATTTTATTACAGTAATCAGTACTGCTTCCTCGCGAAAACATCAGCAAAAATTTCGTACAATACTCTTGATAAGCAATTTGGAAATTGAGACATATCATTCCATGTCCTAAACAGGTTTCTAATTAATTAAAGTGCTAGACTAGTTGGTGTTTCATCATACTACAGAGTAGAATCTAAATGGAATCTCAATTAAACTGATTTTACACCAAATCCATCAACTTCTACATTTCAAATAAAAGGAGAAATATATGACAAAGACAAAAAGAAGGGACTCAAAAGAATGCTAACATAGGGGACGTAAAATGTGAGGTTGCGATAGCATAAATAATTTTCTGTAATTACTGCCCTATGACAGACTCTTATTGGCATCAAAAGACAGCAAATCTGCATTTAGTAGTGCTTATATTACATTGAGGAGTATGTCAGAGACATGATTTCATGGTTGCATCACTTAATAAAGAACTTTATCTTTATGGAGAGAAACATGGGATTGGTACCACAGTGCTCTCACTTAACGCATTTCCTGGTCAAAAACCATCTGCCGTATCTCTCAGTTGCTACCCCTATTCTTACAGAAGTTTCCCTACAACTTTTATAGCCTCACTTTGTTGCAGATCATTCATATTCGAGATGATTTATACCTATAGTAGCATTTTCATTTGGATTCAAAGCATGCTTTTGAACAGTAGATCACAATGATTTCCACTTACCAGGCTTTGGTCCACATTGCAGGTGGTGTGAGAGCACGCAGTCTGGAATGCTCTCAGGAAAAACATGTTAAAAATTATGCCCCAACAGTAATGAGCTCTCGTGTACAGGAGCTCTAATGCACAGCTCTGATGCAGAGGACCAGACTTAAGCTAGTTTGAAAGAATCCTTTTCCCACCCTCCAGGTGGATATACATTAGAGAAAGTATGGTATGGACGCTGGATTCTCAGCTGTTCTCCTCTACAGATCTGACTTAGGCTGTGTTTACATGATGAAGTGGTGCAGCCAAGAGAAGCAGATTTGCAGAGGAAAACAATTCAAAACAGAGCAAAGAAACTTCTGATTTATATGATATTTTGGTGGTTGATTTGACTTTTACTGAAATAATGCCAGTCTCCCCACTGATTTGAGAGCTGATTCTCTATGTCTAATGAGCTGTAATTAAAAATAACAAACACTCTCCTCTCTCGCCTCCAAAACATGCCTGTTGCTCGTTTGAAAGCTCGCTCTTTTCAATTTGGTAATTATCCCTACCATATTTCATGATTACTTTTTTCCTCAAAGGAGCAGTGCCAAAAACTAGGAGGCTGTATCAGTCTCAGTGGCAAGGTATTCACAGGTGGCTTAGTCTGCTTTGTAATTTCAAAAGAATAGTTGTCTTCACCTGCCTGGCAGCCACACACAAGACTCATGAGGTGAGGTTAGTGTTTGAGCCCTGCCTGGAGGGATGAGAACTCGAGACCAGAGTCCTGCTATTCCACACAGTACTGTGCGAACATTAAAAAAAAAACCGCTAGGACTTGTGTCCGGAGCAAAAGCATCTGCTGATGGTGGGGGGGGGCAGCCAAACTGACTGTCAAGTCATTTTTTTCCTCACAGGCTGAAAGTTAAATTACTTGTAAAGAGCTCTCTACTCACCGCTGTTGAAACCATGTTCTGCAATAGTCTGTAGGCTAATGTTGCTTTCCTAAAGGCTTGTTATTTCAACTCATCATATATATTTTTTATGTCTCCTACGTTACAAAGAAAAAGAAAGAAGGAAATCAGCCACTCTAGGAGGACTAGCCAACCATTTACAACAGGGTGCCAGATCCCCTGCCAGCATGGGTAAAGTTTAGACACTGGTTTGTGCTCCATGGTTCCAGAGCTCAAGTTCAGTCACTCCTGAGGCTGTCCATGCAGATGTGACTGATGTTTTTAAGTCAGCTTTTAATGCTACAAAGAACCTGGTAGAAACAGACTGCTTGCAGTCCTCTGTGGTGTTGCCTTTTTTGTTTGTTTGTTTGTTTTGAAGATCCACAATCAGTCTTTGCCACTTCAGGTTTTTTTAACTGCAAGTTATTCACCAAGGTTTCTTGAGTTTATTTCAGTTATTCCTTCAGCTAATATACCAGGTGTCTTTTTACTTTGTTTTTTTTACAACAAAAATGAGTCTACTTCTCTTCAAGTGCAGGTGGGTTTCCTAATGATATTAGTGGGAGGTCTGTGTGTAAAATAAGAGAAGATTAAGTTATTTTATTTGAGGAAAAAAAACCAACGTGAAAGCAGCTTTTTTTTTTCAATATAAAGCAAACATGGCACAAAGACATTCCACCTTCTTCATCACTCAGGTAAAATTTTGTGATGGAAAGCCACCAAAGAGACCTGAAACTAGTCTTAATTCAGAGAAAGTGCTCTTTGAATCCTATGAAAATTTTAGCTGAGGAATGATTGTAGGTTCTAATGAGTACAACACAAAGGAAGACTTCAAGCTCACCAGTTGAGAAGAAGTCTACGATGCCAAAATGACACTTTTATTAAAATATACTAGTTCAATTGGTACTGAAAAAAAAAGCAGAGCATGAGGTTCAGGAGGCAGCCTTGTGGCTTCATGATGAACGACGGAATAAGACTCTAACAAGAATCAACATGTTGCTGTGGAAATTGAAAATGGAAAGAATACCAAGGGGAAAAAAGACCCAAACCAACCCAAAACTCAGCCAAGGTGAGAAGGCAGAAAGCATTTCAGCTGAATGACATAATGCTAGCAAATAGATTAGCAAAAAACGTTGTCTCTCTAATACCAGGTGTAAAGTCAGTCTAACAGGCAAGGTATACACCATGTGTGCTCATCAAGAGTATTTTCAGACGTGTTACAACTCCTTTCTTGGGGTGTCTTTACATGGAAACCAAGTTGCATAGTGGGGTAATTCCTGCCTTGATCTCACTCTGGCACAGAGGTGGGCTACATACATAGTACATAGTGAGACTTGTAAGCTTGGTAGTATTCTCGAGCCTTCCAGATATACCATTCACACTCCTTAGGAGAAGCAAGACTGAGCTAAGTGCTTGGTCGTCAATGATGATAAGAGAAATTAAAACGATGCCTTAAAACTGTGTAAGGTACAGTACCAAATAATTTAAAAATAATTCCTTCAAAGCAAGTAGGAGGAAGATGACAGAAAAATTAAGGCAGGCAGACCCAGTAAATTTTATATTGGGAAAGACTGAAAAAGGGAATACTTGAAATATATGAGCACTTGCAAGTTTAAGACGACCCACACCCTAGCAGTGCCAAAGGAGTTAAACTGTGAACTTGTTGTGTCACTGGCGTATTTATCTATTTTAATTGTTGATAAAGTAAGACATATGGGACTGTGAAGAGAAAAGAGAAGAAAAGAAAAGAAAAGAGAAGAAAAGAAAAGAGAAGAAAAGAAAAGAAAAGAAAAGAAAAGAAAAGAAAAGAAAAGAAAAGAAAAGAAAAGAAAAGAAAAGAAAAGAGAAAAAAAAGAAAAAGAGAAAAAAAAAAAAGAAAAGGATTTCAACTTTCAAAAATGTTCTGACCTTTGACAGTGACTACTTTGTATCCCACAAAGAGGACAAACAGGGCCAATAAACATCCGGATGACTAAAGAGTCCTACAAAATAAGCCCTATGAGTTCAAAACTAGTAAAACTTAACTGTTGAACGTGATTACTTTTTTTTGACAGAATAACAGATGCCCTTATTTAATAAGCTAATAAAGTCCATAAGAATATGTCTGGTTGAACATGAAGGGAAGTTTATAGTGCTGCCTGTACTACATTTTGATTCTGATTAAATGTTAGGCTATATTTGCTTCTAGTTTTTACAAATTCAGATTAGTTTGATTTGGAAGATAGTTATCACTTGATATAACAACCTGGACAACTGTATACAAAGGGTGCTGATAACCAGCATCACAGTCAACGAGAAAGAGAACCCGAGACTACCACAGGAATCTGTATTATGCTAGGCCTTGTTTAACTTCATTAATGATCCCAGAAAGGCAGTAAACAGAGCTACTAATTTTCATAAATGATGTTGAATTGGGAGGAGCAGCCATTACTTGTGAAGAACAGAGAAGTAATAGCAGAGGAAATCTAGAAAAATTAGATTTGTGACTAGAAAGTAATCAAATCAGATTCAATTACAAAAAATAAAAGGTAACACAATTAGTACATTAATCCTAAAGGCCCTAAAGCTAAGAAGGAGACCTGAAACAGCTCTTTGAATAAGACAGTAAGTTATGGTGAGAGCAAGCTAGGTATGAAGATGCTGTTTGATATACAAAAAAAAGGAGCACTGCAAATGTTGCCTCTTTGTGCGTGTCTACCGCATCGGGAAGCCAGGAGGCAACGTCCTTATAAAATAACTGATTCAAAGCTCACTGAAGCAAATGGAAGGACTCCAGCCCCTGTCAATAGGCTTGGATCAGGCCCTAGGCATGTCTGTGTGAAGTCACTTGGAACATTACATTCCCTTTTTAGGCACAACCATTACCACAAAGACACTGAGAAACTGAAGGAAGGCCAGAAAACTCTACTACCACAAGCATAGGGACTGGAAAGACTGAATTCAGGGTGGATTGATTTAAATCAGCACACAGGAAGCTTGGATTTGTACAATTAAGTATCGTCTTGTTGGGCATTTGTACTTCATTTTCCTTAAAGAAAAGTTTATTCTTTCCAATAAATGAGCAGTAAAACATGTTGATAAATAATTGGTTTTAGATCCCTCAAATTTAAGTCTTTTTATTTAACTGACAACAATTAAGTATATTTATAGAAATATGTTTTTAATTTAAAACTGATTTTATGGAAGACAGAAAGTAGGAAAACTGATTTTTTCTGGCTATTATGTCCAAGATTTTATAAATAATCTCATTCTTTTATCCTAGTTTTTACTCATAGACTAGAAGAGGAAAAGATTTTTTCTTGCTTTTTAAAACTTGCAATCAGTTTTTGGTTTTGAAAGGTGTAGCTAATGAATTGAACCTGTTACAGAAACTGAAATGAAGAAAATAGTCTCTCTGGAGCTATGGGCAGGGCTGCCATCAGAAGGTGGTTTAGCTTTTCAGCAAACTCTGGCCTTAGGTACATGGCTACCGACTTTCAGCAAATTCAAAAGGCTTTTTGTCTGTCTTTGGAACTTCCACAGCAGATTTATACTGTGCTTTTAAAATTATAAATTACCTTAAGAATGGAATAACTTGAGGTTTTAAGAAGCTTAGATCAGGTACCTTATACAAATGTTCCCATGGAAAAATACCTTGTATACTTTACTTCTTGCCATCTTTTCCAGTTTTCATCCACTTGATTGCTTTACCATATCTTCCTTTATTGTTACTAAACTGTTAACATAACTTAAGTGAGAAGGGAGCAAGGGAGAGTGCTATGGTTACCAATCTACAATTAGCTGGAGGATATAATTATGCAAGAGCTAGGCAGTGTGTTACATATGTGCTTGTAGAAATGGGTACTGAAATAGGTAAGTGAGGGGAATGACAAAATTTCGCCATAATTCATCTTTCCACAGGGCTGGCCAGCATCTAGGTACTAGGACTAAATCATACCAGCACTTGGAGCTCGATGTTGTCTTCTCAAGCCCATTTCCTGTATAGGGAGTATCTTGTGTCCTGTTCCTGAATCTTGATGTTGTGGCCATGTTTAGGCCACTAGCAGAGAGGGGAGCAGCTAAGCAGCTGTGCAGAAGCACATATGGGAGCACCATAGGCTTGAGAATAGATCTTATCTACAGTGATATGGGCTGACAATATATATGGCATATCATGAAAAGAGAGGAGACCCACCAGAACAACTGTCCTTCAAAGAAGTAGGCACCGTAACGCTTTCAACCAAACACGTGTACCGAACAAACTCACAGAAAGATCTGAACAATTTGATGCATTCAGGCCAAAGAGTCTCAAAAACAGTCATGGTTTTCAGGTACCCATCCTGTGACACCATGCAACTGGTTTGATGTAAGGATTTTTATCACAGGCTTCTCCCACTGACTTCAAATGAATTTACAAAGTTTCATAGCTTTGGAAAGCTGGTACAAGTAATTCTAAATTGCACATCAAAAATTAGTAAACACTCTTAGTACATGCTGGTCCAGAGCATTGTTTTTATTTTTCTATAGTCACACTTGTGAAAAACATGTTGTTTTAAAACATTTTGGTTTTAGTCTGTTTTGTAAGCTTGTTTGGGAGAGCAAAGCTATGGCAAAGAGGGCTAATATAAATGAGAGAACGGTTGAGGAGAAAAGAGGTATCATTAATTCTGGACAGACTTTTACTGACATAAACCCCCAAAAGATGTTGGAAATATTTGAAAGGACTCAGAAAAGCATCTGTTTCTTACTCTATACATATAATTTCACTTGTCAAAATGCTCAAATTTGAGTACCTATATAGGATGTCTGTAGCTAATCATAAGGATCTATTTATTCAAACAGACAAGGCATAAAGTGAGCCAGTGACTGAAAATTACAACTAGAAAACTTCAGACTGGAAATAAGATGCATTTTTTGACAGTAAGACACTTACCCTGCATCGGGGAGTGTTATATTTTTGTTAAAATTACCACGGAATCCTTGGACCTTTTTCTTATAGACACAGGAATGGGGCAAGTAAAGACTTTCAATTCAATTGGTTCTGTGGTCTACAGCTTGCTTAAGGTGGCCTTCATCACACAACGTTAGGTGCCTAAGACTTTGGGGGGTGTATCTTACATGCGATCGTTATCCTTTAAAAGAAGGTGTATTGAGCTTAGATTCAAGATGGATATCTTTCTAAAATATATTTTCTAGCTTAAATAAAATTTATAGTCTCTGTTATGAAGGAATTAGCCCAGTTAGCCAGAACAGCTCCTTCTGATCTTGTAATGTTATTATGAAAACCTCTGAATGGATTAAAATTCCTGTCTATATATTAAAGAAAAATGAAAATAGCAATAGTCTACAGTATGGATACTGGGGGGGGGAAATAAAATTGCTCCCTCAGTGCTTAGCGTAACTAATAAGTCAGGAAGAGAAGAATCTGTGGCATCCCTTACATTTGTGCTGCAAAACCAGGACATAATCTGGAGTAAAAAAACCCGAAGCCACTCAAGTATATTGGCTGAAGTACAGCCAATATTGGCTGAAGTACAGCCTTTAGACTTCTCTCCGTGATGAGGGATAGGACCAAAGAATCCGTGTAATAATAGATCACCTATTAGAGCTATTGCTGCTTTGCCACCTGTTCTCAAGCAGTCATGCCAGACGTCCCTTCAAAGTGAGCCTCTGCAGCATTTAAAATATATGCCCATCCCAGGAAAGCTTTCTTCAGCATGGTCTGCATATGCAGGAGCTACTTACAAACCATAACGACCTTGCTGGTATTTCACTTGACAACAAAGGCAAACTTCTGATCTGGTCACAGGGCCTTTTTCAGACATTGTCCTGACTCCTCAAGCACAAGATGCTAAATGTACCTTTTATGTACATAATTAGCTTTTCACAAGGATGTGAAATTGCCTCAAGAGCTGAGGGCCTGAGCCAGGTTCTGTGAACCAGTTTGCTGTCTGATGACTCCAAAAGAGAGATTAAAAGCTTTGGGTTTGAATGGCTACTGCCCTGCTGTCTTTAGTAGTACTGGATGAAATTATATTGCAGCAAGTCTTTTATTGCCAGGAGAAACATCGTGCAAAGTGACAGAGAATAAAGAGATGGTCTTGTGATTAAAAGTTTATGTTGCTCTTGTTGAAAACATTACACTTAAGTGTCAGAAGTTAGATGACCAGCATCTTATCTCATATTGGACATTTAAGATACCTGGTTTCATCTTGGCATCCAGGATGTCTTGTCAGGAGGGCATGTAGCCACATAGGCTGTGGCCTTGTCCAAAATTACTCAACATTTGGATCTTTGTGTTTCAGAGTATTATCCAGATTACAGGTCATAATCTGTAAAAGCTCCCCTGCCACTGCTCTGCTTGACTCCATTCCAGATGAAATCTCTTCAAATAAATCCTGGATAACAATGATACTGCTTTGTGTGTCTACAGCCAAAAAGAAGACAGCAGAAAGGAGGGGAGGGAAAAAATTGTATGTATATAAAGAGATATTTAATTCAAGGGTAAAGACCTAAATTAGTGACGTTCTTCATTTATCGTCTCTGGAATTTTAAAGTATCTGTTCTTGTAAAAGTAGCCAATTACAATATTTAGGGTAAGGTAATTCATCTAGTGCGCTCTCTTCCATTTGAAACTCCTTAATTTCTTATGCCCTTTTCTGTGGATTCACAATGTGAACATACCTAGGCATGCCTCTGCTAGTTATGGCAATTTAGAGCAATTACTTAATTAACCATGACATATGGTTTTGTTTTACATTGGGGGTATTAGACCTGTTTTCTTTTAAGATGAGAAGAGAAAGGCTAGATGCAGACAATACACGTGAAAGCAATTGATTTAACTTGTTGCATCGCATTAGGCCGTTTACTGTTTACCATTCAAGGCAGCTAGGGATCCAACTACCTGTTTCATGAAAGAATTCTTGCTCAGCTGCTTCCATTTATAGCAAAGACAATACTGGAGTGCACAAGACAGGGAAGACTATGCTTGCACTTGGGGATGTAATTCAAGTAAAATGTATTTACAGACTTTTCTATAGTATAACTCCCCATGGTATATGACCACTCCATATGGACTCATCCCTATGTGAAGGTGAAATTTAACATCACTAGTTCCATTACAAAAGGAGCAAAGAACTACAGTGGAGAGAGGGGGAGTAAACAGCTTCTCCAGGATTACCTGGGAATTCTGTGGAACAAAGATGATCTGAGACCTCTTCATCTTAAGCACCAGCCTACTGCATCTAAAATCTGGTCATTACCATTTAAAGAAATGGAAGAAAAAAGAAAGCAGTTGCCAGTTTTATCTGGACTTATATATGTAAAAGTAAGGTTTTAACACTAAATCCTCTGCAATATTTGTAAATAATACAGGTGTTGGTCTCAGGCTCAGAAATGATGTTTTGGTCCCACTGATTTTCCTTCAGTGGCTTCTAAATGCTGAAGTCACTTTGGGAAACAAGACTCAAGAGCCTAAGTCCCCAGTAGCCTTCAAAAAACCCACTCTATAGCAAGACAAAGAACAGCTGATTTGAAACTACAAAAACTTTTTGTTACTTATTAAAGGAAAAATAATGGCTTTGCTTAGATGTCATATTCTTATGAACAAAAGTCCAGAATTTGTGATCTAATTCAGCAATGTTTCCACTATGACTGAGTTCATTCTCAGCACCTTCCACCATTTTACCTAATCAAATGTGGTAGCAGGAAGAACCCACCAGTAAGTGCAAGAGTATGTGAGAAAAACATTGACTACTGGGAGTGTATACCAGGAAAAGTATTATTTTATGTGATGTCTCTGATACTGCTACTTCAGCATCCATTTTTGAGTACTCAACTGAATGGGTTTGCATACTGTCCCAGAACGGCAAGTCTTACTCTTTAATGGTAAGGGGATTAGTAGTAGCAGTAGTAGTAGTAGCAGTAGTAATAGCCCAGATTGCTTACCGTACAGGATAAAAATGCATATTGATAGCTCATAAACTAAAATCAGTTTCTGCACAATCTTGTTGACTGTTTTTTAGACTTAGTGTACTAAGAAAAGTCTTTTATGTGAGATGCCGTTACTCAGACTGCTAATGGGCTGATATTTTTTCTATTGTCTTGTAATGAACACTGCAGAAGTTAGCACATCAAACACCCATTAGTCTGAGGGTCTCCCAAGAAAGTAATTGTAGTATACATAAAGGAGGGTACCTAAAATGTCATTGGTATTCTAACATGAGCTTCCTTTGATTGTGTCTAGCCAGAGGAAAAAAGAAAGAACAAGATATTTTTCTGAGGTGGAAATCAGAACGACAGTGCCCATTGTTTCTAATAAACAATTAAGAAAAAACACAACAATTAGATAACCTGAAAGCCAGAGACTTGTGAAGAAGATTCCAGTTCTCCAGGCTGGCAGGGGCCATGGAGGGCCACCCACAAGGGTTCGGCTGCTTACCTTGTTAAACACTGCCTGGTTTCACCTGGCATGATCTATAAGGCTGTAAAGTAGTCACACTTCAAGTGCCTTTCATGTGCACTTCAAATTCTTTTTCTTTTGAGATATACTTCACTAACAGGATTTCCCACTTTGAAAGGGAGGGCCCTTTCAAAAGATGACAGAACCTCTCAGAAACACAGCAAAAATGAAGGAAATAAAAAAAGGTAAAAACAAAACAATAGTTTGGCACAGCCCTAAAAGGTAATGTTAAGTAGGAAGAGGTTTTTTTTACCTTTATTGAACAGTTTTATTACCTGACATGATTTTTCACTTTAGTATTGCTTAAATGCTATTTTTTCCTGTAACATATACTTACCCAACAAATTGCGTGACAGACTAAATGTGTTCGAAAGTGTCCTTGCATCCTTATCATTTGCATTTTGAACTGGCCATGTGGGTTGTACACATATCATATGGCTTGTTGCCAAGGCATTCAGCTACAACAGAAAATGTTTTCAAGTTCAAAGCTTGTATCGTTGTTCACCTCATTCTTATGTTTTACCCTCGCTTCTGTTATATCACTAGAAGATGCTTCCCTTGCATCAATAAAATCCTTAATAACTTGCTCACTTTTAAAATGTGCAAGCCATAAATGAAAAAAAAAAGATACATGAAGATAAAAGACGCCAGCTTTGTGCAGCTGCTATATTCAGCTATTTTTAAACAGTCAGTGTACAAGGATCCAGAAAGTTCAATTAACCCATCCATAGAGATATCACTGCTCTGTTAGCGACTTTCTCTCCCACCCCAGAGCACATTTGCAGACCCTGTGGCCAGAAGGGCTCCACACAGGCCTGGGGCTTCAGTGAGAAGTCTCCAGCTGCGAGACCACAGCCTTTGTGCTGGCAACCACTGACAGAATAAATATATATTTAAAAATATAGGTCAAGTTACCTGAGTATGCTCTACTTGCATATAGCATCAGTGGTCATCTTTCTTTTGTATGTTTCCTGGTATTAAATTATTCCCTTTCTTAGCAAAGCTTTTTAAAAATAAATAAATATATAAATAAAACATGATAGAGCTGCTTTTCCTCTCTCAACAGTCAGGTTTTCTCTCTTGAGTGGTAATTGGGGATGGGGAGTACAAATCTTGCTTTGAATTTCTTGATTGCATTTTCATGCTTGTTCCAGAGGTTTTTCTTTTCTTTATATACGCATGGTAACAACAGAGATTGGGAATAAATTCTACTTGGAAAATACTTTTTAGATGCTTTGAAAGTGTCTATAAATAAGGCTTATGATTGAGTGGAATGTAAGAGCAGAACACAAATACCTCTATGGGATCTAGAAATTCTCTGGGTTTTCTGATCCTCCTTATTTATAAAGCAATATTAGCAGGACTCCATTGTGCGTTATAACCTCTGGCATCTATGCAGATTCACAAAGGTTAAGGGTTACATCTGCATACTCTCCGTTCTCTTGTGTTGCACACCTTTTTCCTTTTTTATACTTCTACTCATTATTCTTCAAGAAGCACCTACCTCACAGGCGTTTGTACTAACAACAGGTTGCTGGACCCATATGGTCGGAAAGATCACATTAGGATACCTGTTTCTTACCGAGTATATTGTATCTCATTTGAAATGGTGACACGGTACAAATACAAATCAATAAAACATGGTACACAACAGTTTATGTTATGCTCTAAGAACAGATTGCTGTGGTGATTTTAGGCATGCAGTCAAAGGACAAGTGCTGTCACTGGATAAAGCCTGTTATGATTAGACTTCACTGCTCAACCCCATCCAGATTCTGTCTTGAACTTCAAAAAATACAAGCTATTCTATTAATTTGGGATAAATTACTTGTATCACAGAATAGGAGTCTTTTTGTCTTTGTAAAAGAAATACATAAAGGTTTAACATGATGAAATGGTGGAAAGAAATAATGTTCCATTGGGTGAAAGTCTGCATTTCAGGAAGACGGTCTTCAACCACTGTGTTTGTATTGCGTTTGAAATTTTGCTTGCATTTAACTCAATGTAAACGTCGTATGTGTTTATCTAAAAGGAAAAGAGATTCTTCTAGAGCGACTCCAAACACAAGGAAATAGTGCAGAGTATGTGTTGTAATAACCTTGCCCTTTTTACATTTTAGTGAAGTGGAATGCTTTGGAAAATGTTCTGTGAAGCACATGTTCAATTATTTCTGTCTATGTGTATTTTTAATGAATGTGTCAAGTTATGCATGGCCTCAAATTATCATGCTGAATCAGAGCCTATGAATATGTTGGAAACAGAAGGTTCCCTGAAATTCTGGAATTGACAATTTAAATTACACAGGAAAAGGAAAGGAAAACTGCTGACAAATAGGTTAAAACAACTACAACAGAGGCTTTTCACTAAGAGCAGGAAAAGTGAAAGTTGATGAGGAAGAGTGTATCCAAAAAGTGTAAAGTGCCTGCAAAAGAAAGCACTTGGCAGAAGAAAAGTGGGTTGGTGGCAGGAGAGAAATGCAGGAGTTAATGGGCCAAAGCTATGCATATCATGCGAGAGACTTAAAGAAGCAGCTGTGAACCTGCACTTTCTGCCTCCCTTCTGTCCTCCCCTTTTCCTTCCTTCCTCTGCTCTTCCCCATCCAGCGTTTATGAACATGTCTCTGAAAAGAAATCTTAATCCAGTTACGCGAAACGGAGCTATGGCACCAATTTCAACTGAAGCTTCCTGACTCCAGCCCACCTCTTGCCTGGCCAGCAGGAAAATGAGTTGACCGTGATCAGACACTTAGGGCACAACTCAGTGCCTAAACATAGGTGGTTAGCGTCACATTTGCTACCCAAGGATATGCCACCTGGGCTGTGGTTGCTACTCCGGGAGCACACTGGTCTCCTGCAGGACCTGCCAGCTCCGTGTGGCTGGCTTAGGTACCCCAGGATGGCTCAGGGACCTACAATCCCATGATAAGGCATCCAAACTGCACCCTAATTTAACTCATGTTACATCATGTATTTATACAAAATATTGGAGCTATTGACAACCATAGTTTCAGTGAAGGGTCAAAAGCTGTATGTAGCGAATAATCATGGATTTGTGCTAAAAGGTCACCAGTAGGAAAATGTACAGCTAAAATGTTAATTTTTTTACCATGTCTACATAGTAAAATTTAGCAGATCTACATACACTGGCCCATTCAGTATAATTTAATGCTGCTTCAGTGAATATTATACACGCTCCTTATGTCCAATATCTCCAATTTCAACTTAAAGAAAAGATTTCGCAAGTGGATAATGTCTGTCTTTACTAACCATAAGAAGATACTTAGAGCTGAGGACAATCACAGAAATTTTCAAGTTACCAGATTGTTTGGGTCAGTGTCAAATGTTAAACCAGGTTGTACAGACAGAGAGCTGTAATCCACACACTAGTGTGTTATTAAATTTCTGGAAAGTAATGAACTGGCACGGGAAGTGAAAAGGAAAAAAAGCAGTAATGTGGAATGGCCTCCTATTCAGGAAACTTTGAAAATGTGCAGCCATAATAGCTGTGGTGAAGTTCCTTTAAAAGAGACCTTGGTATGCTGTGGAATAAAGTCAAAATAGGAGATTGTGGCATTCCAAGTCATACTGAATAAATGCATACATTGGGCCAAATTGTGGTCTTATTCACAAGGGAACATTTTTTCCCCCTTTTCAACAAAAAAAAAAGGAGCTGAGAACACTTTAAGATACAGGACACAAATGTGTAATTATTCTTGGCTAACATGGTAGCTGTTGATCATTTAATGAAACCATAATTACCATATAATGGCAGGGTATTTATATGACAGATTACTACATTATTACAGGGTAAGTGCGTGATTATTTCTGTCCTCAAAATCAGAATAAAAAACACATGGAAGTGGAAAAATAAGTTGAAAAAAGGGGGGGGGGGGGAATCTGAATTTCCCAATGCTACTCCCATATTGTTACTCCATCCCCACCTCAATCACATAGTGATGGCAATGGCCACCGGCATTCACGATGAAGCCAAATCTCTGCAGGAAACCCATGCCACAGCACAACAGATCATAAGGCTCTTTGCCAAATGGCTACAGCTCTAGGCTTCATTGTGCTTAGAGTTCAACCGATTCAATAGCAATTTGGTCACTGGTCTCTTGTCCTCAGAAGACACTATACTCCTGCTTGCTTAGAGAGACAGTACGTATGATGGATGTAAGAATTTGCCCTGAGAGGTATTTAACTCCCACTTCTATGCCTTTAGGAGTGAACAGTGGACTAATATGGATTTCAGAGTAATACCAGTTTTGTACTGGATGGAAAAGTTGAATTTGGCAGGACTACCTATGAGCTGAGCACTGTTTGGTATGGTTTGATTTCAGTGAACACTGCTGGTGTTCACCACCATGTAGAATTTTGACCATTTAGTAGGGATTTATTTAAATTGTGAGAAAACACTCCAATGATTCCTTGTACAGGGGAAAAATACATTGACAAATTGTGAATTTACAAAGTTACAAAGAAAGTTGTAGATGCTAAATACAGTCTATCTTGAGCTTTATGAACAGGATGGCAACTTTCCATGGGGGTGGCAAAATCAAATTGTAAACCCAGCTGACTCACTGATTACCCAAGTCCTACACAGATGTTAAAGGAGCTATGCAATCATCTGCTCCACCTGAAATTTGGCTCTCCATCTTCATAAGGCCACTTCAGCTGTGCAGGAGAAGGTAACCAGCACTCCTTGTTTCCAAAAACTGCTTGCTGAGCTGGTATCCTAAGTTACAAGTTGTTGTAAGTACAAGAGTTTGGCCCTGAATAATAACTTCTGAAGTTGGTAGGATTCTTAACTCTGGTTTTCCTAGATTTTTATCCAAGCAGCAGCATTATTGTGGCTATTTTCAATCTTTAGTCATTTCTCTCCCTTTTTCTTCTTGAATTTCTTTGCCGGGAGGGAAAATAGACTTGGGTAAAAGCTGCATGCTGTTATGTTTGCTCAGGATTTATCCTATGTGTCGGTAAAAGAAATACAGGTTGCAAGAGAAAAGAATTTGGAGGTAGTAAGAAATCAGTCTGTGTATACTTACAAGGCAGCTATAATTGCAGTATCTTTGTAAATAGCTCCCTTAATAAACTGGTTATTACTCTGAATGGTCAATGATTGCTCATAATTCACTGCTGCTAGGTTGTTTCTCTCTGCAGAGAAAAAAAATCTCTGGTCCTTAAAAGGGCAGCGCATCCACGATGCAAGAGGGGGCTGGGTTATGTTGGAGTCTAACCCTGCTCTCTCTGAAATCAAATGGAGCCCCAGCATGCTCCCACAGGCAGCAGCGTTCATTTATGAAAAGCAACAAGTAGGGAGCTGACTACACATTTTGCCTGACAGAGTAATGACTTCTTTAAACTGTTTCACTGATATACTTTATTTAGTGCTCTGCCTTTTGTGAGCTCCCCCTGCCTGCCCACCCCCCCCGCCCCATGTTTACTCTAGATGAAAATTATTGAATGAAAGCAGCTTTATGAACTGAGCCCTCTGCTTCTGGTATCGCTTCATTACAGGACTCTTCTGCCTCCACTATGTTTTTAGAACTATCAGTTGTTACAATATATTATCCAAATACCATTAAAGTAGCTCCTATAGATAAAATGGAAACTAAAGTCAATATTATGAAGCTCTAAATTCAGGAAATTGAAGTGTTAACATTTTTGCCTGTTTGGTGTTCTTCATAAAGTTTATTCTTATGAAGTTAAATGTAGCTAGAATCTGAGTTGTTTTAATGTTTTGCAGATTAAATGTATTTATAAAATCTTCTCTTAGAAGGTGCTGGTTCCAGTGGAAATCAACAAAAATTAAGACATTCAGCACAGAATAGGAATAATCCTATTCTTCTTTTGGGGATAGTGATGTTTTGACTATAAACATTTCCATTAGGAAAGTAATGAAAAGAGCTTTATCAAATCTATTTTTAAAAAAAGTCTTCACTACTCAGCAGGATATCAGGAAACATTTGCCCTCTCACCTCCCCATCTTACCCCAAATACTCATTTTAAAAAAATCGTCAAGTAATTAAATGCTGTGTTACTCTGCAAATCCTTTACATTATAATGTTGTTATTGAGGACCCAATCCTTCTGGCACAGTAAAATTTCACTGACTTCAACTTAACATGGTAGGACTTCAAGCAAGTCTCCTGAGGAAGGGCTTTATTACAAAGTTCAAAACAACTTGTAATTACTTCTTAGAAATGTGTTCTATTTTTCAGCTATTGTTATCTGTGCTTCTCCTCATTCATCCGTTTCTAAGCAAAGGTTATATATTAGTAATTTAATTTTCACATTCTCCTGGCAAAAAATCAGAGACTCATGGTATTTTCTCCCAAGCTAAAATAAGTCAACTTCCAGGGTTTCAAATTCTGGCAAACCAGCTTCTCCAAGGTCTCATAAAAATTCTGGGCTGTTATCTCCATATGCCTGATAGACTTTTTTTTTTTGTGGTCGTAATTAAAACCGTCTGTCCTTTCTCTGTGACTTCAGGAGAATGGCAATGAGACGCAAGAGCTCTGAAAAAGCTAGAAGGATAGAGGCTGAGGTTAGCAGCTCAGAATCACTTAATCTCCTATATTTCATCCACAGAAATGTAGATCTGAAGCACTGCCACCCGCCTTTTAATTCAGGCGACTTCAGAACAAGTCACCATGGCAGAAGGCTGTAGCACAGTTAGCATCAGGAGACAGAGGTAGTCCTGGGTTTGGATTGAACCATAAAGAGATATAAAATAATTAACTTGATATGGAACATCATTATCCTTGTAACACTAATTTTTACTCTTCTTGTATAATCTATTAGAACTTCCCAGTAATGTTTTCAAAAATTTCTGGGTAAAACATATTTTTTGAAATACAAGAGTGTGT
Organism: Sagittarius serpentarius; assembly: GCA_034782735.1. NCBI lineage: Eukaryota > Metazoa > Chordata > Aves > Accipitriformes > Sagittariidae > Sagittarius > Sagittarius serpentarius. Next base: position 6,877,837 of record JAVKLA010000031.1, on the reverse strand, counting down.
GAAAAGTGAAATGATGAATACATAAGGCACAAAAATGACACTGAAACCATTATTGGAGTGTTATTCAAGGGAGAAATACTTAACCTTCAAAATATAATTTAGAAAATTAGTTCACTATGAAGTTGTTATATTCTATAGTATTTGTGACTGCTCTTTATTTCTCACATCTTGATATCCATTCTCCAAATTTAATTGATTTCCTGTCTTTTTTTGAGCAATCTGCAGTTTTGAGGCTTTTTTTGCCACTTAGAGGAAGTTTGCTCACTAGCTGGGTCACTTCCCCAGCTCCTAGAGCCCTGGTCTCCTCCCCTTTTAAAATGAGTACGAATTTCAGCAACAAATTGATCTGATGTTAGAACAGGAGATGCTGGAAGATATAATCTTAATGAAAGCCTTAATAAGATATTCGCATTCCCGAGGATCTCCCACATTGGTAATCTGATGCTCAGGGAAGCAAAAATGAATGTTTGATAAGGTCCTTGGAAGTTCAGTTCCTCCTTCCTGAGTTAATTAGTTATGTAAAACGAAGTAAACATTCATATGCCCTGGTCCCATCCTTCTCAGACTGAGTATCATCACCAGCTTTGGCTCCCAAATTTGGGAGAAAAAAGTTGAGTATCATGTGAGAATGACAGCATGTGTCTGAAGCATCAATATGCTGGCTGCCTCCTGAGACTTCATGACCTTGGCACTCGCTGGAGTTCAGTAAACCAAGTATCTCTGAAGATCTGGATCTTAGGTAGTATCACTTTTTATTTTCAAAAAGGGTTGCGGACTTCAAACTATTTGAGGACCTGGATCTAAGCTCTGCAAAGGGTCAGGCTTTTTAAGTACAGTAAGGTTGGCTGATCAGAGACTGGGTCTTTATCAAATGGTGTGCAGTGCTGCCCTAATAAAGCAAGACATATATCTACCATGAAATAAATACTCTAAAAGGAACAAATGCATTCCTGGTATAATTCTCCTGAAATCACCACAAGAGATTGAAATTAGAAGCAACCTTCTTAGGGAAAATATTTTCTTTTTAATAAATAACATTTCTTCAGTATATAGTAATTTTAAGGGGTTTTCATTTATCAAATTTATTCTGATTTCATGAAAACATGTACAACTTAATATAAGCAGGCTTATCAGTTCAATTTCCTACTGAATATTCTTTTTGTTAGTTTTCTTTATTTTCTTTTTAGTTTCCTGCTTTATCATTCAGAAGGTTTGCACTGTATTCCTGTATGTATTTGGTTTGGTGCCCAGAAATGTATTATTTTAACAGGGCTAGTTCATTAAAAGTTATTACTTTACAGGAGTTCTACCACGCATACATAATTATATATATGCCCTTCTACAATGAACAGTGTGGTAAAGTTACCATGAAAAATTTTGCTTTTTAGGGTATATCTTCTCTGCCATGTCAAGTCACGTTGATTTGACTAATTCCTGCATCTTTCTTACTTCAATTATTTTTTTAAAAAGTATTAAACTGTCAAAATGTAATTTTCATTCTTTCTTCAGTAATATTGGTCCTTCAAAAACTATTGGGACTGTGGATTGTCCCCCCTTTGTGCTATCCAAGGAAGAAAGCAAACATAGCTGCTGACACACAGAACTTGTCTCAGCCCACCAAGCCAGTTTTCAGTGACCTGCACAAGGACTGACTGTGATACTATCTCAAAATCCTTTTCAAATACTGTATTTTTCAGTAACTCCATGTCGTTCTTTTCTTTTTTAAGACTTTGAGAAAGATTTGAATGACCAATTTTGTAATGACAAGAATCTAAGTGAATTTGTAAGATAAACAAATAAGTAAAAAGAATGACCTTTCCTTGCAAATATCTTTTTCTATGAGGCTGCATCACAAGGCCATGTCAGGGTGGAAAAAAATTCTGCACAACCTTTGCTGTGAGTAGGCATTAAAGGACTGAGTATCAGCGTGAGCAGTGTAACAGAGTATTGTACTAGTGTAGTTGGTCAGGAGCCAACATTTCCAGGCTAACCTGAAAAGCATGTTGTATGCCGGTGCAACTTTAAAGTTACATAAATGTCTTCTGTACTGAGATACCTGATTTGCTTCCTGCAGCTAAGGCAGAATGAAAAAAAACATCTGTTACACTTGAAGAGGTCAGGGCATTTAGTGTTTTGCTGCTTTGTTCTCATCATTGCCCACTTGGAGTTTCAGAGGATAGGTCTGAGACTACTTAAGCTAAACTACATCGGCTAACTTAGTCTTAAGTCCTATATTGATTGGGTTGCACATACTTTGTTTATCTTTTGTTACCCTGTATACGCCATCTAAGTTGGCTTATGTCCTTTGTCCCAGTGTTGATGGGGGCATTAAGTAGTATTTTCACTCCAGGGGTTCCACAGTTACAGAATTATTCTGAGCTGCAAAGACAGTCATGAATATAAAGAATTAAGCATTCAATGAAACTTGAAATTGCTGTACTTATACTTTAAAATTAGAAATGTTTACAGTATCACTTTTAATCAATGGGAAATATATCTAGAGCACGGCAAACCTTTTAGAGTTGTAGAGGAAAAAACCCCCTGCACTTCAACTACACGGTATATAATCACTTTGAACTACTTGCATACCCTCACATATCTAATTCATGTTTGTGTATAATATTTGTCCATTGACATTGTTTTCTACTGTAATATGATTATACAGTGGTAAGTGTTTGAGGAATGACAGCATCCATGAAATGGTAAAGCAAAGGAAGTCTCTCACTGAACTCCTACAAAACATAGGATCTAGTCATGCATCTGCTGGTCTTACATGAGTTCCTCTAAACATTTTAAAATTTAATAGTGATTAAGTTTAAAAAAAAAGTTCAAAATTCCTCTTCCTGATGTTAAGTAGCTAAATTTATTCTCCATTGGTCAAATGTTGCAAACCCTGTAAATGCTGACTAAAGTGAAGGTATTCTTGCTCTCATGGCAGAAGATTTGTTTCTTTCATTTTGGGAGAGAAAGGCAGTGAATGTGTTTTTACGATTGCTACCTTTTGCATGAGACATCAGGCTCCTTCAGTCTGATTCTCACAGCTATCTAGCGAAAGCGAGAGCTTGAGGCACTGTTCAAAGAGTGTAGGATATGTGATATCTTGCCTAACATTTCTCTCTTGAAAACATGCTGTAGTATTATGTGAGCTGTGCCGTTAAATGGTATTGTACAATTATCCTAAAAGCCTAGCTGCAACATCTGTTTACAGTCACTCCACCAGCCTCTGCGATACTACTGTGCGTTTTTTTAATACATTGTCTGAAAGTGATGATACACGAATCTCGTACTTAATAAAGTCTTTTTTTCCTCCGCAAGATGAGGCTGTATTGAATGTAGTTGCACTGTGTGGTGTTAACTTTCTGTAGCCTATTCACTTTGACTTCAGTGGGTTGAAATAAAAAATTAATCTCCACAGCTTCAAGGAGACTCACTTCTGGTAATGTTGGCCAATTGACTTCAATGAAATACTGTTAAAAATTATTCCTAATTAACTTTAGTACTAATTCGTAATAGCATTAGACCACTGATTCCACTGTCATACTTTCAAGGCCAAATGTTCGATTACTTCATAAAGACAAAAGCAAACCTCAACATGCTTGAGTGAAAACTTGTTTCTTGTGGTTGTAGTTTGTTGACTCCAGATAAGCAGTACTGAATATTGCCTCATATGAAAGAAAGAAGCATCTTGCAGACTTTTTTGCTAGTACCATTTTATAAACTTTTTTTAGGAGGTGGGGGGAAGATGAAAAACCTGCAATGACATTTTCAAAAACAAATGGATCCACAGTCTTCTTTGTCCTTCATGGAAGTCATATGAAAAGTCCAATATGATATACTCAAAATATTTATGCTTTTTTTTGGTGGTGCCTTGTTTTTGTGGGGTTGGGGGGTTTTTTGTTTGGAATTTTTGTGGTTTTTTTGTTTGGTTGGTTTTGTTGGGTTTTTTTGTTTGTTTGTTTTTTAGGAAACTACAGAATTCTTCCAAGAAATTAAACTGACAAGGGAGATAATTGGGGGAAGATGAGCATGCTTGCTTTTCCTTGCTTGAGATAGGCAACAACCCAACTGTACTCAAATTCATGACTGACTAAGGTGTCTTGCAGTTCTAACCACTACACTGCACTAGAATGCTCTTCTTATTGGTTTCTCAGAGGGCAAATCTGATCTAAACCTTTTTTTCTTTTCCATCCGTCCACATCTCAGGTCTGGTATCTGTTCAAGGCCTACACATGCCCTCTGATATTTATGTATTACAATTTGCCTTGTTTGAGCTCTTCAGAGTTTGTCATTCACTTAGATTTTTTTTTTTTTTTTTTTTTGTGGTAACCACCGATTTAACTTGAAATCTATCCCTCTACGTGCAAGACAATTTTGCCATTTTCCTTCAGAAGCCAGACAATTTATAGATGAGCTCAGACCAAATAAATCAGGCAAGATATATTTATAGGTCTAATATACCATATATATTAATATATATTTTTAATCACCATCATACTGTCACTCTGCAGAAATAATTAGCTGTGAGCGGGGCATACACATCTGCTATCCAAGCAGATACTATTGCTGGTATCCAGGCTAGGATGCTTCAGAACAGCCAGTGTTTAGAGTCAGTCACTGCATGCTGCTTGTGTCCATTAGTGATGAGGTGAGCCTTCTTCGTTTCCCCGCACTAATTCACCTGAATGCCCGTGTAACTATAATTATCTTTAGACGGAGCAGTTTCTCCATGAGAGAACATTTACAGTAATTCTGAACAAAGAAATATAGATTCACGCTCACATTAACTTCAGTACTTAGTGGTGGAAAAAGGCACTGACTCATCTTCTGGTCCACAGCTCCTTTTCTCACAGCCTGAAGCCTCAGGAAATCCTCGGTTTTGCTTTCCAAACAAGGACGGTGTCTCAGACAGTGGTCTCCATTCTGGGTTGACTGGATATTCTGAATATTCGTGTATGAAAACCAGTGGCTTAACATTCAAAGATACTGTTCCCCCCTGCCCCCCTGACTCTAAGCGAAGTTAATGGGAGAGTCAAATTCTAGTTTTGCTATATGATAGTGAGTATTCAACCCCGGACCTCTTTTGAAAGGTTAGTAGTAATTTTATCTTCCTGCAGAAGATAACAACCTAATAATAAATTGCTAGGCATCTGCTTGCAAAAATATTTTATTTTTTAGATCATGGAATAATGTATATATGATAAAATTAACAACATCAAAATGCAGTCCACACCTGAAGAAATAGTTTGGTAATTGTAAAGGTACATTCCAGTTAGCATGTTTTGCACGTATATGGCATGTCTGTTTAGTTTCTTTTTTTTTTCTAAAATTTTTTTCCCATGAAAACCATATTAAGAGATATTATTTCAGTTTCTAAAGATCTTTCTAACTAACAGTGAAGATAGCAGATACTTTAAACTCTATAAATTAAATAATTTAACTCCAGCCATGTGTGTTCTGCTAACCAAACAGCACCATACGAATATATGTACAGAGTCTATTACAGATACCAGGTAAAAGGAAGACAATGATTTGCAATGTCAAGCATCATCTGTTTTAACAATAGGTTCGAAGAGCTTACAGTCTCTCGAAAGTCAAATTGTTTTGCATTATTCCCACTCATGGACTCTTCTTCACCTAAAGCAAATGCAAAAGAGTAATGTTAGTGGAAGTAGCAAGGACCCGTAACAAGAATATCCTGAAAGGTAGGAATACTGTTGCTATTTAAACTGAATATTTCTTCTTATCTTCAGATATGCAAACTTTGAAGTACTATTAACATCTACCATAAAAAGCGTAAGATGTACCATGAGTACAAGAAAAATCTTAACCTTGGGGTTTTTTGTGCTTCAGATGTTTGATATATCAGCTTTAGTCATTTTTTTTAATTCAAGATTTTTTTTGCATATAATATCTTCTTTATTATGCAGATCTTCACCCCTTGTACTTCTCCATAAGCTGACAACAGCTGGGTAAAACTGATTAGAATCAAAAGTTCAGCTTCAGAAAGAGTAATAAATTATAGTATATTCCAGATAAACCTAGTCATCATACTTGGTTGGCATATAGTGAAGGACTGGATACACAAAAAAGCTGTTATTGAATTGATGGCACAGAAAATACCATGGACTATTAATAACATTCTTCAAGACAAAATTATAACTTTTTAATGAATTCAGTGATTGCATTTGAATATTGGAAGAATTACTTGTTATATGATCTGGATTTCCCCAAAAGATTCAAAATTACTTGTACCTGCATGATAGTTTTTGTCTGCATATGGTTTAATCATTTTAGGAAGAAATATTGCTTTAGTCCAGTTAAAGGAAGTAATTTTTCCTCTTATTTTTTAATTATGAGACTTCCCATGATGCTACAGTCTGAAACAAAAACATTTTTTCCAGAAAATTGTTGCAGAAATTGAGAAGCTGAGGAGATGAATAGTGATTATTACAAGTTGCAACTAAAGAGAAACTCTGTCATTGTGCAGATGTTGTTGCTGTTGTTGTAACATCTACTTGTATGAACTCTCTGATAGTTCTTCTTCTTGTTCCAGACTGAAAAGACCAAATCTATAGTAAGTGAAATATGCTTGAAAATCTGTAGGAGGGTTTCTCCAGAATAAAGGACCCCTGTCAAAAGAAATGATAGTTTGGCTGGAGGAGTTGCCTTGCTTTTTCTTCTGTATTATGTATGGGCAAGAAAAAGGTGACACCCTTAGCAAGTAGTAACTTTCACCAACCAGCCTTATCAAGGGACTAGTAAAAGAATCAACTTTTTTTTTTTAAAGTGTGTACAACAGCAAATGCAGTTGTTACTGGTTGTCAAGTTATTAAAGACAAATGAGTGTCCATTTTGGGACAAAAATAAGAAAGGCACAATAAAGCCCATTTAATGAATTTTGAACTAAGAGAAATTATAGCTTTTTCCTATAGACATCCATATCTACCCAAACTATACATGCTCTATAGCCAAATATATGTTGCCTGAAATGTGTAATCAAGAGAATAATGGCTAAATTCCACAATATTTAAAACTAATGTATTGATGACCAGGCAACCGCATTATGTGTTTCCTTCAAGAGTCCAGAAGTTCTCCATCCAATATGTTGTCAATACCTAATAGAGTGAGTCTCAGAAGTCACAAAGACATTTTCTGTGTTGTCCACTCGTGTATAAAAATGAGATAATTTGGTCCATCAGCAGTGAAAAGAGAAGAATGTTAGGTAGCTTTTTGAGTAAATTCCAGTGAATGAAGTAGTGTATTCAACTTTATTTAGACAGCAACTACGATCCAGACCACCACTTTCTGATAATGAAAATACACTTTGAAATGGTGAGAAGACTTACAACCAAAGAACAAAAAAGAAACTCTTAGAGTTCAGCACGTTCTGAATTTGGTGCAATTTATGGCCGGTCTGTGGGCTACCCTATCTGTGAAAATGAAAATTAAAATAAAGGTCTAGCAGTGGACTAAAAAGATATCAGATTATTTTCTGGTTTTGTCCAAAAAGTCCCCAGGCAAGGAATTCTGAAGAGTGAAACATAAGGACACGTTGACTGAGTGTGCACATCACATTTGTTAGTTCTTCTCTATGGTTACTATAGTATGGATAGCAATGACAGAAATGTGAGTAATATGGATGTAGGTCTAACTTTGATGTGAATAGTTATCTCTTTAAGGTTTCTGATAGACCATGTATAAATACTAGAAAGGTTTGGTTTTTAATCCAAGAGAAGTTTGAAATGGAGAGTAAGATTTGAGATGCGTATAACTTTGAAGGCCTCCTGTGAGTATGCTCAATACTTGAATTTCCTGATTAAGAAAAAAAGGAAGGAAGGAATTTCGACAATCAGCTGCTTAACAGTGAGAACTGAAACTGCAGAATAATAAATAGTTGTAAATAAGAACAGTACTCTGTTAGAGACTCCTGTGCCTAGACAAGGATGCATTTTCAAACAGGCTAGCCTGCATTCAAGTCTTTGACACATACATTTCCTTATGAGTTTTGATTATTTTTGGAAAAACACTAAGACTAAAGATCAAAGTATTTATTTCTGACTCTTATGTATGCTTGAAGTTTCAGAAACTGTTAGCAGAGTCCCAGACTGACATGGCTGCCCACCTGGGACCCTGCTACACAGGAACACGATGCACTGCCTTCTTCAGTGAGTGGAAAATTAATGCTGTTATAAAACAACACAAACAAAACCAAAACAACCAAAACAACCAAAACAAAACACAAAAAAAACCCAAATAAAAAACCTAAAACCAGCCCCAGCTGTGGAGAAGCATGGCTATAAAGACCTAGCACAGCTTTAAACTGCACTGGATGCTTACAACCTCTGCTGCTGAGACATCCCAGCTCCCACTTATACACCATTGATTTTGGGGCTGATTGGGACTTTCAACTTGGACGGTAGGGGAGGAAACACAGGCATGGGTAGTCTTGTGAATATTCTTGTTTCATGTTCACTGCTGCATGACTCAGCAGAGCACTGATGGTAGCTACCAAAGAAGAAAGGCTACATTGGTCTGTACCAGGCTTGTCTGAAAGAGCTCCGAGTGAAAGCTCGATGCATTTTTTGCTCTATGTATAATTAACTTGGATTCGTTTGTCAAAAAAGAATTAGGAGAAAGAGAGCATATTTGGTTTCTGTTTCTACTGAATTGGAAGGGAATGACAATTTAGCGAGGGAAAGGATAAGAATCCTTCTCTAAGCACAGTCAACAACCTTGAGCTGCCTACTGATTCTGTCTTCCCAGGACACACCAACAGCTGCTTCCCCAAATTATTTTGGTTTAGGAACACTGACAGGGCTAAAAATAAAGGTAGGTAAATAAATAAATGGGAAAAGTGTGTTGGCTAGCCCTGTGTCCTTTATAAGTTTCACGTATCTTATGGATGAGCAGCACCAAAGGGAATTACTGGACCAAAAAACTGAATGTGGTGAGAGCACAGGATAATATGCTGGTATCTCTTCGAAGCCCTGGAGATAAAAAGCATCTACATGATTTGCTTTTCCACTTTCTTGAATTAAGCTTCTTATCAGGCTGTGTGGTATGAATCAGGTTTTTGTGGAGGTGGAAGCAGCACAATTTAGTTGTGGTCTCCGTGACCCCAATTTGATGCCAACGAAGTAGCAGATTACTCTATTTGGAGGCATAACACTGGTCTTGAAGACAAGGGAAATGGATGCACAGGTGCTAAAACTGCCTGGAGGAACATCACAGATTACATGCTCTCTGCAGAAGCAGGCAGAGTCTGGAAAAACTAGCTGGCTGCCCCTTGATCCTTTGCTGGAGCTACTAGAAAACTTGCGGGCGATCAACACTGCAGAAAAACGCTGGTGCTAAGAGGTAACTCGTTCACTAAAATTTGGGGCCAGAAGAAAGTGTACAAGACAAGAGAAATTGACTTTGATACTGATGTTCTGGCCTTGGAAAATTCGCTGCCCTTTGTCACCACACAGTAGGCCAGAGGCACGCTTTTGCTTTCACGCAGAGAGTGAATTAGCCTAGCTGATGATCGAGAAAACCCAGTACTCCTTCCTGAGATGGCTTCGGTGGTCAAAACAGAGGCGAGGTACACACCTTTGGGCGTGTGAGCAGTGGATCCGTCTTTCCCCACCGTGGACTCACCATCCTCGTAAGGCTCTCGGCTGCCAGTACCAATGAGCGAGATCCTCAGATTTGCCTCAAACCTTCGCTGCATTTTCCCAGCGGCAGCGCAGCGTGCTAATCGCTGAGCCATTGGGATAGCCCTGTAGGGCATTCTTCTAATAGTTTTTCTAGTTCTTCCACTGATGTCCTTATACATCTTTTATGATTTCGATAGTGATGCTACTTTCCCCAGGCACTTTCCTTCTATCTTACTCTCTGCTTGCTTTTCTTCTGAATACAGGGGGGAGGAGGCTACCTTTATCTTGCCCTTCATTCCCGGCACAACCTTTCAGAAAAGACATTTCCCTCATCTGCTCTTCCAATCCTGAGTACATGTCAAGGAACTGTGAAGACGGAAAGTATTCAAGTACTTCCTATTTAAGTTTTGATGGTCTTTTTCCTGACTTCATGTTCCATTTAGAGGGTTTTCTTCTAAACAGATGAACAGGCAGTTCTTTTTGATTTAAAATTAAACTCCAAATATTTTCTTTAAACTGCACTCATTGCTTTTACAAAGGAATGAAAACAAAATGCAGCACATGACATCATTTGAAGAAGAAAATTATGTTATCTTATATAGTTCTAGAAAGAAACTGGCTTTTTTTAACTGCAGCTCTTCTCTAATGTGCAATGCTGATAAATAGCAAAAAGGAATTCTTTTCTAACTGTATATTTCTCTCACATTATACATATATAAATTCCTTCGGGAATAACTTTGGCAATATAACTTGAGAGAGGAGATAGCTGATGTATGTGAGGTATTAATATGAAAAATATTTTCACTGGATGTATGTTATACAGCTCTTGGAATATTACAGGCAACAAAAGTATAGGTCACTTAAAGAGTCTCCTTATCCCTATTCTGCCCATAATTTTTTTTGTGCAGGTCCGTCTTCTCTTGTTTTCTTCTCCTCTGTTATTTTCGTTTCCCTTCTCATCTTCCATTCACTATTATGCAGGGCGCCTTTTGAGGAGCTTCTTTTGCTTCACACTGACGATTCATACTGGTAGCAGCAACGGAAGCAACAGTCAGTGGACACTTGTAGAGATGGTGAGTTGTAAAATAATAAATCGAATATTTAATACTTAGACAGAAGATGTGGACTTTATCTACACTTAATGGGTGGGGAGGCTGATTACTCATTCATAGCTACGCCACTTGTGAATGATGAGGTCACCCCTATCTCAGGAAGATAAATGCCATATCCTGTTATGACATACTCCTTTTATATAAAATTAGTTCAATTTTCTCACTAGTGAGGAATCAGTATAACTAGAAAAAAAAAGAAATCACTTCAAGATAAAGGCATTTTTCTACTGTAATTCATTATATATCCTATTTTCATTTTGTTTTATTTCCGTTCTGTTTTGTTCTATCTTATCCTGTTCTACGTATAGTATTTTACTCTCTACCTAAATGATATCTGACTAAAGTGAAGCAAAAATTAGATGATACAATGAAGCTTTGTAGCATTCTCTCTCATACCTGTCACAGGCTCCTTCCAACAGCAGATAATGAAAATTCAAAGTCAAACCATTTAACTTTAAGTAAATGGAAATGAATTTCCAGAGAAGAGATATTTTTTCACCTGTGAAAGAAAGGAACAGTAGTACACTGACAATGTGAATAAAGATATAATATATAATTGTGAGAGGTATATGTAAAGCATAAATACTAAATGTTATTATATTGCACATTGCCATGTGTTTTTAATTTTTATCTTTACTATGTTTTTGCCTGAGAGAGGAAGGTCTTCAGTACATTCTTAGAAACAGCAGTAATCTATTAGAATATTTCTTAGCTTAATCAATACTAAAGCAACTTGCAGAATGTCTTAAAATAGTATATGGTGTTGAGACAAAAACTGTGTCACTTAGAGACAAGAACCTGTCAATAACTTAAGCAAAATGAGAAATAAACTAAATTAAAAATATTGGGCTTGATTCTGCACCAAATTAATTTAAATCCATCATGGTATGTTGTAGCACTGGTGAAATACGTGGCAAATTGTGTCCATGCTATTCAATATGGCACAGAGTATAAGCTTGATGATGGATATTTTCATCGGTGTATAAAGTAAGTCTCAGAAATTCTTACTGGATTTAATCACCATCGTGATTAATTTGGGGAAAAAAGATACAATCAGTCAAAATTAACTTTTCTTCAGATATGAGAGAATGTGTTTTTATTTGAGATCTTTTAAGGGCTATGAGAAAGAAAATGCTTCTGTATTCTGTAGACATTCACAAACCTACCTTTGAATCCTGCTCTTACAACGTACAATACTATTTGTCAGCAGTTCCACTGACTCAGTGGGACTACTTGCGCAAACAAAGTTATCAAGACTGACTTTTCAGTCACATTAACGCTTAAATTAAGATATTAATCAATAGTCATAAAAGGTCTTATTAAATATCAAGAGATCCTGGTTCTGCCTAAGCGGATGAAAAGCGGTGACTTTCGAGACTAAGCTGAAGCAAGCTTGGCTAAAGGCAGGCTCTCTGTCCTGGCTGTCCCATTGAAACATGAAAATCTGCTTAGAGTTGCCACTGCAGAGGAGAGAGTGACAATCAGTGGATGGGGACTTCGACATGATTACATCCACTCTACTGCCTGGCCATACATTGACAGACAAAACTACTGTAATGGAGTGATCATTTGGAAAATGGCTACTGCCCACATTTAAATTCCTTTCAGTGTTATTCCATAGCCAATTAGAGTGGTAGCCCAGCCTATATTCATGCCAGTCTTGTACTATATTGTAAGAAAAAGGAAAGGAGCAGCTCAGAAGTCTTTAATTATTCCTCCAGCCATTTATTGACCTGCTCTCTAAAGGCCATATACGGGCCTTCATCTGCATGCAAAATTCCTATTGACATCACTGGGAGGGCCACAGGCAGATGGAGGGTACTTTGTAAACCTTACATTTTAAATATGTTGTAAGAGAAAGGCGCAGAATTCACAGTCCTTTAAAAAAAAAGTGAGCAGCTTTATCTAATGCTGCTCTTTAAACGTGGAGTTTGAATAACATTTTTCCTAGCAATAACATCCCCCCTCTTTTCCGCAAGCTATCTAACCTACACGTTTCTGTAAAGTCTTCATATTTAACACTCAAACAATTGATGTCCCTATAGTATAAACAGGATAGATAATGAATATAAGTGGGATAGAAAATTAATCCTACTTGCGAGGAAAGAGAGTCATAATTCACTTAGGCTTCTCAGCTCTTACGTTATGAGGTCTTCAGCTAACTCATGGGATCCATTCCACATCCCACAGATGCTCATTATGAATTCTTTTTATGTGCAACATGTGGGGACTAACCAGTTTCATATCTCCTGGTATTAGCTGCAATCCAAAGCATTTTGTATTAAAACAGAATGCAAACACAGATGCTATTTAATACAAAGGATTTGAATGCAGTCTCTGTTTTAACATAAAGTTGGTGTGTCTTAATTTGGTTTGGAACAGCAATGGAAAGAAAAGTCAAGATAAGAGGACACTGTTCTATTAGGAGCCAAGCTATGATTCCAAGAGGCACATCTGAGCTGCACGGGAAAAGGGGAGCGTGGCCCAGGTGACAGCTTTGATTTATGGCCGCAAAGGTTACAACGCCTTTGGAGCGATGGGGCAGCCTGGGACTGCCTGACCCCTTCGCAGACGCGGCCATAGCCTTTCCGGCACCGTGCCTCTTCTGGAGTGCAACCTGTATTCCGTCCCATGCAACTCCTCTTGCTACGAGCCTCGCTTTCCTCAGAAACGAGCCGCCGGTGCAGCTGCTGTTCGCGCAGGGTGCGCTAGCCCGGCGTGCGGGCCCCTCACGAGGCCGGCGGGGTCCCGTTCTTCCCCCGCAGGGCCGACGCTTTCAGCTCCGGCAACCAGCAGCTTGGAGCTACAGGTCCGCGCTGTCGGAGTCACCCCAGAGGCGGGGGAGATTTGGTGGGACCCTACTAGGGGAGGGGGTCCCTGTTTCTCCCGTTCCCCTGCTGCCCCTGACTCGGCACGCCGCTCTTCTCCCCTCCTGCCCTCCGGGACGGGCTCCTCACCCCTCGCCGCCCGCGGCAGCTGCCGGCGGCCCGGCGGTGCCCGTGGCCCTCGCGCCCCGGCCCCCCTCACGCTCCACGGCGTGCAGCTTGGCCCGCTCCTCCTCCAGCTTGCCCTTCAGGCTCTCGGCCTCATTTTTCAGCGATGCCAAGGTCTCGTTCTCGTGCAGCCCCTCGGTTGCCATCTTTGCAAAGGAAGCGGGGAGAGAGACGAGATGAGAGCGGGAGGGAGGAGGAGTTTGCTCGCCTGGCTCTCGGGGATGCTGCTGAGGCTCCTGCTGCCTCAGCAACGGCGCCGGAGCCGGCCCGGGCTCCCTCCCCCTCCCCGTGCTGACGTCCAGGGCCGGACTGGACGCTCCTCCAGCCCTGTGTGCAGCCAGCACCTGACCAGGCACCGTGCGGAAAGACACCCGTGGGAGCCAGCAGCCCCGGCCCGGCGCAGAGAGGCGGCACGGCAGGCCCCCCGGCCCTGCGGGCCTCCGGGCAGGCAGCCTCACCTCCTGCCCTCCTCCTACCCACAGGCTTCCACCGGCAGACACTTGCTGTACGTCCCAAGCCCTTTTCACAGCCCGAAGGCTTCGTTTCCCCAGAAAGGCATGCAAGAGGGTGCTTCTGCTTTGTACCCAAACTTGTTTGTACCAGAAGTTGCACGTTCTGTGGGAGAAAGATTAAAAAAAGGTCATCGGCCACCCCAGTGGCATTTTAAAATAGCAGACTGGGAAGTTGGTTCCTGTCCAGGCCTGGCAAAACCCAGCTCAGCTCCATCATTCCCTTACACTCCTACGGCTAGCGGGCACTAGGAGACTCGGTCACTCAGAAGGGCTCTGGTCCAGCTCCTGTGCCAGCAGGGGGGGGTCGGTGCCAGGAGGGGCCTGACCCCTCCTCTCTACAATGCTTTGAATTCCTCATTTTTAAATTCGGTGTTATCAGGGTTTCTTTCCTTACCCCTCTCCTTAAACAAGCCACCTCTTTCTCCTGCACACAGACAGCACGTTAGGGTCTGTGTCTTTCCCAGCCCTTGAAAGGGACCAGCTTCCAAAAGCCCAAAGGGAACAAAGAACCCTCCACTTCGGTGTTGGTGTAAGCCCAGGGGACAGCTCCATGGCTCTGTGGACTCTGCTTGGGTGCAGATCGGGAGCGTATGCTGGACCCACGGAGCAGCTGATGCTTCCAGAGAAAGAGACGTGGCACATGGCCTTGCGGCTTTTTGTTCCCTGGACCGGGGAGTTCCTTGAAAACGTCCTCCTCTATTACAGTAATTGTCCTTGATCTACACAGAGTAACTTTGCTCTTATTGACTCCCATTGTCTCCCTTTAGCCAGAAAATAGACAATCCAATGGCTATTGTTTAACCTGGAGATGTGCCAAGACTGGAAAGGGAGATAAGAAAATACGTGTTTGCAGCTGTTGTTTAGACTCTGGGCACATCCTGGACACAATGTGGGTCCTGGAGAAAATAAAACTCCTTTCCCACACTGGGCTTAGCAGCAGTGTCACTGTCTGACCAGGATGCACAGGCAGAGTGGTTGAGCTCTCCACTGTCACTCTGGAGGCCGAATTCAGGCCCTGGTCTGGCCGTGTGCTCCAGGTCTCTCTCTTAGTCAATGGCTCTGCAGGCAGGAGCTGGGTTAATTTGCTGGACGGTCAAATGCAGTGAATGTATTTCCAGTCTTCTCATTGTCCACAGAAACTGGTGTGACCTAACCCCACCAGCCTGATGGCCATGTAAGCAACTCTGAACTCTGATTTTGAATCCTGAACTTAACCGATCCAGTTACATTCAGTATCATAAAAGAAAAAGCAGGCAGTATAATCTATGGCGTTCACATACTGCTGGGTATGGGAACATCCTTCAAAGCCCCTCAGAGTAAACAGCACATAGGAAATACCTTCCAGCACACAGACAGTACCAAGGAAATAAAAATTCAGTATTTTTAAAATGATACCAAGAGAAAAAAACCCAAAACATCTTTTAGCAGTGAAGTGAGAGGAAGCTTCTAGTGTGTTATCTTCATGTCCGAAAAATTAAACCTACTTATATTAAACTCAATAATGCAGCTGTGTCCCGGGGGAGCAGCAGGGGAAGATTTTGAAGAAGAAACTTCATTTTTGAAGGATTTTAATCTATGACGAATGTCCTACTTTTGAAACCTGGTTAAGTGTGAAGGGGCCCAAAAGTTAAATCCAACAAAAAACACAGGAAATTTCTTTGCCTTGACAGGAATGCATCAGCTCTAAGGAATTTGGCTTAGGTAACACCTTTGTGTCAGGTACTTCGCACAGTTCTGACAGTGAAAAACCCAGACTTTCTTGCCTTACTGATGTGAACAGTCTCACTGCCTTGGGGAATGGGATTAAAAAAATCTACAAAGAACGGCATGGAAGGTGAGAGTCTTTGGGAACCATATACGTTCACACTGATGTATGATACTAGTCCCGAGATGACAGGCCCAAGCAGAGCCATGAGGTGAAAGAGAAGCATCTACTGAACAGCGTGAGCTACAGAACCGTGTGATACATAACGTGTATTTCATTAGTTTGAATAAAAAAAGAAGTATTTAGCTCATCTGACCAAGCTACGTAACTACCCATGTAGTCATTAGCTAACAATGCAAAAAACACAGGTTAGAGCAAGGCCATTTGGGAGCTTTAAATAAAATGAACCAGGGTTGGATTAATGTAGAGGACAACATAGTACTAGGTCAACTATAAAAAAGAAAATTGTTACCATGTAGTAAACAATCAAGGCTTTTTGTTTTTCCCTTTTCATAAAATCTAACCATACTGAAGGGAATGTACTTTAAAAAATGTATTAGCAATTGCTTAAAAAAAATTGTTAGTAGTAAAAGATTTGTTAACACAGTATTAGAATTCACTACACTGAAGGCATGTTTAATCTGAAATGGCGGTTCAGTCAGCAGCAGCGGATGAAGTATAGGTTCTCTTTGTCTGGTCTCTGCTTTCAGATGAGTTTCAAAACACGTCACAGGACACAGGGCTGTGAAAACATCCTGCACAGGAGGTATGGTATGTGGAATATATGGAAAAGCAGTAACGAGTAACTGAACTCCACTTTGTAATGTTACGATCCATTAATTGTGCAGTAATGGCTGGCACATAAAAGTATTTGTTGCTGTGGCTTCATACTGACCACCAGCATTGCCTAGAAAGCTGACCACTTCCAAACTGGCTGCTATGTCCTCAGCAGCACTGAGCTTCCAAGTTGCCCAAAACAAGGACAGCATCTTGTAAAACAGCTTTTTTCTCTGACTCTTTCCGATGGAGCAAAGGCAAGCTGACCCTTGGCTTCATATATTTTGAGGCAACCACTCTGCAGGTAGTCAGCTTTCTACAGGGCATTATTCTGTGGAGCTGCTAAAGAAACATTAATCACCAAGAACTGCGGCAAAACCAGTAATTTTTGCAATCATAAATCTACTTTCCACACATGGCAAATACACCAGATTGTAGTGATGGGGATGCATGGAAGAAAGTTGTTACTGTTCCGTTAGTAAGGACACTGTGGAAAATGGCGGGTCTAACAGTGTCACAAATTGTTGCCTATCGCAAAAGTTAGGTCTTTAAAGTGAGTTTCACTCTCGCTAATTCACCAGCTGATCTCTTTTTAAATTGTAAGCTAATTTACTAATACTTCTGTGGGGAGACTAAACCAGCAAACACTGATGGGGTGTCTACTGATTAACACCAATCTCCAAAGCAGGCAAAACCCCAGAGGGAACAGATTATTTTGTCTAAAAGGGAAACAATTGAAGTAGGGTGATCTCAACACCGGGAATCAGCAATTTCTAATTCTGTTATCGCTCAACATATGTTGGTTTTGGGGAAATCACAAAGACTGGCTGATGAAAATGCACCTGTGCATCTGCTGGACTGAAATGAGGAGTTGCATGTGCAAATTAGGAAGTTGCAAAAAGATCAGCCAATTACACACCACATTACGCACATGCATCCACAAACACGTGCAGAAGTGTGGCAAAGATACATTGTGTATTTTGATATACGCCAAAGCCTACCTACAGCTCTCAAAAATCAATTCGGTAAAATAAAGGATACAATTTCCCTACCCCTATATATTTTCAGTGCAAAGAGCTCTCTGTGTTCTGTATGTTTTTAAACCTTTTACAAAATAAATATGAAGTAGCAAGCTAAAGCCAGATCTAGGAGAAAGCCCAAGATCCTACTGCAGTGCTAATAGGAAGCCTAACAGGCTGTTAGGTACTGACGCAATTCTTCCTGAAGTCTCAATCTGCTTCCACCTAGCAGCTGTTCCAGTTGGTAAGAGTCTAACTTCCATAATGCGAATAGTAAGGAGAAAGTTGCAGGAACTGTAAATAACAAACAGCCAGTTTCCTGCAATTCCAGCATGCGTTTATCAAGTCATGCAAAAATTTACTGGATAAATAGCTATTTATGGGCTGCTGGCCAAGAAGGACCTGAACAAAGCAGCAATTTCAAAGTCAGGAGAAGCAAATAAACTGGGAAGGGACTGTCTTTTGTCTTGCAGTCATTACATCTAAATTTCCTTCTACACAATGTAACGCATGAGAATGTGCTGTGTCAGCCAGTGAACTGTACACACTGTACCACCTACAACCACCAAATCAGTGCTCTCATCTGCCTGTAAAACAGTGTTTTGTAAACACAGCTAGTTAAACCTTTTAGCATTCCTGCAGAGATCGTTTCATCTGACACTCAAATACAACAAACTATTGGACCCCACCCAGTCACAGTAGAGACCAGTTCTGGGGAGGAAACAGTGAAGGATGTCTTCTCCAACTTATAATACACAATGGTTCAGGAAGATAAAATAAAACTACTCCAAGCTGGAGTATAATCAAGACAACAAAATTCTTAGGTTTACAAAAGGAGTTTTGGAGACCAGTGCTTCAGTAGCCACATAGGTTCACGACCTTAGCTTTGTATTTCATCTAAAAAAACCCACCGTGATCTCTCTAGAACAGTGCTTCCTACCAGGAGAGTGGGATATCACCTCACCAGTAATTGCTGGAGATGAGAAAGCCTCCAGCGTCATCCCTTCTTCATGCAGGTATTCTGGCAGGATCTGCTGGTCAGCCTAGCAGGTTTGCTAATCTCCCCCATTACCACCTTCTGTGGTGATGCACACACATGGTGACAGAAGACACTCCACTGCTGTGCAACCTTTTCCCACCTTATCCTCATTGTAGCTACTGCCAGCTCTCCCCCAAGTACTGAACACAGCATATGAGACAACATGGTCTCAGCATGAAATGGGGCCCATGAAGGAGTTCTGACAGCACTTCACTTGTGTCTCATTTTTCTTGGCGCAGACTAGATGAACTTCGTATCCCCTAGCCACTAGTGAACGAGTTTATTGCAATGGTTTAATCCTTTTTTGTTTAGTTCTGTTAAAGGTAATCGGAAACACTCAAGATTGTAGGCCAAGCAGACCTGCACACACGTACCTCAGAGCAGTTTAGACAGGCACATAACATTTGCATAGCTGAGGAATGTGGTACCCTAGAGGAAAAAGCTCGTGGCCATTTTTCCAGTCACGAATCATAAAAAGTACCCTTGAACCCCGGGGCCACCTCTGTTGCAGGCTCGTGGAAACACCAGGTGTCTGCAGAGGTGTTTGTTTGGTGGCTTGTAGGCCTAGCAATGCTTATTTGCTGTCCATAAAAATCCAACATAACAGACCATTAATACATCCAACCCCCGTTTTTTGCAGTCTTGCCACATTCTGGCTGATGAAATCAGTAACGTACCATTTCCACACATAGTGAGCAGTAGCTGAGTTGTTCTGATTTGATGTAAACAGCCCTAAGGGGCTTCTCTTTGAAGCACTTGTCACATGGACCAAATACAACTGCTAAAAAGGTCTGGTCACACATCTTTGCAGTTCGAGAGAGCTGAAAGAGACAGAGAAGAAGGAAAGAGTGCATTCCAGGCCAGCACAAAGCTTCCCAGTACTGCTCTGCTAGCTAATACACCTTAGACTGTTTATAGACATCTGTAGGCTGGATAATCTCTCTGTGAGTAATCTCTCAAGACTGATGAACCGTCACTCTATGCAAGACAGTCACGTGCTCTGCAGATTATATTTCTATGAGGAAAAATACAGAGCAAAATATAGTGTTATAATGTGCACTGATTACACATTGTTATAATGGGCACTGTACACAGGGATTCACTACATGCAGGAAATTACTCTGTTTTTACTTAAATACTGTCAGCAGACAGGAACCAGAAATGCGTAACAACAGCTGGATTTGAGAAATCTGCACTGATCAATAGTTATTGTTTTTCCACTGCATTATTAAATAGTAAATATTATGCACTATTTTTAAAACTGGAAAGATGACCTAAGATTCAGTCACCAGCTACAAAAATATTATGAACAATGTGCTGCTTGAGCAGAAATTGACGCTTCAAGCACACTGAAAGCTGGGTCATTATGAACCCACTTCTGTTCTCAAGCCAGATATCTCTAGGATCAAAGCCCTATCATCAACAGAGAATTAAAAACCATCTGAGAGTCAGAAAAACAATCAAAAATAATACTGTAATGTCATTTTGCTCTGTACATTTTTCATAGGGAAAAATGGGACCTTTCACCACTTCTAAAACGAAAGCTTTTAACATTATTTAGACATGTACATAAATAACGAGTTTATGGTTAACCATTAGAAGAAGATATTGCAAGAGAGCTTTAAATGGCGCAAGAGAAATACAATGAGCTATGCAGATTTTAGAATTTGTTTGGCTGGACATTACATGAAAACCAAACCAAACTTTATTCTCTGCACCTGCCTGCATTCTGCTACTTATTCTTAAGTATTTCAATGGACTACTTGAAAAATGAGATGATAAACTCAGAAGTCCTCCCAATCTCAATAAAAGTTTTGCTGTTGTCTCCAGGAGATACGTAACTTCATCCCAAAACATGTGGGAAGCAATCTGTCCTGAAAGGAACTACAGCACATTAATCTGAAATTTGCGTGGAGCTTTCAATTAGCTACACACAGTCAGAGAGATTTATATTCCATTTGATGAAAAGCAACAAATATATTCTGAAGCTTTTAATGTATTCTTTTGCAAACAGTGAGCCTGAGACCACAAGCTGCCATCCTTTCAGGGAGCTTCTCCATGCTAGTATTGCTCATAGCTTTGAAGTGACTACAGCACCAGCACTCAGTTCTGCTAGATTCTTAGGACATTTACAACTGAATAACCTGTTATTCCGAGGTTCTCAGAATTAGTAGTTCCCACTGAGGGCAGCTCAGGGAATTACAGGGAAAAATGCCATTTTCTTTGAACCAAGTATCATTACTAGATCTAGAGACTCTCCACAAGGACCTATTAAGCTTGGAATAAATACTCTGGGCAGAATTAATCTTTGACAAAGTGTGAGAATTTGCTGGAGTAACATAAAGAGTAAATTGTACCTGCTATCGGTATTTTATTCAGATAAGATTGTGACATATTAAAAAAATTTGCTGTAAGAGAAGCCGACAAAAGTTCTGAATAAAAAGCAGTATTATACCTGAGATTGTTTGTGATAATGATGGATTTGTATACTATTTTATAAAGATACAAACTATTTAAACAAAAAAGGTCTAGAAAGATTACAACTTCTTGCGCTGTAGTCTGAAATTTTAAATTTACTAGGTTTTTAAAGTTACAGTAGAAATTTAAAAACAGTAGCACGGTAAAACATTAAGAAATATGCCACTTACAGAGAAATTCTGTGTAATGAATCTTGTTGATAAATATAAAAAATTACCCACCTTTTAAAACAGCAAGAACCTGGAGATTCTCAAGATGACTAAATAAGCCGTGTGCAACTGCTAACGTAGAAAGGCAACCTTCCTATTAAGTCTACTTAAAGGGTATTTAAAGCTCAGCCACTCCGGTTCTATCACCTCAGGTCAGTTATGTGCTGATGATTAGTTTAAAGGTTTTATTTTAACTGCCCTCTTTCAGAATATAGAATAAAGAACATAAACTATTAGGCAAACTAGATCTTACCTGCCTGTTCCATATAGCAGCAATTTTTGGATGGTTTCCAAATGTTAAAGTTTAAACATACTGGGCAGGTGACTGACGACTGATTTTTCCAATATCAAGTTGACATTCTGACAGATAGCACTGTCAATGTTAAGCTTATCTCATATTATTAACGAAATTTAAAAGTCAAACAAATTGATTAGTGTCCATGCTGGTTCTTCCTTGGATATACTTTTACTATTCACCTGTTTTAAGACAATAAATTTAAAATCAGCAAGATTAAAAATTGCTGCTTTTTTGTACTCTGAAAAAATTTTGGGGAAATTTATGAAAACACATCTGAAAAATTAAAAAAGTGCTGAAGGTCACATTTACTATTGAGACTCTACTGCAGTCACTGAAATCATGCCATTAGATGTTTGCATTTGATAGTCAAGAGGATCTGAGACAAAATGAGGGGAAAAAAAAAGAAAAATAATTAGGTCTCAGCCCAGCAGAGACTTGGGTAGAAGTAACCCATCCTAATCTTTTTTATTAGACTATTATGGGAACACAGGACTGAAAGGGACTGCCTATGGTGCCGAGTCCTAGCCCAGAAACTGCAGGAGTCACATGTCTAAACACATCCAAAGATGCCAACAGAATCTTACACATCTCTCCATAGGCCATTTCAGTGCCTTCCCACTGCAGTAAGGATCATCATTTGACATTTTCCCATTTGAATGGAATATCTTTCTCCTTTAATATCATTCTAGGAAAGTTAACCTCAGCAATGCCTCTTTCATGTATCTCTGCCTTCACTAAAACTGCTCCTTATATTTAGAAGAATTACAGATAACAAACAATTTTGTAGCTACACGCTGGTTGAACACATTAACGTCAGCAAAAGCGAGGTAAGTTTCTGAGAGCATACAGTGGACACTGATCATTTTCAACTTTCTTTACAAATGTACTTTGTTGTACACAGTGTTAAACACATACTTCACACAAACCTCTCAAAGTAACCTAGCATTAAATTGTCAGAACAATTTTCCTTGATCAACAATTTTTGTCATAAAGACATACATGCCTTCTACCACTTCTATGCGATGTGGACTTAAGAGTGGGCTGTGGTTTTATTCATACCGTCCCAGGTAACGGACATACAGGTCCAGTAACTGTAAAAAAAAGGCTATATACAAATTACAGCAACAAAACTTGCTTGCATTAAAATATTTACAGAAATTCATGAGGAGCCAAGGACAGCATACCATTCTGACAGGAAGGTACACAATGTTACAGCAAAGCAACTGGACCATTAAACAAATGTTTATGGTGCAATACAAGACTGACAGTATTCACTAACATTCATGTAGTTCAAAGTAACTTCTTTCAAATGATCCCATATTGAAAACGTAACTATTGCATCACTCAAAGCACTACAAATTGATTTAAAAGCTACTTTATTTAACAGATTAAAATACTAGTCTACCTCCACACCTGTGATATTTTGTACAGCTTCCATTGTTATTGAATAAAACACAGTATTTTTCCTTCATATATTTTGAATATATCTCTGTCAATATCACCATGAATATTTCACTGTACATAGTAAATACCAAGAACACTAAAGAGCAAGAATGATTCCTTCTTTATATTTACAGATTGTTCTGTGAAATTGAACAGTACTAACACTGTGTAATAATAATAAAAAAAATCAAACCAATTGTTCCTTCCTGTAATATTTAAACTAACTAAATTAATTAGAAGCCTTCAAGTATTTCAAAGCTTTAGTACTTGATTTTAATAACTACATCTAATAGACTAGCTAGAAAACTAGCATTATTTACTGAGGAATTTCTAAGGACAGTCATCATTGTGGTGAGGTGAATGCTGTTTCTCCAGTTGTTCTGACAGGGTCCAGTACAAATAAAATTTACTGTTTGTTGCACTCTGACTACGGGGAGCAGGCTGAAGAAAGCAAAAAGGGGATCGCTTCTGCTTCTAAGGATCCTGCACTTGAAATGAAATAAAGATGAAATGTAGGGAATTAAGCTTGGTTTATCAGTAAGACCAGACCACAGTAGCTGCATTCAATCCTACTCAGTGTCTGGACTGGAGGAGGGAAACTAGCAAAAAAGAAAGGGAGAAAGATGTGCACATGCGTGCATACTCAGTGTAGATTCTGAGATACGCTGCACTAGGGATGGAATCAAACCAGGATATCACTCCTGTTTTTTAGAGAAACAAGCCTGTAATTCAAACCTGGATCATGACATGAATTTTATCTCTGCCTTTTCTATTACAATGACTGATATGAAAATCCATACTTGTCACTGCAGAGAACAAAACTGAAATCTGTCTTCAAGAAAAGCACCTGAGTCCTTCCCCTGGCTGAAGAGCTGTCTAGTGTGCCTGAGCTGCAAGGCAAGCATTGAGCGAGCCAAGCCAGGATGCCTGCAAGAAGACAATGTGGGTTTGTAACAACAATTCTCTTAGATTGATCTCAGTTCCCCAGTTTCAACGTAGCTATTTATATCGATTTTTTTAAAACAATTGTGGAAGGACCTTCCCTTTCCCTCCTACTACAGTCTTCTGGAGGAACTGTTGTAAAAGACTTCTTTTATGAAAGGAATAAAGGTATAGAAGTACAGAAGGGTGAAAGCTACTGTAAAACAGATCCAGTATATCAAGGCAATTAATTGAATTACCTTGGCAAAAAAAATCTCGTTACAGGAAGCAAAGGCAAGGAAAATTGTGAAGTAGTAACATTTATCACATGGTGGTCTTCCCCTCTGACTGGTGCTGACAGGGCACCAGTGCAAACTTGTCAGATAAATGCTTTTCTTGTCAGGGCTGGGCTAAAAAACTGGATGGTTAGGTTTGTGTCCAGCTGATGATACCAAGTCATCATTGTAGGACTGTAATGAAGGGAGAAGACTAAGAAAAGAGAGAAGGAAATTATGAGCTGAAATTATTCCTCCTTTTACATCTTGACTCAAGAACAAGTTTTTAAGTTTAATTCACTGCAAGCTGCCATACTATCCACCAGGTGGAGGAATGAACCTTGAAAGTCTGCCTGTCTATACATTCGCTGAGGAAATACCACTGCACTAGTTTTATTAAACCCTTGTGAGAAAGCCAAGTTTGAAGCTGCTGGGGACTTGTATCATTTCCAAGGCATGTGGAGAGGGGGTGAAAGGAAACGTCACTTGAAAGAGATATTTGGTATCGAGCATCAACTGTGGAACATCCTCACGACTGTTTAGCATAGCCTGAAATTATAACAAAAAGGGTAAGAAAATATTGTATTAAGAATCAAAGCAAAACCAGTATATTGTTTGCTTCCCATTGCAAGTCTTGCTTTCACATAATGTTAAGAAGACTTGTTTTGGTCAGTTCCAAATGTCTCGAAGCCGAGCAACTTAGTAATAATATGATGTAAAGGTCAAGTATAACTACACAGCATCAAAAACTGTGTGAAGTATCCTGTAACTTGAATATGAGAAATAATAGTTGTAGCTCTTACCTGGACTTTGCGAACAAATGATGGAGTCACTCTTTTCTCAAAATCATCTATCGGAGTGTATGAGTTGAGGATCTTAACTATCTGTTCAAATTACAAAAGACTACTTAGTATGTCACAAAAAGAAGAAAGCATTAAGATGACATCTTTATTGATATTTAAAGTTTCAGTAAATAATTTTACAATAAAGAGAGAATTTTGACTGGTCACCTAATGAGTTGTTGCATATATGATGGTTGCTATGACTCGTTTCCAGAGGTGTCAGCAGGATCAAGGAGATATAGAAAAAGCTGAATCAATTAAGGGAAACAACAAAAAAAGCCTGTGACAAAGTAAAGAAAATACACTGTGGAATAAAAACATGGGATAGAAAAAAGTAGGCAAGTATTCACCATGGGATCAGTTAAAATGCTAACAATCAGGAATAAGGAGTTAAAAATTCAATTTAACAAGTGGTGATGTGGAATGCTGAGGAATGCTATTTTTTATCAAATGAAAGGCCAGTAGCTCTTTCCCACAAATTATTTTAGATAGCTAAGATTCTGCAATTGGTGCTGCCAGATGAACAGATGGTTCATTACCTGCACAGTAGAAAGAGATGTGCAGTGTTCACATATTTCCTTGGCATCATCATCTGTGATCTTTTTGACCTGAAGGAGCCAGGCTGCTTGAGATAGAGGTTCCAAAGTTTCTTTGGCATTGCTGCTTTGAAGATTCTTGTTCTTAAGCCATTCTTCCAAGTAGCTGATATTACATCTGGGTTAAACCATGAACAGACAAGAGAAATGTCAGGTTCCCCCTAACAAGCAAGTTACATTAAAGACTTCTACAGAAGGAATGCTCCTCTAATGTAGTGTTCAAATTCATACATTTTAAGTTAAAAACCATACCTGTAAGATCATAAAAATCAAACAATTAATAGTTTATTTATCTGTAAGTTTAATCCCTTGTATATTTCAATTCTTTTTATGTTTTTATTTCTTAAAGCTTGGATGATAGAAAGCAAGTTGTTAGTTTCACCGCGGTTCACAGAAAATTACTAATATATACTGGCATTGCCTATGACACTGCAGCACTATATGTCTTTAAAATATTCATTTACAACTGAGCTTGTACAGGAAATGAGAAGAATCTTTGCATATTATAAAGCAGGGCGGGGCTTATAACTGATGACTTAAAGGTTAAAGAAGCTTTCTTCTAGCAATATTCCCAGATGGGTCAAGATTTTACTTATTTTCTTTCACCTCAGTCTGCAGACTGGCTAACGGAGAACAAATGAACCGTATCTTCTGCAAAACAGTTAAGAGGCATGTTCTCTTGATGCCCGTAACAAGACAGATGGTGCCCGATCTACACCCTCAAAGGCTCTCTCTCAGTGCCTTTCTCGTCACAGAGCATGAAAAAATGCAAGTCAGCTTTTGTCTGCCTGCCAGCCAGGGGACACTGCACCTGCTTACTATAGTAGGAAAGAATTAAAAATACTATTCGTCACATCATGAGTGAACTAGCATGGAAAGAATCCTAAACACGTCTGACTTTGAACTCCAGGCTGTAGTTTTCTCTATCTTTTCTTCCATTAGCGTTTCCATAGAAAGAACAATTTGCAATATGCTATGTTGAGAAAGCTCAGCCCAAAATGCAAAGATCTACTTTTTCAAAAAGAGTAAAAAACAATTGGCTACCATCCAGCAGAACAGTTACAGAATATCCAGTGACTTAGAGATAAAGGACATTACGCAAAAGTGTTAAAAATTCTTTCTCAAGCTTGTTGAAACTTTACTGGCTTTACCTTATCTGCATTCCTTTTCTACATGAGCACATGTCCTTGCGGAGGAAGAGACTATTGAGGGTGATAGCTCCAATCAGAAAGAAAAGCTGCTTCACTGCCTGCTTTAGAAGCTCAGAGTCCAAGCCATTCTGGCACATAGTACTATAAAAATAGCTGAGCTGTTGCAGGATAGAGGTCATTGTGTAGGTATCTGTGTCGTCTATACTAGAAGAACGCTTACGGAACCCTGTAGGTTTCAAGCCAGAAATTCCCTGAAGACTTTCGTATTCCAGCATGCCTGGTACTGAAATATAATAGAAAATAACTGATAAGACCAAAACTCCTAAGGCTCCTTTCAGTTACATTAACTTAATTATTGAACAAAACCTACTTTCAGGATATTTTAAAAGTTAAATGATACAAGAAATAAAGATACTGACAAAGGCTTCTAGAGCACACAAATTTTAAAAGGCCTTTTGTTTTTGTAGAATGTTGATCAGTTTCAAAGCATTATCCCACACCAGGAAACGCTGTGAGGAAAGAGTCTTTCCAAACCCTGTGGGGATATACCATTTGGTGGAATTTACATGTGCAGAAACACACATGCAGGTACACATGTATATAAATCAAGAGGAGAAAGAAGTCTGTCCCATCCTTCGCCTCCATATACAAGCTTTATTCATATACTTCACAAGCTACATTTAAGTCTGTTTGGATTGCTGCTGTCTTACCGATCATGGGCTGAATGTTGTTCTCCATTACAATAATGAATTGGTGATAGATACGAATGGCCAAATCACTAAGAATTTGTCTGTATTCCGAAAGATCAAAATGCTTCAAACAGTTCTTATTCTGACGTGGAGTGTTACATTTCATAAATCCCTACAAGTAAGTTGTAAATATAGTTATTAGAAATCATGTAACATTATAATTATGAATCGTTACTACAATATAATGTATGTATTAGAGTAACTCATTCCATCTCTGGCTGAACAGTCTCAGAATGAGTCAAAGCTACAGCTAACTTCAATGGATGCTTCCGGTTCTGGGCTTCCTGTACTTAATTTTCCAGTTTATGTTGACATTTGCTCTGT
Source organism: Sagittarius serpentarius (assembly GCA_034782735.1). Lineage (NCBI taxonomy): Eukaryota > Metazoa > Chordata > Aves > Accipitriformes > Sagittariidae > Sagittarius > Sagittarius serpentarius. The sequence goes on along the minus strand of JAVKLA010000031.1, from coordinate 6,849,756 downwards.
TCCTAAAGCCTGCTAAAGCCAAAGGGAAGACATGCACAGATTTCAACGAACTTTGGAGCAATTCCTAGATCACTTAAACAGAAAGCTAACATCCCCCCATGCCCCCCCCCCCCAAAAAAAGCCAAAATGCAG
>JAVKLA010000031.1:6787494-6843555 GCA_034782735.1 Sagittarius serpentarius | reverse complement strand
GGGGGGGGGTGGGGGGGGGGGGTGTCGCTCTACCCCCCGTCTGCTTCCCGGCCCGCCGCCTGCCCCATATACTTTTGTTGGGGGAGAGTGCTTGCTATTAATCTGCTCTGCTGGTGACACGAATTGCCCGTAGCGGATTTGTTCTAGTAAAGTGAATCTTTCTAGAAGTGACTGGTAGGAAACAAGAGTACAAGTTCATGTGATGTTACTTTGTGATTCTTACAAAAAGTATTCAAAGCTCCATTGCTACACGGCCATGAGATGTATGCCCAGGAGGAGAGCAGCCAGAGGATTTGGGGTGGGCTTTTTTCCTCCCCCCCCCGCCCTTCAGCGTTACAAGTGAACTTGAGGGTGAGGGGCGAGGAAGGTTCCTGGTTAGTTGTAAAAATGGAAATTAACATTTAGACGGCTTTTAAAAGTAGCTGGATCATGTGTTACTCGGTTTATATTTCACAGCACAAGTTAAGTCTGAAAAATATTTAAACAAAAATAAAGTCTAGGGAATCAGGCTCATTTTAATCTTAATTTCAAACTTGTATTTTTTACTACGATCAGCATTTCTAGTACAACTTCCAAAACCCACAGATTTTATCTAAATAGCTATGCCATTTTTCCTAAGGAAGCAGACTGCCCGGTATCAGAAAAGCATACATTTCATATTCACCACTGAAGTGTTAGTGCAGCTGTGTTAGATGCATTAATATTAACTGTTGCACTTTGACAAGGCTATATTGATATGTAGCAGAATTTGGAGATACGTGTAATGGGAAAACAGTGCATCCTCAGAAGTCAATGACTTAACTTACAGATTTTCATCTTCAACTATAAATACATTTTTTAAAAATCTCCATTTCAGTGGCTGCAAAGGCGTTTCTACTGTGTTAAAACCACTTATAGCAGCAGGCTTTTCTTCTGCAGTTCTTTGTTGGAAAAACAATTTGTATCAATAAGTCCTGTCCCCCCCCAACACACAATTCCGCTGTCTTCTTTCTCAGAATGGTACTATATTAGTGCTAAGTGTATTTGCCAGGATAGCTTCAGTAATCTCTCCAGCAGAAGCATATTTGTGTGCCATTTTGGGAATTTCTCTGAGATAGGAATCTTGAAGATAGAATTAATTTCTAGGGGAAACTTCATAGCCTGTGCATGAGTGCTTTCTTTATCACCTGTCTCCATTTGGCATTCGGAGAAGGTAAATCAAAGTGCGCGATTTGTTATTCTGCTCCACTTGAGAGCTGAACTAAATAACACTTGGTCTGAAATTCTGATTGAAGTTGTAGGAGGATATACTGTATTTAATTTAATGCCCTTTAATAGCATCTTCTTGTTCAGCTCTGATGCTGTCATTTTAAAGGTTGGATCGGAGTAGTTTTTCCCTGTAGGGAGTGGGAGGAGTAATCATTTCAGGGGAAAAAAGTAGTCTAAATTCCTAGAACACTAATAGCCGCAAACTTGGCCTAGTGTCCAAGCAGTTGTTTTTTGCCCTTAGGGTTCACTTTGTTATCACTCTTTACAATGCTCTGAACAGTTTAGGTATAAATATTACATGTAGAAGTTGATGACATTTTTTGTAGCAGCAATAACGGCAATCTGTTTGTTCTTTTAAAAAAAAAAAGTTTTGGAGAAGATCGATCAGTGCTTCAATAAACAGCCACTCATGTACATTTTATTAGAAGTTATGTAACGTGCTCCTGAAGTCTTGCATGTAACTGTTTATTTAAGCTGTCTTTGTACACATCTTTTCAGCTGTGTGCGCCAGGCTATTCGAAATACAGGCGCGTATCAGTTACTTCAGGGGGTTTGCAGTCTCTTAGTTACTGCTTCAGTAAACTGGTTCTCAGGACTGAGAATCCTGAAAGTGAACTTTGTGTACATTCTTTGTTTAGTCTTCACTTCCACAATATTTAGGTAGATTGTGTTACATTTTTTCAAGCAAGAGGTTAGTGATTACAGAACAAATGTAAAAAGTAGCAGTCTCTGATGCAACCAAGCAGTTAAATTGTTTTGAAACTTTTTTTTACCTGTTTACATTTTTTTAAACAATGTTTGAAAAGTTACACACTCACATTTGTTTGGTTTTCTCTTAAACTATGAGTGTTAGCAAATTTTACAGTTACAGTAGCAGTTTAGGGTTTTTCGATTGTGTGGCTATATAACCAGGAAAATTAAATAGACAGAAGTGTCATGCATATGATATGCCAGCATTGATTTGCAAAGCATATCATAATATCAGAGTGCTATTGGTTTAAAGTGAAAGAGAAAAAAAACTTTATTTTGGCATTTCTTTCTAGAGCATGAGCTTAAACATAGCAGTGATAAATGATGATATGCATTGTCTAACACTTGCTTTTATATAAATAGCTCCAGAAGATTGCTTAAATGATAATCGAAAATATGAAATAGGGTGGCCTTCATATCACAAGGCCAAGGGTCTACAAATGGAAAAACTGAAATAATGAAATATTTCCAAGGCAACAGACTGTCAACAAGAACAGTAATGCATGGGCATATCATAGAGCTACCAGAGAGGATATTAGATCTTATAGCTCTAGAGCCAGGAGTTATAATGACCTTTATTAAATAGAGCCCTCCCACATTACAACAATCTTTCCGATTTCTGATTTATGGATTAGCAGTCATGCTACTCTTCATAATTTGAAACATTCTCCCACCATATTTGATTTGCTGCATTTTTCTCCACTGAAATCATACATTATTTAGAGCTTACATGAGAGTATTGATCAACAAAAGTTATACTACATATTTTCAGTAACTAATGGGATTCTGAATAACAAGGTTTTGTCTGCAGCACTGTTTCTACATTCTTTACAGCACAACTGGTTTTTTCTTACGAGTTATATCCAGTTAGCTTGTTTTGTACCAATTTGACGGCATTCTAATGTAATATGATAAATAAGTAATAAATAATTAGAGACTTTTGTTGACAGATTAATAGAGCACCCAGAACCATAGATATTTTTAAGAGAATATCAGGATGTATTGTCAACGTCCGTCTCCTTTTATTAGTGTCTCACTTGAAACTCGGAGTCTAACATACTGGCAGTTTCAAATCACATTTGTTTGAAACTTGGCACACAAGTTGCCAGCCCAGATGGGAATTTTACTGCGAGAGTGATGTAGAACAGTTGTTGAAAATTGACATTCTAGGCATTAGTTTCATCAACGTCCTTCCTAAAAAGTATGATGTTTAAATAAATGTTTGTTTCATAAAATGATCTTTATAACAATACCCTCTTTATTGGAAAATGTATTTTAAGATAAGAATTTTGAATAACTGATACTGACCATGAAAACTAACTGTTACCATTTTATTAATATTTTGGGATTGATTCTGCTCCCGTTGAGGTCAGTAAGGTGAAGCCGTTTTACAAACATGGCAGAATTTCATTTGGTATCAATTAAGTAATTGTTTTTTTAGAGTTTAATGTTATGAGACCATTTTCTGAAATCTAATCTCATGTGAATAAACCTTACGTTCAGTCAGTCCATCGGATTAATTTTATATTATTGTCACTAGTATCTCGTGCAGGTGTAAAAGCACCTCATGTGAGATGAGATTTCAGCATTAGTCATGTTGCTTCAAAATGAATCAAGCAAGCTTGTTTTGCAGGGTGTCAGCCTGGAAATTTGTTTTTATATTTTAAACATAAGGTATTTTTAAGGTACATAGCCAAGACTTTACATTTTCACCCCAGTCATTTGATTCTTTGGTTGGTGTGTTTGTTTACGCTTAATATTTGGGCGCTTTTTGAAATTTTTTTTTTTTTTTAAAGAGGCTGCCAAAGATTTATGGCCATGAGAGGAAATGTTTTGAAAATTCATTTCATAATAATTGCATTTTTTCAGAAGAGGCAATTTCTTTCTATGTAATATTTATAAGGCTACTGCATGTTATCTTTAACATACAAAGTCCCATTAGTGCGAATGAGGTGTGTGACTTTTTGTTTAATAGGACTTTGCCTAGTAAGGATAATTTGTAATAATATTGCATTTTGCTGCATAAGATGTGCCATAGTAAGAATATAATGGTTGCTGCCATGTCTTGTATGACTAGAGCATTGTTCTGTGACAACTTCAAGCAGTAGTTTTGCAATACACAAAGTCCTAGTCAAATGAATAGGACCGTTGTGCCATTGATTTGAACAGGACTTTGAGTAGTGAAAATATTCCTCAATTTTGTATGCTATAGGAGTATATTACACAGGACAAAGAAGGTACGGTAAGGGTAGGATAGTATTTGTGTCTGTAACTTGGCAGAACTGGACCCTGTCTTTGGGAGAATATTGAGTTCAAGTTGTACCTTAATCTTTAAAAAAGTCCCAAATGAAATTATGCATATAATTAAAGTATACTACAGAGAATCACAAGCAAGGATAAAAGTATTTTTACCATATAATTCAATAGATGTGAATTTGTTCTCAGTGAGATCGCAATGACAAACTTTAACATACTTAGTGGGAGGAGGAGTGAACTTTGCAGCTGCGTATTATTATAAAACGCACCAGTCTTGAGATTCTCAAGTAAAAATGGAGCGGTCCTCAAGGAGATTCTGATCTCAGCCTGCTGCAGCTAGATACTGAGAGTTATGCCAGCCCTTACCCAGCACTCTGCATGCAGGCGAGAGTTAGGCACATCAAAGAACAAGTGATATGTAAGCAAGAATTTGAAATGGATTACCGAAAGCAGAGTTTTGAAGATTTGTTACAGGCTATTTTCCCAGCCTTTCCTATATGTTGCATTTTGGACTTTCACTCTTCGGTTGTATCTTGTCATTTCTCTGTTCTAGGAAACTTCTCACTGATGTCATACAATGTCTGAAGAAGACTTTAATATTACTACTGAGTATTTCTGTAGATAGGTTTCTTTATATAGCTCAGTGTGCTTCGAAAGATCTGTAAACACTGTTCTACACATTTTACTGATGAGATAGTTACGGACAAAAGATTTTTGAGAACTAGCAGAAGTGGCAGAAGATGTCAATGTTAGCACTAGGAATAAAATTCCAGCCCCCATTTTGACTGTATATTCAAAGATTACACTGCCTTCGTTAGAGGGATTTACATGTCTTTTACAGGCAAAACCTCCACTGAAATAAAGTGCTTTCAGAGAATGGCTTGATTGCAGTTTAAAATTATCCGTTAGCCCGATGTACAATAGAAGTTCAACACTTATGTTAAATAATTTAAGTGGAAAAGTACTGTTCTGTTACCTGCAGGCATGTTAGGTTTACATATGTATATAGTGAACTTACGGGATATAGTCTGAATAATATGTATGTATGTAATCTACAATAATGTCCCTGGGGCTTGGATTTTCTGAAGAGCCTATTGGATTTAGGCATCCAAAACATACTGCATTTCAGTGAAATATGGGCACCTAAATCCTATAAGCCCCTTTTAAAATACTTGCTGGGGAATTTTGTCTCCAACAGGAATTTAGAACAGGCTTCATTACACATTACATTGTTTTAAACTGAATTTTATTGAGTAACGAATAGTCTTTGAATAGTCATTTTGGATTATATCCTAAAGGGTTGTAGTTTTGCTCAAATTTAAGCACAGAACAGATACATTTATATTATGATGGGGGGGGATTTTTTTTTCCTCTTCCTTATGCGTCATGTTTGAAAGTCATGTGCAAATGCACATTTACAAGCAGTTTACTCGCAGCCTGGGCTTATATGAGTTAGGTGGCTCAGAATTGTCCTGCCAAAGCTGTAATTCATTTAGCAAAAGTATACCATACCAAATTTTAGAAGAATGCTTTTTAGAAGGCTGTTTTTTCTTAGGGATGATGGGAGGCAGAATTTGTTACTTTGTGGGAAAAAAATGCAAGTGGGCAGTCTTCACAGGTCAAGGTTGAGGTCAACAGAAAGAACTGAGTGACTGAATCTGTACAGTGCTGGCAGCGGGATTAAAAAAGGAAAAAAGTCTTAGAGAGTAGCTGCCAGTGATACTTATCCTTCAGCCTTCACAGCTGCAAAAAAAAGTAGCTGATTTTATTTCTCTGACTATAGTTAGATGTAGGATTGGCATGTTTGCTTCACCTTTGCATAAATTACTAACAGTATGGACAGGAGGTTCTCAAAAAAACCTACACTGTAAAAAAAACAAAGCTGTTTTCTCTTGGTAAGTAACAAATAGAAGACGAACATAAAAAGAGAAACAAATGCTTTGGGCTAATTTATTTATTCATCTTTCTGAGCTGCTGTTCAGTTTTACAACAAAACTTGCATTTCTTGTGGAAAATCAAAAGTACAGTAATTTTTTCAATGGCTGAATGAGCTAGATAAATGGTACTCAAGTAGCAGTGTTTGAAGGATCCAAGTAGTTTACTAAAGTATCTTAATTAATTGGATGTTCACTTTAATAGTGAGGTTTCCTGTTTGTAGGCAGTGCTCTGTAACGAGAACATATATTTGGTACGTAAAAGATATATATATGATTTCAGAAGGCCCATTTTTATTCAACATCTGTTTTTACTAAAAACCTGTTTCAGATTAACAAACAACAAGAAATAAATGGAGGTGACAGAAAATACAGACTTCAGATGAGAAGCATGATAGAAAAGATACAGCAGATTCCAGGTCTTTCAAACATATATGCTGTTCCTTTTATCAGACACTCTACTTACACTCACTCTTACTACTACACTCAAACATTTCAAAACTAAGAGGTGCTGTCTTTCCTTTTATTCCTTTGTTAACAGGAAGAAAAATGCTTCTCTACAGAATTACGATTTGGAAACTGCTATTCCATGCTTTTTGAGGGCCGTTTTTCAAATTTTGTTTTTGTATCACTTCTCAAGACCAGAATAGGAGACCACAAGATGTAGCAAACTCTGCAAATCCCCTGTTCTTCCCCGCAAAATTATTTGACATACTGAATATGCATCTTTAGGAACATCCAGTATTTAGATTCTGGATTTAGGAATCCTTTCAGAGTGGTGATTTTTTTTTTTTAATTGTTCCTTAATGGTTTTGTGATACTACTGCAAAAAAAAATTCAACTCCTATTCATGACTTATTTTTTTCTTGTGGCAATTATTGTTCACTTCAAATAGGAGCAAACCCCAAAATGATTAAGGGAAAAAGTGTCTTTTAACTGACAGAGAATGGCAGAATATTCCACCTGAAAAGCAAAATTAGAATTCTTCTATATTTATTCTGCTTGTTAACTAATTGTGAGGAAAACTTTAAAAGATTTTCCACTGACTTGTATACATGTATACTGCAAAGTGTAGGCATATGTTGTATGTTAGATAGACATAGTATATGTATTTGCTTGAAAGGAAATAATGCTAGTTGATTGTCTTCAGCAAGCTATAAATGTCTTACTTTAGATAAAGTTAAATGTAAATACATGCATTGGAATGGCGATTTTTTTTCCTCTAATGCTGTGAGGGAAAAGTAGGCTCATCCTTTTTTTTGCACATTTTTATTGTTCTGTGTAAATGTAATTTGTTAATCCTGTGAAATTTGTCATAGATAAATTTGCTTGGATTATCTTGTCACCACCGTATCTGCATTCTTTTGTTCATTGCTTATTCATAATTTAACAGTCTGGCAGTGAGCCTTTTTGGGATGCTCACAAAAGATATATGACCTCTACCAGCTGCTACTATAACCTGCAGAATGCACAGCAAGACATTAGAAACGTGAGGATTCCTCTACTGATTAAAGTGCTCTTCATTTAAACAGTCTGTTCATAAGAATCTCAGGAATCTTTGTGGATAGCGGTTTTGATTTTCCTTTTCTCACAAAATTAGTTCTAACATTTTTTTTTTTCCCAAGTGGAAAAACTAACATTGAATCTTAAGATGGTGGTGCTTTGCTTTCAGATGGACTAATGGAAATTAAATCCCTCATTATATATGCATATGTATACATAAGTGTGCATGTGTATATACACATTTGCATATATCTCTACCTATGCATGTGTGTATATATATGTGTATATATGTATTTCTTGCAATTTTACAGTGGGAGAAATTAGTGCCCATGTATGTTATTTTAAAACTAACTCTTCTATTAGGATATTTTTCAGTGCATATTATTATCCAGTACTAATTTACAGAAGAGTTGTCTGATTTAACCCTGCTTTAGCCCCAGCATCTCACAGATTGTATTGTGTAAATACTCGATATTATACAGTACATGAAAGACATTAAATAGAATGTTACTTGAAGTGTAACAACATTTTAGATTTTCATTATTCTCCCGACTCAGTTTAGCATATAAATTTTTTCCCCTTTTTACTTTTTTTTCTTCTTATCTGCAGATCAGCTTGTGAGTAATGGCTAGTTTTTACCTCCCCTTTGTGCTGGCACATGATTATAGTTCAAAATAATTCATTGCTAATCCATGCAGTATTGGTTCATCTCCATCACTCTGTTTTGTGATTAGAGCCTCAGGCCTGTAAGAACATCTTTCTGCATAGTTTTCTATCCTGATTTTCTTTGACTGCAACCCGTATTTTAAATAGTTCTGTCGTTACTGTTCACCTACCAATCCTTTTGCATGTTTCAAAAATGTATCAATTACAAGAAATTAATATTTTTGTGGGGTTATTTTTCAAGGGTTTATGAAAAATATTTGTTTTCCACTGCAGTAAGTCTCCAGCAGTGGTGTATATAGGTCTTGGTTCGTCTCAGCCGATGATGGAAATCTGACTTGAGTTTCTCATTTTGCCTTAGCAGTCTGAATTTCCTGTGTACTTATTTACATTAGGTGCCTCAAGAAGTCCAGGATCTTAAAATGGAACACCATGTCTTTTTGAAGCAGACTATAGTAGAATAGTAATTACAGTCTTGTCATTTTTAACACAACATTTCAAACAGAGCTCGTGTAAAATAAAGCTGACGGAGGAACTTTTAAAATATACAGGGCCTGATCCTACTATGATCACTCTGGTTGAAGTCACTGTTTATTGGGTCAGATATGAACTAATATGACGTTAGAGCTGGGCTTATATGATATATAGATATTGTACCTTGACCAGATCTGAATTTAATATTTCCAGATTATGAAGCAAATGCATCATTTTATTTCACATCAAATAATGCTAGTTTTATGAGAAGGTCATCTAAAAGATTTTTCAAGACTTTGTTTCAGCATTGAGTAGTCCTGTGTTCCTTTTAATAATTACTTTCATCTCATTGTAGCCGTGTGTTTGAAAGTGTAGGTCAATAAGGATGATCGCATTCAGAATTTCATGATCTGTGTAGTGGAACAAATTGAAAGCAAAGCCTGTATCAATCACTGTGAAGGGAGGGTTAATTGTTACTGCTTCTCAAGCCTCTGGACAGATAAACCAGTAATGAAATACTTATTGCTCTGATATGTGAATGGTTAAGGATGAAACAATGGAAACAGAAGCAGTCTTCAAAGATAACCAAAAAAAAGCAAAGAAAAAAGAATAATCTGGACTAAAGTAAGATACTGTATATGCTGTGTATTAACATTTTTAAAGTAATTTTTTTTTCATCTTCTAGTAATGATGTAAGACAGCAGAATGTATTAGGTTTCTAAAGCGAATATAAAATACGAACTTGAAAGCTTTTATTATGCAAACAATTTTAAATGGTTTACATGAAGTCTGGACCTGAGGTAAAAGTAACATTTCTAGCATTAAGTGTTTTCTTTTATTTTCTTTGTTTTTCATTCATGGTACCGTTAAGTGGTTTTTTTTTCTTTCTTTCTTTAAAAGCACAGCTGTATTTACTAAATCGAGTATGTTTTGTTTTCTTGTGAAGTCGTTTTAAAGCATTTTGTCTACAGCCAACTAGGACTTTAACGGAGTGCTTAAAGATAGAAGCAGCAAAATAAAAATCAGAGCAAAAACAAATTATGATATTACAGTAAACATTTAACTATTTCTAGAATGTGAACTTAACATTTTAAACATCTGTTAGTTACTTATATGTTGAAATATATGCAAAAATATTTAGCCAAATTGAAGTCTTAGGCCCATGACAATCATCTCAACACAGTGGGTAGTTCTGAAAATTAATGAGAATGATAATACTGTAAAGACTGTTCCAGAGTTTGCCCAAATTCATTATCTAAGACTCTTGTTAAGAACATCTCAAAGAATTTTAACCAGGAAAATATATTAATGGTTCAAAAGCATTTTTCAAAACGGTGATTTATAAAAGTATAATGGAATTATATATGCAAGAGCTATAGTTAGAAACACAAATAACACAGGAGCAGCACATTATGAAGGAACATTTTCCAATAGCTAGGGTACTTGGCTTTGATTTTGTCCATAGGTGTCAAGCTTTCCTTATCGATTTATATTTTGGGATGGAGGAAATGAAAAAGTGAAGGCAACTTACAAAAAAATATATTTTGACTCTCTGTTAGTTACTTAATGAGGCCTATAGCTGCTTAAAAGCTAAGTAAAGTAATTAATAATTTTAGAACTGGTGTAAACGTCTTTTAGACAATCGAAAAGCACTTTTAGGAGGAAGGGTGATGAGACACATCTTTAGATTTCTCTTCAGAATGTTAAGAATTTCCTGTTGCCTGTTTCCTGATGGGATTGACGCAGCTGTGTATCATATGGAATGAAAGAGGAACAGAGTGCCTGACTTTGTTTTATGCAAGTCCTTTATTTAAGAAAATGTATGTGTTGATTTTGTAATTTTTTTAACAGATCGCTGATATGAATGCTATACACAAAATCATCCAAGTGGGAGCTAGTTATAACTAATTTATCTATTTTCTAAGGGACAGAAAATTTTAATAACTAAAGTATATTAGTTAAGAATGCTTTTTTTTTTCCTTTCTTTTTTTCTGTGTGCAAGGAAAAAGAAAGCAGAATGCTTGGAAGATTACTATGTCATTTCCATTTGTATTTTCAGAAGTCTGATATATAGAAGTGTGTGAGTATGTGTATGTGCATGTGTAATCATTGGAAAACAAATCAGTGTATAGAGTTTCTTACTCATTTTGGCTGTTGAGCAATCTGTAGCACATCTACAAAACAGTTTTCATGGGAGATGTGAATGCAAAATAGAGAGGAATGGGAGGATCTAAAATGATTTTTAAACAGTAATTTTGATCTACACTGTCCCACTTCATGGACAGATTCTTTGAAGAGAATTCAGGGTGGGAAACTGTATTAATTAAAATTTTCAGTAATTTCCTTCCATGGCGAGAGAAAGCTTAGCAGGAGGTGGCTAACCTGGTTAACTGATCTGGGAATGGGTGAGGAAAAGGAGATGCAGATCCGTAGTGGTGGGGCCACCCTTCCACTTGTAGCCCAGTTCCTGGCAGAGTCAGGACCTGCGTCTCATAAAGTTGTGTAATACTCAGTTCCAGTTGGAATTCACACTACCTCCATCAGTATTAACTTCTGCTTATAAGGCTGTGTAAGGCAAATTCGGTTGCTACACAAAAAGCCCTGGGCATTGCAGTCACATGAGTAAAGCAGCTTCTTAGCATCATTCTATAGCCCTGTGCTACTAAAGCAGAAGCAAGCACAAATGCAGAGTGCGTCAGTAGTGCTTAAGGGCCTGTTAAAAGGCAGAGCAGAGGCATATGCGACTAAGTGGGGTGAGCCGGTTGGGTTGCTTCTGAGACTGTCTCTCCATGCAAGATACGGACTTTTAAATCATTATGCGAATTGCACTTTAAATCTTAAGCTTTGATCCTCTCCACCTGCCAATCAGCTGTGAAAACAGTTGACCACGTCCCTGTTATTTTTGCCCTGTAGCTTCTTGGCAAGCGTCCTCTTTCTGCTGTCTTTGGATACTTAGATCACTTCTTCAGTGCATGCTTTGGAGGACCTTTCTCATTCACTATCCAGCTTTGTGTGGGAGTTCTGCAACATGTCGTCTCTCAGCCGCCCCCTTTTTTTCCCTTATTCTGCTCTTCATCTTTGCATAATCTTATGTGGAAACACAATTTAAGTATCATCTCTTTGCAGGTGATTCATAGGCTCATGGTATTTCTATCTCAATGAAAATGTAGTCTTGCTTCCCTGTCATCTCCTCCTTTATTGCCTAGCTTAGACTCCCTTAGTCAAAACAGATCTAGAGTTCTTTCCAAGCCCTCCATCTACTTTTTGGGATAACACTGCCATATTGCCTATTAGGACAGGTCTGTAATTTGGCAGTCTCACTGATACAGACCTCTCCCTCATAACCTAGCAATCAAAAAAGCAAATAGAGTATTTGGTATTAGTAGGAAAGAAATGGAAAAACAAACAGAAAACATGAACATTGATATAATTATGCTGATCCATAAATCCACGATGTGTGCAATCTATGTATTGTGTGTACCTTTGTTATCATAATTTCAAAAAGATACTGTAGTTTGAGATAAGGGCATGAAGGCTAATGAGATGTACGGAAGGAGTTTTGTCAGAGGAAAAGTTAAATAAAGTAAAATACTTCATCTTGGAAAAGAGAAGACTGAGGGGAATCGGTTATAACATCACGCAAGGCCTCAAGAAGTCAATCAGGGAACAATTATTCATTAACTCTAATATCAGGAGAACAAGGAAACATCCTGTGTAATTCTCAGGAAACAGTTTTAAAATATTTAAAAGAAGTAGGTTTTTTTGGTTTTGTTGTTTCTGGGGCTCTTTTGTGTGCTCCCCCTCTCCTCCCCAACATAACATGCAATTGAATAGTGGAATTCCTTGCCAAAGGATGTTTTAGAGGTCAAAATATGAACAGGTTCAAAAATGGATCCGGCATTACTCTATTATGTCTCTGAGGAGCTATTAAATGTGATGGTGATGATGCAACAACTTCGGGAAGTTTTTACACAGCTGACTACTGGATGCTGACTTGGGATACTGTAGAAAGGAACACTCTTTCCATGCTGTATTTTTTTTTACTGACCTAGTATAACTGTTTTGTTTTGTTCTTAAGTTCTTTGCATTCAGACTACATCTAGGTCTTGCAGGCTTTTTCTGCCTAACATCCCTGCTGTATGTGTTTTCCTGCCTACTCTTCAGTTAAACGCTCATCCTCACTACCACTGAGGATTATTCTTTCTCCAGTCATATCTGTCCGGAATCCTCTTACAGAGATAATTTTCAGAGTGACAGTCTGTCACTCTGACCGTGTCTTTTTACACCCCCACTGGCCTCCTTTCTCTGGTGCATGAAATATTAGTAATTTGCCCTAAGTTTCAAGCCCTTCTTCACCCAGCTGTATCTTACCGTATCTCTTTGTCAAGGTTTTCTTTCCAGTTATAACACCAACACTGTTGCCCATTTACTGTATTTGCAAACATGCATTTGTTTGATACCTTATGCTTGGCCTAGTACTCCTTCGTAACCTTACCTTTTGAGTTCATCTCTTTTCCCAAGACGTTCCTTACCTGAAATGCCTGCAAAAGCATGACACCATCAAGGTACTTCTAGCAAAATATCACTTCTTGTGATGCTAGCTGCTGTAGCCATATTGCTTCTAAATAGTTTCCTCTCTCTTATGTAATGCTTGCACTGTAAGATTTTGGGGGCTGGGGCTGGGGTTTTTGTCCTTTGTCACTCAGTTACCTAGTGGATGTGTTAATACTACAGTTACTGATGCTAATCTGAATATATTTGTCAATAAAAAAAAATTAAAAAATCACATGTTACCAATCTTTACTCTTCTGTGTGCTTGATTGACCTTGGATGCTGAGTGCCTGTAAGAGGAAGTGATGTCTTTTAAGTGTGTTGGGGTGTGAAAAGCTTTTATGAAATTCAGTGGAGATGGGACAAATTAATGGCTGAGAAATCTACTGAATGTTACTAAATACGTGTCTATCTGAGGAAGTGTCTGCACTGAAGATGATTGGAGACTGTGGGCGCATATCATGTATGCTGTCACTGTTGTTACGCTGTTCCTTGCAACTGCTTTTGAGGATTGTTGGAGACGGGATACAGGAAACATTGGTCTGACCCGGTACACCTGCTCTTACATTGTTGTGTAGGATGTGTCTGGAAGCTGTAGCAAGTCTTTTTGGCGATTCTCTTTCTTAGAAACGTGTTGGAGAAAATAGCCTCAGCTGAGTAGTTTTGGCTATTATTATTTTCAGCACATTTCATGAATGGATATGAGATGTGTCACAGCTTAATTACACTTCTCCATAATGTATTTTTGTCTCATGTTGATGTGACTAAGAAAGACCTTATTGGGGCTGTATGGACAAGGCATCATACCATACGATGCCTTGGGGAAAAAAAAAAAAAAGTCCCTGCTTTGAAGAGTTCATAATTTTAATTGCTGTTTGTTTTTCATTTATTGGAAAGGGTTTTCTGTAACGTAGTAGTTAATTTTACACTCATATCTGAAGTTTGATTTTTTTACGATCAAGCAAAGTGCATATTAAACAGGCTGTATTCAGCAAAATTAAATGCTTGGATACTATTTTACTTGGTGAAACCCCAATGGTATAAAATTAATTGCAGTGATGACTTGAACACTGCAATGAACACATGTGAACTTCAGTGTGTATTATACTTTTAAACTGGGATGCAATCTATTTTATACATGATAACAGTAAACAGAACCAACTAGTAGTGATATGGACATTAGTTTAAAGGGCATATAGTCAAAACAAATATTGATAACTTTTGTCAAAGATTTGTAATATCAGTCCCCATATAATTCCTGTATGTATGTAATTTTTGGAGAAAGAACTGATTCATAACAACTGTTTTCATACATATGTAAGTGTGCATACTAGCAGAGATAGGTTATCATGTGTATGAATTTAATTAATTATATACACAACTATTTGAAGTCACATGTTGCTGTTGTATCAGTGTAGACTTGGCATTATTAGAAAGGCTTCAGATTCATTGAGGTAGCAGCAGGTATACAGTTTGCTCTTCATAAGTTCCTCTAACTTGAAATAATTCCTCTTGTGCTGATTTATTTAAGGAAGGAAGGGGGAAAAAGAAATTGGTTGTGAAATGCTGTTCATCAGAAGGTTGGTATCCATACCCAGTTGTATCATGGAGATCTGATAATCAGGTCTTGAATCAGGAGGAGAGATCTGGAGAGTTCCAGGAGGGGAAATTGAAACTTGGATGGCCACATTTCCTAAGACCTTGAGAGGGAAAATGGTGCTGGTATTCTAGAAAAACATTGTACTAATATCACTGTGTAGAGTAGGCTTCTGAATGAGCTAAATACAGCCCAGAAGCCTAAAGGAATGTTTTGGAAGGAGAGTGAAAGGAAGCTTGATTTATTCCACAGCATATTTGGAAGAGGAGGAAACACCCTGATTTATTTTCAAATTTGAATGTATCACAGTCTTGAACAGGGTCTGGGTTTACCGTATGATGTCATGAGACGCTTAGGCTATGACTTGCTTCAAATCACAGAATAGCTGAGGTTAGCAGGGACTGCTGGAGATCATCTAGTTCAACCCCGCTGCTGAAGCAGGATCAGCTAAAGCATCTTGTCCGGGGCTGTGTCCAGTTAGGTTTTGAAATCTCTATGGATGGAAGATTCCACAGTGTCCCTGACCAGCTCGTAGTGTTTGACCTCCTCATGACACAAAAAGTTTTCCTACTATTTAACTGGAGTTGCCTGCGTTCCAGCTTGTGTCTTTGCCTCTTGTCCTACGACTGTACACCTCTGCAAAGGGTCTGGCTCCATCTTCTTTGTAACGTTCCACTAGATAGCTGTAGACGGAAAGGAGAGCTGTCTTTCACGTGCTCTTCTTAATGGCTGAACAAGCCCAGTTCTCTCAGCCTCTCCTGGTGCCTTATGTAGTGCAGTCCTCTGTGTGTCTTGGTGGCTTTCTGCAGTGGCTTGCACCAGTATGTCCCTGTGCTGGAGAGAGCCCCAAACTGGACTCAGTACTCCTGATGCAATCTCACAAGTGTTGGAGAAGGAGGGGCACCTGCTGCTTACAGTCTAGTTAATATAGCTCAATATGCAGTTGGCCTTCTTCGCTGCAAGGCTGCACGCTGGTAAGGTCCACCATAGTCCTGAGATCTGAGGTTTCTTGTAGACTAGACCAACTCTAAAACTGTAGAGCTTTCCAATAGGTAACACTAGTTTTATGGATGTTAGTGGAATACAGTCAATTTGAATGCGAACTTTGTGACAAAAATGTTAAGGGCAGGTCAGTAACAGCAGCAATTCTGGGTGACTGAACAAACCCTGTTTAAAGGATACATCACAGCAGAGAGTCAATCCTCAGCTGTGATCGTTCGTTATATGTGATACTGAATATTGTGATATTGGGTATATTGTGTTTAAGGGACAGAAACTCACCTGCAGTGAAACAGTGGGAGTCAACATATAGGACAGAAAGATTGAACCAGATTCTTTTAAAATGTTGGGGCTCATAACAGATACTAAGATTATGGCTGTAGCACAGTCCGTAGGTAATGAGCATCAGTTACTTTCTAGAGGGAAAAATCCCAGGAAGTTACTAACCAGGAGTCTTGTTTTATATCCAAAATAATGCAAAACTATTCTGGGAACTGTGGTATTCTGTTTGTCCCTCTTATACTTAACATTGTGGGCAGGATTAATCAGAAATGGAAGCATGCTACAGACGCTCATTAGCATCAATGGTTCAGGCTGAAATAAGTGTTTGCATTTTTTTTTAATTGCTCATAAGCTGTGCCTTGAGCATCAATAGGTCTCCTGCCACATGAGATGTTTTTTATAGTTACTACATGTATATCCCATGGTATCCTGGAAGAAACCAAGGAAGTCAGTTCTATATTGCAGGTGACAGGTAATTTGACATAAGTGAGAATTTCTCAGAGGTCCACTGACAGTAGATCTTGATAAAGGAGACGCTGGAAATGGACAATTAACGGTAGGAAGAGAAGTTTTACTTCCATAAGAAAAGAGTACATGAGAAAACTGGAAATAACTTTTAAAAAACTCATGAAAGTTGCAGCTAGTGACATTTGGGTTAGCTATGTTTGATGTGTCTCTAAGAGATATACGATGCTTCAAGAATGGAAAAAGTAGGATTAAATATTAAAATTTCCCTTCATGGTGCAGGAATGTTTTACATTACATTGGCAGTATAGAGATGCACAAAATAAAGTAGAGGGGATGAATAATTTTTACCAACTGCTTCCGGACATTAAAAAAGAGCTCCTGTGAACATCCAGCACTTCAAAGCCTGATTTTTCAGCCAATGTTGTAGCTCATGTTGATGTCTGTTATTGACCTGGAAACAGTATTATTACAGGAAAAGAGATCCTTATTCTGTGGGTGCAGCAAGATGCTGAAGAAATGCTTACTGCTCAAATGGGCAGCATAGAGTCTCAAACATTATTTGTAAGGGGAGCATTTGTTCTTGAAGTGGATCACAAAGGATTACACTGGCTGCAGAACATGAAAGACCACTAGTCATATAATTAGGCTGTGTTTTACTCTGCGGTCATATGATTTCACTGTTCAGCATAAAACGTAACGCTTGCATGTCTGGTGCTTGTTTCAAGTCCTTACAGTTGAAGCACTGTGCTTGTGTGTGGGAGGGCAGAGGGCTGAAAAGAAAGAAATTCTCGGGGAAAGCTGACCTTGGTGAATAAGAAGATGTCTTCATGAAGAAGAGACAGTGTTTACTAAGGGACTGGACTTCTTCATTTGCAGAGCAGAGGATCCCAAATGGAATCCCTGAGGTGAAGTGTTACCTTCTTCTAAGTAAAAGTATTACGGAGTATTACAGAGTTGTACAGAGCTGCACAGCTTTTTCTAGAAGGACCAGATCAGAGGTACCGACAATGTATTCCTGTAACCTGATGGCTGGATTGAGGGTGGAAAGTGAAGGTCTTCTGATCTGCAGAAAGGAAGAAAGGAACGTTAGTCAGTGGGGGCAGCATTTTGTCTGGAAAGCTTTTTAGCCTCTGGGTAGAATTATTCAGGGCTGTATATGGTGTGGGCACTTGTCTCTTCTCCTCTTGATTCCATGAGCAAAATATATCCAATGTATCGTGACGAAGGCGTATCTGGCCATGCGGTGAGAGCGCACATGCACTTCAGGTCAAAGCTCAGAGGCTGTGTGCCTGTCTCTCTGTGTGACAAGATGGGGCGCATTCAGTGACCAGTGGGGGTCTGCTGCTCTCGCTGTTCTTAAGGAACCCCAGACATGGACAAGAATAAGGTCATAAGTCAGTTGAATGATTTGGTGAACTTGATTGCTGTCCACATACTGGATACTCTAAGCTCTCTCACCAATGAAGGTGAAGGCAGGAGGCAAGATCAGACTTACTATGTTTTGTCACGAAAGTATTCCTTTGTGAAAAAATGGAAACCAGGATTTGTAAAGTGCTGCCTACGCCTCCATCAAAGCAGTCGGATAGGAGAAGGTGGGGGTGGCTGACCAGGAGTTACTCTAGGTAGCGAAAGCAGGAGGGAGTGCAAACAGGAGACCAGGCCTTGAACACCCATTGGTGTCCAGCAGGCGGTGGTTTATAGATGATGCTTTTCACTTTGGAAGGTAAAATACCCTATAATCAAAAGCTGTAATAAGCACCTTTAAAAAGAAAACTGGTATGCTTTCATGCTTTTTATGATGTCCTGCTTTTCGTGGCTTTTAAATTGGAGGGAGAAACCTGAACCCTCTTAGAGGTGGACATTACAGGCCCAGCTACCTGTTTGTAAATAGGAGTGTATTGTGCAGGGCAGCAGGTGATACAGTACTAGTTTTATTTCATTTGTAAAATTATTTCACAACAGAGTGAACTAAAATGATAATGCAGTTTCACCTATGTAGACACCTAGTCTGAAGAGGTATTTTTAATTTATTTCCTTAGTCAAATGCTAGTGATGGTGAAGTCAATGGCAGTATTCCTGTCGACCTCAACAGGATCAGATTTTATCCTTCTTTCACTGATAAACTTGGAAACACTAGACACAGGAGGTAGGCTTAATTTAAGAATAATAGTAGTAATAGTAGTAGTAGTAATAATAATAATGATAATGATAATAATAATAGGACATGCTAGGAGTTGATCTTTACACTTCCTGTTGGAAACTGTGAGATGGTAGCTGCAGGCAATGGCACAGGGCTCGTTAAACTGAGGCCTTCTTTAACAATAGAATAGGTGTTTTAAAAAATCTTGGTACAGATTTAGAGAACACTGAAACTGCTTTATAGTATTTAAAATACATGGAAGCTATCAAGCCACTGGAAACTTTCTGCAAGAAACAATAGATTCATCATTAAAATGGCACTGCACAAACCACTTAATAAAGTGCTAATAAGATATTAAAAAGTGTGCCTTGTAATAATACCTGAGATATACCTCTCTTAATGAGATAGTTTTAAGATCAAATATTGACAGATATGTTTTTAACAGTGTTTGAAATTATGTCAAACTTGAAATTTATTGCCCCTGGAGAACTCTTAAGAACTTTTTTTCTAGCAAACTCCTTGGTAGTATAAAGTAATGGATTCCAAGATATGAAATTTGAGTATTTGATCAAGAGAAAATCTCATTTTTGCATAGGGCCAGCAGCTTTAAAACCATAGAATTTTGAATGCTTAGAATTGAGTTTTTACCTCCGTGGTGTGATTCAGTAAAAAAAAAAAAACTGTCACTGTACATTTCTCTACATCAGATTTTTTAAGATGGTGTGATTAGCTGCTTTGCTGACACAGTAAGGTGTTAATTGATTTTATTTATTTGAGTTTGTATTGAACTGTGGATCATTATTTGTCCATAGAGATAGCAAAACAATGAATCAAGAAAATGTAGTGCTGAAATAACATAGAGTTAACTTTTGGTAAAGTAATACAATTTGTGTAGAACTGAGTAGAAAAATAATGATAAAAAGATAAAATTGTAGAAAAATAAGATAAAAAGATAAAATTATCACTCTTGATCAAAGAGAATATAAAAAATATTTCACTGGCTGCCTCTTTACAAAGTAAAGGTGATGAAATTTATGAAGCAGACTGAAGTTCTACATTTAGGAAAATATGGCTATAACATATGTAAACAACTCTTGTGAGTTGTTTTGTGTTTAGTGCGAAGTTTTTAATTTCTCAAAAAACTTGCAACTCAGATACTTGTTTTCACATATTCAGGTTTTCTGGCTAAGACTAAGTTAAAGGGGGTAAATAAGTATATATATTATACATAAAAAAGATACATATATGAATAAAGGCAGTACTTGTGTAAGAGATCCAGCTATTACCAATGGCAAAGAAAAGTAGTAGTAAGTCCATCACAAAGAATTCCCTTCCCAGGAAGTACTAAGCTTCTCTTAGAGGGTGTGACTCCGTGAGTGGGGAAGAGGTGGGTGACAGAATGTGCTGTAATGGCGTGTCAGTATTTACACTTTTCTTATCAGAAGGGTGTTCATTACTGCTGTAGTGATGAATTTCCTACTCTATGATGTGAAATAATTTGGCAGTTGTGTTTTATATAGGTAAATTAATATAAATCAATCAGCCCTATATGGTTTCTGAGAACTTAGCTGTGCAGCAGAAATATACTAAATCTTTTTAAATCTTTCAGTGGAAAATACTAGTTTAAAGGTTAGAAGAAGAAACTTCAGGATGTCTGTTGATGGGCAGAATATTGCTTGTGCAGATAGATTGCTGCAGTTAAGTCAGTTAATTTATCTGAACTGATTAAAAGGGTGGAAATAATTAAATAGATTAAACAAAAAAAAGGTTAATATTATAACAATTATCCTAGAAATTGAAATTAACTCCTGGAATATTTTCATTTCTTATCTGTAATGGTACCTAAAAAAATCTAATGGCAGTTCTAATGTAAATGAGGTCAAATACAGTGTCAGAGAAGGAGTTTATATATATTCACAAAAATAATTGGAGAAGGAAGGCCAGCTTGTCAGACATACTGAGAATTCTTACAAAGCAAGGGGTTTGAGGGAAAATCTGTGCAACTTTTAGCTAATCTTGTGCATAGATCAAAATCCAAGCCTATCCAGAGTGATTTGATTTGATCCACTGATATTAAAATGTTGAAGAGAGCAGCAGTACGTAGTGTTCTTCCATTTAAAGTGGATTCGATAGTAACAACAATGTCAAAATGATTGAAATTTGCATTTTCTAGGCTTTAGGATTGTACTGGGAATATCAGTTTGGATTAGTCGTGCGCTCTCTTTTCTCTGATAGATAGTACTCAGAAAAAAAAAAGTGTAAACTGTGAGTCATTTTTTGCCATTAGATATATCCAAACAATTCCGCTGGTGTTAATGAAGTTGCAGAGTGTAATTGAAAACAGAAATCGGCCCTCTGCTATTGAACGTTAATATATATTCTGAAAATGTTTTCTAGGAAAAATAAATTAGTTCTACCAATAATTCAAGAAAAAGATGGGATTTGCTTAGCTTTAGGTTACAGTCTTGATGGGGTGAACACTTTTTTGCCTCAAAGTTTTGTGATTACCGGTGTTGATTTTAAGTTTATCAGTGAGATGCCCCCAAGAAGAAGTGAAATTGAAAAAAATTGATTAATTGCTGCTTATAATTAAACACATAGAAATTAAAAAAGAATAGTATTGATATTTTATTTTATTTTAATGCTGGACTCCTTGGAGACAAGATTAATTGAAAGGAGAAAGAGAAGCAAGCCCTTAAGGCTGGATAATGTATTGCTTTCAATTTCACTTGCTAGTATAAACAAAGCAAATGCTAAAGTTGCCCAAGAAATTGAAACTTGGGTTTGCAGATTTGTTTAAGTGAAAATCTTCAGTAAGTCCTAGTAAATGATATTAAAATTGCTAAGTTAAGACAAATGCTACTTCAAAGCATACAAATAAAGTGTTCTTCATTGAACAATTATTTGAAGTTGCAGGGTAATATTTTCAAAACAGCCAAAGTGGTTCAGGACCTTAAGTTTCATTTTCAGATACGATTTATCTACACAAACTTTAACCTCATTGAAAAGCACAAAGATGTGTAAGTGCTTAAGGGCCTATTTTGAAAAATGGAACTTCGATTTCCCAATCACTACTTTTTTTTTAATTGTTGCCCACTAGCAATAAAATGTCATTTGGCTTGTGTTTTTCATAGAACAAAATGTTGGTAACACAGAACCTCATCCAGTTTTCATTAGAAGTTGGACTGGGCTCTTTATTTTTGCCAGAAAAGGATACTTTTGAAAGAAACAGGTAAATTCTTTGAAGATGTGAAAAGCTGATCCCAAGTAACAGTGAAGCGTGTCAAGATTTCACATGTGAACATTTAAAGCCTAATAACAATACATACAATATGCAGATACGTCAGGTTGAATTTCAAAACCAGTTTCATATTATCATGTGTTTTTAGACAAAATAACATTCACCATGCACTGATGCTCTGCTAGGTATATGCTGATGTTGCAAAAATGATCATACTCATTCTGTTCCTGTTGTAGAATGTGTGGCCCAGCCTTTCGAATCCTTACATTTCTACTTCTGATTTAACACCTAAGTACAGGGATCCTACCCAATTAAAGATTTTCAGGATCACTCATATATTTAATGAATGAGTGCTCAGTGGCAACATATGGCGTGACAGAACATAAAGTTATCCAAAGAACAGAGCATCCATTTAGTATTTATTTAAAATTTACATAAGCAAAAGTAGACAGAATATGAAATGAATGCAGTGCCACAAAACGTAGAAAAAACAAGCCTGGAGTATAACTTTCTGTTAAGTATTTTCCTTAATTTAAGGAATTTGTATAGCTCTGTTTGTCTTGTAATGGTGATCTGTTTTATCCTCACCATTCAGAAGCAAGCAGGTAGAAGGCTTTATTTTAGAATTTTTACATCACCATCTAGCCTTTTCTTTCTATACCTTTAGGTGTATGGCACAAGTTTATTTTTGCTTGTGGCTAGGGAAGTTACTGAACACCTCCCCAGAAAGAGGTCCGTCCTCTGAGCCTATTGAGACCTGCTGTTCTGCCAGCTCCTAGGGTCAGGGAATTGCTCTGCTGGCAGGAGCACCTGGCATTTGTCATGGAGGACATTCCTCGATTGTGTTCAGACCATGCCATGATCGGTTTAAATACTTCAGATTAATGCGTACCAAAAAAGGGAGAAAGAATCCCTGACAAGCAGTGTAGTATTAACAGAGCTTTGTAAAGCTATACTAAAGATTACTGAAGAGGTGGCTTTTCTGCTGTCATGACAGAGGTACAGTAATTGCATATTTGTACATTCCTAATTTAATTTTACTTTGTAATGTATCTTGGAGCATCATTGCTGACCAATTCAGGCCTGTTTCAAAGCTCACAGAAGTCCATCAATGGAAAGACTCTTAGGGATTTCAAGTGATTTTGGATCATACTCAGTCTAACTTTCTTAAAAACTCTCCTTCAGTGGCAGCTTTGATGTGTTTAATATTATTAACTAGGCTTGAAGAGTAATAAAATCAATACATTTTACCTCGATTTTTATCTGATAAATTATCAGGGTAGTCACTGCTCTTACTAGATAGTGCCTGTGAAATGAGTCATTACTTCACAGAAGCTGAGAGTAATTTCTGAGGGTTAGGACAGAAATATACTTTTCACATCATAAGCATAAGAAAAACTGTAAAAAAGTGGGTTATCAGATAGGCTAGCGAGTATTTTTGTAGGAATTTCCAAAACATAATCTGTCCAGGTTGCATGTTGTACATCGTCTTCAGGTGTCATGTGCCTTTGGATAGATTTTGAAAAACTATTAACTCACATTGACTAGAGAGTTTGGGGATTTTTAAAACAAGTTTCTATTTTTCATGAAGAAAGAAAGTTGAGTTGTTCTAATCCTTAAGTATCCAGCTGATCACTAGTTATTCCTGTTTGGCCCATCCCATAATACCACCATTAATATATGTGGATTTCTCAAAGGGTATCCAGCATAGTTCACAGGTTTAAGTACCTCTTTCAGTGCTGTATCTTTGGCTCACAGTTCCCTGTCAGTAAGTTTTTCCCTATTTCTGTGGAGTGCAAAGACACACATTGCCACGGGCACTATGCACACAGCTAGAGAAGATTTTCATTATGAATCTCTTAACGGTGAGGTTACATGAGGCATTATTGCTCTGCCATTACCCTTTCTGTCCCTTCATCATTTCTTTTGATTTGCACAAAAGACACAGGAATTCCCCAAACACCATCGTATTCATTAGGGTCACTTTTATATTTTAATCTCTTTGGTGCAAAAGCTTGTGCTTATTTTTGTCTTGACAGCAGTAGATAGAGCCAGATTATTAAAGTACTGTGGCTCCATTGGCTCCTGTGCTGTGTTGTCAGTTTACACAAGCTGAGTATCCAGTTGAGTATGTGCAGTGCAGCTAGGAAATCCCATCAAAAATCATTCCAACTTTCCTCTTCTGCTTTTTCTATTATTTTCTCTCCATTTGTACACATGGTTTTATGCCTTAGAAGCAGAAACCTTCACTTAGTGTGGGTACTGCAGCCAAAATTTTATATAATGTCTTGATATTAGTCACCAAAATAAGTCAGTGCTAATAAGATGCTCAGATCCTCTTAGAAGCTGGCCGCTTAGTTTAGGACATCCAATTTCTTTTTTCATCACTTGGGATCTATCACAGGTGAAATCAATAAGAGACTGTAGTTTCAATGAAAACTATGTAACGCTGCCATTTTTGTAATTCCAAATTGTAGGTAGATACTGGAATTCTCTTATACGCATTCACGTATAAGTATGGTGCCTTAAAATCCATGGGATTTCTACTCCTGACATCTGATAAATGTTTGGTGTGTAGTAAGATATAGAGAGAATTGCATCAATGCATAGTATGCCTTGAACTTTTACCCATTGCTTTCCTAACTTTTCTTTGTTATTATTTGTAGGCACCTATGATGCTCTTTGAAAAGCGTATTTTCTACCTGTATGGCCTTTAGCTAAGAGCAGAGTTTTCACAAAATTCTCTTTACTTTAGCACTGTTGGCCAAATAGCTACAAATATTAAGTAAGCATATTTGATTGTTAACATTAGTTATTAAAATTGTTTTCACTTGATAGTGGTGTAAAATATGGTAGTTCCAAAAGACTCTGGGGTGTTGAGGTTTTTCTTTGAGCTCTTTGGGTTGCTATTTACCAAAACTGTGTTGGAGAAAATCAGTTTAATCCCTCCTTTCTTTTGATATGTAAACAGTGTATTTCACCCCCCCACACACCCACCCACCCACCCACATCCACATCCACACCCACCCACCCATAAATGAAATTATATTTTAATTCAAGTCTTTTCATAAGGTGAGTTTCACTCATATTAGCTGAAACATGTTAATCACTATTTCTGATCTCTGCTTTTGAAGAGTAAGACAGATTTGTTGAAACTGTCAGAAAGACTGATCCTATCTATGTTGGTCTGAGGAGGTTCATAAATATAATTTCCCCTTTTCTTAAGAAAAGCACCAGCATTCCCTAGGAGGATGAGGAGTAGGAAGGGCCAGTCAGAACACCATGGGGACATACGTGTCATGCCTTCATAGCCTCAGTGATGTCACCCTATGCTGACGTTGGCTTTTCTTTCTTTATGCACACTTGCAAGGCAGTTGGCCAAGGGTAGCTACAGGTAGGCAGAAAAAGAGGTAACTGAGAAACTGATTGATTGTTTCCTTTTTTATGAAGAAGTTAAAAAAATTAGTTCTAAAAGAGGATCACTTAGAAAATAGCAAGGCTGCAGTTACTAAAAAATAACAAAGGTTAAATTTAGATGATAAGTGAAAATCCTGTTAATCATAGAACTAAGAAGGTTGTCCTCATCATTGTTGGATTTTGGGGAGGAAAAGGGATGTTATTTTAGTTTGTTTTGCTTCCTTTGTCTTCACACATTGTAATCCGCTGACCAGGACCATTATATGCCTCTTTATTGCCAGCACACTAAAGCCTAGAGCTTGATTAGCCTTTGGGTGCTCCAGGATTATAAATGATTGGTAAAATAATAATAAAAAAAGAAAATAAACTTATGAATGACTGGCTCTAAATTGAGGTCTAAATTCAGATAGAATGAGTTTTTCATTTTAAAGTTTCAGGGAGTTGACTGGTTTGGCAGAAATTTTGCTAGGAAGTGGTTTTGGATTTTGGTTTACTGCTATGGGAGTCACTAGGAATTGGAACTGGGCGTTCCTTGAAACGCAAATTTTTGCCAGGGTTTTTTAAGCATGGCCATGGAAACCCAGGAGGCTTAGGTACTCATTGGCATTTCCCACCCTTTTTTGTGGAACTCTGTAATTAAGGGCCCATCAGTCTGGAGTGGCTGATCAGAGAAACAGAGGGTTCTTTCTTAAGTGGAAATATGCTTTCTCTGACTCAGATCTACCCTCTGGATCTCATTCTGAGTTGTCTGGAGTGTCAAGTTTAGTTAATTGTATATTCCTCCTGAGTAGGAAAACTGGAAAAAACTCTTGCTTTTGGTTTGTTGTTTCATATTTTCTGAGGCTTGGATGGTTTTGTCTTGAACTCCAAGAAGGCTGTTGTAAAAGTTGAATTGGTAGGTTGAAAAATGTGAGTTATTATTGACTGGCAGGATTGGGTTCAGCATAAACAATTGCTCTGAAGGGAAGATCTGACTCACAGAAACCAAATTTACAGGTTAAAAAAACCCAAAACAACAAACATTGTGTGGATTTGATTGAGCTTTACCTCAGTTAAAGAAATAATGAAGAGTTGCATGTTAAATTTTCTACAATGTCATGAATTATAATACTGAATCCAGTGTCATTAAATTGTAGTTTTTTGTTTCATGTCAGCTACAACAATTTCAGCAGAGCACAATCCGTATGAAAGTATGAATAAAATTCAGGGAGTAGCATCAAGGACTTCTGAGCTCAGGAAACTGAGTTTGGCAGTGCTAATTTGTATTAAAGTTGTTGTTGCATGACAGCAGGAAAAAGATTTAATGCTTGCCACCTGAATCAAGCCATGGAACATTGGTTTCTATAACTGCCATGAATTTGAATCAAGGCCAATATCTCTAAATTTGAAATAAACTGATACTCTGTCTTGAAAGAAGATACAGGCCACTTATGTTGCGGAAGGTATTTAGGAAATGTATTTCAATTTAATTTTTAGCAGTATATATCTTTCAAATTTTTAGGCACTTTAGCACTGGCCTTTTTGGCTTTTTCCGTATTCCAGCAAGTATGCGGGCTTTCAGTCATTTATTTATCAACGCTCAGTCTTGAACTAATACTGATTTGCACAAGACCACAGATGCTGGTTTTACTCCCACTATCACTATGCAGCCGCTTACCTTAATCTGAAAGTCATTTTTCTTTTGTATATAACTGCATTAATGGAGAAAATCAGATTTCAAGCCAAGTGGTCACACTATGAAGCTTTAAAGCAGTCAGATACAAAGCTTGTACCATGAGCCTAGTGTAACAATACTGCCTTTACAATAGCATATAGTGTTAGGATACCTTTCTTTCTAAAGAGTCCCCAAAGGCTTTACAACAAGCAGGTCCAATTTAGGATTTCTTTGCTTCTCTGCAGAAAACAGGCAAGAACTATCTGAAATTCTTGCCTGTGTCTGGACTGGCTTTGAATCTCCACATAAATGCCACACATTTACTCACAGAGATGATTTTTCATTGTAACAAGAATAATTTGAACATTTACGTAGTATCTGGGAATACTGAAACAGAACCCTTCATTCCAAAGTGGGAGTTAAATTTGGACGTCCTTCCATGGCTGAGTGCACAAGATCATGTGAAGTTTCAGGACTGGAGATGTGAGGACTAAGTAGCAACACTTGAACCCAGCTGCTTTCTTTCCGCACATGCCCTCTTATGAGTAGTTTCTGTTTTTCACTGGGTACAGAAGGTCCTGCTAATTGATCCATTACGTGGGAATAACTTAATCCACCATTGTAATTCAGCCATCTAGATTGAAATGTAGCAGCTGTTTCATAGCACGTAGGAGCAATAGACAAAAATCTTGTGATGGAAGGGGAAAAAGATACAGTATGCATCTGGAAGTGCGCAGAAAACTTGTAGAGGTAGAAGGCAGCTATTCCACTAAAATTATTTGATGTCTTTGTTGTCATATAACATACTTTCTTGGGTTGTCTTTCATGTCCCTGATGGAGCCCTGAGGATATACTTCATTTCAACCCTGTTTTTAACCTCTCGCTATGCTGAAAGACACAGCCTCCTTGGTGAGGAGGATGGGATTCTCTTCAGAGCCTATCAGTGCTGCTCCTTAATCGGCTGAAGTGGTGTCTGCACGATAACAAGAGGTACTAGTCTCACCCCAGGTTGTGCCAGCTTGGGAAGCTATAGAGAGGCTGGAAATTTAACCCAGATCTGTGGTATGGTAATACAGAACATTACCTTTAGGCTAGCAGGCCTAGCTACAGTCCATAGTTGAAATTTAAAGTGATTTTAAAAAATGCATTCAATTTGAAATGCCCCAAGGTTCCCATCATTTGTGAAGCTGCATCTCTTTTAAAATATTATGAGCAACATTGAATTTTTGCTTTTGGTGGATATGTTATAAATATGAAGAATGATAAACTGTAGGGGTGACTAGTTGTGGAAGAATATAAAGGAAATCTTGTGCTGTCAAGTGTTACTGCTGTCATTAAAGTGGCTACATAGCATTAAGGGTGGGGACAACTGCTATTATTGAGCTTATGCCAGAGACTTCATGAAACCAAAATACATAGTTGATAATTTATGCATTCTTTTTTTTAAAGGATGTGGGAGGTGAACTTCCTTTTCAACATTGTCTTTCCACTGAGCGTGGAAGCTGTTCTGCAGTATTTTTCATAGTAACATGTCTATGTTTGTCTAGCAGTCTTTCGTTCCTTTACACACTTGCTGTCTTTTGTGTGTAGTGCTAGTGCATTCTAGTGAGTTGTAACACCTAAAATTATATATATAGTATAACTTACCAAAACATATAAGTACACAATATTATTGCTTAACTTTCATGGTACTGTGTACTTCCTTCTAGTATCAAATGTCTGTATTACACAATGTATTTAAATTTTGAGGGGAAATAGTAATTTTAAGAAGGCTGAATAACTAGAAGACAGAACAGTCTATTTTTTTTGTTTGTTTTATTTTGTTTGGGTTTTTTTCCTCCACAGCAACTCAAAAACAATGGTTAAGAAGCATGCAGAAACTGCCCTGTTTAGCCTTCATCTGTTCAGCAATCCTGCCTGCAGCTGATAATCTTGGATTATTTTCACATTTAAAACCCTTGGTTTTGGACTGCTTCTCTGAAGTATTTTAACATGATTTCCTTCAAAAGCAGTCCCACTTTTTTCCCTTTCATACTTTAATGCTCTTTAATGAGCATATGGCACAGTACTTGTGGTGGACAACAGGCTAACGCTGTGTATTCAATGCACACTGTTAAAGCAAAGACTTCTCTTCAAAAATCCATTATCATAAAGCAGCTGATTGTCTTTCCTGGGATAATTTAATTTATTTTGTAGAGTCAAAGGGGAGAAGGGGTAAGTGAAAAGGTGCTTTTCTTGACTGCCAGTGCCACAAGCTCAACCTGGAATTTGAAAGTCTAGCTATGCTCTTTCTGGTTCATGGATTGCCAACAATGAGGACTCCACAGCTGGAACTTAGCTACCAATTCTGCTGATGCACGAGCCAGAACAGAATCCAGTGTACTCTCCCATAGCTGTGCTAACTCTGTAAAAGAAAAATAAAAAGTAGAAAAACATTTTTTCCCATTAAAGTAATTATGATTACTCTCAGAGAATGTAATGAGATGGTACTATGTTTAAATAAACATAGTTATTTTGTTAATATTTTTCCTTTTAAGTGGTGGCAGCAGTTGCATCTCTTCTTGTCATTCGTGCATTTGGAGAAGTGGATTAAAGTAATAGATACACCTTGATATACTGTTAAAGATCTGTTGGGAGCAGGTTTCCCTTCTTTCCACAGCACAAGAATTGTATCCCAGTTCCAAATTACACTTGAAAAGCCAAGGGTGTCCCAAGTCCTACCTTCTGGCAGAACTTGTTCCAGAGGTATTTCTACAGAGAAGATGATAGAAACCAGGCTTCTCCTGTCTTAATTTCTGTGGAAAGAATAAAGGTTCACAGTGCCTGTTCAGTCTCCCAGTTCTCATCACTCTAACTGTTTCTATCCATTGTCGTTGCCTGTAGTTTCTTCAGAGTAAACACTTCTGTTTAACCTGCAGGATTTTTAATATTGACTATAGTATGTGGAATCTAGGTGCCCAAATAATCAAAAAACAAAACCAAGGAAAAACTAGAACAAAACAACAACAACAAAACCCTCTCCCAAGCAAACACAGCAGGTTTTTGAGAACTATATGGCACTTGTCTACTTGAAACATAGTACATTTTTGGCAGAGTATGTTGCAGCCAGTGTACTAATTAGTAGGTATGCAGGAAAGAAATGTGCATGTGTTTATTATTGATGGTAAGGTGACATCCTTATGTTCTCCGTGTTATTTTATTATATGTATATATATTCACAAATGACCAACATCTCAGTTCAATAACAACAATGTCCAATAACATGCCCAACTTGGAAGTGTATCTGTGTTTATATTTACGGAACAGAGAAGTTTATATGCATTATGTGTTGTTACTTACAATTGCGACAACAGTTGGAACTTCACAGCTCAAACAGGCTATGTACATATATCTGTGCATATGTAGTATATATTTCTGTAGTGGTAACATTTGGCAATTTCTCTGATCCAATGATGTCTTTGTTAAGGCTGGGTTTAGCATTCTGAGTACACAACCATCTTTAAAACAAATAGCTTTTTTAAAAGTACTTGTGAAGTGCTTTCTTTTCCTCCACCAAATACTGTAATCCTCTTTTTTTGTCTCTCCCAGAGTTAAAATTTTCTGCCACCCAAAATGGTAAGAACAAGCCTTTGGCTAATTATAGCTCTTCTGTACAGAAAGAGGGCACAGTTCTAAAGTTCAGTGTCTTGAAGTTCTTCAGGGCTAGACTCAAAATATTTAATACTATTGGAAAAGAAGAAGTTAAATTTAGAGGTGTTTGGGTTTTTTTTTAATGAGTGGAATGATCTAAAATATATTTCCAATATTTTTTTTTAAACTTTCCAATATTTTCAAAATTATTTTTGTGTAACATAATGTAATTTCTTGTAGAAAAATATGGGAGCTTGGTGGAATGCCTTACTAGTCTAGCATTTTATGATATAAATGTTTTATTAATTATAATTTCATCAGTTATCTTGGGATAACTCCCAAGTTTTGCTTCTCGTAAGAGGAGTTCTTGTTCCTGAATCATGCTGATGATACTTTTAAGCAATTTTACCTTATTATGCCTTCCCTTTATATCCACATCTGTCAGATAGCCTATGCAGTAAAGATAGAGTCACATTCTGCATAAAGTACAGTTTCACATAGTGAGAATTCAGAGTATTTGCAGAAATTGATGTTATTGCCAGTACATGTATTTATTCTGTTGAGAACTTTTCATGTTTCCTTTCTTCTGTAGTTGATTCTTCCCTTTCCTGTGTTTAATTGGGAGTGATGATACATAATAACCACACTGAAATATACAACATTTGGTAACAGTGCAGTATTTTATCCTCGACCAGGCTGCAGTGTGGAAATGCAGGTCTTTGGGGTAGATAAGATTTCATTTTTGTAAGGTGCAGAAGTGAATGAGGGGTGCATTTATGTTTTACACCTTGGCCAAATAGTGGACTTCTCTGTGATGTAACCTATTAAGCTGGAGAAGCTTTTCTGTGTAGCTGCCCTGTGGTGCTGAAAGTAAGTTATGAATGCTGTACTGTTTAAGAGCAGAAAGGTTTGCCTGGAAGAGAGCGGTGTGCCTGGGCCCCCTGCTATTGAGAAGATGCCAGTCAGAAATGAAAACGTCTTTCATGAAACTATAGCGAACTTCCCTGTGATACAGTACAATAATGCAAGGAATTTTTAGCCAAAACCTGTAAAAATAAGTATAATACCTTGGAAATGGCAAAGAAGTACTTGCTTATAAGGGACTATTTTCAGAGGTCACTGCCAAAAATATGTGTGGTTTTGACACAGTTTTAGAAGTGACAGGGTTGAGGAGTTTAAGCCATTCCACCCCCCGCTTCCCCCCCGCCCTTTGAGATCTCCAGTTTCTTTTGCCTTTTGGTTACAACTACAAAAGATGTCTTCTGAGAAAAATGCTTTCTGCATGACATCAGAATAAAGGAATGTTCCACACTATTCAGCATGCTTAAAAGTATTGGTTGACTGAAATAACATTACATTTAAAATGAATGCTGAACAGAAGGCCAGTTAAGGGAGAAAACAGAGCAGACCATGTTTTTGCAAACTTTTATCTTTAAGAAACATTGATTTATTGGACTTTGTAGAAATGCTTTCTTGAAAATAATAAAATTTTGCTGTGTTTAACAGCACAGTAAAATAAATAGAACTGCTGTTTTGTCGTGTGATAGAACGCATGTAGCCACAGGTACAGAATGAAACATTTGGAAACAGAACATAAAAATACATACATATAGAAATGTTAAGACATTACTGTAGCTAGGAAAAAGCTGCAGGAAATGTATTTGCTTTTTGTAAAAAGTCTCAGGTTTTTTTCATTATCAGTTGTTAGTTTTTATTTTGTCTGACCGATTTATTTTTCATATAGTATTAATAACAGAAGTTAATTATTCTCACAACTCATGCATTTATAAAAGTGTTTATTTTTCTTGAGCAATAACAAATACATTTTTGCTTGGACACTACCCTTTGCATTAATCTTTGGCATGCTATTAACTTTCATTGGCACTTGAGATAGTCAAAGAAAGAACTGGAAGACTGTTAAAAATAGCAAAAGAAAAAGGTAAAGCTTAAGGAAATACCTTTTAAACAAACAAAGTATACATAATAAACTGTAGTGATACTGTAATTGTTTTGTATTAAGAATTATATCAGTTATAAATGTAGGGGCCTCATTGTCCAGAATCATGAAAATGCTAATTTAATTGCTGCTTGTAGTGTTAATGAATAATTACTCATTACAGATGAACGGATCTCTTTCCTTGTTGTGGAGAAAAGGGGGCTTAAGATGCATTTCAGTTCATAGGTGAGAAGGAAAACTTAAGTTTACATGATCAGATAGTAAATGCTTTCATATCAAACCATTGGTGTGTTGTTGTGAAAATCTACAGGAACTTGTAGGGCAGAATAGAGGTCCAAACCCTGGCCTTGAGAGCGTGTGGTGGCAGGAATTTCACAAATACAGATGTCAGCCCTATCCTTCACTGGAGGCATGGAAGACTGGAAGCTGGGAGAGCTGCCAGTCGCTGTCATCAGTGAGACTTTCTTGCAGTGCAGCTGTGTTATGGGGGTACTGGCCGGCCATATGCTGCAGGTGTCATCTAGGTTTTCGTGTTGCTTATATGAGTCCCCGTAAATTTAGATTTCTATTAAATAAACTAAACCCACTCTAGAGCCTGTAATCTAAGCAGAAAAATGAGAACACATCCCCAAAGTGGCAGCATTAGCTCAAAGGAGAGCAAGCGAGGCTGTCAGAGCAGTAGGCTCCAGGGAGGCACTTGCATCTCCTCCTGGGAGCAAGCTGCCTGCTCTAGACCTTTCTTACCCAGCACCCTCGGAGTAGGGGCCCAGGCGAGCTGGGGGAGAGCTGAACCCAGGTGTCCAATAGCCTGAGTAACAGCAGAGCTGCAGCACTGAAGGGAATGGGCAAGTACAGATTTTTTTCAGAAATGCAGGTTTCCGTGTAGGTTTGCCCAGTTCTATAGAGTAAACCTTTGTGGGAAGAGCATGTGTGATTTTTATAAAGCTTGTGGAAGAAGAAGGGAGGAACAGGAGAGAAAGAATTGCATGATAAGGGTTGCTACAATATTGCCAGCTCTCATCTAATTACGAGTTAATGAGACTTGATATTTTACTTGAAAACCCTTACCATCCTGTGCTTGTGTATTTCTTTTAGCCCTTCTTTAACGAGACTCTGAAAACCTCATAGGCGTAGAACCAAAAGATTTGTACCTTGAAATTTATTGTTGTTATTACTATTTTATTATTTTTATTATGCATCTCACAAGATTTTTATTGCTGCAGTTGTCAGCCCTTCTACACTGGGCACCTATTCAATGAATCCATACAATGTCTCACACCAAATGAGACACCACCCGTTTTCACATCTTGCAGCATGAGAAGCATGACAGTGCATGAGAAGCAAAAGAGAGGAAGGGGACATGCTGTCCTCTGTATGGACTCTCTGCAGCAAGTCACATCTGCACAACAGAATATTTCAGAAGAGTTTTGCTGTCTGTTTTCTTTTTACCATAATCTGTATGAATAATGGAAGCTGCATTTGATATACTCATAGTGTTATTTGGGGAGATACCTAGAATATACTTGAGGTGAAAAAAGGAAGAAAAAAGAATTATATTGTTAGTTTTAACTTTGCATTTTGGAAATAAATACTAAAGTAGTGAGGCTAGCACCATCAGGCAGACAGCAGGTGGGCCAAGCAGCAGGAGGGAAATGATACTTGCTGCACCTGCTCTGAACGCTTTAAAAAAAAAAAAAAGGCAGAAAATTTGGTAATTCCTGCATGACACCTACATGACACCTACTTTTATTCTGGTATTTAATTTCTCTGTTTTCTTAGTTCATCTTAAAATACGTGGGAGGGAGATGCAGAGTTTACAGACCACTTTATGCTGTATAGATTTATGTGTGTACATACATTCTTATAGGTATCACCATTCTACCTGAACTGTAGTGTGATGATAATAATGGTAACAAATTAAACTCCTTTTTTATTTTCTTGATGGAGATAGTCCATTACTATTATTCCCATTTTACAGGTAGACAAAAACTAAGTACAGAAAGAGGTCAGCATCAATTCATAGCTTAACTGTAAACATAATTTATGGGTTATAGCTCAATTGCATAGAGGATGGAGCCAGTGCATAAAAATGGCTTTAGTTTCCTTTTGCTCTCTTGCTTCTCTGCTGGTTCAGTAACCCTGTACTTCACTGAAGAATTTGCTGTCTGGTCTAATTTCTGTCAGATTGGGAACAGCTGCAGGGGTCAGAAAGTGCATCAAATATCAGCGTGGCAAAGGAAGTGGCTACGCCTGGCCCTATTTCTCCTGTGCAACAAGCAGGAGAGAAGACAACAGCATACAAGCTCTAGGTTGGATATGGGGTGCAGTAGGATCAGCTGTTAACTAGTCAAGGCAAGATTACTCAATTAAGTCATTATTAGGGCCATTGTATAGGGAGCATGTGTTGCAAAGCAGCTGGATTCTACCAGTAGATTTGGCTCTGAATCGCTGGCTCCCAGAGCCGACTGTGAGCTATTAGGGGATGTTTCTAGAGAGATGGTTGGTCTAAAAAATGCACTTAGGATTAAGGTGTCTGGTGTTCCTGGCTTCCGCTCTTCAGTCTGCTGCGACTTGTTCCAAATGACCTTAGGTAAGTCATTTTGCTTTATTTCTCTTAGCATCCTCCTTGGTGGAATTTTGCCTCCTTGCCTGACACAGATGCTACGAACATTACTTGGTTAGTTCTTTGCTTTGACCATATGAACTGTCATAAAATACAGTGGTACTGTTTGTCTTATTACGCTGTAATTTCTTCCTCAGAAGTCCTCTGCTACCAAATATAGCGCATGGAGGAATTTTTAATTTGATATTAGAGCTAAGATGTATGGAATAAAGAGTATTGAATAAATTAGGAGGGGATGAGAATTCACTGTCTAGTTTGTCTCCTGGTGATTGTGATTATTGAGAAAAGTGTATTTCTGCCTTCAGAAGTTGGATAATATTCAAGATGCCAATAATACCTATTTGAAAGTTAAGCAGTGTGTGCTACTCGATAAAAACTATGTTCCTTAACAAGAGGAATTTTGCAGCATAAGGACCCAATTCTGCAAATAAATGCTCCAAGACGCAGTCTGTAATTACAGTGTGAGAAGTCCAATTACTAGCAAACAAAGGCTTCATAAAAGTAAGTACTATGACTAGCGATAAGAACTGCAAGACTGGGTCATATACAGTAGGAATTATTTCATTCCTATATTGACTAATTAACATGTTTTTCATTGGCCACCAGTGATTCA
This sequence comes from Sagittarius serpentarius, assembly GCA_034782735.1. Lineage (NCBI taxonomy): Eukaryota > Metazoa > Chordata > Aves > Accipitriformes > Sagittariidae > Sagittarius > Sagittarius serpentarius. The sequence goes on along the minus strand of JAVKLA010000031.1, from coordinate 6,807,555 downwards.
GGATTTGACTACGATAAAATGAATTTTACTCAAAATCCCAGTTAGCAAGGGTTGTACATGATCATAGCTTTTAACAAGTAGTATAGATGCTATTTTTCTGTTTTATGCTTGTCTCATTCTGAAAGAGGTGAAGAATCACTGAAGAACTGACCATAACTAAAGATAGCAAACAGACTGTTCTCTGAGAACTGTGACATTCTCAAACAGGAGAATCAATTACTTCTTATTAGGGCAGTACAGAAACCTTCATTTTGGCAATAAACTGCAGCTGGCTTGAAATGAGAATTATAGATAGCTTGATTGAGTAGATTAACTAGGTGCTGTAGTATTCTTTAAGTGAGAGCTCCCACAGTTTATCTTCCAAGTGTGTGAAGTACATTTTACGTGGTTGTTCAATCATTGCGTGCACATTGGTGGAAAAGCCTGTTCTGCCTGCAAAAAGGTGACTCACATCCACCTTAAGAGAACTCGTTATGAAATGGATTGCATAAATAACAACTAAATTTTTTGAGGATGATCCCCTTTATCTCCCAAGTGTACTGTATGTTTAACTAAGCTATCACTGTCAGATTACTTGGTAAGTCAATCCAAATGTTTGAAAGAGAAGCTGAACATTGTGTCCATAGGAAAAAAAAAATGAAAAAAAATTTCCTTGCAAAGAACACTTTATACATGTTTTTGATCAGAATTTTCATATTAGGTGGCAAAGCTATTATCAATACATTCATTCTTTCAGGCAGAATAAAGGAAATCCTTTTCTGTTTGGAAAATAAGACAAGTAAATAATTCCAACAAGATGTTTAGAAGTTTGTTCCTTTTATCAGTCATTTATAACTATAAACCAGCTTTGCATCTTGAAATACAGCAAGCTGGGGGGAGGGTGGGAAGGTCGTGCGCTCTTTTTTATTATTTTTCCCCAATGAAAAATAAACATGTAACTGAGTAGGTATAAAACCTTTGTTGCAGAACGTACAGCAGTGTAGTTACAAAAGACAGGTTACTGCAGATGGGCTTGTTTGGCTCTTTTGCACTTCAGCAAGAGGAAATTTCCCTTTCCCTTTAGCATAGGTTCTCTTTTGCAAGCTGACAGTCATTATGTTCAAGTGTGAAGAAAGTGTAGCTGCCCTAACTTCAGCTATTCATTGCCTGTGAAGTTCTAATCAGCGCATCAGCTGAAGATGAAGGCCTATTTCTTCACAGGTCAGCTGCAGTGCTGGTAATCAGAATGAAAGCTTCTGTAACCTGGTCTGCTTACTAAGACACCTTCCTCATGAGTTAGAAAAGCAGGGAGCGCTGGCCCTAAACTGGCAGGGGGGTGTTTTGGTGTTTTTTGGTGTGGTTTTTTTGTTGTGGTTTTTTTTTTTTTTTTTAATAGACCTGATTCTAGTCTGTACTTATATGATTTTTGTTTCTTGGCACTGGTATTATAACTGCTTCTGAAAATAAGATTAAGTCATATGCTATTGCACCTAAATGTCAATTTGCATGTCTCACTCTTTAAGTAATCTCACCTTCGGAACTTGCAATGGAACTGTATGTACATACTTTCTAGATCTTGATTTTTTTTTTTTTTTTTAAACACTTGACCTTTTAAAGTTTGTGTCCTGAATTACCTCTATATATACGTACATGTTTTTTGCCTAGCTATATTAAGTCTTTATTACTTTGGTGATCTTTGTCGTCTTTTTGAAAAATACATGTGTATATTTCTGTTGGCATTATTTTAGCTGTTAAAGAAATTCAGTTTACATACTGCAAAATGAGCTTGATATTTTTAACATATTAAAAAAAAAAAAAGGCCTATCACAACTTTCTGAATTTCTTTAGAGAAGACAGTGATTCCCAGTTCTGAAGCTGTAAGTCTTCAGCCTTCTGATAGGCCACAAGCACAGCCACAGAGTGTTTGTAAGCCTCTAACTGTTAAAGTATTACACAAACTGCAGACCACTGATGACTGTAGACCACTGATGACTGCAGATCTATGAAGCTAAGATACTTGTTTACGTGGTTCTGTCCTTGGTATTGCAATGCATCATCTTTGTAAATTCATCTCATCACTGAAAATCCTTGTGCAGTTTAGGCGCAGGGATTGATAATAAGACTTTTTGTATTTTATAACAAAGGCATCTGAGGAAAGATGGAGAAAGTAATTGCTTCTTTTTGGGTTGTCATCAAAATACATGACTCTATAGCTGAAAGAGGAGTCTGGTGTGCTAACGTGCTATCTGTGCTACACACTGAGGACTAAATGCTTTCCATCTCACACAATAGTAATGACAAGTAATTGAGGAGCTCTGCAGGATACAGAGAAAGTTTTAATTTGTGTGTGCTAAAGACTGATGAAAAGACACTTCGTATCTTGCTTCTCTTTGATGCTGTGACCATGCCTGGTTTTCTTTGCCAGCACCGTGGGCTTTCTGCTTGCTGTAGGTCCATAAAGTTACCCTTCCGGAAGGGAGGCTGCTCTTGCTTATTATTTCTTCAGCCTCTCTTTCCTGCTGCTTTTCTTCTCTGCTCGTCTTCTGCCAATGCTGACAAAAGGTATTGCAGATACTGGGTTGAACTGGCTTGCTTTGTGCCATATACCATAGGTTAGTAATTCTTATATCCATAAGCATCGGCGGAGGGGGGGAAGTTGCTTTTACTCTGTAATAACATGTCATACTGATGTTTATAGTAGAGCATTATAAAAGTAATCTAATAGTTACATGTGGGTCGTATTAGCCTTCAACCAACAAAATACTTTGACATATGCTTTAACTCTAATCTAGTGAATAATTCCATTGACTCCAATGCACTGCTCACCGACTAAAAAATAAGAATGTTTAAGTGCTTTTCCAGACTGAAGTCTTTATTAGTAACCTGCATATTATATATGTGTACTGCTCAGATACACAGGATATTCATGTGGTGAATTATTCCTTTAAGTTTGATAGGATTGAATAGAATTTTTGTATCTGTCTGCTCTAGTCATTTTTTCACATGTTAATGACATTCATCTTGTCTATCTGTGGCATTTTTAATGTGCCCATCACCAGAGTATTTGCCTGTCTCTTCCGCAAAATAAATGCCTCTCAAGAAGAGATAGGAATGGTAATGCATGTGTAATTATTTAAAAAAAAAAAAAAGTTATTACTGAAACATAGTAGCCTTCCTTCCCCCACTCCAATACTTATTTTTCCTAGTGACAAAATCTGCAGCTGAAAGCACTAAGCAACAAGTTTATCAATTTGAACAGGCCAACTGCACAGCTAAATGTATGTGAAACTTAACAAATCCCTTGGGGAAGCTGACTGTAAGAATTTCCTAGTCTGTGTCGAGTTACTGAGGTGCGACATGGTGGATTGAACTTAATGCCTTAGGCAAGCACAGTCAAATAGAGTTTAAGATTTTGCTGTGTCCATGAAGGGATCTGCTGGTAGTAGTCTAAATTAAGCTTTCAGAAAAGAATATAACACTATCATGAGCTCTTTCCCTTGAATATTTTGGCAGGTTATTCTGGTTTAAAAGAAATCCAAGTAGGATTTCCTCTGTGTAAGCCTGATAGCAGTTGCAGAAAGATTGAAGAGTTATTCCCCTTACCAGGAACAGCAAAATACTGGAACAGAAATTTTCCATTATGCTGTGCTGTCTGTTTTCAACGCATAGCATCTTAGCCAAAACCAAGGATCCCCACCTGCACGGGAATTGACTGTTATGACCCCGTAGGTGCTGCTGGTGCGAAGACAGCAGGGACTGCACACTGCTCTGGGTGTCTCACCACCTCCTTTCTTCTTGCTTGCATCTCTGTGAAGGGAAAATTGATCCTGGTGACTGGTCTGGCCTTAGTGACCTTTGTGACCCTGTAGCAGCTAGCCTGAAGAAGGCGGCAGCAGCTTACGGAACAGTCTGTACACATGCTACAGAGTTTAAATGAGGTCTGCCAGTGGCAGCAGTACCTTCAGCTTACAGCAGTGAAGAAGCCACCTGTTATGTACATGCTAAGAGCTGGAGAGTGACCATGAGGGAAGGGAAAAGCATGGGTACTCAAGTACCATGCACAAATCCAGAGAAATGTGCTTGAGCATTTTTGTACTACTTTTTTGAGCAGAGGTGAGCTGGCATCCTGGAAAGCTGGAGTTTTTGATCAACTGTCTAAAGCACAGCTTCAGCTGTAGATGCTACAGCTGCAAGGGTAGCCTTGCCCTGTGCCTGGCATGTAGCTCAACTTCTTGGAGCAAAGCTGGAGCTGCTGGTAGAGCTAGGCCCTGAGTAGACGGGCAGGGTTTGAGCTGCCTCAGTCACAGCCCACAGCGGCAGCAAGGTGAAGAGGGGCTTCAGACTCAAAAATTGCCTCCTCTGTCCTTGAAAAGAGGCTGGAAACCTAGATTTCACTATGTGCTGTTCACCCTTGGTTCTCACTGGCATCTCCACCACCATTTCTTCTCTAGCGTGTACACGCAGAGCTGTAGGTGACGTTAGGACTTCTTGCATCGCTCTTCTTTCACAAAGGACCCAGCTTCTTGGGTTGCTGCAGTACAAATAGCATATTTACAAGGTGGCCTGCATGTAGGGCACAGAAAACATTGTACTCTTTTCATAATCTGAGGCAAGCATTTGTTGGCTGGGGAGTGCTTTTTTCCTTTTTCCTGAAGCATCCTGAGATTTGGACTTGAACAATTGTTTTACTATTCTCTGACTCTGGGTATTTTTTTAACTTGTTCTCAGATTTTTTTTTATTATTTTGTTGTTCATTTAAGTTTGCTAGATGGCTGTTTGCTTTATTGCTTGGTAAGAATTGGGCAGGGAAAACTAAGCAAGTGTATACTACTTGGATTATTTAAAGGTGATATGGGGCTGAGGTGCCATTGCAAATTTGCCAGCTCTATTTACATCATAATACTGCTTTAGCCTTCTGCATTGCCAGTATTGATGGTGATCTCAGCTGTAAGATGAGCCTGTGCCCCTTTCTCATGTGTTAAGCCAGGACCTCCAGCAATTAGCTAGAGTCAAATAAATATCATGGGATATAAGAATGATGCTACCCCCTGCAGGTGAGTGATATGTTTATGCTGAATCACTACTTTTTTTTTTTTTAGTTAGATGACAGGTATTGCTGAGTACATTTCTCATGCTATCCTAGACAGGCTGTTGGTCAAGTGTTGAACTTGACTGCTGGGGCCTGTCTAGCCATTGATGCTACCTCGGAGTTCCTGGATCCATGGAGATGAGACGCTGCTCCAAAGCCTGTAGGAACAGGGAATAAGGCATATGAACAAGTGTGTTTCATCTGCCTTCTCTTGCTCAGAGCAAGCAGTAGTCTCCCAGTACAGTGACCAGTCCCTAGAGTTAATTACCATAATTCATTAGCAAAGCCCTCACTTCCTAGATGATTTGAGTTGATTAGTAGGCACTTTGTTCTATCACCTTTTTTTGGCTAAGCATTCAGTTAGAGGTTTCGGACTCCAGAGACTTAATGGATTTACATGTAGCACTTACCCAGCAGGGAGAAACAATTGAAATCTAGTGCAACCTGTTGCTTTCCAAGTAGCCTTTGGGACTTAGTGCAAGGGTTAATAGGAAGGAGACTTTTCAACTTGAAGTAGTGAAACATTTTTTCTCCTGTGCTTTCCTTCTGAGCCCTATGACCTTGTTATATCAGCTGATTACAGCTGACCACTTTCAGAGAACTTAAGGTAATTTGTTTCTCAAATGCTAATAACATTGCAGTAGGTTGTAGATCTTCCTGAAGGAAGAGCAGGATCTATGCAAGTTTTCTGTGGGACTGAGAACACATGTCTATTGACATAACCCATTACTTTTCAGGTAGAGAAAAAAAGCTACTTGTTTATTACCAATATGTGACTGAGAATGACCAGTGTTTTATTTGCTTATGTATTTTAGTAGACAGTGGTATGTAGTAGGAGCCTATAAGTCATGAGGCTGTGGGAAGGTCTCTGTTAAATTGGAAGATGTACCAGTTGCAGTGAACCCTATACTTGGAGGTTTTGAGCAGGGTTTAGGGCTGTTCCTCCTGGTTGTGGATTTCAAGTTAGTCTGTCCCTTTTTGTATGTTTGGACAGAAGCATCGCTCGCTTCACTTGTCTATGGACAAATAAAACCCATGATACATAGCAAAATTTTGTTAATATCTTGTTCAAGCTAATATGGATTACAGGCAAGATCAGTTCTTCCTGGTGTTGTTGCCTGAGGACATAACCCTTCAACTCTTTTGTAATTTTCTTTAGTTTTGCTTCTTATTCAGTTACAAAACTAATAAAAATTCTCAAATAAGAGGTATGTTTTTGAAGAAAGGCTAAAAATGGTCCTTTTCCAGAGTGATACTCCTGGGAGGTGGGGAAATAGTACCGAGGGACTTGATTTTCAGTTAGTGAGCTGGGAAAGGAAGAACTTGATGTAGGGAATGAGTGTTTTAATGTGAATTAAAAAAAAAAAAAAAAAGGGGATATATAACCCTTGAAGTACAGGAGTGTAATATTGACCTTGTATTGTAAAATATTACTAAAGTAACTTTGTGGAGCTGGCTCAAGATGGAGACGCATTAGGTCAGAAGTTAGCAACTAGCAAAGTTCTTTTCTTTAGCAAGGTATGTTAGTGAATGTATAAACTTAGAGGTGGTTCCAATGACAAATTATGCATGCACTTTATACATTAATTGAATCAAGTAATAAGTAATTTACCCCTTATCTGATGTTACAGAGTTAACTGAATACCACTGAAAAGATGCTAGGAATTCAGTACTCTGGCTTGCCATCTGGCTAAATTTGGCTGAGAACAGTCAAATTCTGCTTGTCGCTTTTTTTTTTTTTTTTTTGTTGAAGCCTTCTCTTGCCAATTTTTTGGATATGTGAGGTAAGAAGACAGGAAAGGAAGAGTTACTGCAAAGGAAATTTCTATTGCCATATACAGGTATTGCCCCATCTTTAGTATCTCAAAACAAAAAAGCTCAAGTCTCATCGGTATTGATAGAGTTAGGAGTTTGACACTAGGGCTGGACTGCATTTCTTTGGGGTCCGGTGTATATGGTGTTTTGCCTTGGGGTCTTGTTATTTACTACTGCAAGGACTATTGGCTGTCAGATAATACTGTAGTGTGAGTTAGTGTATTTCAATAAAGCTGTGGCCTTGGCCTTTAATCCGGTTACAAGAGATCTATGTTTTCTGTCTGTGTAGTCCAGAATGGCATTTGCAACGTAACAAACATTTTAAAGATTTACTTTCTTCTGGCGCATAAGAATGTTGTTCCAACTTAGTATTTCTTCCCCAAAAGAAGTGTGCATCTTCAAATACATAATTTCTATTATGAACAAGTAACCTGACTAGTTCTACACACCTTCAGTGTCCTGGTTTAAAAAAAGGATTTTCCATTTTGCTGAAAAGACTTGACAGTGTTATTTCTTTCCATAGTGGGTTTTGCATAGAGGAAACTAGCCCAAGTTATTGGAAAAGCTAATATTTCAGTAGATTGGGATATATTAATGCTTTTAAGCTTTGAAGTTTATTTCTAGTAACAAAAGCAATTCTGTAACATCATGATAGATTATTATTTAGTTACAAATGAAATCCTATGAAAAGATAAGCAAAATATGCATTTAATTTCTTATACTCAAAAATCTTAATAAAAGTATTTTAATTAAATACAGTACAAGCAGCAATAGCCTGTGGAGGTCTAAACTGACTTTTAGACCTTTCCTAGTTGTGGGGTTCTGTTAGAGCCCTTTGGCACAGTGAAGAGGTGTGCCAGATGCAGAGCTTGCTGTAAGTTGAAACTAAATGAAAACACAGAGGTGGAGAGGCCTGGAAACTGGCAGGGCATGGCTCTGCCTTCCATCCACTGATAAGCAGATCTGGCCAGCTTCCCACTGGTAAGGATGATGCAAAAATCTGTTGCATCCTGGACTGCTGGCGCAACCGTAGCTGTGGGAGGCATTTAGCTTCAGTTATTATTTGCAATGCATCCTACCAGGCTTTGCTACATTCTTTCTGCCTGTCTCATCAATACTATTCCGTTAAAATCGACTGCTCTTATCATTTGTTAATGTTTAGAGCATTAGTAAATTGAAACTTTTGCCAAGCTTTTATTTTAGGTGTTTTAAAAGTTTGCACAACAGTGTGCTCCATCTAACCTAGTGTGCAACTGACATACAACACAGTGTATTATTATGAACCAGCTAATTTATTTGCAGCTAACAGGCAATACATAACATACTAATTCATAACAGATTTTCTCATCGTGAATTATCTGTAAACATTTTCCCAAACATATTAGCTATTCAAAAGTTTCAATCACATTTTAAGTAAATTTTATTTCTTACTGATTTGGGAGGTGCTATTTGTGAGACTAGTTGGGATGTGAAATTTAAGCTCTTTCAGTTGGGTTCGTTATTGGTTTTATTCCCTGATTGAATTGATACAACTTGTAAAATTGGATATTGCAAATGCTAGTGGTTACAAACTGCAGTAGGCAAAGCAATTCCCTGTTTCCTTACACAATTCTGTCAGGAAACCAGTTTGCCCAAGCGCTGGTAGAAAACAAACACAAACACGTGAATGTCATAGAAGTGAAGCTGGTAAACCACTGAAGTGAACACTTTTCAGTTTCTGCATCTTGGGAACAGAAATATATGAAAAATAAATGGCTGCATGTAAAGAAGTACACTATGGATAACGATAATCTGTTCTGAGCACTTTCCCAAATATGTTACCTTCCCAAGAACTTCTGCATATTTGTCCCTCTTCTGTCCTCCTCCTTCCAAGTAAACATTTACAAACTGCTTAATCCCCTCTCAGCATGTGCATGTAACTTCCACTGACGCTAATGGAATTACTTATGCTTAGTGCCAAGGAAATAGGACCTCTCTCAGGGTCAAATTAACTTCATGGGCATAAAGCCATGTAATTGACAGGTCCAGAAATCCACTGCTGCAATCCAGGACCGAAGTATTGGGGCTGTAGGCAATGTATAGCCTTTCAAGTCACTCCTCCAGTTGCTTGGCCTTAATTGCCTATCTGTAGCATTTCCATGGCTACCATTTGGCTGGTTTTCAGTTTTTTGATTAATTTTCCTGTCGCCTTTCTGGCTGTCAGATAGGAGTTTTTTCTGCTTTAAGAAGATGTAATGTATCCCATGATTAAAGACAGTAGGCTTCAAGAACGTGCACTTTGGTAAACTCAGAGAAATGGTAGGTAGCTTTCTGTAGGAAGCAGGTCCATGGCGAAGTGACATGAAGGCAGTTGACAGTTCTTTATAGAAACATTCACAAGGGCTGAAACGCTAACTTTACTAGTACAAAGAAAGGAAGTTTAACACAAGTCCAGTTTAACTAAACATGTGCTCTTCAGTGACCTAAAACTTGACGGATGTTGCCAAAACCTGAAACTGGGTCAAATTATTACGTATGAGTATAAAAGAATGGTATGGGCAAGTGGAGGTAAAATTTGAAGGACTTGGGCACAAAGTGGAATTCAACTCCCAGGAGAGAAAGCACTAAGGAAGGAAGGATGAGAAAAGGGCTTGCCCATTGCTTAATGGGTAGGTAAGAGACCGATAAATGCCTTGGCATTCTCAGAAAAATTTAACTTCTTGCTGCTTATTTTTCACTGGAGGTATTATTGGGCATTATGTGTTGTTATTAACATCCATGGCAAAGTCTGAGAAATGTGGGCGTTTATATAAAAATAAAGGAATAAAGAATACCTAGGTGAGTAGCGGTGTGGTGTGGTGGCTGGTTTGTGGGGTGTTTTTGGTGGCTTTTTTTTTTTTTTTTTTTTTAAACTAAGCATATTTAGCCAAGAGTAAGTAAGAACTGGCCATGCCGCTCAGCTGACAGCATCATCTATGAGAACTCTTGGAGAACTGGTGAGATTCCTAGCATACTAGCAGGTATAGAGCTGTGCTCACGCCGCTTACTTCAGCACATGACTTAAATGCCGAAGTTAGGACTGTAGGCCTCAAATAGCAAGTAGAGATGATTCAAGGCTCCTAGCAGAGGCAGGGGGGCTCCTCTGGCAGTGCCCTTCCGTATAAGAAATTCTCATTTAGGCATTTAATTGGTTTTCTGAGGGAAGTCTCTGAACACTGTCTCCTTGCTCAGCCATGCTTCTCTTTAAACCTTATTGACCCAGGCAACAATACACCAGTTAGTGAACTTTGGTTATTGCAAAAATACATGTTGCTCCTAAGCATCTGGAAGATAACAAAGACATATGTAACAGTCAATGTGACTTCTTCAAGAACGTAGTGTCAAACCTACCTGATTTTTTCAGTAACAGGATAAACACACCTTATAGGTAGTAGAGAAACAAGGTATGTCATACATAATGATTTTCACATACATTTAAGTAAAATTCTAGCTTTTAGTAAATATCTGAGTTTTGACATTCTTTCTTCAGATGTTCTGTGATAAACATGATTAAGATGAAATTACCAGAAAGGGGGTGGTGATGATCACTGAGAGAAAAAACATAATCAGATGGAAAGCCTAGAATCCTAATATAGGTAGCAAACTTGTGTTCTAAAGTGAGCAGTGAGAGTACAGTTTCAATGTAGAGGGATTTCGTGGGATACCTGCAGGACCTGACCTCAGTCTGATAACACTTGTCTTCACTGATGTCTTGGATGAAGGAATAGGAAGTACTTATTTAGTCTGCAGTTGTTACCTAGAGCTGCTAGCAGCAGCGATGATCTGCAAACACTTTAAATCATAGGGATAGAATTCAAAATTATATTGATAAATTGAGGAAATAAAATATATACCATTCACTAAAAGGAAATGCTAAACTTTATGATGCAAAGATTTTAAATACTTGGTGAGAAGATGATCTAGGAGAAAAAGCATCTTGGGGCCATGGCAGTTGGCAATGAGATGAATGTGAGTCATGTTAATACAAAAACAAGGATTGGATCATCATTCTGAGATGTGAAACAGGAGTCTTGAGTAAGCATGTGAGATCTGGAAACCTTGGTCTGAAAGGAAAAAGTGAAAGAATTTGAGTTTTTTTTTGATCAAGGTAATCCTAATGAGAGGGATATAACTGTCTAAATGTGACAGGTAGTGTTCCATGTGTTGCCTTGAGCTAGGACACGGAAATGGAAGAAAACCACAACATCCATTTTTCTGAGCCACGTATGAGCATGTTTGGACACTGTGGAAGGTCAAACAAAACCTCTTTTGGGTACAAGTAATGGCAACAGTTTCTTGAATTGATTTGGACATGCTTCCCAGTCCATGTAATGAGCCAGTTTGAGATGGTACTTATATTATTGATTAAAAACATTCCTTTCATAAAAAGAAAATATAGTGGTGTGCATATCTGCACTTTGTTCAACAGCTAATAAAGTTAGCATTAAGTTATGTACTGACATGTAACCTACTTATAAACGCTAACTCTGTTCATAATACTTCAAAAGTATCCAATCTTAATATTACAATTAATGCTAATACAGTAATCATGTTCTCTTTACGTAGCTACTGTGGCATCAGTGTAGGATGTAAGTGTAAACTGAATGTGTATCAGAAGGGTGTGTTTTGGCATGGGTTTGGGCTTTATTTTGCACAAAGCAAAAGTCTTAGACTTCTCTTCAAATTATGGCACAATGTGACTTGGGAGATGATGCTAGAGGAGCCTTCTATCTGTGTTTTCATTGTTTTCTGTGATGGTGATACATGATGAAGTCCTAAAGGCTGCTCTTGCATCTGAGCATTCTATTTGGCTTTAACATATTTCTCTTATGATATGTTTTCTAATTGCATATAATAATTTGTCTTATGAAATGTTGTGCTCAGATTATTTAGAATAGATGCAAACAGAAGTGATCTGGTTTGGGAGAAAGTGAGTATTTAACAAGATCTTTGGAACTGAATTACAAATATTTGCTCTTAGACATAAATTGGCGCTCTGGTTTACAACTGTGTAAAGCTTTGGAAAAGATTATATAAAGCTCAGGACTGCCAAATCATGGAATTCAAATGTGGAAAAAGCCAGTTAGATCATCCAGTCTTTCTGCTTGTATACAGTGAATCTCCGCAGTTTTTATTTTCTAGTCTTCTGCTTTGTTCTGTTACAAAAGTGAAAAGCTAGTGGGCTTCTGCAGTCTACCCAGTGAGATTGTTCTACGGCCTAACACACTTGGCTCTTGGGAAGTGACCATCATCATTCACGATGATGTGTATGTTCATTCTTTAACCTCACCCTAGTGTTTCTCATTGTTCCTTCACATTTCCAGTTAAGTGGATACAAGTTTTCTAGCCATAATTAGACCATCTTAAGTGGTCCTTTGCAATTATAGCATGATATCCCTTTGTATCAATGGAGAATCCATATGTATTTGCCTAGATTTTTGGTATTCTTTGTATCTCTTAAACTGACTGTCATGAGAGCGCTAAGCAGTCTTCAGCTTTGTATCACTGGAGAGTGCCTGGAACAGACTGGATAGGCGAATAGCAAACCTCAGCAGCAGTTTTCTCTTCCTGTCTCTGTTTGCCTCTTTTTTAGGACACCTGGGCATGGTATTGGATAGGATACCAGAATTTCTGTGGTTAAAAACTGGATGCCTGCATATGCCAAAGCTAGATGGAAGTCACAGACTGCAAATGTAGTAAGTTTATAAAAATGTGGGCAGATTTCTTTGTAAGCTCAGTTTTTGAACCACTAAGAAGGCTGATCAGGGAATAGCTGTTGGTGTATGAAGTGAAGTCTGTTCCTCCTTTGTGTAAGAAAGGTGTGGTTTCTGGCAAGTGGAGTGCTCGATAATCAGTATGCCTCTAAAATCAAATTTTTGTATTTACTGAGCCTCCTGAGTATTATAAGCAGTAAGAGACAGCTTTTTGATGACAGCTGGGTGATAGTGATCAAAAGAAAGCTGAAGCAGTGCTGTCTAGAAAGATGGGTCACTGCATCCAATCTGTATTTGTTCAGTGGTTATGAAACTGATACATCTGGAAGTTACTTGAATGTGTTAAGTGGAAGGGTTAAAAGAATATGAGCTATAAGCTTAAGGGAGGATTGTAGAATAAAACCAAGTTTTTTAATTCTGTTGAATGCTTATGAAATGAAAAACCTTAGACCCATGCCTTTAGATTCTAGTCCTGCACTTGGATACTCTCTGAAACTCCCTCTACTTCTGCGAAGCCTGAGAAACATGGGCAGGGATTCAGAGAATGGTGTATGTCTTCATGGAAGGCTAGGGCCTGAGCTGTTTTAGCCATCATTCTAAAGAACTTTTACCAATAGCTATCATCGGAATTTGCTTTGTCTTTCAAAATTATCATGATTCCTTTACTTTAGTGGTGCCTTTTGTAGAATATCTCAGTGGCTTGATCACCAAATGTTCTACAGAAATCTAGAAACAAAACTTTATTTGAACTTTTGGTAGAAGCGACAATATTTTCATGATTTGCCCTATAGGCGATTTTGATGCTGTCCTTCTATACCTTTAATTATATAGAATACCCACTGATACAGAAGGTGTGGCTCGGCAGAGGCAGTGAAAGCAAAGCACTAGGTCAGCCATTGTCTTGGGTAACTGATGGATTTTACTCACTGTGGGCTGGATTGTGGTTGTTACATCAGTTGTATTTTCCTGACACTGGTCTCGCAACACAATAGTGTAAACAAAGAGCTGTAGCTGTATTTATCTGGAGAGGAAAGAATGAAGTGAAGCATAGTGCCATCAGTGATAGTTGCAATTGGTAATAATAGTCATAGGGTGTGTGTGGGAGATAGTCTGACACACTCACTTCTGTATGTCTAGGGCTGACAGTCTGCAAGGTGTAGCACGTTCACTGGCCTCTCGGTACAGCATCAGTAGGGAAGGAGAGCTCCCTGCACCTTTGCCTCTTGTATGAGGCGCTGAAACCCTGAACAGAACATGGACCTTTGGTTCCTCTTTTTGTGAGATGAATTATTATATAAATAGCAGCTGCATATAAACAAAACAACCATTTTTGTTTCAGTTGCATTCAAGCAAAAGGGAAGGAAAAAAAAAACCCAAACCAAACACGTTTCTGCAGTTAAAACAGAAACATAAAGGCATTATTTTCAGTTCCTGTCTTCTACGGACAAATTCTAGAAAAGCAATGAAAATGTTAAAAGGGTGAGAGATACTGTTTTTACTTGTAGGAGACAAGGACTCTGTAGAGAGGTGAAGTGGGCATTCTTACAGGCAAGGTGGAGAAATAAGGCAGCAAGTGAAGAGTTGTGGAATGATCAAGGGGTTTTTTGTTTGATTTGACTCTGTGTGTGTGTGTGTGTATATATATATAAAGCAACTGGCAGAAAAGAGACTAGGAAAAAGATGTGGAAGAGGCAATGTCTGCAGCTATAGACTAAACATTCTTTCTGCCCTCGTGGCATCATGCACATGTAGAAGTAATTTAAAAAAACATTAATTTGAAGTTTCTGTAATTGTAACAACAAGTTATGAGTAACAGGTGAGTGTACACATATTACTATAATGATAATATGCCCAGATAATTTCTTATACTGTATATTAAAAAAAACCCAAACCAACAACCAAAACACACTGAACTTTATGTGATTATTTGGAATGTGATAAAGGTTAGTCCATTAAACAGCACGTTATTATTTGTTCTGTTAAGAGAATAAACCTGTTGAACTGGAAGAAAGCAAATTTGTTCTTACTTATTTATGTGATGGAGCTGTCTTAAATTAGTAGCCAAAGAGACTCGGCCTTTTAAAGGAATGAATTTACTGATGAAAAATGATGTGTGTTTGTTTCCTCTATGCCATGTTAACTTTATGAGTTAAATTGATTTCTTAGAATACGAGCAAGCTATGGTTAGAAGAAACATTTCTTTTCCCTCTGTTTTGGAAGGTGCCAAATGCTGCAGTGCTACTCGGGGATCTACAATGGTAGTTCATGTAACTAAAATCGTAGTACCAGAATCAGTTGTTAGATTATTTTGGTTTTAATTAGAAATAATTTACTTTACCCTCTTCTTGAAAAATAATTGTCTTTTACAAAAAGGACAAGTACCATGTTGCCGGTTTTCTCATGTCCCATACCTTGCGTATGTGCATTTTTTTTTTTTCTTGTTTAGCATTGAAGCCTGGAGCATAACATCATGTGCTAAATAGTGTCCAGTGTGAACAGTGGCATTTTGCATGTTTTTTTTGCAGTATCCATTTAAAAGATTACATGGAATACAGGGCTGTAGGCAAATAGGTCTTATTTTACTTAATTTATTTTGCAACAAATCAAGGATGTAAGGGAAATATGAGTTGTGCGGATTCTCCTGACTATATCTGTGAAACCCCACTGACAGCACTGGGATGCTATCAGTGGGATTGCAGAGGTGTAATTTGAGTATACTTAAGAAGTTGAATAGATGAAGCCAATAATGTCCCAGTGGTCCTTTGAATTTGGCCCCATGAAATTAATTTCCACCTCAGCTTGTACACAGCATAAATTAATTCATACAGACCCAGTACTGCTCTTCTATAATCTGTGTAATTGCTTGTTTATTCCAGCACCTGGTAGGTCTCTTTATCTCTGAACTTTTGTGCTCTGCAATATTAGCTTGTCTAAAGCTGTAAAATTAAAAGTTACTTAAGGATTTTATTGAGCTGAAGCAATTGTGTTTTCCAGCCATAGAGGGTTTGTTTACTTAGCAGTGATTCAACCCCACCCAGTTGTAAGGCCAGCCCAAGCTGTTATCACACAATAGGACTTGGTGTTTGACCATAACTGCACGTCTCACTCAACAGGCAATCAGCATTTTAATTAGTGATTAAACGAAAGTCATTGTACTCTAGCTGCTTTATCACAATAGCCTAATAATTTTGTGTTGAATAAATAGATAATGCAAAAGGGAAACCTCCCCTCATAATGTTGTTGTCATTAAGGGCTCTTTTACTCATTTGTGTACGTATTAAAACACATGACATGAATAGAGGTAATTATAATTACTACAGGTTTTTTGGCAGATTAGCTGACATTTTTTTCGTTGTAAACCTTTTCCTTTATAATGCCACTCCAAAATGAATGCAGTATTTAAAAGTTCAGATAAAGGTAAGTAGTGGTGGCTCTGGCTCACCAAGGTGCGTGGATGTGAATGATTGATTTGCTGTGTGCATCACTGGAACTGGGTAACTTGCATCATGACTGTGATGTACTATGTAATTGATGCAAGCCCTTTCATAGCATTCTGAGATTGAAATCAATATTTATTTGGAGTGCAACAAATGTAATAAGCTGCATTTCTTGTGTAAGCATTGGTCTAGCTCCATTTTTAGTTCAGCTTTGTAGAAGATCATTC
The DNA here is from genome assembly GCA_034782735.1 of Sagittarius serpentarius. Classification (NCBI taxonomy): domain Eukaryota; kingdom Metazoa; phylum Chordata; class Aves; order Accipitriformes; family Sagittariidae; genus Sagittarius; species Sagittarius serpentarius. Next base: position 6,791,276 of record JAVKLA010000031.1, on the reverse strand, counting down.
AGAAGCAACTGATACATGTTTTGGTGTGGTTAAAGAATTAGTTAAGAGGATACAAACAAGATATAGAAAACAATCCAATGTGAAGCTATGAGTGCACAGAGTTAACATTCTTTTTATTATGAAAGGATCGACACTTCATTCATAATTTTGTTTACTACTACAAATATTCATCTGCGTATCCCATAGATGGGAATTGTGTGTCACTAAGCTTTACTATACTTTTATCTATACTAAAAGTGAATGTCAGTTGCTAAAACATGTAATAGTTTGGAGACAATTAAGAAAATCTTGCCTTCTGTGTACTCAAGAGATTACCCCCCCCCCCCCAAAGTAAACAGGTTATTGCAAAACCGTAGTGCTGTAAATACAAAATTTCTTTTATTTACAGCAAGGGTGCACCTTTGATGCTTGGGAAGACTTATTGAGAGTTTTCTGTTTCTTTGTTTTTTTCTTTTGAACAAAACCACTCTAACTTGTAATGAACTCAACCATTTCTAACTCAGAAATTATAGGGCATGGTAGCTAAAGGGACCTGTCAAATGGATTATTTTGGGTACTTCGCAAAGAATTTATACACCCAGTTTTGATTACTTAGAACAGGGAGTTTTGAGTACAGTGCTGATTGTCATCAGTGCTTGCTTTGTGAATCTTTATGCTCAGGTATTAAGGTTCAGAGAGCTGTGAGGGCGGGGACTTCTTGCGGTCCTATTGCTTCATGATGTGCTTTTGAAGCATTACAGTTCTTGGTTTTAAGAGTCAACACCCACTCCATGCTCTCTTGATACACTCTTAGTAATCCTCTCTGCTGGCAACTTTGGCATGTTGAAACAACAAGCTCACCCACACCGACTTGATAAAAGGAGCTCTGAACTAGAGGCAGTGGTAATTTGCCACTAGATTTTTAGAAGTGATGTTAAGCCATTTTGCATGTTATGTGCTTGAAGGTGTCGGAAGCATTATGCGAACCATGTAAGGGACAGCTTTCATGCACGGGTGAAGTCCATAGAGGCATTTAGACTCTTTTTGGTGCTGAAGTAGCAGTTAACTACTATTGAATTTTTTTTTTTTTCCCAAAGGTGATTGTTACTGGGATTGTGAGACTTGAATTGCTAACACGTATGTTGCTCTATAGGCTTTTTGAAGTACCCATGCAAATACCTTAAATGCTCGGAGCAGAGGGGAAATTAAATATATGATGGAAAGATTGGATGGCCAGCATAAGGAATGTGAACAGTAATGGAGACAGATCAGGCACACAGATTCTAGTTAGACTGGAGATGGAAAGGGAGGTTGTTAACTCCACCTATATAGATTTAGAAATGTTGGCTTTCATTTACAGACTCTTTTTCTCTCAGTGACTGGAAGTCTTTCAGAACTTCCCTTCAGTATGGAGAGAGCCTAGACTGCCTTCCTATTTTGTTCCATGGTAACATGCAATTTTAATTCATGTGTAAATAAATAATATGCTCTGAGTTGTGCTTTATTCTGTATAGTAGGATTTTTCAGGGAACAAAAAAAGTTTATCAAATCTGAGAGTTTTTTTTTTTAACCTGCTTGTCTTTGAAACTTAAATAACATTTAGAATGTATTTGTAATATATAACTTAATAGGAAAAACATATCTGGAATGGATGAGGTACCAGTGCTAGAAGTTGCTAAGAGAGCCAGAATCCCTCTTCCTCCCAGGTTTGTATTCCCAACAACTGACTTGTCTTGGTAAATGCCAAGCCCTCGTGTAGGGTGCTCCCGTAACTACTGTACTGTGGAAATGTTACATCCATATAACCATATCTAACAATATTCATGAGGTAAGTCACATAGCAGTATATTGAGTGATTGGTAGTTCATATAGCAATGCCTTACAGCTGCCCAATACAGAAAATTTTGGGTACAAATCTGAGCCTCAGTTGTCATTTCTAACAAAACTAGGTCAATCAAAAGATACCAGCGTTACAGATACAGACACCAGCTCATGTACGGAAGTATGCGCATCCTAACCCAAACTCTTATTTTGCTTCTTTCACATGTCTTCCTAGCTGTTCTCTGTCAGGTTGGACCAGAAGTCCGCAGGAGTGCCAGTGCCAGAGAGCTCTCGGTTTCTTGGCCGCTAGCCTCCAGCGTGGCCTCCAGGCCTGCTCTGATCTGGTCTCTATCAGAGCTACGGACCATCATTGACAAGAAGCAATCTGGAGGTTTCAGATCTACCCATGGTAGTTATTCCAGCTGTAAATGTTAGGAGGCCAAAACTGGTTTGGGGGAGCTGAGGCACAATGTTAGCTTTACTCTTGAATTCAAAGGTAGCCTCTGACATCACTTTTGGAACATACCTCTTTCAGTACAAAAAGCTAGCCCATCTCCACACCCAACCGCGCCCATCTCCTCTTATGTGTTGTGTTTTAGCCTGGTTTTTAAGTTAGCTGTACTTTTTCAGATTGCTAGCAAAAACATTTTTCTTCCTTCTGCTGCTGGGGATGTTAGTGTTGCCAGCTGTTTACAATCATACCTTTTTTTCCGAAGGTATTAGAACAATGCTCTGTGAGACCTGATCAATTTCTATGCACTTGGAGTGGCAGGTGAGTTAAGGCATTTTTTTAATGAGAGGATTCACAGGGGGAATGATGTTGGCCTGTTTTGGTACAATGGCAAATCTCCATTTCTTGCTGGAAAAAGAACTGGAAGAATAGAAAAAAAAAAAATACTTCAAGTTATGTACAGAAGGACAAAACTAGACTTGAAGTCAGTCTTAATAATTTTATGGTTGCTGTCCATCTTATCTCTGTTCCTCTTGCACACTACAGAGAAAATCCCAAGAAAAGAGAAGTCAATTCTCATGTGAATGACACTCAAATGTGAAGTGCAGTTGTATGTTGGGCTTTTACATTGTCCTTGTTAGTCAAACAGAGATGGGCGGAGATTTTTTCCTGTGTAATGACGGGGGTGTGTCACTGTAGTCACTACTACCACCGTAAAAGTGTAATTCTAAAATGCACAATACCAAACGGCACTAAAACTATGTGGTGCTACTGTGATTCCTGTAATATCTGTGATAGCAGTTGGGTGCTCTGTTGTGCCTGGTTCCATCAGCCGTGCTGTGTCTCTGTCTTCCCAGTGGTGCCTTTTGCTGAAGCACTGCCCTGTGGGCGGTGAGGGTCAGGAGGGAAAGGAGTAAGGGAAGAGCACTGCAAGGAGAGGTGGGCCTTTATTCCAAACTAGGAGGACAGAGCTGTCCTGGAAGTAGATAACACTGAGGACATAGATCCTGTATGCTTAAAAGTGAGAGACAGGAGGTTGCGGAAGGAAATGGGGGCAGCGCCTTTGTGCTGTGCACCGCTGTGATGAAGACTCGCAGGGCAGGCACACATCCTGTATAGGTGATGCATAGGTCACCGTTCCAGAACCACCATACTGAGCTGGGAAGTCGAAGGGTGAAAGATCCTGCTAGGATGTGTGGTCCCCTGAGTCTCCACTGACTTTTTTTCCCCAGCCCAGTAAATTATAATATGACAACTGTTCTTTTCAGTTGGTAGTTCATTTTCATATTGCTTTAAGGCTAAGAAATATCTCTGTGCTGCAGAAAGCAGCTGCCCATCTGGGAGAGGTTTTAGTGTTGGTGGATTTACTTGCAGTCCAAGGCTCGGTTATCTTCCTCATGAACAGTGTGACAAGTTTGTGGGGTTTTTTTGTGGGGTGTGGGGTTTTTTTTGGTGTTTTTGGTTTTGTGTGTGGTGTGTTTTTTTTTTTTTTTTTTTTTTTTTTTTTTTTTTTGTTTTTAAATAAACTGAA
>JAVKLA010000031.1:6759973-6772335 GCA_034782735.1 Sagittarius serpentarius | reverse complement strand
GGTTGTTTTTGTTTTTTTCCCCCCCCCCCCCCCCCCCCCCTTCTGATATCAGGGAATGAAACCTTCAGCCCTGTACAGACCTCTTAGATTATGGACTGAAGATTGATTGCATTTAGCCCTATGGGTCTGGTTCTGCTACTGACTCTATTCTCTGCCAAAACAATGGCAAAATGAGGATCTAAGCATTTGAAAAATACTTTGCTTACCCAGTAACAGTATGAGTAAGACTAACTTAAAAACATTTTTTGTCTACTTTACGATAAAGCATTCACATGTTATTTGAAAATAAAAAAAATTGCTTAGAACTTAAATGTATAGAAGAAGTGAGGATGACTCCTATGCTTGAAAGTAGTGCCTTTCTAATCTACTAGAAATTTGTTATTAAATATTAGTTAGAATGAGGAAAAAATGGTGTGATATTTCTGACTGTCAAAAGTTTCTGAAAATGTGTCCCCCATTAGATAATTTTTTTGAGGAAAATTTAATACACTTACGAGCCTTTAAAAAAGGGAACAAGATATGGAAGAAGTTCACTTCTGCTTAGTTTGGTAGAGATTAGAAGAAACTGTGAGGGACTTCTGAGGCACCTCGCTGAGCTAACAGGCAGCATAATGGCAAATGATTCATTGCTGACAGATGAAACATAGTGCACATTGGAAAAAACAATTTGAACTACTCGTACACATTGCTGGATTCTAAATTAACTATAACCTAGAGGAAATATGCCTGGATGTCACTGTGGGCAGCTCAGTGAAAATCTTTGCTTTAGTGTGCAACACTAAACATAAAAGCAAACAAAATGTTAAGCTATATTGAGGGATGGGGTAGAAAATAGTATTGAAAATACATCTAATGATACTGTAGCGTGAGCATTACAACAAATATTTTGTGGTATATAGATCGATGGTATGACATCACTTGAATAATGCGTTCAGTTCTGATCACTGAGAAAGATAGAGTAAGAATAGAACCAGTCTGAAGCAACAAAAATTATTTGTGTTTAACATGAAAAGGCTGAAGAAACTGGGTAAATATCAAGAGAAGTAAGATGAGAAATAAACAACATAAAGTGCTAACAGAGATATACACTGGATGTTCCTATTCACTATGCTTATAATGGGAGATGCAAGTGGATATAAAATAAAATTAGAAGTTGACAGTTGAAGAATACAAAAATGTACTCAACCTCCCTCCCTACGCTATATGATTAATTATTGAATTTCATTGCCCTCTACATCCTTGATATAAAAAATGTAGAAAGATTCAGAAAGGATTTGACATTTGTTGAAGTATTGAGGACATTCACCATTTCAGCAGGGGATGGACCAAGGGCTGAGAATTCAAGACCTCACTTCACTTCTGTCTGATACTGACCTGCTCTGTGACCTTGGGCTTCACCAGAGTCTTTCTCAGTTGTAGGTGTTTTTAGTTGTAAAGGACCCAGGACAAGACTTACAAGTTAAGCAGTTGAATAGTTTTGTAAGCAGGTGCTAAGCTTCCTATTTAATCCATATGAAGTTAGGTTCTTAAGTAAGAATTAACTGTCCTAGTGTTTTGTGTATCTTATCTCCTAGACAGAGGTCCCTGATGATCTCTGTAAACAGTATTAAATTTTGGAAAAGTTGAAAAGAAAAAAGTGATAGAACTATGTAAAGGTAGATATGAGCCAGCTACTAACTGGTTGGACTTCTGTAATAATCTTAACCTCCGGGCAGGTGTTTTTTCAAAGCTGTTCATACTTTATGTGCTTATGAAATGCAGCAAACCATCAGACCCAAATGGCATAATCAATATGGATAATTGCTGTAGTCTGAGCTGCTTTATAATATCAGTGCAGTGGGGGTGAGGTGGGGAACAAAACAAAGACCAGATATACAGGTTAGTTTATATAATAGTCTAGTGCCCTGGAAATGGCTTTAAGTCCTTCTAGCTACATGAGAGAACTATCAATTTTGTTAGAAGGAGTTTCCCCAGCAGAGGCCAACGCTGAGTTTTATGATGAGAGGGGACTTACAGATGCAAGTCAGCCAGCGCCTTATTACTTTTCTGTTCAGGTATCCTGTTGACCCTGCACTAAGGATTGGGGATATGTGTATCGGACTCTGTGGTTTAGGCAGCAGGCGAACACACACATGGGCCATAAGGGACACTTATCTCTAGAAACAGAGGTCTGTATTGATGGTATTCTATCACGTGTTTCAGTGGTGCCTCTGAGCGGTTGCCTGTTCTTTTCTGCCTACCCTGATGTTCTTCAGATCTTGACCTGATTCTTCTGTTTTAGAGGATATTGTAACGCTTCTGCATCCTGCTTGGAAATCTGATGGTACAGAAAACACATTAAAGTATTTTTTTTTTTTTCTCCTGACTGGTATACAGACTAGGGATAGAAATGAGTGGTGATTCTAGTAGTGTCCTAGCTGCTTTAGCCCCTTCTGTTCTTCAAGGGATGTCAGAGATACTCAAAGTGTCAGGCAAAAGGCCCAGGTAGATTATCTTCCCTTTGTCTCTCGGCGTTGGTCAAATCATATGTTCCTCTTTGACTTATTATCATTCAAGCTGCTGTCATGTGGTGGGAAGTAATCTTGTACCAGATCCTGTGTTTTAGCTTTAAAATGCTTCTGAAAAAGAAAGTTTGAATGTAACTACTCCATTAAAGTTACTCGTGTGTAGCTTAAAAAAAAAAACCCAACCAAAACTGATAGAACCTCATTCTGAAGTTGTTTATCTATACACAAAAATGAGAGAAATAAGAAAGTAGGGATACATAGAAGGCTGAAGTAATATATGGGAAAAACTGGCCAATGGTCAAAGCCAAGAAGAAACAGACAAGTTTTAATTTGGAAATTTTAAGTACATCTGAGTTTCTGTAATCCCTTCATTTCCAGGGCGGATGTCATTCAAGTTTTGGCTATGAGGTGGAAATTTGGTTTTCTTTCCTTACGTTAAAATTTTGAAATGTATATAGTCACAAAATAGAAAAGGCTAATAAAATGATTTCATGTTAGTAAAAAAAAATTCATAGTAATTAGAAACCTTAAACCAGATTCATATAGCTTCACTGACACCCAACTGTCTCTGAAAACTGAGGCCTAAGTCTCTCTGAATCTGGGCCCTCACACTCTTCATCCTTACGTTTTCAATGAAAAAAAAAAACCCCTTGTCCTCTGGAACAAATGTTACCATGCTGATATTCACAGGGTAAGAACAGAGGAGAAAAGCTGTTCAGAACAAATTTCTCAGTTCTGAAGGAGGAAGCTGTACTTCATGCTACTTTTACTGATTAGGAAGTGAATCCCTAAACACAAGAGCTTTCCTACACAGAAAAGGCTTTCCAACACCAAGCCTGTGTTACTACTATGAGCTTGAAAAACTACACTGATCTGTGCAGGTGTGGAAAAGAAGCAGAAATCAGTGGTGTGTAAGAATCACAGGGTTAAACATAGCATCTTGATCTCTGCCAAGAATTATCTGGGAATTCTTAGAAGATGGGAACAAAGTTAAAGAAAAGAAAGGTACATCTTGCACAATTTCTGACTTATTTTCCAGTATTTCATGGGAAAAACATTTCAGTGTCTAGAAATTAAATGACCAGATTTAACTCTAAGCACCAGATCTGAACCTATCACAGTTATGTAGCCAAAATGAGGTGGGGGGGGTGTGAAGTTATTCACTGCAGCCTACAAAGTCTCCCCCCAAAAATGCTCTAGAACCCAGTAGAAACTTCAAGTTGCTGTCTTGAGTAAGGAAGGTCAGCTAACTCCTGTCTGTGAAGTCTGCAGTTGCAACACTTGATGGTTTTCCCTGTTGTCCGTGTTGTGTTCAGTGAGCTCTCATCCATACTGGGACAACAGCCTGAGACCCAGCTTTGTCTTAGAGCAACAGCATACATATAATGCTGAGCGTCATTTGCTCCATAGCTGTTTCTGGCCCATCCGAATACAAATTATGGCAAAATGCTATTCTTTATCCCTCTCATAAGAGGGAAAGTTCAAAATAGTTGAATAACCACCGCAGATTGTCTCCATGGTCTTCTAAGGAGAAAAAGAAAGCAGCCCCTCAAGCTCATCTGACTTGCCTTGCTAGATTCTGCTGACAGCAAAACAGTGGGTTGGATGCAGGGGTAAAGGCAACCAACCCAATTGGTTGGATGTCTGATCTGTCGGTCTTGTGAGAAAGACAACAGTCCTCTTTTTTTAAAGAGGAGTAATGCTGCTACAAAAATTATATGGACAAGTTGTTTAACATCATGGTGATATGCAACGTATATTTAAAAAGAACAAGAGTAGTAGTCTGGTTCCTAACATCATCTAAATACAGATGTTGCCAAATATCAGGATTTTCAATCACAATGAGAAATCAGGCCTATGTATTAGGCTGCCACCTTTTGAACTTGCGTCTGTGGTAAATAGGATGGGTATATGGGACTAAAAAGTTAATTTTTTTTCGAAACTTATTTTTCTGTGTTGAAACCCTATTTTTACTAAGTGTACAGGCTTCTGCTGAAATTTAAATGGCTAATACCAATGAGAAGAATGTATGTCTGTGGTTCTTGGGTGCCCTTGATATATGCTTTGCTTACGTACCTAATTCACCTGAAATAACTTTACTGTCATTCTTTGAAGACTACAGAGTTAAATGGACAAAATCTTATTTTGCTGATTGTCTTTCTATGACGTTCTATAAACTCTCATGAAATTCCGTTGTCGAAAGTGTTTAATGAAGTAACAAGTTCTCTCTGACTATTTGAAAGCCAGGGACCAAACAATACAAAAAACATTAATGCTGGGACAGTCTTATTTCACCATCCACTCCAAATAGATATATTGGCTATAATCTCCATCTTCTGTAGAGAGCTGTGACTTTTTTAACACTAAAGAATTAGTAAATCTTAAGTTTGGATGCTGAAACATTAGGCACATATATAAACAGAGTTAATTTTGAAGAAAGTCACCTTGGAATTGCTGTTAAAATATTATTACACCTTAAGATTATATATTTTCTGAAGAAAAATCAGATCTCTACAGAAAACATTACTGCTTAGAATTCTCCCTCTTGGCAGGATGCATATAGGGTAGTAATTTTAAGGCTTCATGTCTATATTTAGAACTGTAATTCTAGGAACTGTCCTAATTCTGTGCAAGACATGCCAGTCAAGGTACTATGTGGCATTTTTGACTGCCACAAAAAAGGGCATTTTTCTAAGAGCCTTATTGTATCCATTCACATAGGACATACTGGAATTATAAAGTCTTTACCTATGTCAGCCTTAACTCTGAATTTTCTTGCTTTCCAAGATTGTTAGCTATTTGCATTGCTTCACTTAAGTTGTTTGGTTTGGTTTTTTGTTTTGTTTTGGTGTTGGTTTTTTTTGTTTGTTTGTTTAATATCTTACTTATCAGAGAAAAGCAGGGTCCAGTTAGTTAAGGTTTCAGTTGTACGTGGAACACGACTTCCTAAGCTTGTCATGCATCAAACTGTTATGGCTGGCAATTGTTTAAAAAAATTCATTTTGTTATGAACTAGCCTGTTTTCAACTGGGCTGTTCAGAGATGGATTGCTTTCTGGAGTTTTTGACAGGTGTAATTGTTAAGGCGTCATCTGTTCTTGTTTGCACAAAATACATTTTAGCCAACTGTAGGACTTGCCCGCTAATCTTTCTCACATCATTCCATTCTTTGCTTGCCACTAGACAAATCCCCTGTTATTTGACCAGATGGTGGAAAATCCATTCTCATGATAAGTTGCTTCTAGTTTGCATTTAGATTACCTGCAAAAATGGAACAATTTACTACTCTGCCTCTAACCATCTCTTTCCTCCTTTTTTCCCTTAGTTTGACTTCTTGTAACTAATTATTTAAATTCTGCCCTGTGAGTTAAAATTAGTCATAGCTTACATGTTCCACATGTATGTAAATGCACTTAAGTTCCACCTCAAGTTTCATGATGAATCCATCTAGAGTTTAGTGACACATAAAGATAGGAAGATGAGCTGTCTGATGTGCAAACATAGCCGCTTATAATCCTTTCACATCTGAGGTGATACTTTTGAACTTTTTAGGGAAAGTATGTCAGCCTCTAAAAACCAAGGTCAGGTGTGAGAGTGCACCCAGCATCATCATCTTATAGCACGCGCCTCAAGGAACAGAGGATACAAATATTAAGTGAAATACCATGTTTCATGAAGTGTTGGTAGGCATTTTGTCTGCTATGTTTCTAGCTTCTTTGGAAAATAACCTTCTGTACTACAGTTAGATAGTTATAATCTAAAATTTGGTGTTGCCTTTGTTATCATGAAGTGGCAACTTTTACTCTGTGTAAAAGCTTATATGAGAGTAGATGTGTTTGTTTCTCAAACTGGTCAAAACTCAGCTAAAATTGGGGTGAGCTAACCACTGCAAATTGATCAGCCTCAAATACTCTTCAGTGTTCTAATTTTTAATACAGAGAAAAATACAAGAAATCAATTTCAAAGCATAAAATAGAACAAGAATATACAGTACCCAGAGTAAATAGCTAATATACAGTTTTATCTTGAGCTAAATCAATTTTCTATGTGGAACCTGAGAGATACTCTGTCTGCTGACATAATGTACTAAAAACAAGTTAGCAAAATTAATTCGGTGAAGATTGAGATTATTTTTTTAGAGGGGGAAAAAAAACCCCAAACAACCAAGACTGACTGTCTTGGTAAACACTTTTTTTTGATCCTAACCAGTAATTCTTGCTACTTATTTTTATTTTCTGGGTTTGTTTTTTGTTTGGGTTCTTTTTTGGTGAAGAATGCTGAATAAGCTGTTCTGTGAGGCAGTCTTTATTTCTGACCCACAGCCTCATAGTTATCAGATGATAATTAATTGTAAATGTAAATCTATTAAATGACAGCTAAAGTACATAGGGCATAGGACAGAGGGCAAACAGGTGTGATGGTGTTAGGCAGCTTCTAAATACGTAAAATACAAACATAGTCTTTATTCAGCATAAAAGTCCGTTTATGAAAATACACTTACCATGCTAAAATGAACCTTAACAATAAGAGACAAACATCATACAAGGAAATACAGGATTATTTTTTTTCCCCAAAGCATTGCTCTAGGTGGTAGCTGCATAGTTAAAAACCTGGTGTGCACTTCAAAATGTATTCCATGGTGTCTCAGGACTGTTTGCGTTTTCAGGTTAAGCACGATAGGCCCGGTTCTGTGCTAATTTAGATGCCGTGCAATCTCGATGAAGTCAGTGGGATTTTAAGAGATTTACCTTGATGTCTTATTTGGCTCAGTGTTTTGGGATATGATTTATTTTTTTATTATTATTATTTCTGTTGAAGCAGAGGGGGAATGTTAGTGAGCGTTGGGTAAGGGCTGGGTCCAGGAAAGGTCATAGGATCTTGGCTTCTGAAGTGGAATCCAGCCCTATACAGTGCAAAGGAAGACTTTTTTTTTTGCCCCTCAAACTGGGTTCCACAGTAGCTGCTATGTTATGTATAGAGCCTCATGTATTGCTTAGTTTAAAAACAAAACGCAGCAAAAACCACACACCCCATGCTCCCCACCCTCCAACAACAACAAAAAAATAATTCCATATTCTGTTCTCTTACCCATCCTTGGTTGTGGCATCTAATTCTAGCTAAATATAAAGTATGATTGTGATTCATAGTCCAAAACTCTGATCTGGATTTGAGTCACAGAACAGTTGAGGTTGGAAGGGACCTCTTGTCCAGCCCCTCTGGGTCGGAGAAGGAAGGTTGCCCGGAGTGGGTCTCCCAGGAGCGTGTCCAGGTGGGTTTTGACTGTCTCCATGGGTGGGGACACCACAACCTCTCTGGGCAGCCTGTGCCAGCGCTCCATCCCCCTTGCAGTAAAAAAGGTGTTTCCTGATGTTCAGACGGAACTTCCTGGTGTTTCAGTTTCTGTCATCTATTTGAAAAAAGAGCAAGCACTGCCCTTATAAAAACTAAAACAAACAAAAGCTAGCTGACAAGTATTCTGTGCTAGCTTGGTGCAGTGAATAATTATTTAGGACCTATTCCACAGCAAGGGTGTTCGAACCCACATCTTCCACTTCCCAGAAGAATGCCGCAACTACTTCAGAATAAAGGTTTTCTGGAGTGAGCCATATTCTACTCCACTTGTTTAACTACTCAAGTAATAGCAATAATCAGTATTACTATTCAAGCTTCATTTGGCCAGAGAACCGGTGGAAGAAAGAGCATAATTCTGAAGCCCTGTGATGAGGGCACTCATCTGGGAAGGATTCTGATAGTTTTTGCAAGGACTGCTTATGCGGTTTTGAATGACTCTTAATATAACGTGCTCTCACTGGCTCCCTTTCTTTCATCCAATGAATCCTAATTTTCTTTTTTAATAGTACTATTGTTTTAGCAGGAGGAGTTAATATGTCCCTCACTTCAGAGTAGTTATCAAGGAGCCTGTGGTAATCTTTGGAGCTGGGGGTGGGTGTGTGTATGTTTGAACCTCCTCTGGCTGAGAGGCATGGAGAACCTAGTTCTCCCATGCTTTTGCCGAAGCTGTGTAAAAACGGGCATCTCTTCTAGTCTTTTAAAAAAAAAAAAAAAGAGAGAGAGAGAGAGTGCGAGAGCCGGGGGGGGAGTTAAAGTGGGAGCATGGGTCATCCAATGTGACAGTGCACTGGAGATTATGAGGCTTGAATTCACTTTGTAGGCATTTCTGGGTGACCCAGAGTAAAGTGTTTGTGTCTCAGGCACAAACACCATAGAAGAAACTCTCTTCTTCTGGATTTGTTTTTTAGCAGATAGCACTGCACTTGTGTTGCAAATCCCATTTTAACATACTTGGCTTTCCTTGTACGCTGTGTATGGTGCTTAGGCATCAAACTTAAAGGCCCTGGGTATCACAATAAATAAGTCTCTCTGCCTTAATTGGTGAATGCAGGAATATCCCAGGATTTGGAGGTGTTTGGTCCTGCCTTCATCATGTAGCTCTCTCTTCCCTCCTGCATGTCGGTTCCCATGGGCCAAAAACAGTGCTGAGGCATGCTCAGACCAGGTTTCCAATTTAAAGGAGCAAGTGACGAGGACTGTTAAGACATGAAATAGTGTGCGCTTGCCATTCTGTGTAGGTGCAGTCTTACTGAGGAAGGCCCTCGGTTTCCACAGTAGATAACTTTCCGTATTCTTGTAAAGTTTGTTGTTGGATAATGATACTTTTTTTTTTTTCCTCAAACCTCCAGTCTCAAGTTACTGTTGAAAAAATTGTGATTTTAAAAAAACGAGACTAGCTTAGAGCTATATAGGTGTAATATTATAAAAATAATAATTAAAAAAAATTCTATATTGACAAGAGTATTTTTTCAAAAAAAAATTCACAGCCTAAAATTCTACATTTGAAAAATGTGTAAAATTTCTCAAATAATTTATACTTATTCTAGTGAACTACCATTATATTAAAAGGGGGGAAGAAAGTATTAATTTATGGAAGATACAAAAGCATCGAAAATGTGTTTTTATTCCAGAGAAGGGGGGGGGGGGCGGGGGAGAAAATTGGTGGGTACTGTTTTGTGTGCAATTCCCAAGTATATTTAAAAAACAACATTGAATTTTTATAGCCAAATTATATTTTCTGCTAACAGGGAGTTGGGGAGGGATGAATAATAGAATGATTGACAAATCTTTTAGGGCCTGATTTTACAAGATGCTGCGCACCTCCTGATTGCTGCCAATCACTTTCATTTTCTTTCAGTTGATCCGAGAACATATGGCATTATTCAGATGGTGCTGAGCACCTTCAATCACAGTCCTCGTAATGCCACAACATCCTCATTCTGTGCAAATGTGAGAATTGCTGTTGACATTTTAAATTGGAGGGTTATTTGGTCTTTGTCTGGACAAACTCTCAGCTGATATAAATGGACGTTCTGCCTGAGGAAGGATTGCAACAGTAAACAATAAATAATCAATTTTATAAACACTATTGTATGTACAAAAACTATGTGAAGTATCAATTTGGTTCATAAAATTCTTTACCTCTTCCACTTTTATTTGATGGGGGAAAAAATACTGTTCTTGTGGACAACTGAAGTTTAGTTTACTCTCAGTGCAAATTTTGAAAAGCGGAAACTCTGAATGTTATGTGCACAAGGCAGTTGACTTTAAAGAGATCAGAAAAGTGTTTAATTTAAAAATAAAATTAAAAAAAAATCAATTTCAACATACTGATTTGTCCTGCATTACAGTTACCTGTAGAGAACTTCTAGTCATGTCTATCTGTTTTTGATGCCTCTACAGAATAACTGTCCAGCATCCTCTGCCCAACCAATCAGAATGTAGAAAAATCTACCGATATGACGGAATCTACTGTGAATCTACCTACCAGAAGTATGTTGAAATCTGTGTGAGTCTTGCCTCTAGCTCGTGCATTTAGTGCTCGTGCTCTCCCGCTATTCAGAAATTACACATGTGTTGAAACCGTACACTTCTACTTGTGTGCAAAGCCTCTACAGCAGGAACAGAAATATGTTGTTTAATTCTTTGGGATTGTGCTCTAAAAGCTAAAAAGCAGATTAAAAAAAACCCTAAGACTTTACTAAATCTCTTAGGTATGCTTCTGAACAGTGCAATAAACAAGAATGTATACGCTAGAAAATCTAGGCAAAATGTATTGCACAGGTGCTTCACATCTTAGGGATTTGAAAGGTGTGTTATGTATAAATTAGCTGTCACTTTTTTTCAGTTGTGTAATGGAATGATGAGTTGTAATTTGCATAATCCTTTAAGAAGTCAAATTATACTGTCATGTAGCAGACTTAACATGCTAGCTAGGATTTCATAGCTTTGCAGCTAATTAGTATGTACCTTACAGGACAGTTAAATTGAAGTTGAGTCCTCTTGTTTTGCAGTCATTTGCCTTTGTCCGCTGCCCTAACAGAGCCCGCTTTTGTGCGTAACTCAAGACGGTTACCCGTGCTTCTGACAAAGGTGCTGCTGCTGCTTTGGGCAGGCAAATGCAATGTGCTTGACTTCTGTTACTTTTGCGATCAGTAAAGTTTCTGTTTTACTGTAGTACGGATTTAATCATCTATTTCTACATAGAATTGAGAAGTATATATTTGACAGGTATATTGTAGATGACTTTGTTTTAATGTATTGCAAATGCGTTATGAATTTTCTGTTACCTTGCTGGATTTTGAAACTGCTTTCTGTCACTTAGTGTTTACTTTTCACACTCCAGCTATATTCTTGTTTTGTATCCCAGTGTTATCATTGGCATCTTGTGTGTAACAGATTTAATTTTCAAAAAAACCAATTGTACTCTGCATTGCAACAAAATGTTTCTTTGGCAAGGCCATCATACTTGTTATAATTTTTTTTAGGTCATATTCTCTCATCCCCTCTTTATTCCATAACCTGCTGCTTGTTTCCTGAATCTTTTCTTTTAGTAATAGGTACAACCACATCAGTAAAAGGTGTTACTTTGGTGTAAGTGAAGAGTATCATTTTGGCTTACAGAAGTGAGAAGAAAAGAGAAGTCTAGATTTATCAATATAATTACAGCATTAATGTAACTTGGTGAGCCAAAATGAAAATCTGACCTCTTGCTTGGCTTTTTTTGTGAATGACTACTTTTGGTGTGAGATATGATGTATTCATGATTTTACGTTGACTTAGAAGTATTTCTTGCACTTTTTGAATTTTTGATGGTTTTGTCTCTCATCTCTCCCAATAATAGCAGTGTCCAGGGTAACCGAAGCAATCTAGATCTAGCATGGTTTTCAGTGTCACCACAAAACTTAACTTCGGTGGTTTTACTTCTCTTGTAATTTCAGTTCAATAAGCATAAAAACGTATTTGTTTGTTTAAATGTATGAAGCAGATTTTTTGTGCACTATTTATATCAGGTTTTAGAACAACTTTAAGATTTTGAAACTGTGGAAATAAGAAAACTTGGCACAGTTTGTCCTGAGTGTTAAATACAGCAATAGCTTCTCTCTGAATGCTGCAACATAGTTGATTACCTTGGTTTTTTAAATTAGGTAGCATTTATAATCAGTATAGTTAAAACCAGCTAGCTGTGCTAACTGCAAAATGGAACAGTACATGTTCACTTACAAGTAGGTATACAATTGCAAATAGGCATTGGCTAAATAGCTTTTCGAAAAAAAAAAAAAAAGGCAAAATCCAAAAATCAGACGTGATGAAACAGTGTTGGTTTTGACATCTGTGTTGTCATTTCTGAAGTGTGAATTTTGAAGTATTATAGCCCAGTTCACCTCGCTTTTAAAAAGCATGGATTATTTTGGAAAACTAATGGCTATGTTGTCGTGGTTTAACCCCAGCCAGCAACACAGCACCACGCAGCCGCTCACTCGCTCCCCCCCCACCCAGTGGG
>JAVKLA010000031.1:6730550-6756826 GCA_034782735.1 Sagittarius serpentarius | reverse complement strand
TTTTTCCCCCCAACAATGATTTCAGAATTCCATGTTTAGGGGTTAACATAAGAGAGAACATACTGAAGAAGCTGCTATTTAGTTTGATCTGCTCTAGTAAAACAGGGAGGAGAAGCCCTCATCTTCTTGCACAGTGGATCTTTCTTTGCGGTGGTGTTCCCTCACTTCATATCTTCATTCTTCTCCTCGCAATGTGAATTTAATAGGTGTAGTTGAAGAAGATTCTACGCATCTCCTCTTCATAAATTTGACCTCTTCTTAGAAAATATTGAAAGCTAATAACCTAATTCATTCTTTATCAGCAAATGGCAGAGAAGCCACTGCTAAGTCATGTAACAGGCCTCTTAATATAAATCACCTGATTCTTGCAGCCTGTGTGAGGCTGCCTGGCAAAACTTTATCCCTGTTGCAGCGCCCTATGTCTGCTTTCACCTTTGTGTAGCTTTGAGCATATTTGTGGGCTCTCTGCTGAGCTGTTCTAGATGTCTTTGGCAGGAGGGAAAAAAAGAAGTCTTTAACCAAGTTTAAAACACATCCAGAAGTGAGCCAGTGTCTCCTTACACATAAGATACGAGAATGGGCTTTCTCTGGGTAAGAAATGAGATTAGCTGTGCCACTTTAAAATGATTAATGATTACTGGCTAGCATGAAGTTGAACATCTAATCCTTGGCTGATTGGAGCATTTGAGAACACAGCACTCAAAAAATATAATTTTTCAATAACAGAAATTTTTGTCATACTTATATTTCTATTATGACACAGTTAGATGTTGCCCTGGCTTTAAAATTTTACTTTGAGATTAATGGAACATAGCCTGAACAGAGAATAGGTGCGATGCATACATATTACCTGAAAATTTTCTCCCACTGAATAATAAAAGACCATGTTTAGGTTTACAAAATACTATTCAGTTTAAATTTCAATACAAATTTTGACGATTCACTTAAGCTTTGCAGTATCTAATTGTAATATCTATTCTGAGTTAAATCCTGAAATGAATTTAGTATTGGTCAATTGACCAATTAGGCAATTATCTTTTGCTGTCTTGCACACAATCCATGTTAAACTGGCTGGGTCTTCAGGTCCCTTAACCACGCCCTTTCAATAGGATATTAGTCACAGTCTGCTAATTCCTGGTTAAAACAGGTTTTTTTTAATAGGCTACAGAAATTGGTTTAGCATTTCATTTTCATTTCAGATATGAAGGGTACTTTTTGTGTTGTTTGTTTTTGTGGTTTTTTTTTGTTTTTTGTTTGTTTTTTTTTTTTCCCCAAGTCATGTTACTAGTTTCAGAAATGGAGAGATCAATTCAAATTATCTGTGACTGAGCTACTCTGTGTATTCAGCAAGGTTTCACTTTTCCCATGCTCTTCTAGTAACTTGCTGCTTTGCACAAATACAGAAGCATTATACCAAGTATATCCAAAATATTACTTGGGGAAGCAGTGAGCAAGAGAAGTTCATCTGGCTTACTAACAGCTTATATGATCATTCCACAACCTGGGGGATGGGGAAATTGTCCCCCAAATATAAGGAGCTAGCCAAATACCTGCCCTAGAGCTCGCTTAAGTTCCATGAGTTACAGTAACAAAGCTACCCTGGAGCATTTCAGGT
Organism: Sagittarius serpentarius; assembly: GCA_034782735.1. Taxonomy (NCBI): domain Eukaryota; kingdom Metazoa; phylum Chordata; class Aves; order Accipitriformes; family Sagittariidae; genus Sagittarius; species Sagittarius serpentarius. The sequence goes on along the minus strand of JAVKLA010000031.1, from coordinate 6,755,211 downwards.
ATGCTTTTGAAAGGCAGAGTTCCAACTGTTTGCCATCTTTTGATTTAAAAGATAGTAACACAGTCTTGCAATTTCCGGTCCTTTTTAGAAGGAAAATGCTGATTATAAGAACTTCAGGTGAAAAAAAAAAAAATAATCCTGCCTTCCTTTAGATGAACTGTACTTACTCTTAGTTAAAGTATTGTTACTTTATTTTTAGTCTGAAGTTTTCTAACTCTTACGTAGCAGAAACATACCAAATCCAGCATTAAGCAGCTGAAAAGTCCACCTTTAATGGTCACGATACTCTTCAGTTCTTCCTCTACCCTTTTAGATATTTGTAGACAGTAACCCAGTGATCGTTTATCCTCTTCTTTGACACAGGTTTCTCATTCTTAGCAAGGCAAGTTTTCAAAAATTTGAACATTTCTTGTAGTTGTCTGATGAAGCCTTCCTAGCTTGGATACTGGTATAGTCCATTAGCTGTTCCTGTGGTAGTGCTCAGGCATCACGGATACAAACTAGAACCGCGTTGTTCCGTGCTGTTTGAAACAGAAAGATTCTCTGTCCCAACATTGGTAGTGATTTATATAATCCTTTCCTGTTGCTACTCTGTATTTACTTCTGTGTACATCAGAGGGTCTTTTTTGGTGCTCTAGCCAGGGTATTGTGCTGTAGGCTAATATTAATTTGGTTATCCACCATAATCCATATGCCTCTTCCCAGGCTGTTATATGGTCTTTGTTTGGAATCTGTGCTCTTAGTTATGAGATAGACACCTTTGTGCTCAGCTGTGTTAAAACACATCTTACTCAGGTGAGCCCGGACTGCCATGCAATCTGTGGAGCTGACAAGTCCCTGGTATTTACCATTTTATTATCTTCTGTGTCATCTGCAAATTTTACTGGGAAGGATTTTTATGTTTTCTTTCACATCACTGATTTATTCTCCTGCACAGGTACTCCGTAGGGAATAAAGGGCTCAAGGAGTTCTTTCCCTGCCCAGAGGACGTGGGGTAGACCTAATCCATATTTCAGAGCTGCTGGTCATAATGGCTGGGAGCAGATTAGGGCTGCCAGCACTGATGAGTTGCAGCCAAACAGGGGCAGTGAGTCATGAGCACACTCTCTTTACTTGCAGCAGTATGAGATGGCTGCAGCCTTTCTCTAAAGTAATGTGAGGCTTGTTTTGCATAGTGATGTTGTTGAAATACAGAAGACAATTCTCCCTTGAAAATTTGTGTCCTAGTGAATGCTTGCTTTTTTTTTTTTTTTTTTTTTTTTTAAAAGCTGTTTCTGGAAAAAAAGCTAGATTATTTGCAAATGGTTAGCAAACTTAGTGAATCTGTTTATCCAGAAAGAAGGGCAAAGAAGTGGTTTTTGGAAACCCTAAAATCTTTCATATTAGTTTTCTTCCTAAATGAATTATTTTAAATGTCTCTTCCAAATGATGCTTCTATTTAGAACTAAATCTGCTTTTCAAATGGCTGGAAGATTAAATAATGAAGTCATAAAGCATGACATTTTATTGAAAAGTAAGTTCAGAGTTTACCAGAAATGAAGCTTTCAGGTAACATTTTGTCCCTCATTTTTCCTCTACCCCCAAAAGGATTTCTTTGAGCAAACCTCCAGAATTGTGCTCTGAAGATTTTTTTTTTATTTTTTCCATCCCTTAAGTTGGCTACTTAGCAGACCTGCGCAGCACTGTACGTGGCTTAAGTTTAAGGCTTGAGTTGTTTAGCAATCTAATTCTCCCACCTAGCCATAGGGCTTCATGATACAAAAGTGACACAACTCATTTTTTTCACATCCAGAGGCAGCAATATCACTAAACTTCTGACTTATCTATGACAAAACTGTTGACTTTCTGTTAAAATTCCTCTATGATAGTGGTATCTGTAGTCAATTGAAAGTATTTACACTGATTTGCTTTCCCTTTAAGACAAATACTGCTTCAGTTAAAGCATGCAAAGATTTAGCAAAGTCTGCATCACCTCAAACTGGTATTCAGAAAAGACCTGGGTTACATTTTATAAAATGAATGGGTTTTTTTATTGTACAACATTTTTGTCAGGTGTTTGTGGTCTTAAAAGTTCTGCATTCATACACACACATATATACATACACACTTTTGAAAAGAAAGAAAATACAATAATTTTAGGGAAAGACAATGGAAGCATAAAGCATACTTCTACCTGAGTGCAATAGGAAGGTCACAATTTTTAATTTATGTCATTTTTAGCTATAAAGCAATCCTGTGTTTGCTGTTGGGTTTTTTGGTTTTTTGTTTTTTTTGTTTTTTTTTTAGAACAACATCAGCAACAACAAAACCACAATACCATATGAACCCAAAATTATATAATTGTATGTTTTTAATTTCTGGTAAACAGGGAGTAAATTTCTCATAAATACTAACAAAAAAATCTTATCAACAAGAAGGAAAGCCTCAGTCTGTCACACTTCAATGTCTTCTGCTCATTGAGCAACAGGAGACTTATGAAAGTAGATACTTTTTCCTGTTACAATTGCATTGAACTTTGTCTTACGGTTTCATAAGTGACGTTGGGTCTGTGCCATCTTTGAGATTGCAGACTGTGATGCAGAGTAGTTTAAGATGCTGTATCATGTACCATTTAATCAGGCTGCACTATTTAGAGTATGTGTTGTGTACTGGGAATAATTTGTGTGTAAAGTCTTTCCAGCTGCATCTACATAAAAAGTGAAATTCCCCTACCTCCACACAAAAGTCAGCTAAATGGACTGTGGGGAACAGAGCAGCAGTTGAATGAATTAATTTCGTGTAGCTGTCCGTAGCTGGCTGTGACACTGCCGTGTGCTTCCTCCACAGCTGACTCGTAGCCAGGGCCCGTACACGTCTTTGTGGAGTTCTTGGGCTGCTGAATTCCTACGCATCGATCAACTGTCTCCTTGCCTAGAAGGGTCCTGGATAGTTTTCCACCCCCTTGCTAAATGCCAGTGACTCTCTTGCATGCCTAGAGCAGTAGCTCCGTAAGCCTCGTGACTGTGGTAGACTTTGCTATCTATTATTATTACCTCTAAGACCGGAGGTCATCATCATGTTAGGAGAGGGAACACTAGCACTGTCCCCTTCTTCTGCATATCCTTTCGTGTGTAAGCTACTGTATGTGCTGCTTCACGTGGCTGAGGGGGAAGGGCTGTTGTGCATTCCCCTTTCCCCAGTGGAAAATCTGCCATTTCTGCGAGTACTCTTCACTGGAGATTCTCAGTGGTGCACATACAGACAGACGGTCCAGGCACAGGGAGGCAGCGCGGATTGTCACGCTGTAAAATGGCTTGTGTAACCAGTCACGCTGCAGGGTGCGATGAGTTTGGCAGCCTGTTAGTCCCAGGGCTGTCTGGAAGCACCCCAGGGTCGCAGACACTCCCAGCGCTAGGCTGCGGACTCGGCAGTCCGTCACCTGTATAATCACCAATGTATTGATTAGAGTGGGCTTTGGTATACCACATACTGTTGCTTTGTCTGGCAGTATTTTCTTTGCCTCAAGAATGCTGCCATGCTCTACTTTTTGAGCTGGATGTTATACTAAAAAGGACGCTCATATTTTGCTAACTTGGCAAGTTGAATTGAGTGGTTTTTTGTTATTCAGTTGGGATAGAAAATGATCAAAATATTTTGAGTGAAATACTGAGCTAAGATAAAGAGCAGAATACAAGCCAAGTCTATAGTATATTTTGGTATAGCTTGGTCAATTGGAGGTATTTAAGGTGGTGTAGTATCCCACTTAGACAAAGCTGCATCAGCAGAAACCTCTATAGCAGATACCGTTTTACTAGTAAAACTGTTCTTTTAGTGATATCGCTTGTTTTGCTAATAAGTGATGATTTTCTTGTATGATTCCAAAGCAGACCTTTGCTGATACAGCTAGTACGTGCTCAGTGCTTTGCCACAGTGGTGTACCAGGATTGTTCTATTGGCAAAACGCTCCTAATGCAGACCTCATCTGATTTTAGTCATTCACTTTGCTTAATTTCAAAGCTCAACAAAACAGGACTCCTATTGTAGAATTTGAAGGGACGTTAGTTGTTCCACGGCTTTGTAGTGAATAATCATTGGGATAAAGAAACTCAAGAGCTGTACTGCATTTAAAAATCAATCCTGTTTTTCATAATATAATTAGGTTTTTTTTTTTCATTTGAGATATTCTTGTTGTAGACTTAAATTAAGGGTGAGAAACCTAATCTTCTGAGTTGCCTCACATATTTCGCATATTTCACTTCTGATCTTTGTAGAATCCTGCTGATGGTGTGATTTGCCTGTTTAATTGTGACAGTGCTAAATCCCACATGGTTGAGCTCCTTTGCCTTGAAATCAAATGATGTAAAAGAAAACTTTCCAAAAGTATTCTGAGCTTTTTCACCCCCTCAAAAATCTCTCAACCAAAATTGAAGTGAAAGGCCTGGTGATCATAACCTAGTCGGGCACAATGCTTTGCTGTGTGCTTTGGGCAACACCAAGATCTTATGCCTAAGAAAGCATTTTATGGTTATCACAGCTGGAGGCCTTCTTGCTTCCAGGGGTAGCAGCATGCTTTTAGAATCGCTGCACTGCTGCTTGATTACTGGTGATGGTTATGTTACATGCTGGACCCAGCGTGACAGAGAGAGGTAGTTCAGATTCATATCACCCTGGGGAGCATCAGGCATGTATCCAGACCGTGCATCAGCATCAGTGGTAACTGTGGCATTGAAATTGCTAGAAAAGGCATGGAATCAGATAAACATCCATAAAAGAGTGCGACTGAATGGCTATGAAGTTCACAGTTGGTAGATTCGTATCTTATGGGAGCATGGTACTGTGTAACAGGCAAAATCTGTGAGGTTTACTAAACAGGTTAAGGCAACTTCATTAGATAAGGTTTTTTCCATTGTTGATGTTGGCTTATTTTTACCTCACCTCCTCCCTAAATGTGCTTGCAAGTTATAAACAGACCTTTTGTGAGATGTCAAAAGAAGCGCGAATCAACCGCTCCAGGCCTAGGTTTTCTCGTGGAGGTGAAACTGAAATCTAATTACTGACATTGTCACTGAATGGAATGAAATACATTCCAGAATGTCAAAAATTACATTAACTCTCTCTGACTTTTATACACTCCAAACTTTTTAATTTCTTTTGCTTAGATACTTTGATGCATTCATGCAGCAATGTCTACTTCACAAGAGTAAAAGTAGCCCAAGCAATGAACTATTAATCCTTTCCCCTAGTTTACACCAGATATCATCTATTTTAGGTTGGAAAGCAGGAATAGGTCTTTTGCCTTAATTTAGAGGGAGACTCCGCTCATAGAATCTTTTAAGAATTCATAAGAAAGGTGAAAAAATGTCATGTTTTACAGATGTTCAGATCATTTTTATATGGGAATTGGGTGACCCTTCAATGCACTGGCTTTTATTAGGGTAAGTGCCCTTTTCCTCAGCAACAGTTTAAGGAGGTGGAGTCCTCCTCTGAGCTTCCAGGCTTGTAGAGCCTCCTCACTTGGGTGCTTTTTGAAGGATGCTCAGCACTGGCCATACAGCTCTTGCAGGCATCTAAGTACAAGGACTTGGTGGCCTGGCAGCAATATGCTCCTGGTTGCAGGTGGGAGTCGTCTTGTTTGCTGTTACTTGCTATTGGAGAACACCGCAGTCCTGATGCATGTGGTCTCACTCCTGGCTGCCTATGAACACTCTTTCTCCATGTGCTGTTAGGATGTTTGCAGTAAGCCGGGCTGTAGCAGAGAATGCTGTTCAATGTCAGGCTCTGCAAAGGGGAAGTAGGGCTTTACAAGGGCTCCTCTGCTCTAGGAGTTGCTCTGTGTGTTCTGTGTTTACTCTGAAGGCATGGTGTAAAGCTTATCTGTTTACAGATATATATTTGATAAGAGGTGATTTGGTGAAATGTATTAAAACTCATTTTGGTATGTAGCTTCTTTTAGATTAACATTTGTATATTGTTTTAACTCTCTTGTATATGCTTACCTAAGACTGGTTTCTAAATCTCAAAGCAAGTTAAGTGCTTACTGATGGTCATCCTACCCCTCCTATTTGTACCCACAATACCGTATTTGTGGCTTTGCAGGCTGGCTTGCTTTGACGACTTTTATGTGTAGGTAGTTTTGATTGACAGATAACTAAATTCAGCTTGGATGACCAAATCTGATGTATGCAAATATCAGCCCTTTATTGTGTTTAAGCTAAATTTTACAGCTGCATTAGAATGAAAAATATAGCTTTGTGTTGATAGGGGTGTTGCATATTGCATAAAGGTAGCGAGATGACATCAAGAACAGAAAATTATTGTATTTTAGGCCAAATGCAATAGTAACTATAAAGAGGCAATTACTGCTATTTTTCTCCCCCCTTCATGCTTATGTTTTGATACTGAAATTCTCCCCATCACTAAACCCATATTCCCATTTACTCATTGCTATCCCCGTAGCTTCCTCTGTTACTGCTTATGCTTGCTGTTCCTTACACTTCGGCCCTTGAAAGATGGGTACGCTGTTTGTTATGGCAGGCGCACCAGCACTCTGTAAAGCTGTTGGGAGTGCTTGGATAGGTAGAGCCATGCCTGATACTGCTTTTAATGTGCCCATCACTTCCAACGATGTTTCCCCTGGCTTGAGGCTTGTGTTTGGGAGACCATAGTATGCATTCCAGATGGCACTGCAAACAGCGTCTGCCAGGGAAAAACAGGTAAATATAATGAAGCAGGGAGGTAATTGGGGAACTGTACTGCGTAATTTGATTATGGCCTCGGATGCAAGGGACTCAAAAAATACTAGGTAAAACATAAATACTGGTGTTACAATGTTTATTATATGGTAGTGAACAATCCATTCAATAAACATATGACAATTTAGGTCAGAACTGTAATTTACCACACTGGTGAAGAAAAATGTTGTGGTAGAATGACCTATCATGCTATTGCTTACAATTTGTCTTTTTTTTTTTTTTTTTTTTTTTTTGGTATATTTACCTATAATGGTTTTGGTTACATTTTGTTTTTTTTTTTTTTTTTTTTTTTTTTGACATGTGGCTTTTTCAATGATGTGTTTGAAAGCAGATTTAGAATATGAAAATCATGCTGGTTTTTTATCCTCACTTTAGTCACATGAAAAAAATCTTGATTTGTATATGTACAAGAGAATCTTCTAAAAACATGTTCTACTATGTGATATCCATTTTTATAAGTGCGCAGCGCATGAGTGTTTTTTCTGAGCCTTTCTTTTTTTAACCCCTTTGCCCATGTCCCCACCTTCTTTCAAGAACTGTTCAGAAAAATGTCTGGATACCTTTAGTTTTTATTTTTTATTTTTTTCCCCTCATTTAAAGCCTTCTGTGTCCCTAAAAGCCCAACAGACTTCTTTCTGGCTCACTAGTATTTCTTGAAAACGAAAAGTGGTTTGACAAAAATTCTATTTTCTTCCAAAGCACTGGTCACACTTCTGGTTTTCAGTTCCTACCGGAGTAATTCGGTGGCTTTTTCCAGAAAGTGCTTTTTCCCAGATTGTCAGAGGAAGATTGGATTTAATATAAATTCAATAAGATCTACCTTCCTTGAGATGCATAGGTCTTTATTAGATAGTAGCTGCTACTACCTTTAACTGTTCCAGTTGCCATAAGACTGGTCTCTCATTTGCCTTGTGCCTTGCATAATCACTGATTCCTGGGTACATAAAATCCTAATTGGAACAGTAGCAGACTCTGCAGACTCTCTCTTTTCTTAGCTATATGTCATAATACAGTGTGAAGTCTATATAAAATATCTGTAGCATATGGGTCAAAGAATATTTGTGATGGAAGAAAGTTCACTGTTTGTAATTTAGAAATTCAGTGTAAATACCTAGTTGTTTAGGACGATTACCCTCTGGACATGTGGCTTGTATGGGGGGGTGGATCACCATATGAGTCTGTAGGTTGCCTTAAGTAGCTAATTACATCTACAGACAGGTATGAGTTTGGTTGTCACGCTGGTGTGCATGTATATATATATATTCAGGGACACACAAACACGTACAACAGAAAAGTTAAATCATTCCCATTTGATTCAGAGCATGCCTATAGGAAGAGCGCTCGGAGCAGTAGAAAAAAGAGCACACGTTAACTCTTGAGTCTTTAAAACTGTAGAGCCAGAGACACTCAAGCAGTGGAGTTGGACTTGGGAGGGATGAATGGATAACATGCTTACTGAGACAAATGAAACTTGGGCAAGGCGCAGGAGCAGGGTCCCTGGTTAGCTGAAAGTCAGCTGAGGCAGACGAAATATGGCCGAAGAAAATAGCACAGGCAGAGGCTGACTGCTGTGGTGGTGCGGGGAAAGAGGCGATGAGAAGGGGAGAGCCCTGCGGTCTTCAGAGGGCACTGCTCGAAGCCCAAACAGTTCTCATGGGTGATGGGGAAACTGGAGAGCCGTATTGTCTAAAGCTTTGTGCGCTAGCAAAAGTAAAGGGTACTTGTTTTTGGAACCCATGGAAAAATCTGTGTATCTTTTGCTTCAACTTTTATATATACTGGAAGGGGTGAGCTCAAAACCACAGGGGTGAGAGCTCTTTGCTTCTGCTCCTGATGGCTGGAGAACAAGGCCAGCATTGTCTTGCAGGAGTAAAGTAGGCTGTCGTAGAGGGGGAGCTAGGAAAGCCCGTGCCTAGTCATTGTGCCAGGGAAATCACGAAAGACAGCCATACAGTTTTCTTGGGCTAGGGGAGGCTTAAAAGCTCGTGGATGTGGTGAAACCCAAACACAACAGCTAGATGAGTGGAAAGGAGTCTTCCGTGGCTGCTATGGTGTTATGCGTCAGAGGGAAGATCTGTTGTGTGCCCCCTTACTGTTTAGATTTTACAGATCGGTCAGATACACTGAACGTGTGCTGACTGCAGTTGTAACACTTCTGCAAAAGAAAACAAGGCCTTTGAGTTCCATATCCATCTAGAAAATTCATTTGGAGAGATTTAACTGCTCTGTGCGAGTAGCTAATTGCATTACCAGTTGTAGAGTCAATCAGGACACAGCAGAGAAACACTTAAAGACTTCCGTGCCCCTTCCATCACCACAAGTGGAACACTGCTTTGTGACTTCCCTGGGTTTTGGGGATTTCTGCTGCGGGGTTTTCTGGGGTTCTTTTGGATGAAGAAAGGTTTTCCTCGTTGCGTAGTCCAGTTTTCTTCCTTCTGTGGGCGGCAATGTAGGCCTTTGAATGGCAAAAATATTAAAATCTGACCCAAGGCTACCACTTGTTATGTCAGATTTAAACACTAAGCTTACCTATGTTTACTGCGGAGTGCTTGTGGCTATTTTTTGGTTAAATATATCAGGATTTTGGTAAAACTCCATTGTCTGGTTAGGGGCTAGAATCAAATAATGATCTTTAAAACCAGAATATTTTGTTGCTTTAAACACTGGAATCTGAGACACAAAGACAGGGAAAACAGCTTTTTGTGACTTCAAAATTGGAATCCCAGGTGCTCCAGTACACTGGAAGACGTAGAGGGTTTTCAGATCTAGAAGGTGGATTTGCTCCTTTTCCATTGAAACATTTTAGGAAAGCAGGATGGAATCTTAAGCTTTTTTCTGTTTTTATCTATTTTGTGTTTCTAGACTTTCATTTTAATGTCATGCCTATTATTGCATCATTAGTGTTCTTTTATTCTTTTGTCCCGGAAAAGTGTCCTGAACGTGCTTTTATCTCTCCTTATTATTGCTTCTAAACCTCATACTACTTTACCACTGTGGCACAGCTAATGTTCTTTTCCCTTGCTTAAGCCTACTGCAGTCTCTCTGGCCCTGCCGTCAATCACCAGCTGGATGCGGAGACAAATTTTTTTATAGCAGCTTCTGTCAGTAAAGAGAAAATATTTTGAAAAATACAGTCTAAAAGCTGAATGTCAGCCTGCTGAGTGGCCTGGTTAAACAGGAGAATTGACTCTGCCAAGTTTTTGTTGTTTAGCTTTTTTTACTTAATTTAAAAAAAAAAAAAAAAAGTGGTTTGGGGTCTAGCCCAAATAATAAACAGAATAAGACTTTCTTGGCAAGGACTCGTAATTGACTAGCTTACTAAAATTCTTAAGCATTTCTATGACCATTTGTTTCCACCTTTCTAGTCCTTGTAACGTGGAAGTTTTCAGTCTGCTCTGGGTGTCACGCAGAGGAGCGGCAAAGAACCCATAAACTCCAGTAGCTCTGCTGGCCCCCCTGTAGTCCCCCGTCTCGTTTTCTTTTTCAGCAAAAGCTAAATGACTCTAAAAGCGTGTTGTTTCTGCTGTTTCAAAATCCTACAACAGCAATACTCTGTCTTTGCAAGAAGTATTCCAAAAGAGATCCTGGATGTCCTGAACAATTATACTTAGTCTTTATGACCAGGGCAAAACACACTCAAAAGATTTAGATAGGCGAGAAGCCACATACTTTTTTAAAACCACTTTGAAAAAGGCTGGTGGATGCACATGGCATAATGCATAGTAAATCTTGTATTAGAAAGCCTGAAACCCCTTGTTGAGAGGTTGCATTGGTCTCTTGAGCCAGCGAATATTGCTGTCCTACAGATATATTGTTGGAAGCTGCATTGAGAAGTGCAGCCTACGTGTTGGTTGATAAATAGAGATTAGAATCATCTACTAGGCTATTTTATGGTGCTTGTTAACAATATTTACCTTCCTAAATTGATTCAGTATAATCCTCACTATGGCTTTACCTCATTTCTGGAAGACATATAGATAATGTGGTACTTATAAGAAGTCTTGCATGTCACTGAAAACCTGCTGTATTTCCTTAGTTGAATTGTGTGGCAGGATTATATTAACATAGATTTTTGGAATATTTGAGCTCCCATAGGGTATGGTGTGTGGTTGATATGACATGACTTGCCTTCAACAGTTGTTTTAACAAGATATCCTTCATATAAAATATACCAGGCTGAAAGGCATAACTGACTGAGTTTAGTAAGAAACACTGTTGGCAATATTCGTCACTTTCATCTTTATCTGATTAATTCAAGGCTGAATGTTACAGAGAAAGTATTTTTAACCTAACATAGTATTTGGTATGTTTGTTTAAAAAAAAAAAAACCACAAACCAACAAACACAAACCCACAAACAAAACCCCCCAAAAACCACCCACCCCTGCAAAAAAAACCTTTTATATTTTTTTAGTACAGGATCATTTTTAATAAATTGTTAAACTCATTGCAAATGTATGTGCATTTACTCTAGATGAAACTCATATTGCTTAAAATATCTTTTCACTACTCCTAAAAACTGTTTTAATAATACATTAATTAACACTTTTGTAGTACTTGGCATATTTAACACACAAGATAATTTACAGTTCCTAATATTTTAAACTGTGTATTAAAAAGACTAGCATTAGCAAACAGAAAATATACTGTATGTGAATATAGCATTAAATGCTAAATGTATAATTTACATGCAGCTTGGTCTTTAATTTATTAAAAATAGCTATACTTTAATGTCTTGATAATACTGCTAATGTTTGAATTACTATTAACATTTTTTTTTCAAATTCCTGCTGATGGCTTATTCTTTTTATTAGTACCATCCAGAGACTTAATAACTAATAAAACCAATAATTAACTCTTGGTTTATATAAACAATTAATTTAAGATTTTATAGAAGAACATTGTATTTTAATTCTTACCTGTTTTTTCCTTGCACAAGGCTTTTTGTATTGACTGAAAAATATTCAGCAAAATTAACATCTGAAAACTCGTATCTACGTACTTGCATCAAAAGGCTTTGACTGACCATGTACTTGAGAACAGATTTCAGATACAGACAGATTTTTGCTGTCTTTTGACTTTATGCTGCAGGGAAAAGCTTACTACATGAGGATACTAAATGGCTTGAGGGTTTAGTAATGGGATGTGGAGACCTTCACCTTAGGTCACTAGTTTGAATGTAGCCCAGGTGGGTGGAAACTAAAACCCATTATTATCCGGTGGCTCTTGGATGGCCTGTGTGAAATGAGTTGGTGGTCCCAGTCAGCTTCCTAGTAGAAAGACATCAATATTGCAGAATCAGCATTACAGGTCTCGTAGACTGGGACCCTTGCTGGAACTCTTTGCAGAAACATCAGTGGCCAGAGTGGGTTTGGGCACTGAATTGCTCTCTACCTCACAGGGTTTGTGTAGGACAGGCAAGAAGCGTAACTGTCTAATGGAATGGAGAAACCATTGGCACTTGTTAGGCCAGGTCTGGCTTGTAAATACGCTTCTGGAACTGTTTAGCTATGTTTGGCCCCCACTATCAATGCTTACAAGGTACTTCAGCACAATGCTGCATGCTCCTTATTTATAAGTGGAAGGTCTGGGGAAAAAAAATAAACAAAAATATACCCCAGAGAACTTTTTACACTAGTTAATATGAAGTCTGGAGAGGCTATAATCCTGGTTGAGTTTTCCTAGTTGACTCAAACTAGCTGGTTGAATCCCTCAACTTTTCTGCCTATAATTTTGCCACCGGTCTCCAGTTGGTTTAGTGATCGTGGTACTAGAGGAGGAAAGTAATATATATTATTGTCAGAGGCAGCGCAAGACTCTTATTTGTAATCACTGTATAAAATCAATGCTCAAAATCTAATTTTTGTGGGGAATGGCAAAGCATATACTGTTTTCCAACCCACAGAGAATTGCTTTCACAGCTTTTATGCGTAGTGGCTTGTGTGTCTGTCTCGAACGTGGTCCTGATTAGCTAGTGAAGCTCACCTGGCTGGAGAAATGCAACCTCATCAGGCATTCTCTGCTTTTCTGCTTAGGAAGTTGAGGTAGACCCCTTGGTCCTTAGAGTCTTCTGGAGAGCCAGCCTGGGCAATTACTGGTCCCCATTACTGCTGCACCCCCCAAACAAAATACTAAAATTCCTATTTTTTTTTTTTTTAATCCATGGGCCAAGGGGCTATACCACTAATGAGAGAGACTACGTTCACATCAGGTTATGGATATGTCCAGTCATGCTTGCATCTGCTAAGCATAACATCATCAGTCAGAGATGATATTTCATCCTAGAAAAGTCATGGGAGCAAAGTGGCTGGGGCATTTCATCAGCTATACTGAAATCTACTTCACTTCCTGCAGTTTTTGCTGTCGCATGATTATGGCCAGATGCTGCTGCTGTTTCAGCTTCATTGATGTGCCTCAAACTTGGGCTGGGTACTAGTGCATGCTGGTGCTCGGGTGGAATTACTTTAGAACAGACACAGAAGCCTGTGTCACGTTTCTCATAAATTTCAAGCAAATATTTATTTAAAATACAGTAGCCCCTTCTCAATAAGTTGAACAGTAAATTAACTAATATTAAAATGCTGGGCAAGTTTCTGCTGGATGTGTTAAATTTTGTGTTTTTCTAAATATATAGATATAAAGGGTTTATAGTCGGTATCCCAAGAGCCTGTATAATTTAGCATATTCTGCATGCATCCTCCCTAACAAACAAGTCAGGTGCATAACATTAGGCTGCCTGAATACCCTCGGTTCCTCAAATATTCAGTGAGAATTTACGGATATTCAGTTATTTGACTTTTCTCTATTTGTTAAGATAGTAATGCATGCTTCTTTGCAGTGAGCATTGTTTACAGAATTGCTGGAGGATTATTTTTTTTTCCTTGAGAAGAGTTGAAAAAGTTCTAAATGGAGTCTATGTTACTGTCTGTCTTTTAAAAGAACATTTGCCTATAATATGCAAGTATTAGTAATATTTATTATACCTGCCTCTATTTTGAGATTAATAAGTATCAAAATTTTAATAAAAGCATCCCCAAAGCTTGGGTATTGCGCAGTATAAGATGCTAACCAATTTGAATGTTCTGTTAAAACACTGATGTAAATAAGATTACAGGAGGCTTGAGCTGTATATTATCTTTTGAACACTAATGGGGGGAAAAATATTGGATTCATTTTGTTATATAGCAGTCTTTACTAGCTGAATTTCTAAATAATGGCTAATTTAACCAGATCTGGCTTGACAGATAGTCACAGGGGTTTTTGTTAGTTTTTTAAAAGGAAATAAAAAGTTACATCTGACAAATGGAACTCTCTGATAGTTTTTAATATTATCTATTAATTTTAAATGTTTGTTCATGTTTACCACTGTGACTTTGTTTTTTGGCATGGGTAGTTCCAATCTGTAGGCAACAAAAAAAATGTTTCTATCAATTTGCTTTTTCCTACCACGTCTTTTCAAAATGCCTAAACCTAGTGCTGTAACTATGGATGATGATCTAGGGACTGCAGGAGTTAGACAAGTCACAGTAGAGGTTTGTAACTTCTTTTAATTTGCTAATCCATGCATGGAACAACATTTCCAGCATTACCCAGAGATTAAGCCCCAGGGCCAAGGGCAGGGCCTCAATTTTAGTTTGCTAGTGATAGGCATACTGTGGTTAGAACTAGGTCTCTGCTGTGGACAATACTAAGCCTTTTCAATTTAAATTTCAATAACGGTAGCAAAATATTAAACATGGAGAAAGTGAATTAAAAAAAAAAAAAAACAAAAAAAAACAAAAAAAAAAACAAAAAAACCCCCACAAAAACCCAAACCACACCACCCTGTCTTTGCATTCAGTCATTTCCCTGGATAAAGTATATGCTGTAATATCGGAGACCAAAAAATTGTTACTTTTTTCAAAAATTGAAAGAAATATAAATGAGTACAGTATGTTAATTTTATGCAAAATATTTATTTCTGAGGGTGTGATTATTAATGAGCAAAGAACAAAAAGATAATGATTTTTGTGTAGATGATTTGCATTAATGTTTAGCAATGTAATAAGTACTGCACTTCAATACAATTTTTTAATAGATTTTTGTTTACTCTGATGATTAACTGGTAATTCGTTCACATTAAGTCAGCTGCTTTTAATGTAGGTCACAGGAATGGTAATCACTTTATTTGTTGATAGTAACTTTATGAAAGTGGAAAGATTTTGGAGCCATAGACTCAAAATGTAACAGTATTTTATGTAATAAATAGACAGTTTACTATAATACATCATAAAACCTTTTAAAACAAGAGAAAACATGCATGGTGGCATTCAGGTTTTTTTTTTATTACCTTCCATTTTAAATATATATATATTTAAAGGTATATATATAAACACATATTTTTTCTGAATTCAGAGCTTTCAGCAGGAACTCTTCACTTGCATTAATTTCTACGAACTGTAAGAGTACGTAGCTCAGACTAAATACAAATAGAAGAGCTATCTGTAATCACTTCCTTTAGTATTTCTTGGAATAATATACATTATGTGATCATCTATTACTGTTGTATGTATTATGAATGTAACTGTGCCGTTAACTTCCCTCCTGTTAAATTCCCTCCAATGTCAGTTTTTAAGAAGGTAGCAAAAATACTACAATGCACTTAACTAAAAGGAAGCTGTAATAGTATCTATATCCAAATAGATGACGCAGGGGTGACGGGTCTTGTACGAAGTCTAGAAAAATTAACTAATAGGGAAGGCATATTGAAGATGAGGTTAACGAGCCTGAGAGGTCTTGAATACTCACTATTCTGTAGAAATGCTGCATCCCAGGACGGAGGAGTCAAAGGAGGAACACGTCTGCCTTGCTGAAGTGATGCCTCTCTTTAAGAGGAAGGTCCTAGTCCTGCATGTTACGTATACCTGTGACTCCTGTTACCTTTGCTGTAATTGCTGTACATAGCAAGCTTGCAGAATCTGCCAGGATGTAGACTTTGTATTAGTTATGTAGGCATAACTCCTGTAGCTAGGTAGAGGCAGGTATGGGATACCTTTGCTATAGCTCTCTCCTTTGTGGAGCCTTCCCTTTCATATAGCTTCTTCTGTTACACTCATGCACATCCGAAGAAATTTATGGCGTTAAGCTTGTGCGTGTGTTTGCTTTGTTTCCTGTCCTTTGAGTTTGGGAACAACGATTGCATATTTCCTTGTGGGCATCTTTAACTTCTTGGGGATTGTTGTCCTTATTAGGTACTGAACTAGTAAAGGCTCATGGCAAATGGTACCATGGCTTCAAACTATGTAGTATCATGGCTTAGCCGTCAGTACACTGAGGAATGGAAGTTCAGAAAGGGTGTCCTGGAAGCTGTAAATGTCAATCCTTTGTCCACTTAGATTCTTTCTTAGAGAATGTAGTTCCCTATGATCTTAAAAGATAAATCATGTAAGATCACCATGCAGTTAGGATTTTCATTAAGCATAGTGCAAAAGGATGTTTTTCAATAATTGGTCATGTTTTTCATTGGAAATATCACAGGCCTCTGAGTTTGTGGCAAGTGTTATCTTAGGTCATAGAAAATGTAAGGTAATGAGATACTGCATTTGTTTCTTAGTCCCTGGCATCAATATACATGCTATTGCATGCTGCAGTTATAATTTCTTTATCCATTTTTAAGGAGCCTAGAGTAAATACTTCAAGTTAAAAAAACCCTCAGTGTTTACAGGTTAGCTTTTTGCTATGACTCTCTCAGTATTTTGGGAACAGAACAGTATTAAACAGTGAAGCAACTCTAGTGTTCAAAGGAAGATTTATCTAAATAGCTTTGCCTCATGCTAACTGAAGAGAGTTCTATGCTAGTTTCTTGCATTAGTTGGGTGTTAAAAACCCTCTGACCGTTTCATAACGATTATGAAGCCATACCTATAATAAATAAGTTTTAGGTCAGACTCGGTTGCAATCATAATAAAACTTGTTTCCTTGCCTTTTATGTTTGAAAGGTAGTAGTGCAGTATGTGTGTGGTCTGCGTTTTTTGCAGACGTGATCTGCATTTAATCTGGGAAAATTAATTCCCTAAGCTGCTGGCAGGCAGCATGTACTTGTTAATTATTCAGGTGGATGACAAATGCAGAGCAGAGGTTCTCGCAAAGACAAAGTTTGTATGATGCATGTTTAGTAACTGATAGGCTTGACATTCTGTGGTGTCTTATTCAGTGCTAATCCTAATAAGCTGCCTGATGAGATGAACGCCTATCCTCCTGTCCTTTAGAGAGAGAAAACAGAGATTTGAAAGAACTTCATTATAGCAATAAATCCCATACTTTCTGTTATTCCTGGTAAAAAGATCTTGTCCAGACGAATAACACATACACACACAGAAAAAAAGTCAGAATAGTAGTGTAATACTGAGTATTGAAATGAATAAAAAGTGAATGCCTTCACTGTAAAAGTGCTGCAGTTTATTGGTAGGCCACATTTATGCAGTTTAATGTTGTTCAAATTCTTTGGTTTTGATCTACAAGTGATATAATCCTATGGATGTATGATTTCACCAAGACTTGCAGGTTGCCAGGGAAGTATCTTGAAAACATCGTATTTACTGTAGTCGCCGTTTTCCTTCTTTCCGTTTTTTGGTAGTGAAGTGCTATGCTGTGAGTATCCTGTCAGTCAGTTGCACCAGACAATGGCAAGGGCCAAAGTTACCCATGGACACTGGAAGCATTAATAACTGAGAGGCTGCCAGTGCAAGTGGGTCCTGGATTTTGCCAAATGCTTTTATTCTCTGTTGATTTCTCATGGCTTCTTTCACTTTTTCTGTATTTTTATTACACTAGGAAGAATAATAGGATATTTAACTCTCCCACTGCTGTGCAGAGCACCCAGCACCAATCCTGAGTGACATTTCTTAAGCTATTCTAGGGCATAATGACCAAAGGTGCATCTTTTGTTTGTTCACTGCTCTCTTCAATATGACAGGCTTTTCTTGTGGCTAACAGAATAAAAGATGGGCTTTTTGAACTGGGTATTTTTCTATAAACTGTAGGTACAAGAAATTTGGTTTCAAACACTATAACTTTTATACAAAAAGCAAACTTTCTACTATATCACTTGTTTTTTTTCTAAATTTGGAGTAGATAGATGTTGATGGAGGATTCACATATTTTATACTTCTGTGAAATCTACTCTTTTCAACTGCGTTTAAACATATCCTCTAGCTCAAATGAATGTGGGGCTGGGAGAGAAGAGTTACTAGATTTATGTCAAGGTGGCAGTGCTTTAGCTTCTCTCACAATCCTCCCCCTTCTGTGTGTGTGGGTGGGAGGGGTGGGTGGGGAAGTAGGGGGGACAGCGTAATAGGGTACTATAGGTCCAGGTTCAGGTACATTGACGGAGGCCTCCAATAAAAAGAGTTGTTCCTGCTTTCCAGACTTCCCTGAAGTATGGTGGGTAACTAATGGTAATCAAAGAACAACATTTAACTGTTTTGAGAGGAATACTTTGTGGCTCGTGAAGGTTAAAGAATTACAGTGACATAATGCACTTGTTTATCTTTACAAAACACGTGGTGCATTGAATCCTAGCTCTGAGCAATCCTCCTGTCTTGAGGTGAAGGAAAATGTTAACTTAATTTACAAGCAAGCAGAGTCCTGGGCCTCTCCAGATTAGGGGCTTTTAATCAAATGAAATTGTAGCTAATAATTGAAACTAGTTTTCTGATGCTAACTGTGAAATTCAGCTGAAATCACCAAACTCATTTCCACAAGGTTTTAAGAGCTGGTTGAAATTAGAGTGTAGCAGGAAAGGGCTTTTCGTTTGTTCCACCAATTTATGTATGCTCTTCTCTTTTTCTCTTGCACAAATTGTTGGGCATGGTGATTTCAGTTCTGAGACCACCAAACTTACTTCTGCTAAGATTTAAGGTTTGGCTGAAATCGGAGCATATAGGGATAAGACTTTCGTTTGTTCCACTAATTTATGTATCCTTTTTCCCTTGTGCAAATTGTTGGGCATGGTGATTTCATTTCTGAGACTTAATTTTACCTAGCAGAAAAATGCATTATGTACTGCGTAAGTAATTGGTGTCTACAGAGTAATTTCATAAGGTACTTGATGCATAATAGCATGTACTAAGCTATTCATAACAGAAAAAAGTTATTTTAGACAGTTTAGCCCCTATGGTTAAGCTTATATTCCAAACAATAGCCCTTCCTCTTTGTGTCATTATCTTTTTCCTTTATGTTTGCAAATGAAAACAACATTGCATGTATTTAAATTAGAAGTAAATAGAAAAAATAGTAAGGAAAATAATAAATCATAGTATGCATTTTAGTATGTGCAGAAACTACTTGTTTTTTGAACAAAAAAAGCAAAATCCTGGTCACAACTCATTAATACAAAGAATCCCTACTATACTCGAGCAAACCTTGAAAATATTGTATGTTAGCAAAACCTCATTAAACTGTCATATACACACTTCGATAAACTTTACAAAATATAATATTTTAAGAATGCCCCATTAAACTGTCATGTACTTTTTCTGCATTTCCTTTGCTATTATTGCTTGATTACCAAGATATTTGTATGCTAATTGAAGCTTTTATTTCTTCTTCTAATCGGCCTTCTTCCCTCAGTCATTTAGGGCAGAATCCGAGATGTGCAAGAGAAGCAAAGATTTATCTTGCTTTCTCTGAGGAAACTGTTCTTATCTGTGAGCTTCCAGAAGAAAATTTGCACTGTCTCTAAACAACATATCCATCAGACCTATTTCCAGAAACGCATGAATTTTGCCCATAGGAAGTATTCCCCACCCCCCACCCCCCCCAATTTGATACCAAATCTGTGACTTCATCCTATTTTCACCTTGATACCAGGATCAGATGTGGTGGCAGTGGAATGCCCCACGCCCTGTTGTTCCCTCTCTTTTTATGTTTGCACTCACAGCGTCTTATCAAATGACATTTTTGGCAGCATTTTTATGAGGGGTATTCTAACATATTAAGCTGTTCTTTAGACCAGCACCTTGGGACAGTATTTTATCCAGTTCCTGATTGCATCCTAAAATTTTTTGAGTTTAAGAAGCTAATTCTTTGCCTCTTCTTCCCTTTGCAATGGCATGATTGTGTTGCTGGTGCTCTGAAGTTTTTGGTGGGAAAAAATGAGTGTGGGAAAAGATGAGAAGTAAAAGAAAATATAATTTCTTCCTTCTCTTCTGATGTTTCAGCTGGAAGCTTGCTGCCTCTGCACAGAGTATAGTTTCTTTTGCAGGCCATTCTGGGTAGGAACATACCTGATCGCTTTTCCCTGACAGGAGAGGAATGAAACAGAACTGAATTGGAGCTGGTGTTGCTGCTTTGAGTCTTTGTTCCTTGACCTGGAACAAAAACAGTTTGAAGAAAGCAGCATCACTATCCACAAATGAAAAGAAAGTAGAGCCCCATGTAAAGGAACACCCTACATATCGCTCCACCAGCCCTGTCTTTGATTGGAGAACTGAGCCACTTCTCTTTCTCTTCTGCTTTTCAAGCTGTGGCTTTTGCCAAAGCTAGAGAACAAAACTGGTGCCTACAGAGTTAGTTTTACAAGTGAGGCAAGATTTGGGGGACAGCTATCCCAAAGGGGCATACATTCATAGATTTATGATACAAACACATATTTCCCTCTCACCTTCCTGAAACGCAGCCGTGGTGATAATCTTCAGTGCCTTGTTCCCCTGCTTCTCTCAGCAGAGTGCAGTGTGAAAGATCAGAACTGAGAAGAATGGACCATGAATGTGGCTTGGGCTTGTGGGGCACGCAGCTGTAGGCACGCATCTTTCCCAAGGGATCTGTGCTCCCTTTGCACGTGAATATGAGCAGACTAATCCAGAGCTAGAGAACAGCCAAGTTAGCAGGAAAAAAAAAAAGAAAGAAAAGGTAGGGGGGGATGGGAACGGGACCCAAACCCCAACCTTAAAACCAAAACCAAAACAAACCTGACTGCATGCTTTTGCCTAAGCGCACATATAACTGTGAAACCACGCTTAAGATATCAGTGCCTGCATAAACAAGAACACCTCTATGCCAATAGGCTTACATGTCTCCCCACACTGCTTGAAAGAGGACAATAGAAAGATAGTCTCTTTGTTGCACACAAGTAATGGAGGAAATACCCAGCTGTTGTCACAAAGTGCTGCTGCTGTTGGTTATCATGACTTAATGACTGAGTTTTCTTTTCCAGTTACCACTGCAGAGTCCTAATGCCCAGGTCATCACTCCCAGCTGTTGTGGCAGCCTAAGGAGTGGTTGGAAAGGAATCCTGGAAAGAAATCAGCAGATGATAAAGGGCTGCTTAGATAGCCGTTTTCTAAATTTATTTGTGCCAAACTTTCACTCAAAAGTTTATAAAGCCAGAAATTCTTCATCACGTAACTCTAGCCTCTCTCACTACTGAAGTTAAACATGTCTGTTCTACTAGGGAATCAGGTTTTTGGTTTGGTTTTTTTTGTTGTTGTTGTGGGTTTTTTTTTGTTGTTGTTGTGGTTTTTGTTTTTTTTTTCTTGTGTGTGTTGGTTTTTTTGTTTGTTTGTTTGTTTGTTTTTTTACTGAGACCTTTACTCAACAGAATTTTCTTCTCACTCTGCTGGTTGTTACCACCTTCCCAGTTTAGGTAAACAGGAATGCAGCCACGTTGCCCCTCTTATGAGGGTCCTGAAAACAATAAGGTAACAAGAAAACCCAAAGACTGATTATCATTCTAGCAGCCTCCACTTGCTTTTCAAAAACTTTTGCCAACAATGGCTTCTGCCAGGCTACACTCTTCATGAGCTTTCTCATGGGAAAAGTGGAATGAATCAAGATTCAAATCCATTTCAAGCAAGGAAAGCAAGCTCTGAAATCAGATACTGAATTGGATCAATTCTGAACTATCGCAGTTAGATATGGAAAATACTTGAACAGTAAATTCAGATCCCATAGAAAGGAATAAAAATCCTGTGGTACACTGAAATAGTTCATGAAGTAAGGGAAAGTAAGCCTTTGCATGTGTTGGACGGAATAAGTGAGGTAAACATTCCAATTGCATCAACCATCTTTGGGTATGTCAGCCATTCTTCCTGGGGTAGCAGAGGGGAAGGATTTCAACACAGAAGCATGTAGACTGTCAGTAACTTTGAGTCACTGAGCCTGCCAGACTTTTTCTAGAACTGCTACTTTATTAACATGGAAAGGAATTTCAAGAATAACTCCTGGTTTCAGCTACCCTGTATCGCCATGTATAAAATTAAGATCGATATAGCTCAACCTATTGCTACTGTGAATGGACTGGAGGTGAGCAGAGCAAGACTCTGCTTGCACATCCCAAATAAGCTTGTAAAATAGGCTTGACTTCAGAAGAAAATAATTCACTATCTTCAGATAACTTTTAGATTTTGTGGGTGGATGGGACCCTTTTTCTTTTGCTGACTTTGATCACAAGCATTCTTTAATACTCCTGTGGTGTCTGTTGGGATTATGGTAGCAATAGTGGCTTTGGGGAACGAGGAAATGCACTTACCTCTTTCTAGATAATCTTTTTACTCAGGGTTCTATAGAAATGGAAAGTCTAAATGGATACACAACAGTAGAATTTCTTGAACTCACATAGAGCCATATGGTGCTAAAATAACACAATAATAATAGAGGAATTATGTATGATATCACCTTGAAGAAGGTCTTGTCTAAGATGACTGTTAGCATTGTTTGGGAAGACCATGAAGATAGTGTCAGAGAAACAAACAAAAAACCCCTACGGTTCTTTTTTGGGGGTCTTGTTTTGAGGAAGTTTTCTTCCGTACATCCATTTATGGTCAAGATGTCATGCAATAGCTACCTGGTAATTTTAGCTTGTCTTTCCATACAGTGCCCAGTCTCATTTATGATCTAGGTATAACTGCATATTATGTGATTCTGCTCCACATGTAACAAATGCAGTAGATCAGGGCTCTTCTTTCATTGTGTGTCTTGGCTCTTTCTCATTCTGAAGATTTCTTCCTCTCCTCAGATGAATGTTTAGAGGGCAGATGGAAGGGTTATGGCTGTGATTCACTTATTGTCTCTGGTCTTGCCACTAGGAGACCTGTGTTGGCTATGACAGGCAAGTGTGTGAGTTCTTTCACAGTACCTGGCAAGAGTAGGATTGGTCCCACTCAAAGTTCTTTATCAATCAAAGTGAACTTCCTATCTCGGTACACCCAGGGTGAGAGGAAAAAACCTGCAAGGTTTCACAGGGCTTTAGCTTGTTTCACATGGTGGCTACACTGCTCATAAGTATCTCATTCATTTGAAATAAATTTGGGCAGGGAAAAAGCAGCATAAGAGCTTTCTCCCAGAAATCTACCTTGCTGATATGTAATCTTCCAGTATTTACCAGGCCATAATTCTCATGTTGTAGACTTCTGGCCATAAAATGATCTTTGAATTTTTGAAGTCTCTTGTCATTTTCATATGCATACTCCCAAATACTCCCAATTTGTCCAGTTCTAATTGCTTCTTCCACCAAAAGGAAGCCTCCTTGTCCCTAGCTTTGCAACTCTTGTTATTTCTTTCCTTACTTCTTGTATTATCTTTTTTTATTCCCAACTTGTGCAGATAAAGTCAGTCAATTTCTGATGTGGCTGTAAGGAGTCTCTAATACAGCCCAGGACACCATTCGCCCTCTTTGCTGCAAGGGCACATTGCTGGCTCCTGTTCAACTTAGTGTCCACCAGGACCCCCAGGTCCTTTTCTGCCAAGCTGCTTTCCAGCTGGGTGACTCCTGGTGTAATATTGGTGCAGAACTTTGCACTTCTCCTTGATGAATTTAATGAGGTTCCTGTCAGCCCATTTCTCCAGCCAGTCGAGGTCCCTCTGGATGGCAGCATGACCCTCTGGCGTATCAGCCACTTCTCCCAGTTGTGGGGAGTGTCATCAGTCTGTGTCATCAGCACACTTGCTGAGGGTACAATCTGCCCCGTCATCCAGATCATTAGCCAAGGTCTTAAACGTCTTATGTTCCTTGCCTCTTGTATTGGCCACATATCCTTTTGCTTTGACTCCCTTTCTCTCTAATCTAACTTTTCAATTGAATCAAGTTCAAACTTTTCATCTCTGTCTTTAAGGACCGTTTCAGTTCTTCATCCCTGTGCCTACCTGCTCTCATCGCAGTGCTGCCTTCCCTCCTGCCACCAGCCCAAGCTGAGAATGCTTCCTTGTCTTCTCACACAAACACCCCTTGCATGAGGAATTCAGTTCAACGAGTAAGTGCCAAAAAGAGCTGGCACACAGCTGGGATACAGTGATTTACTGACATCTCGGAAAATTGTTGCTGTCGTGGGTAATAGACTGGAGGTGTTTATAACAGTCAAACATGCCTGATAGGGTTTCCATAATAACTGGAAAGAGCGTGATTAACCTTACCAGAGAAATTACGCTGTAGTGAGCAAAGTCTCCTGTCTCTGAGCTGGCTCGTGCTAGAGGCGACCACCACAGACAGCATTCTTCTTAAAGCAATCTGAAAAACTCACCTCTTGAAACTCAGTCTCGGGATTCTTTTTTGGTACTAACAGACACTAAGTATGTTTATCCATAAAACATTGCAGCTATTTAGGCCTTCCAAGAATTGCAGGAGTTAGCGTGTGTAACTATCTGATATCAATCCTTTTGCCGTATTTCTCTTCTGTTCCTTACCCCTTTGGACCTGTGGTCAGCTATAGTCCGGATATTGGCATAATGGTACTGAAGTATGAATGCCTGAGTTGCGTGCACATGATGATAGAAACGGTAATGACTACAGCTCGTACTTCAGCAAGAACACTGACGTAATAAAGTTCCCTGCTTCAGGGCAGGAGAGAGCATCAGAAGCGAGACTGCTTCTGTTGAGGGAGTATTAACGCCATTTAGTTGAACATAAGTACCGGGGCTTCCTGTGGAGTGGAGTTTTGTTGGGGGGTTCTTGGTCTG
>JAVKLA010000031.1:6706947-6720094 GCA_034782735.1 Sagittarius serpentarius | reverse complement strand
GTAGATGGGGAGGGCCGAGGGGTGGGAGCATATATTTGCTAGCAGTTTTGCTCATTGTCTGTGAGAAAAGGAGTTTATTGTCTGGCTGATGGATGCTATGTGGACAAAGCCTGGTCAGGAAATTTTCCTGGCCAGGATTTTGAGACCCGCTCAGTTTTTATTTCCCTGCCGGTACTATTGGTTGCTAGAAAGCTGGTGTGAAGGTCTCGGTCAGCAGTACTAGAGGGCTGGACCTGCAGCTTTGGTGGTATCATGCTGTGAGTGTTTTGGTGGACTTAATGGGTTTAAGACAATTTTGTGTGTTTAAGAGCTTACTGAGCTGATAAGCAAACTCATATAGCCACACCTACTGGAGCAGATACAAATCTTACTTTCTGCTGTGACACATGAGATCATATGGAGTATGGGGATAGGCTTTTTTTGCTTTGATACTGACAGAGAAGTCATCTGTGGTCTTGCTCATATCTGAGATCCTTCTCAGAACTATCCATGCAAGAATAATCCTGGAGGTTACTCAGGACCAACATTTGTAGTGGACTGGAGAATGAAAGATCACGAGCATCTAAATTTAAAAGATTCATGTGCAGGAAGTGAGTGCGTTGATCAGTCCTGTCTTTTTGTGGCATTAGGACTTCTCTAAATATGGCCTTTCCTCTTTGTGAGATGATGGGGGTTGATGAAATTTTCTGACTTCAGGGAAAACTTATTTATCTGGGATATCTTACTCAAAGAAGATTGAAAGATGACTTGATTCATATTGTATAACTTCCTTCATGGGGCAAAAACCTGGGTATCACAGTTAGTTTAAAAGAACAGACAACAGTAACAGGAGCCCCTGGCTGGGAGCTGAAAACTGATGAGTTCAACAGAGAAACATGGCACTCTTGGGGAATTAATCTGAGAAAATAGGGGGCTTGTCATCTACAGATGTCTTCAAATTTAGATTCGCTAACCTTCTATAAGATATAGGTTAGCCAGCAAAGTCACTGATTTCAATAGAGAATTTCAGAAGCTATCTGCTGAAACTCAATGATTGGTTATGCAAGAAGCCGAAAGGAGATAACCGCACAAGTCTTTCTGGTCTTAAATTCCATTATCACTGAGCTTTTACAGGGATAAATTATATTGTTTGTTCTTGCACACTTGTAGATTCTTCTGAATGTGATCTGAACACAGAAGAGAGGAACCTTCTTCCTTTACATGCCACAGAGGGAACATACTGAATGCCCAATAGTACAGCTCTAAGAAGCGAAGTCTTAGCAGTGTTCCCATGAAATTCCCAGACCAAAGCAAGAGGCATATGTATTGCTTTCTCTGCATCAGAAGGGCAATTCTTTTCACTAATAACATGGGAATTTTTATCTGATAATTTTGGAAATTTCTTTAATGGAATACACACATTTAACTGGACATTGAGGAATTAAGTCATTGCTGCTCTCAGTCCAGAAATACTTAGATGTATAAAAATAACACACAGTTATTGCCAGACAACTTAGTGCTTCTTATCTAGAGGTTTTTAATCATGGAATGGTTTGTGTTGGAAGGGACCTTCAAAGGCCATCTAGTCCAACCCCCCTGCAGTGAGCAGGGACACCTTCCACTGGGTCAGGTTGCTCAGAGGCCCATCCAACTTGACCTTGAACACTTCCAGGGATGGGGCATCTGCCACCTCTCTGGGCAACCTGTGCCAGTGTTTCACCACCCTCATTAGAAAAAAATATTTTCCTTATATCTAGCCTAAATCTACTCTCTTTCAGTTTAAACCCATAACCCCTTGTCCTATGGCAACAGGCCCTGCTAAAAAGTCTGTCCCCATCTTTCTTATAAGCCTCCTTTAGGTACTGAAAGGCCACAGTAAGGTCTCCCTGGAACCTTCTCTTCCCCAGGCTGAACAACCCCAGCTGTCTCAGCCTGTCCTCATAGGAGAGGTGTTCCAGCCCTCTGATCATTTTTGTGGCCCTCCTCTGGACCCGCTCCAGCAGGCCCATGTCTTTCCTGTGCTGAGGCCCCAGAGCTGGAGGCAGTACTGCAGGTGGGGTCTCACCGGAGCGGAGCAGAGGGGCAGAATCGCCTCCCTTGACCCGCTGGCCACGCTGCTTTTGATGCAGCCCAGGATCTGGTTGGCTTTCTGGGCTGCGAGTGCGCATTGCCGGCCCATGTCCAGCTTTTCATTCACCAGTACCACCAAGTTCTCTTCCGCAGGGCTGCTCTCAATTCCTTCATCCCCCAGCCAGTACTGATACTGGGAGTTGCCCCCACTCAGGTGCAGGACCTTGCACTTGGCCTTGTTGAACCTCATGAGGCTCACATGGGCCCACTTCTTGAGCTTGTCCAGGTTCCTCTGAATGGCATCCCGTCCCTCAGGCATGTTAACTGCACCACTCAGCTTGGTGTCATCTGCCGACTTGCTGAGGGTGCACTTGATCCCACTGTACACATCGTTGATGAAGGTATTAAACAGTACTGATCCCAATATAGAACCCTCGGGGCCACCACTTGTCACTTATCTCCATCTGGTCGTTGAGCATAAATGTAAGAATTTATATTTTACCACCAATTCTCTGTGGCAAAGACTGTAAGTTAAGGCAGCAGCTCAGATTCTCTGCTATCACAGGATAGAAAGAGAAGGAAAATGTTTACTACTGCGTATTTTTCAGAAAGAAGAAAAAAACTGTAGGCTTTTCATAAATTTGAGAAGCCTTTAGTTTTTCACTGTATAACCTGTTTATGTAGTAAAACTCCAGTAAATGTAGGATATTTATTTTTTTAAAAGGTACATTCCATGATGGAAACCCTAATAACAGAGTTTTAGAACACACGTATAAGTAGATGGCTTTTATTAGTGTGGGCTCAATTATTGCAACAGAGATAATTGATGTACAGTAAAGAAAAATGATAAAAGACAACTGCTATGTATACTTAAGGTAGAGGCTTTGCAAAGTTAAGTAACATGCATTTTAAAATATTTTAGTAATATCCAGTGTACTCCTGAAAAAGTTAAAAGGTAACTTAAAAACCTTTCTCCATTTTTGTTCCATCTGTGGATGAAAATGGAGGAGAACTCAGTAGGTCTAGACATCTTCGCCAGAAATTGAGCATTTACAGTGACTAAACACAGTTAATGAGCGCTATTTCTGCCTTTCCTGGGTACTAGTTTCCCTTATAACTTTAAACATGTTTTAAAATAGTAATTTCTCAAATCTTACTCTTCTTTTTTTGGTGGTATGTGTTGCTTTTAGAGGAGCTGGTGAAACAAAACATTAAAAATAATTAAAATATATATAAGAAGACATTCATGTTTTAACACTTGGTTTCTCAGTAGAGTGTAGCTTCATACCTAAAATTGAGGTGTTTGTTTTGAAGGCTGTTTACTCTGTGTGGTATGCCGTATTTTTTTTTTTCTCTTCAGGTATTTGTAGTTGACTGAACTGCAGATATGCTATGTTAGATTATTCAGAGGCACTATGAAATTAGCAAAATTAGGACCAGTTCCCCCAAGGCAACAGAAGCTTTTCACACCATTCTGCTCTGGCAGACCCAAGGTACTCACTGATAACCCCCAGGGTGAGTGTTGGCTGGAAATATTAATTGCTTCTACACATAAACACTAAAAGGAGATACGAAGAGGAAAAAATATAAGGAGGTAGTAGGTTTGGATCTTGGACCCTGTAACCCACCCTGTAACAGAACTGAAGAAAGCACCACTCCTGGCTTTTCTTAGCTCAGCAAGAATCTGTGGTGTTGACTGCTATATGTGAATACACACATTGCTGTCTCCATTACAGGTTTCTGAACCAGTTTAGGTACCAACATTATTGCTTTTTTAGTGCTAGCTGCTGGCAGAAGACACCAAATTTTGAAGAATTTTCCCTTGTTTCATGAAAGAGTGGTTTTGATAGTCATGGTGCTCAAAATAAGAAAAATATAAGGAGAAATCTGTAAGTCAGCAGCATGCATGGGAACTAAGAAACGGAATACCCGAGGATGGGAGGAAACACCGTCAAAACACTGGTGCCAGTCCTCTCTCGCAAAAGCTATGCACTCTATTTATTTCTTTGTGGTGTGTCCCCACCTTGTTTCTCTCCCTATTAAGTCAGTGTGTCAAACTTAATTGCATGTTTTAGAAAACATTAAAGCTTGTGTTTCTGTTGGGGCAGTTGAAGATGGGGGAGGAATGACCAAAGCTTTTTTCCTTGGGGCTCTTGATCACTTTGAGCACTACTGAAAACCTGTGCTCCAGTCAGAAGAAGTGGAAGGACCCCTTGATGCCTTAGCTTGTGTGGAAAAATTGGGGGCAGGTCCTTAGTGGGCCAGAAGCTGCTGGCTGTTGCTGGATCTCTCTCAGTGATGTTTGGCATTGCTATTTCAGCGCAGCTGCTCTCCATCAACAACTAGGTTTTCTCCCCTTGTGTCTGACTTTTTCCCTTAAGTGAATAACGTCTTCCTTCCTTGTTCTCCAGAACCTGAAGCCTAGTTTTCACTTTATTTTTATTCTTCACCAAATCCTTTGAGAAAGCCAAGTAGTGTTCTGCTCGTTTCCAAAGGGCGTTTATTCCGCCAATTTTTTGCCCAGATAGGCTGAGAACAATTACTTTTCAGCTTTACTTATCACCTCTTTGTTGATAGAAAGGAAGATTAATACTTTGAGATCTATTATTACCACTTTAAACTGTCTTTGAAAGGCTCAAGTATACTTTTTATATTAAAAAAAAAAAATCTATACTACAATGTCACACATTGGTTTTTCACATTTGGAGCCTGAGATCTTGGAAACATCTAAGATGCGTTTAATCAAATTTTACCTTTTAGTAAGGTAGAAGAGAAATGCTGAATACGTGCTCTAGAAAGATTATAGAAATACATGCTTTGCATTCAAGCTTGTGATTTACTAGCGTAATTTTATATTTTCCTTGGCCATGTATGTCTTACAATCTCCTATCAAATACTGTTTTTCTGAAAGAATCCTACTAATCACTGGTAGTTTCAGTCCTTTGTATAATGGTTACTTTTCATAGTTACTTATATCCAGTTGGCAATTTGCTAATTTTTTTTTATTTTGGCTTTTTTTTTTTTTATTAGTCTTACATTCCTGAACTCATCACATTTGGCAGCACACTCAAGGAGTTTGACTTGGAAGCGACTTTGGCTTTGAGGTGTGCATCAAAGACATGAAGCTTGTATATTATTTGCAGACTGAGCACTTTAAGGAATATATAAGATGCTGCAGGTAGCATGCTGGGACACCAAGGAGGCTACTGTGCGCAGTTTCTCCTGGTGAAATCCCTGGGAGAAGGCTGTGTTTACATATGCAACTGACACATACAGCTTTTCGTAGTTCCATAAGGTATTAATTAACAAGTTCAGCGCATACATCTTACAAATACATACTGTGTAATTATATAAATCGTATACTTAGCTCTATAATATTGAGAAATATCAAACACTTACTGGTAGCATTCTTGTCTTCCTGCTACTAGATACCATGCTAAATAACAATGATACATCAGAAACAGAGAGAACAAAAAGATTTCTTCTGTGTGGTATTATCTGCCTGGGTTCTTCACTCTTAGTTGTACATAAAATGTCTTGAGGCTGTGGATTTGTATTGTTGATGTCTAAAGAAACTTACTGAATCATTTTGTTTAGGAATTTTGTCACTTATTCTGAAAATACAGAAGTGTTATCAGCCGTTTTTAGAAGATAATTTGTTGGTTTTATGTTTTTATTTCTGTGCACAACTTAAGCTTGTTGGAGAAAGGGCAAGAAAGGCAGGCTTGCTTTTGTCCTGCTTAACTCATCCGCTGAATCTCACGTTTTGATATGAAGAGAGTGTTTCTAATTAACTATGAAGGAATTTAGGTGACTTTAGAAGTAGCACTTAAAATATCATTCTGATGTTCCTTTCATCCTAAGCATTTCATCCTGCTTATTTATATTTTATTGTTGGTTGCATGGTTGATAGTGCACGACAGGACAGAGTGTGGAATGATATGTCACCTCATTACAACTTGATAGGTCTCGGTGGAGTTTGAAGTTGCTCAGGATTGGGCCCCTTATCTGTACTGTTTTCTCACTTGTACAGCTGTTGCTAGCTGCTTCCTTTCATTTGGAAAAACAGAGATTTAGAAATTTACATAATCTGATCTACAGTCTGTACAAACAGAATTTCAGATGCTAATTTTCACTTGTTTGTTAATCAAAGGTTTTGAAAAGGCAATGTTAGTGTATTATTAATAACTTTAAAGTACATCCTGTTTATGAGGTAATAACCTTCTGTTGTGGGCTGAATTGACTTTGAGTTTAATTAGCTCAGAATTTGTTTAATGCAGAGTTAATCAACCTCACAGTGGCTGTGGAGGGGTTTTGGTTTTGTTTTGGTTTTTTTTACTGAGCCAAGCTTCAAAAGATAAAAAGTAACAAAGGATGGATGTGCCCTTCGAAAATGTATGTAATATGTGTTTAAAAAAACCCTCAGACCTATAAAATCAAAATTTGCTGTAAAAATCAGAAACTCTTTAAATAGATTATTTGCTTTTTTAAAAAAATTCTTATTACTGTGCAGTTTCACAGAATCTTGCTGCTCAGCGTGAGAACTAAGGAAGGAAAATAAGAGAAGGAAATAGTATTATATAGACATGTATATGTCTGTATATCCATAGACATTCAAGAGTTTAGTTGATTGGAATTATTATAAAGAGTAAGTTAATACATTTGTAATAGTGGTATGGAACAGAAATACTTCTGTCCGCTTTGAAACTGGAGTGTCTATAAAATGCCAAGAGAGGATATCCCTGTCTGCTTAGAGTAAAAAGATTTGGCTATAGTATCTTAATAACAAAGTAGCACAAATGGTAATGATTTAATGCATGGAAGTTTGTTACATGAATTTGAACTAACAGTAGGACTCACATTTTTAATATCAGCCTTTGAAACAACTTCAGGTATTGGGAGATTTTTTTTCTACAGCAGTTCAAACAAAGAAAATCAGTTTTGATATTTTTCTAAGGTGTGTGCAGTAGCTCAAGAATTGGTTTGGGAATCTCATTTGTGTTATACAGGAATCTTCTGGTTTTGGAATCTAGGCAGCTATATAGCTTATTTCTAAATTAATCTGTTACTCTGTACTTAAACGTAATGGGAAAGTTCAGTGCAGTGTATTTCTGTTTGTAACAGATACTGGATCGCAGTATTGTAGGACAGCTCAGGCTGGAGGGGACCTTAGGAGGTCTCTAGTCCAGCTCAAGCAGGGTCAGCTGCCAGGCTTCTCAGGGTGTTTTCCAGTCAGGCCTTCAAAACCTTTACGGATGGAGATGCTACAACCACTCTGTACAACCTTTGGCACCACTTGACTGTCTTTGCAGTAAAAAAAGTTTTCTTTTATATCTCGTTTGAAACTCTTTCATTTGCACTTATGCCTGTTGTGCCTTCGCACCTGCACGTACCACTGTGAAGTGCCTGGCTCCGTCCTCTCTGGACCCTCCCCATAGGTATTGGCAGGCTGCTCTTAACTACCCACCCCAATTCCGTCTCTTTTCCAGGCTGAACTAGCCCCAGTCCTGTAGCCTCTGCTCATAGGGCAAGTGTTCTAGCCCTCCGACCATCTTGGGTAGTCCTTTGCTGAACTCCTTGAGCTGACCAATATCTTTCCTGAATTGGTGAACGTGAAACTGGACACAGCATCTAGGTGTCACCTCCTAGGGCAGAGCATGGGTAGATGATTTCTCCGCTCGATCTACTGGCTGTGCCTCTGTGAATATCGCCCAGGATGCTGTTGTGCAGGGGCACGCCGTGAGCTCCGTGTTCAGCTCACTGCCCAACACGACCCCATGGCCCCAGGCTTTGTCCGTGTGCAATTTCACAAGGTACCTGTTGGCCCAATCCTCTGGCCCCTCTGGGTCGCTTTGGGTGGCAGCCCTGCCTGCAAGTGCATTGACTGGCCCCCCTCAGTTTGCAGTCACCTCCACAGTTGACAAGAAACCACTCCAACACTTCCCCCAGGTGGCTGATAGAGATTTTAAACAGGCAGGCCCTGTGATAGACCCCTGTGGTGCTCTAGTTGTTATCAGCCTCCCAGATGCAGTACAACTCATTAACTGCTACCATCTGAGGCCAACCATCTAGACAGTTTTCGTACCCATTTAGTTATTTTTATAATTTTTTCACTAATATATTATGCAGAGAACAACTTTCTTGGGTAAAAACTGGATCTACCATTACTGCTATCAAATAAGAGAATGTTGCCAAAGTATATTTTAAAAATTACTTTTATGTGTGCTTTTTAACAACTTTTTATTGACTGTTCCAACTACAGTAGACAATTCTCGAGTTTGTAATCTTGTCATCTGGTTACTTCTGATGAAGTGCCTTATGAAATCAAGGACAGTATCCTAGAATGGCTTATACTGTAAAGTGCACAGGAATTTTTGGCAAGCTTCAAAAGCTATGTGAACAGGACACTTAAGGATTGCAACATTCTTTTTTCTTGTCATTCTGTTGAACATGAAGTATATTCCAAATACTTCAGCATGGACTAAATACAACATTTAAAGAAGTTAAAGCCCAAGTAAGGAGGTGAGGAAGCTCCAGTTAGCTTTTTCTAAGATGTTAACCTGAGGCCAGATACTTTCTGTAAGAGGTCTACAACACAAAGGTGGGAGGGGAAAATAAGTAGTTTTGGACATGTATGTGATTAAACCAAGTTGGAGCTATTTTTGCAAAACCGAACCCCTATGTGTCATTGGTGTTTGAAGATGTGTTACAAGTCTAAAAACTAAATTCTTTAGCTCAAGCAGAAGTTATGGATATGGTATACAAACTGCTTGGCAGAACCTGAAAACCGTACATTCTGGATGTTGGAACAGATGGTTATAATTGTCCTGGCTTTAGAATGGATGAATAACTCTTCAACTGTATTCCTCTTCTGCTGTTTTACAAGCAGGAAACTAAAATATAAAATAGAAATTAAAAGTATTAATCAGTTACACTAAGTCCTTTTGGTTTCCTCAGTACTCCTTCCTGGCTTTTTCTGAAGTGTAGCTTAAGTTTATCTGCGTTAACTCCAATCTAAAAAAACTTCTTGAAACCAGTCCTCGGGAAGACAGAATGTGACAAGTCTCTAGTAAACCTCCAAGAGACACAAAACGTAAGAAATCTACAAATATTTGCAAATGTAAATTCCAGCATCTTGATTTGTGTGTTAGAATAAAAGATAAATCATGGATAGAATTGATGTCATACGGATGGAATTTCTTCTAGTGTGTGAAAGCAATGAAGAACACCTCTTGCTCTGAGGGAGAAGTAATGGAAATTCTATGATTCTCTGTTGCAAAGAACCAAATCATAATATGTTTTTACAGTTTCTGTTAAAACATAACCCTATCACTCAAATGTAGTCTCCAGCTAAGGCTTGCGTTATACTATCACTAGGAAGTTGCGTGGATAAAGCAGATTTCCTTGGACCCTGATGTCCTGGTACTCACTGATGAGAACAGTGATTATTTTCCCTGCCAAGTTATAAGCCCTGACGTACTGGTATCCAGATACAAACTTTAGACTCTATATATGCACAGTCTCAGTGATTTCAGTCAGACCTATATCCAGTATTATGTTGGATGCTTAAATAATGAGCTGAATTTATGCCTTCAGGAGGTATCATCATATAGGCAAGCTAAAACCTGGGGTGGGGAGAAGGGAGATTCTTGAAACAAGAGATGAATTTCAATTCTCATTTAAATTTTTTTCAGTATGATTTCCAGTGCTGCCAACTGTGGTGTTCTTCTGAGGATGCTAAAGGAATTTTTCATCTCGTAAACAGTAAACATCCTGTAAACCAAAATAAAACTTTCAGATCCGTAGACAAATGTTTTGGCTAAATGCTCATTTTTAGAACAGTAAAGAAGACATACCATGTAGCTGAAATGTTCCTCTGCAGAAGTTCGTTTCTTCCATTTTATTCAGAATGCAAGAAATCTACTGGGCTTTCTGACATGCACCATCTCAAACTGTTCTGAAGCTGATGGGTTTGTCAGGCAGCGTTATATTTGTGGGGGTGACTTCACATCTTCCAATACGATAGTGCAATGTGCGCTCAGAGCCCAGAAAGCTAACCGTACCCTGGGCTGCATCAAAAGCAGCATGGCCAGCGGGTCAAGGGAGGCGATTCTGCCCCTCTGCTCCGCTCTGGTGAGACCCCACCTGCAGTACTGCCTCCAGCTCTGGGGCCCCCAGCATTAGAAAGATATAGACCTCTGGAGTGGGTCCAGAGGAAGGCCACAAAGATGATCAAGGGACTGGAGCACCTCTCCTGTGAAGACAGGCTGAGAGAGTTGGGGTTGTTCAGCCTGGGGAAGAGAAGGTTCCAGGGAGACCTTACTGTGGCCTTTCAGTACCTAAAGGGGGCTTATAAAAAAGATGGGGACGGACTTTTTAGCAGGGCCTGTTGCCATAGGACAAGGGGTTATGGGTTTAAACTGAAAGAGGGTAGATTTAGGCTAGATATAAGGAAGAAATTTTTTACAATGAGGGTGGTGAAATACTGGCACAGGTTGCCCAGAGAGGTGGTAGAAGCCCCATCCCTGGGAACACTCAAGGCCAGGCTGGACGGGGCTCTGAGCAACCTGATCTAGTTGAAGGGGTCCCTGCTCACCGCAGGGGGGTTGGACTAGATGGCCTTTGAAGGTCCCTTCCAACCCAAGCCATTCTATGATTCTATGATAGGTATAATGTTTTACGGAGTTCTATTTTTGGCTTGTTACAGTTAACACTTGTGCGCTGCCTTTGGGCCAGATTAATCATTGGGTTGATACTGGATTTCAGTTCTGTGCTGAGGCCGTGCTAATTCGTTTGTCAGTTAAAGCAGCAAGTCCAAACTGTGCTTTTATTGTCTGGATCAGTTCCCTGGAAAACATTAAAATATAAGTTATGTTGACTTTCTTTAGTTAAATTCAAGTAAAATGAAGCTTTTTCATTTTGTGGCTCTAGCTATAAGCTTAACGCCACCTCAATTTTTGATGTAGCTTTTATGTATATATATTATTCACAGTACAGGATTACCACTTCAACATCCATATTCCTGTTGGAATCTGAAGTGTCCTTTAAACATCACATTGGGCAGATTATTAAGACTTCCTGCTGTCATTTGAAAAATGAAACCATACTTTGTCTCTGTTTATCCTTGTCTGTTTATGAGAAGCTGGCTCAGGGTTTTATCTCCTCCAAGCTAGACAACTATAATGCTTCGCTCACTGGCCTGCCAAGTGGTCTCATTACCAAGCTTGAGCAAAAGTCTTTTGCCAGAGAAGTATATCTTGCAAAAAAAGACAGCATATCTCCCTAATCCTAGCATCTCCGCGTTGGCTACTCAGAAACAAAGGATTGATTGTGAAGCTGACCTGTCAGCCCCTTCATGGTCAAAGTCCTGAATATATCTCCTGATTTAATTTTGAGATATATCGCTTCCAGGCCTCTGCGCTCTTCAGTGCCCTCTTAGTGCAAGTTCCAATTACAAAACTACAAACCTTGTGTGATGGAGGATTTTACCATTATGCCCAACAGCTAAGGAATAAGCTGCCTTTCTCAGTTTAGGAAGCTCATGCTCTTTGCTTAAATCTCCTCTTCTGAAGAATCGCTTGTCTGTCTTTTTCCTTTTTTAGTGAGTAACATTTTATATGCTGTAACTCAGTCATTTGGGGACTGTAATATATTCTATGCTGCTATGCAGAATGAAGTGGTAATTGTAGTTTTAAGTAGAGCTACTTAAGATTTTTTTTTTTGTTGGTTTGAAAAAAAACTTTTAAAAATAATTACTTTTGTCAAAAGACAAAGGAGTTAATAGGAAAAGATTTTTAGTTTTGGGAGAAGAGAGCGAAGAGGTGTGCCTCAAGATTACTTCACCCTCCAGTATCCAGTAATTGGTTGCCTATTTGGATTTGGAAAGCTCAGAGACAAACTTGGCTATCTTCCCTTCACTGAAATATTCTAAAATTATCAAGCTGTTGGCTACTCTGGAGTGAGGTTTTCTAAGTCACTTTTATGATGAATGTGTTGTTCATATAACTAAGGTCAACTGATGCTTGGACCTGAAATTAGATCTGATACATCTTGCTATAGACCGTATGCTGTTCAAGAGTAAATATTTGTATCTCACCTCCACCTTTTGTTACACTGTCCGAGAAGTGAAAAAATTCTGGTTTTCATCTCAGCCTGGAAGGAGCAAAATTTTTTAATTGCCTCTTGAAAGTTACAGGTACTCCTTTTTCATATAGACCGATTCATTTTTATTAACCAGTGGTCCTTTGCAGAAAAAGTGTATTGTTTAAATTAAACACTAGAAATTAAATTGTTAATGTTGAAATATTTTGACTCCTCCAAAGTGGAGGAGTGTCGCGGTCAAAGAAAAAAAAATTACCTTTCTAGCAGCCTTCCAAATGGATAGAAAGAGAGGGTAAGATGACATTTCTTAGAGACAGATAAAAGGGGGCTGTAGTAATATAGACACAAAATGATAACAACCTGGATGAGACTACTAGCTGTTTGGGTCTCGGAAATCTCATACAGAAAGAATGGGCAAGGTTTAGGTATAAGCTGAGTGTGACAGCTTATAAAAAGATGTGCCGAAGCAGCCGTTAGAGAGGTAGAAGAAGAGTTAGGGTGACGCAGTAATGGAAAAAGTGAGAGGGTGAAAAGGAAGAGAAACCTTTGGAAAAAGAACATGGTCAGTGTTAAAGAGGAAGTAAGGTGTGGAGACAGACTGCTGGCTGCGGAGGGATTAGAGAGTCTGGTGAGGTGAATTATAGTCAGTGCAGTTGTGGAAGTCAAATAGAGATTGTTTAGATGGGTGAGAAACTCAAATAGCAATTTTAAGTTACGTATTCCATACTTTGAGAGGAATGAGCGATGGGGTGGTAGGTGGAAAGGCTAAGGGAGTAACTGTGAAAGTTGTCTTGGAGCATCAAGGTGACTGCAAAGGGCAGACGTAAGAACACTAGGCATCTTTGCTAATAAGCAAATACCGTTACTACAAATAGAGCAAACCGTAACAAGTCCTGAACAGTTTGATGCATCACTTAGTAAACAGAGTTCAGCAGAACTGGGCAGGTTTGGTGGGAGGGATGGGAGGTGACAGATGGTTCTTCTCCCTCCTCCCAGG
>JAVKLA010000031.1:6596827-6706905 GCA_034782735.1 Sagittarius serpentarius | reverse complement strand
CCAGCACTACCTGCTAGCGTCTACGCGCTAGGCCTTCTCGGGGTGTGTGCGTTCGGCAAGGCAACCGTCAGTTCTTGCCAGTTATGTATCAGTTTGGTTTTTATCAACAACGGTTTCATTTCTGCAACCTGTTAGTAGCCTTAGGTATACTGTACAGCACCAACAGATTCTGTGCAGCTGCAGCTACTACCAAAGCAAAGAGTTTAAAAGTTTATGCAGGGCCCAGGTGAGGGAGGAGGGGGTTTATGCAATGACAGAGACTAAGGCATAGCTCTTAGTCTAAGCAGACCCACAGGAAGGGTTTCGCAGTATTAAAACTTTTTTGGCAGTGGTTGTGGGGAGGCTAAAAAGGGTTAAATTCTAAATATTTTAAAAAAAAATTATAATATTTGTATATTTACATGTATATAGGTTTTTTTGATAGGAAAAAGACGTTCTTCTATCGTGTCAGGAAAGAAAAGAAGGAGAGTAGGATTATAGAGAAGAAAAAGGGAGGCATTTTCAGTCATGTATCTGCTTCTGTTAAACTTGGTTGGCTGACATTTATGTGGAACTTCCACCGTCACTTTGTTTTGTATGCTAATGTGAAATCAAATTCCATGCTGAGTGGTAGTGATTGGTTAGGATTTTTTTTCTACAAATTAGTAATTATTTCTAAAATAAATAGCAGTTGTTATCCTTTTGCTAGAGAAGCCAAGAGAGCGGAGGAGGAAATGAGATAGTTAAATGAAAATGTATGTGGTTCTTCAAAATAACTGCAAATATTACCCTCGAAGAATTTAACTGAATGCTAACTGTACTCTAGTTTATGTAAGCACCATTAATGCATAAAAATATGGCTTAATGTAAAGTTTTATCAACATAGTATTTTCTTTTTACTGGAGCTTCTAACAGGTTAATTTCTTGCTTTTTCCTGTGTGGATAACAAATAAACTAATGTAATACTGGAGTTATTAGCAGTCTTTTGTCAGCCAACTGAATGCAAAATTTCTGCCAATTAAAACAATGCGTAGAGTTCATACAAACTTATCCACTTCAAGTTACAGATATTTAAGGCAGATTTGAAATGCTAAATTATTGCAGAAAGCTTTGCATATACAAAATAAATTTAACATAGTTCTATAAAATGAAGTTGTTCTCAGTTTATTTTCGCAGTAAGTGACCATTTGGGGAATCCAGGTCATATTATAACTTTTTTTTAAGCAAACAAAGGTGCTGCTGATTCTTCTGTTGTTTGACTGTTCAAAGTGCAGCTATAGTGAAAACAAGTGTTCTGGTATTTTAAAGGAATGGTTGCAGAGAAAGAGGTTGATGTCATTGTCAGTCCTGTTATATGTGACACGTTGGAAAACTGATCTTTTGCAGCTCCTTCAGAAGGCTTCATCTTCCCTTCTGAAACTGACTTTTTTCAGTAGATTTCTTTAGCTTTTTTTGCCCTTGCCCAAGTAGATGTTTGTACCGTGCTTTGTTTTTGCATACTGAAAGCTTCAAGCCAGAAATTTCCCTACAAGCTTTCCCCCGTGCCCAGCCCCCCATATGATTTCCTAAGCCATGTGATGTATTTTCAGGAATACGTTCGCAATGCAGTTAAAAAACGAACCAAGCAAAATCCCTAAAACATCAACCTGAACATGTAGCCTGTATAATGTCTTAGAGAAAATATCTTCACCACTATTCCCACCTTTATTTTTCTTTGACCACGTACTTCGTGGTTTTCATTCAATGTAGTTATCATTGGACAGCAGTCAAATAGACGAGGTCTATCAGAGCACAAGTGCCTATTTAAATTAAAGGCAGGCAGTTAAGAGTTTTTAGATGCTAATACTTTGTTCAGATGTTAGCAAATGACTTGCACACATGTAGGCAGCAAAAAAGAAGAACAGTTACATGCTTTTGGTAATACGTGATCTGGGCAGCACAAAAAAGAAAGGAAGCTTGGAAAGTGTAGTCTTGTGTTTTTGGCAATATTTTGCTCCACGCAGTGCTGCCAGAGCAAGAACAGTAGCGGACATTGTCTAAAGTGTCCCTGACCATCCCCTGAACTCTTGGACCACCCTATGGATGGATGGTTGCCGGGACATTTCTTTCAGGGGAAGAGTCTCTTCCTCTGCTGTTGCGTTTTGGCTGCCTTGTCCTTAATCAGAGTGTGTTTCTTTTCGAGGTGTTAATCTTTCTGCTTCTCCCACAAATGTCATTTGCACTGTAGGCGCCCACTGAATTCCTCTGTCCTTCAGGGTGCAACTCCACTTCAGATTTCAGTCTTATTTTTACTTGGCTTACAAAAATAAGTCAGAACGTAACTCATAAATCCAGGAAGCCTTCTGAACAGTCTTACAGGCACCAAGCACCCAGCAGGAATTAAAACCTTTCTCTTTCTTGATAGTGTAGGGTTTTTTTATTTCCTGGTTTGCGAGAGCAAAGGGAGGAGGAGGAGGAGGAGGAGGAGGAGGAGGGCCAGGGAAGCTGAGCGGAGCAGGGGACAAAAGTGCTAAAGAGAGCGAGACACCTTAAAAGCTGTTAGGAGCAGCTGCATTTTGAAGTTGATGAAGGAAATAGAAAAAGCTATTGACTAAGGCCAAATGCAGCCTGAAATTCCAGAAGTGACCTGCTGTAAACCCGCTCAGCAAGCTAGCGATCTCTGGGTGTTCAATGCTGACATGCTCTGGGGTATATGGAGGACAGCCAAGCAGCACGATGGCTGTATGCTAAGAAAATAAGCAAATTCTCATGGTTTGTGTGTTTTGTTTTGTTTTGTTTTCTCTGTTTTGCATGTCACTGGAGTATAGTCATAGTGGTAAAGGATGTGGCTCTACAGCGTTGCTGAAATTGCAGTTAGATAACCACTGGCACTGATAGCAACTCATTATTTCTAGGAGTAAGGGTGTGAATCAGATGGTTAAAACAGTTCAGGCATGTTTTGAAACAGATCATAAAATGCTTCGTGTAATGCTAAGACTTGCTTTCATTGGCTGATGCTACATATTCCTGAGGCCTTTGCCTTCATATCATCATTTTTGGTATGTCAATGATAGCTGAGAAGTGTTCTTGGTTTTATAAATGGTCTGCAAAATACCTCCTTCTTACAGAAAGCAGCAGACAAGTAGTGGTTTTCTCACATCTCCAATATTCACAACTGCATGTGTCTAAGCCCAGTCCATTGGTACTCTACCTGACAATTACAAGTTCCAATTCATGGTCTACTTTAAATATATAGTAGCTAGAATATTTTTTTAACCATTCTTTTTGGTTTTAATGAATAGCGAATAACACTAAAATTTTTTTTAAATAGATGGAAGTAATGCAGTCAAAAAGGAGATTCGCTTCATATGTTCTCTGTAAAATATAGTCATGGTTCTTATGATGGCATGATGTGTACATTGTAGCATACTATACTTTTTCAGCTAAGCTAGAGGGAGTGCTTTTGCAGATGTAGTTTGTGTGGTGCTGCAGAGGACTAAGGATTTCATTCTGTCCTTTTTATATCCTGACTGAATTAAACTCGTGAGAAAGAAGGGGGCACACAATAGGGCTCTCTTGGGCAGAGCTTGGCAGGAAGGTATAGTGGCCTTTGAAACTTTAGGAGGTATTCTTTGATTCCTTCAAAACTGCAGTTATGTGGTGGTTTAAAAAAAAAAAAGTAATATTGTTTCTGTGACATAAATAAGCTTGTTTGCTTTTAGCCTCTGAATAAATAATGCGTTCCCAGTCTTACATTTCCTGTAACAAAGTGAAATGTGAATAGCAATATAAAGTCTCAAAAATTTTGATCCCTTTATATTTTTTTCTTGCCTTTCTTAGTGCTTACTTGATGCTCAGAGACTAATACCAAGTGGAATTGAACACCTGCAGCTCTCACTTCGTTATGCTGTATATTGAAGATGAAGGGAATTGCAGGTGTTCTGTATTTCCCAGAACATATCCCATGTGCCATTGCCTATCTGGAAGGACTTACTGGTCAAGCAATCTCAGACTGAGCTTTTTGTTGCTGGATGTACTTAAGGCTCTGAATATATGACAGTTTATGTCTGTTCTGGGTTTATCACCCCCACACCTTACCCCCGCACCCCAATGATGCATTCATTTCTCTCATTTTTTAAGTTCTTGGGCTGGTTTAAAATGATTTAGATAAGATCTCATGTTGGGAAGTTCTGTAACTTCTTTGCAGGGAGCGATTATTTGCTAGCTATCAGCTATGTCCTCTCTGTATCACCTGTTCTCTCCTGTCACCTGACTACTTTACTGCTCTTGCCCATGATTCTAGATTTCTACGTGAATAATTGGCATATTTTTTCAGGGTGAGGAAAAATAGTGTTATTCCTTGCACATCCGTGCAAGGACTTGATTTTGCATTTGATTTTGGTTCATGGAGAACAGTGGTACAAACTGTTATTACAAATTTGTTGTTAAACAGCAGTGAGTAAAAAGCATTCTGGTTAATGTTCTCTGAATAGGAGTTGCATCTTAGATCTGGGTACTCCTTTCTTATTTTCCCAGAACTACTTCCTGTTAGATTCAGTTGAGCCAGACATTCTTTCTAACCTTTTCAGCTTCAAGGAAAAAATCAGCTAGTTTTGCTGTTTAAGAATTCTGGCCTTTCACTGGAACCTTTGCCTGTATGTGGGCCCAAAGTATATTATTTCAACCATGTGGTGTAAATGTAGAGCTACCATATATTAATGTAAGAGTAGAAACAGAGCATGTGGGTTTTGGTGCATAATTTAGGATACTTGCATTATCATTAGAAAAAGAATTGCATGGTCTTGCACATGTTGCTCAAGGAATGAGTTCCAACATTTGAACTGAACTTCAGTTCAAAAAGCATCACATAAGAAATTACCGGTAAATTATGTGGTAAGGAAAAGTGGGAAATGGTACAAATATTAAATTTCAAATTAATGTAACGACGTTAATCATCATGAACAAATAAAAGGTTTTCTGTGCGGATCAAGGGAGGATATAGCCCTACATGATCGTCATGCATCAGAAAATATGGAGTACACGTTTTACAGGCCAAGCTAGTAGGTGGTGGGAGAGGGAGAGAAGATGGGACAATCCTCTTAGCTCTTCCAGCCAGCCCTTCCATTGCTGGTGCCAGTGAAACTACCTGTATCGCTATTTAAACAAACCAAACCACACCACCCCCAGACCACTTGGCATCTAAAATGCTTTGCAAACAATTAATGAATTTCCGCAGTTGCCTTTTTGAGAACTTAATTCTCAAAAATGTTTATAAAATTAGGTGAAAAGGCAGACAGAAGTACGGGCCCTAACTTTGAATTGGACCCTAAATATTTTCCCACATCTGAGATAATGTCCATATTACCTTGTTGCATCTGATCTTCTTTACCCCAGTGCATATCAGAAATAGCTCACAGAAGTCAGAGGAGTTTTAGACGTGGACAGATGTCAATAGCCTGAGAATCACGCTCTGGACATAAACTTTTTTGCAAGTGTGTTCGTTTAACTAAGGGTACACTGGAATGATATTTCATAGTTAAGCTTCAATGTCTTTGGTTTTGATGTCACTGGAAAGTCATCTATCAAGTTTGCCTCACAGAGCCTTTTTCATGTGTTTTTATAACCTATTAGACCAGAATGTAAATCAGCTTTAGTTGAGTTTCACTGAATATATTTAAATCTGTTGGAATTCTTTGGAATTTTTTCTTTTTAAATTTCTCCTTATACCACATCATCATGAAGAACAGACAGAATACCTTAGTCCATATGTAATAGGTACCATTTCTGATAAATACAGATTGGCAATATGCAATATAGTCATATACTGCATTTTCTTGCTTGCCTTTTTAAAATCCCCTTAGTTATTTACAACACGATAAATCATTTAACATCTTAAATTTTAATTATCTGCAGAAATCAGCTCTTAGTATTCTATGCCAAACTTTTAAACTCTGCATAGATTCTGAATTTCCGCTAAATAGATTTCAATTAGGCTTCTTGCTCTTTTTTGCTGGGGAATAATTGAAAGTATAAAAGACCCATTTAAATCACCATCCCCTTCTTGAAAAAGGGGCAAGATTACATACCCAGCAGGCTTTTAATTCTTGATATGCCTTCAGAAGTTTTCAGATATTTGTTTTAATAATTGTTAAGAATTTATTATGATGCATTAACTGTGTGCTCTGTAAGTTATTAAATAATGAGTTCAACAAATTAATCTTTCATGTTATTGTTGTTAATGCTATATTTAGGAATGAAGCATTAATTAAAATATTCCTTTAAAGGTTTTTCTTTTAGAAAGCAGTACGTATACTTATCAAGATACATATTGGATCTATGGGGAAATGATTGTGAGCAAAGTTTTGATATAGCATATGCTGAACTTGAATTAAAAAGATTTTGGTTATGTAGAGTTCAAATTACCTTTGACATATTTTTGCAGGTTAGTTACAAATTCTCAACTAAACATAGAGCTCTTCTTTATCGTAGAGCCTAACATCAGATTTTAATCATATTTTGTACCCACAGGGTTTTAGGTTTCCAACAGGCCACCTGTCTCAGACATTAAAAAATTCACAGGACAGATGGGAAGGTGAAAGTAGTTGTCCTTGGATAAAGAAATTCTTACACTGCAGGAACAGTCACAGTCAAGGCTGGCCAATATATCACACATATACCCCTTTCTTCTAGCATTGCTGTATCATGATTGCAAATTTCCCTTTAG
This sequence comes from Sagittarius serpentarius, assembly GCA_034782735.1. NCBI lineage: Eukaryota > Metazoa > Chordata > Aves > Accipitriformes > Sagittariidae > Sagittarius > Sagittarius serpentarius. The sequence goes on along the minus strand of JAVKLA010000031.1, from coordinate 6,700,223 downwards.
TAGTATAAATATAGAATTCATCACTTATCCTTTTTCAATAGCACGATTTGCAAAACCTGTCTCTTTTCCACGTAATCTATGAATCACTGAGGGATAACATGACATGCATAGTACTTCAGCAAATACAGTGTGTCTTGTAGACATACCAGAGCTCCTAGAATTCCTATGTTGTTTATTAATGACACGAGCATATGACTATTCATTTGTGCAGACCTCTGGCACTGGTTTGATAGGTGTGATGTATTTTAATATGACAAATGTACCAACCTAAAGAAAAGTGGTTATTGGAAAGAAGTGTAGAATGGTGATGCCTCCTCCCATGTATTGTCACTGTTTCCCACAGAGATAATAGTTTTTGAACATCACTGGCCAGTATGATGCTGTGGACCAGCGCTCAATATTACATAGCAAAAATCTGGCAACATTTTAAAATGCAAGGGGCAAATTCTGACCTCAGGTGTATGTGTCCGGTTTTCATTGACCCAGGTATTTAAGAGCCAACAAATCAATTGGAATGATCAACTTGCTATGTTTGTGATGAACGAGAGAGCAGGCCAAACAGCAGTCTGTCCTGTGTTTGGCTCCTGTGAAGATCCCCTTCTACTTTGGGCTCTTTCTCTCTTCCCTGACAGTAAAGAGGAAAAAATGTTAATGGCAGTATATACGGTTCAATAACAAGCATTAAGTTTGTGAGGTTTCGCCCGACCTACGTGACAGGGGGGTGCTACCATGTGGCCTGGAGAAAGATCTGTGCAAGCGCCCCGAAACTGGTGTCTAGCCCGTGGCACTGGGAAAGCTGGGTTTCTCTGCCTAGCAATTCATGTTTCCAGATACATGTTTTAAAAGTCCCAAGAGAATCCAAATGCGGGGGCGGGGTATAATCTCACAGTAGCTTTTGGAGGTTGCAAGTTCAGATTTGCTTTTTCAGTGTATCTTTTGTTGTATACCAGCTACTAATTTAATCATTGGCTAGGGTGGAATCAGAGTCCCCCAGCCCGCTTTCCAAGCGTATGCCCCGATCGCTAGGTAGGGAGCCTGTACGTGTCTACACGTTTGTTGCCTCTGGCCCAATTAACGGTGATTCTTTCATACAGAGTGCAGGAGGGATTAAGAGTGCTCACCTGCTCTGAAAGGGGTGATGCTGATGGTTAGTACGGACCCTTAAGGTTTGATCCCTCGGGTAGGAGAGGAGATTGAACCTGCTATCTCTGTCTTTCATGACTGTTCTAACCGATAAGCTGCTGTGTGAATAGAAGCACATGTTCTTCTCACCTAGCTTCTGGTTTTATATAAAGTCATAACTGCAGTGATATTTTTGCAAAACCAAACCGCAGAGACGTGATTTATGCAGGATTTGAGGACACATCAAATTAGGGCATTTACTGGAGATAGGTGTCAGGTAGCTGCATGACGATTGTGCCCTTACCTTGCTTGGGCAAGAGCAAGGATGTTTCGGGCATGAGCAGAAGCAGAATTGTAGAGGCCTGGGGAGCCTGTGGGAACTGAACAGTCTATGTTGTTTAGAAGCTCTCAAGATTTACAGGGAGATGAAGGAATGAAGTTCTGATCCTAGGCGCCTTCCAAATTTCCAGCTTTTTATGCCTTGGTCCTGTGGCACATATTTGTTAATTAATGCTTGCAAAGAGTTTTACACGGAAAGTTCCCTGGTTGTTAAAATGGATGTATAGGTAGTTCCACTTGTCCCAGTAATGACATGTCTTGGTCTAGGTCCTCCTTGTAGAGATATGGATCCTCTTCAAAGGGCTTTGATCTCTAACGTATCTAAGAAATAGGATCGGAAAGGACTTGAGTTTGGGGAAAAAAAAAAACCCAAACAGTATGTACTTCTGAGAACAGATCTTTGCTATCGGATGCAATCATTGCCAAACTTGCTTGGCACCCTCTTTAGAGCGTGGAGAATGCTTGACTGTCTACTCATGTCTGGCCCAAATTGTTGCTGGCTTGGTGGGTAAGAGACCAGTGTATGAATGAACCCAGCACAGGAAGATGGATGGCAAAGCACTGGTCCTCTTGACGAATGTGAGTGAGTTTCCTTTATAGTCACTGGTGTGTCATCTAGTGTGTTTGTGGGATCCATCTGGGTCACTAACAGGCTTGACTTGTTCATTCTTTACCTATTGATCTCCCTGAAAGTTTTTTCTCAGAAGCTTGAATGCATTAAGTCTTCTATGAGCCGGGCTCATGGAGAGATATCCTGTGCTCTGAAATCTTTAAGAAAGTCTGTTCTGACAAATATTTTCAGCTCTGCGGACTATAGTAAATTTGTTTGCTCTTGTATTGTGGTGCATGTTTGCATAGAATGTAATCTTTTATTTCTCTTTCTCCTTTTCTCCCTTTCTTTCTCTTTCCCCCTCCCGCTTTTGTCCTTAATAAATACGTTTGTTTAGAAATAAGGATGTGGAAAGACAAGCATGCCTAATATTGAAGGACAGTACGCTTGTGCCTAATACATTAGAGCAATTGTTCAAGAATAATTCATCTTATGTGAAGATTACCCCTGTAAGGCTGCCAAGGTCACAGGGACTTTAGATTATTGGCTGTATAAATGCTGCTTGTGTGTTTTGAAGGGGTAGCCTTAACATTTCATTACAGTTCTCTGAAACGAATAAATTTATTTATTTAAGGTTGGTATTCCCTATTTAAACATTTGATACATTTTTTTTCTTTCCTTTTTTTCCTCCTTGTCTTTTTATTATTCATATCATTGTGGCAGAATTACATCTAGATTCTGTTCTAGAGCAGGAGCTCCCAAATGTGGGGTGCTGAGCCCAGAAGTGGGTTGTGAATCAAACCCTTGGAACTGCTGCTTTACAGTGTATAGGTATTCCATGAGATACATGTCAATCAATCTTGTACAGAAAACGTGAGGAGTGAGGGAGGATGTGAGACTACCAGAACTGCAGGAGCACTCCTCAAAGTCAGTGTTCTTAAAAGAAGCTGCTTTCATACATTTAAAGTAGAGGAGCCATAAGTCATTCTTAAGATTCAGGCATTTCAGAGACATGACAAAAGTTTAAGACAAAAGTATGAAACGTTTTGACAAATTGTGCCCTGTACCCCTTTTAGTGAAGGTAGCTTCCCTAAAGATAAAGGGCAAGACCTTTGTTTTCTGTAAATCTAGGAAAGTCTATTTAGATTACTAGAGCTAAGGTGCTTTACACCAGCTGAAAACTGGCCTATAAGCCCTTTAAATATATTTCCCACTTTCTTCCTTTCAAGCTGTTTCTTGTCCCTGGAATGCCTGGTATCTGCGTTTTTTGTAACAAACTTTGCGTCTAGCAACAAAAGGAAATTAATTTGCTTTGTTTTAGAAAACAAATCTGCTGTGGACTGCCTGTGACCCACTGGTCTCATTGGTCACTCTGACTAGTTTTAGGCTGCTTGATCATATTAAAAGAGGCTTTGCAAACTAATTTAAATATTTTTGCACTGGTACTTATATGGATAATAAAGCTGTAGTTTTAACAGGGATTTATATGATTGTGAACTGGCAGTGAGATGGCCTGCAGTATCCTATTTAAGAGGGGGAATTTCTGCACAAGGCTGTCAGCTAGAATGTTAGTTTGCAGCTGGGAAATGTTTTGGAAACCCTTGCCAGCATTAAAGAAAAAATGTTGAATGTGAATCCTTACGTTATAACTACTGTGGGTAAATCCTATGACTGTGTTATCAGTATAATCCCATCAGTGAAGAGTTTGCGCTTTATGTATGTGAATGAATTAATGAATTGATGCCAATTTTCTAGAAGTTTGCTACCTGTGTGGTCAAAATCTTGACATGTTCATTCTTTATAAAACTGAAATGAAGAATGAGCATTTGATGAACTCCTGACATGGTGACGTTATTGCCCAGGCTGCTTGTGTTATCTTGCACAGGGAAGGAGAGCACAGAGTTCCTAACATCATCACCAAAAAGAACACAGACCTCTGAGACAGTTACTGTTGACAAAGAAAGAGACTAGCCCCAATGACACCAGCATGAAATCATGAAAGCATCTCAACTCATGAACAACTTGCACTTAAAAAAATCATGTAGAATTAGTTTGGTTAGAAAACCTCTGCACCGTTCATTTATTATTTAATCTTATTTTACTTTGTACAGACAAGCTATCAGGCCTAGTGTGAGGCTTCACACAGCCAATTACTTCAAGGTGTTTAGTTCATTTATTATTTAGAGCATAAATCTTGTACAGGTTGTCCATTGACGACCCTATGAGGAGTCTATAGTACATGCCTTTCATCATTGCTGACTGACTCATGCACACGGACCTACCTGCTGAGGTAAATACGCCAGGTGAACCGATGGATTTGTAAGATATTGGATTTAATAGCCTTTTTTTATATGCTCAAGTGATGGAAGTTAGTACATATAGTTGAAGCCCAGTGTTAGGATTTAAGAAGAAACGGAATTTTATATAGTGTCATGAATTGTATTTGGTTTTGCTAATTGAAAACAATGCACAATTTGTTTTGTATGCTTTGTACCTTAAAATGTATTTTTAAAGCAATGGCTTGCGTATTTGAATAAATAAAATGTTGCCATAGGAAGCTACGTAATGTATTTTATAGAATATTCACAGAAATTCCCTTTTTAAGACATAGGTTCTGTGGTTATGTTTGTTCTCCCCCTCCTTCAAATCATTCCTCTCGGACTGATTTTTAAGCCTAGTGCACTGATACCAGCAAGGTGCTTTCTGAATGGCTTGGAAAGAGGCTTGCTCAAGTAATGCACCGATTGCATCTGATGGGTTTATGTGCCATTAACAGTGTCTGTCCCACACGGAATGTGCCAGGTATTTAACTGGGGACTGGTACTAATTTCAGAGCTAATACTAAGCTGTTCCACATCAATGCTTACAGCAGGTGGTTTGAATTGACAGTGTAAAGGGAGGAAAAAAAAGTGAGAGAAAATTACCATTGTACTATAGAATTTCTCTGATTGAATTGACTGATTATACTGTCAAAAGAGCATTGGGAAACTGGCAGTGCTTATGAGGAGGAAAGAAATGACAGGATTCTTTTAGAAAGAGGTTCTCTGACTTTTGCACAGTCAAATAGTTCAAAACAATGATAAGACTTGATGTTAAAGGTTTTAACCTAGCACTTAAGAAATCCGTGTGTTCTCCAATTTATGACTTTTAAAGCTAGCATCCTGTGTAAACTGATCCTGCAGTTTTCTTACTCTGTACTGTCCCCTTTCGATACTCATCAGGTGATTCAGCATGAATCAATATAGGTGATTCAACATAGTGAATCCCACCTTTCTGTACTACCTTTGCTTTTGAGTTTAAAACATAAAACAGAACCCAAAACAAACAACAAACCTGAAACGCCACCCCAACCTGCCACCTGCCGAAGCCAACAGCACTGTTGTATTTGAAAAACAGGTTGTGTATGACACCTGGAGAATGTATATAAAGAAGGTATGCTTAGTGGCTTACAGTATTGCAAAGTTGTCAAATATATAAATAAACAATGTCTTAAGTGAATCTTAACTGCATTAATACCTAATTCCACTCACAACTAAATTATTCTTTTAACATTTGATTTCAGTGGAACAAGAGCAGACACAAATCAGAGAAATAGTCTGGGGTTTTTTTTAGTAACATAAATTAAATTGTTCAGTAATGCCCAGTTATCCTGTTCATTTGAAGTTATTAACTATGCCCTGTGATAGCACTGGGACTTTTTTTCCTTTAAGTTTATATATGATGAGACAAATTTTTCTTGATTGTGTGTTCCCACTGATTTCATCTGACGGAATCTGGGACTTACCGTGTGCTCCACTAAGGGGTTGTGCATGTCTTTGCTGATAGCACCAGTGACCAGGAGAATTTTCTTTTTACATAGGCTCCAAAATTGGATGATAACAAAAGCAGCTTTAAAAAGGCCTCCAACCTGCCCTTGCACGGGTGGCATAGTATTTCATGGATGTAGATAAAGTAGATATTGCCCAATTCTTTCTGACATTACGAAGCAGAGTTGACATAAGAATTTTTCTTCTAGTTTGTCTAAAGAGAAAGTTGGCTCATGAAGAATAAGAACTAAATAGAAACAAAAGTTGATTTCTCTATCAGATAGATCTTATAAATCAATCCAGAGGCTTATTAACCTTTTGGTTTTGGAAATCATGACAGTTAAACTTATTAGTGAAATTATGTTTAACCTGTGAAGAGGGGACATAGTATAGGATGTCAGGATAGATACTCTCTCTCATTTCTTGCACAAATACGAGTGTGCTTTCCTTCATGAGCTTTGTGATTTATATAATTGGGGTACTATTGAAAGACAGGCTACAATGGAAGCTGAGATGGGGGGAAGTGGAGAGCAGTCTGCTAATCTCTTCAGTCGTAGGACAAAATGTTATGTATAATCTAACACATATGATGATATAGTATACATAAGTATAATTACATTTATATGTAATATGTAAATATCATACTAGTAGGAAGCTTAATTCTGCAAGGAAAGGAAAAGTTCTCTATCTGAAAAAGTGTTAGAACATGTATGTTTTTAATGCACCATTTATAATGTTGAAGGCTGTGGCTACGTTATAGTTATTCCAAAACACTGTTGCAAACCAGCAGGAAACTACATTCCATAGGATTTCTATGGTGACTACAGAGAATTTGTTCCATTGCTTCCAAAGCAACCAGTTGGAGCTTATAGTAGCTTTAGGGCTAATACACAGAGCTATACAGTTCTACTTGCCTTTGAACTGTAGCGCTGAAAGCAAGTGCAACATAAATACAACAGGCAATATATTTTATATTCTGCAGACTTTATCAGACCATTTATAGTTTGGCAAACGTAGCGGTAGAATCTGGAAAAAATACAAGATCTTTAAATTGTTTTCTTATGTCAATCAAATTGTACAATCGTTTCTTCTCTTTGCATTTGAAAGAAACCCAATCCTTGCTTCTTTGGGCTTTTACTAGTTATAAACATTGACATTACAAGGGGAAAAGTATTTTGTTTAGACCACATTTATCTAGGAGGCATGTTTGCTTTAAGTTGGTGTTCAGGCTCTCCACCAATTTGAAAGGGAAAAATAGCATGAACGAATGACTAGCCATACTGCTGGATTCATAAATTTAACTTCCCTTTGTGTATGGAATGAAGAGATATATCTTACTATTTCATAGCTGACAGCATGAATGGTGTAGATTGTCATATTTATAAGGGGGGGGGGGGGAAGAAGTTAATACCATGTAGCATGTAAAACAAAAATAAAATGGCCAGTGCACTGTATACAAGGAAAAGAGGTTAAACTGATTGCTACTTATTGCTGTGAACATATTGCTATGTGGAGATTAAGGATCAACTCTTCTTTTACTGACTGTCACTCTCCTAACCTAGGATGAGGTTTTGGCATAACTTAAATTGAAGATCTCAGTAAGTTTTATTCGGCTGTCAGTTGGATGGGAAGTGATGAAAGTCCAGTTCTACAAAAGCAAAATCAGTAGTGTGTATTAAGCTGTGTTGAAAAATTTACTCATGACCTCATTCTTTTCCTCAAGAACTCTTTTAATATGTCATTATTTCACATGCACATTTGTTTCCTATTCCTGCTCTCCTCCTTTAAACTTAAACTTCATTTCTGTATGTGTCACGGTTTCGTATTCCAACTCGTGGTGTCACTACTTGGAGCGCTCAATAGCAGGGAAGGGTGAATCAGATGTATCCGGAAGCAATAGGGTGTTACATTTGTGGACTGTAAAGTAAAACATTTTCATACAAGAGAAAAATGATTGCAAATAAATGGAAACTTTTTAACTTGGATAATGTGCATGGTGCAGCTCTCTGGTGGATGTGCAAAGTAGGTGAAAAACAGAAAGGAGGAGGGATTTTCTCCATTTTTTCTGAAAAGAGAAATGGAAACATGACCTGTGGACAATGCTTCGGGCATGTTGAAACCATTCTTTAAATCTGGCCTGTCTCAATCTTTTTCTGAAAGTGTGTTTGCCAATTGCAAAATGATAAAAAGCTCTGCTGAATTTTTTTTACTTATCTCTCAAAAACAGTTGAAAATTATGCTCATAGCAAATTGGAAATGACATACAGGACATAGTTTACTTTAGAAAGGTTGGAAACTTTGTTTTTCAGTATTTTGGGAGTTCTGTAGCCCTCTGGTGGAATGTAGGGAGAATCTACAAATAAAATATTTGTTAATCAGTTATTATTCAATCATGTTTTACCAGATAGCCAAGTAATACATTCTTTCCCTAGTTGTTCATACAGGAGTGGTGCAATCAGCCATAAAGCCTAAGTTTCCAAGCATTGCTTGAAGTCTAGATTGTCTTTTTTGTTAAAGTTTTATATCTTGCAACAGTGCAGGACACGAGAGGTAAAAATTCTTAAATAACTTGACTGGTTTGGAAGGGACTGCTTGATGAGAAGGGTGACAAGAAGTTTCCATGTCATGTCTGGAAATGTTCAACCTTCCTGATCAAAGATGTTCAGTCGGTGTCCCTGAAAAGATGACTCCATTAAGAACAACTGTTGTATTTGGTCGGGAATTGATGCTTAGTTCTGACAAAGAATTTTTAATTCTTTTCTTTTTTTCCTTGCTGAGAGAGTGAGTGGAAAGCAAAGTATCTTCCAGGGTGCTGCTCTGGGAACAGGAGAAGAATAAATAGTGACATGTTAGTAGTGTAGAGTCACATAGTCTTAAGAGAAAGTGGAAGCCAGTTTCCTTGCAGCTAGCATAGCAGAGGTGAAAGAAGAGCACAGCTACAGCAGGCTTTTTTGAGGTGGAGGTAGAGGGACAGCAATAGCAGATGTCCTGCAACAAGTGGTAGGGTGTTAGCAACTTACTTTTCAGGTGGAATAGCCTCATGGCAATCAAGTTTTAGAGAAGGCACTGGGGCGTGACTCCTATTGATGTACGTGGAAGGGGTCATGTCAGAGTGAACAGAGAGAGAAAGGAAAATAAAATCATGGTAGCGAAGAATAAAAATTTGGAGTTTTGGGAGTGGGGAGATCTGAATACCTGTGTGAGGATGAAAGGACAACAAAGTAGTCAATTCAGGCAGGAAGAAGCAAAGGATTGTTCTGGGGCTGGGCCCTGAACTCTGGTTTTACAAGAGCTGTGTTTGGGAAGAAGGGAAATGTGGGTGCTTCTTGGGGAATGGGGGTTCTGAAAGAGGGACTTGAAAAGTACTCTATTCTTGTTGCATGGCCCAGCTGGTAAAAGAAAACAAAAACAAAACCCAAAAAAACCTCAAAGAGCTGGTGAATCTGAAAGTTCTAAGAACTGGCAGCAGGAATTGCTCACAGAATCTCAAATACTATAGCATGGGAGTTGGAGGTGGCCAGGAAAAGAAATAAATGGCAATTTTAAGTAGTCTAACCCTTCTCATTGTGGACCTGGCAAATTTTAATAGTTCTAGTACTTAGCTGAAAACAATTTTCATGATGGGTCTACAGACATGTAGGATGTTTACTGATGTTCCTGGTCTCTTAAATAAAATAGTTATCTTCGTTAGACAGTAGAAGCAAATTCTGTGCTGTGGCAGGAAGAGAGGCAAACTATAACTTCAAACTGGAAAGATGGTAGACCAGCACTACAGCGTAGGTTTTTCCATATTATCCATTCCTCTACTACCAGCTCAGTTTCTGCAAGAGTCTAACATGTTTCTTGCAGAATGTATTTACTCAAAAGAGTTTCAGAGCAGCATAAAGGTCTTGAAATAGTTGTCAGGATTTCTTGTGTGAACATTAGCTGTGTGACGCAGTAATTCTCTATGGCTCCAATCCCAGTCTAGTTAAGATAAAATAATCGGAACTGAGAGGTCAGAGAAGTTGCAAGTAAAACATGACCATTTAAATTGAAGCTTATCTTGATACTGTCATGTGGGAAGAATATTTTTAGGTTAATGCACTTTTGGAAACACTCCATTCTGGTATTTGAGGTCATGTGCAAAATGTGTACTCGTTGAATTTCCAGGTGCTACGGACATTGCTGCGATGCCTTGCTGTATTTGTTTGAAATGCAGACAGCCGACTTACTTAAAAGACTAGTGGTTTGCCCCTACCCTCCCCAGCTCGCCAGCACTCTCCACCTCCCACAGGACATTGTTTTTCCTTTATTCGTTTCTGCGCAAAACAAGTTCTAAGATCTGCCAGCAGAACTTCATGTCTTAAAACCATGAACACGTTTCTTTCTCTTTTGCAGAATTTCAAGACTAAATCCTTTGTTAGCTTTTTCAGAAAGACATTGAATTGCTCCCAAGCCAGGATGCTTTATGCCAGGTTTCAGCCTGTAGCCACTTCTTACTGCCAAGTTCTGAACCCCTGAAAATAAGGGCTTATAGAACTGCTGACACAATCTTAACTATAATAATGCGAATGACACCATCATAACACTAATGATAAATGGCATACATTTTAAAACATTTAAAATGATCATAGCCTTAAAGTCAAACACATCTGGGAAATATTAATGGTATATGAACTGCCCTGTGTGGATCTGAATTATGAACAGCACAGAGATGGAAAGAGATAAATTGCATAATAAATCACTTTACTTATTGTATTGTTTACTTTAAGAAAACCATATATACTTTCTGTTTATGCAGCATGTCAGCTGTTTGAAAAAAGATGAATAGTTCTAAATTCATATTTATTCCAAAGAATGAATATTTAGCACTCTGGTGTCACACTGACTTCAGAGAAATAATTACAGTATATGGTTTTACCAACAATGATGCTCAGAGGCCATTGAGTTTGTATGTATTTAGTATGGCTTTATCCTCTGATCAGTTTGTTCTTTTTCATTTCGTGAATTTATAGAAGTCAGGTGTTTTTCAACCCTCCTTTCTAATTTGGCAGAAATGGCATACACAGCATTGTCTCTGATGGTGCTAAATGGATAATTGAAGAAAGTGTTTCACAGTGTTTCATTGACTGTATTATAACCTCCTAAGTCTCAAAACGTGTGTAATAGTTCTAGATTTTATTTTTTCCAAATGTCACTTTGCCAAACTGATTAACCACAAGGGATTCAAGGAGCTTTCCCAGCCTATCTTATCTGTAAGAACATTGATTCTGTGTGAATAAGTTACATCGAATTATTTTAAAATGTTTCACTAGGTATTGAAATAATAGTAATTTATGGGCAAAATTCAGATGTGCACCTGAGGCATGAGGATTTTTCAGGGTGCTGTCTATAGGCCAAAAGCCCCACAGTCAACTTAGATCCATGATGATAAAGTCACAAACATCTTTCCCATCCTGTTCATGCATGGATCAGATTGTGGTCCACCGATTCTTATCCTTACCCTTTTTCTTTTTCTTCTTCTCTCCTCCAGTCTCCTTATTGAATAACACTGATGCTTTTTGTGGGGGGTTTATTTTTTTTTTTTTTTTTTTTTTTTTTTTTCCTTCTTCAGTCTTTCCCCATGATTGCTGGCTCTGCCTAGGCCTTCAGGAGGGCTCTCACCACTTTGCTTCAGGTGTTGAGGAGCCCAACGCAGAAGCTTTCCTTAGCTAGGACAGGTTTAAAGGTGACATGCAACCTGAAATTTTTCAATTGTTTTTTGACAGCTAGTGCAATTGTATACATGGATGACTAACACTGTAGAGGCAGCGAACACTGAGCACTGAACAGTATTTTAATACTGCTTTTTCCTTCTTGAAAGCATGAATTTTACTTTTTGTGTTTGTTTTTGATTTTGTCTACTTCTGACGTCATTTGTCCTTTTGTCCACAGCCCAGGCGCTTTTTTGCTCTTTGGCTTCTTCAGATGCTTCTTTCAAAACTAATGCTTTTTCCTCTGGTCTTTCCTGTCCTATTTTTGTTTTCAGTTGGTTGGCAACATTTAGTTCTTCCCCTGCTGACAACTCGGTTCTGGAAATTTTGTTTCCAGCATATCATTTATTGAATCCGCTATAGTGAAGAGCTAGGCAGGCTCCTCCCCTTTGTTTCCTGCTGTCTTTAGAAAATGCTTCATTTCTTATGGACAATAATATTCTTGGTCACCATTTTTCCTGTAGTCTTAGAACAATAACGGAATGCTAGGAAATGTAAGAAGAATCAAAGCGAATAAGTATCATAAGGCTATGAGTTTAAAATGTGCTGTTCTCAAATAGTAATTTTTTTCCTACTTTTTTTTAAGGGTAGTTTTTTTAAAAAGTCATAAAATATAGAGCGTGATTTTCTGCTTCTCTGCATTTACTGTACTGTAAAGTGTAAAGAAAAATATTTTCCTTTTGCAAAAGTATAATCTGGAGGTAATGTTTTGCTTTTCAAATGAAACTTAAGTGGAGGAAACTTTTGCTTCAGCACAGAAAAGGCATAAATGAAAGTTCCACAGAAATATGCTAACAAAACGATCCCACAGTCCCCAAATTACTCAAGTTCTATTAAAACTCGTAAATCTTAGACTCTCAATTTTATGTTATTCTAAGTAGTATTCATTGTTGCTTCTTTACAGTTTATCACATCACAAATTAAAGAAGGAATGTAAGCATTCAGAGTCCTCAGAAAAGTAAAAATACTATGAAAAAAGGAAAGTATTTTGAAAGGTATTAACATTTAAAAGAGTATTTTTTTTATTATTAATTATATGTTAATATCTAAAGGCCAGATTCTGTGAAATGCAATTTAGCATAAAAAACAAAATAGCCCTATTTAATCACACATTCTGACTTAAAACAACCAAATCCTTAATAACCAAGTTTTCAAATAAAAGTAGCAAGATCAGCAGTTCTGAAAGATGGAATGTCTCCCAAGATATTCTGTACAAGAGAAATGGGAGAGGCATTACTTTTCAGTGTTGCTAGCAGTCATATATAATCTGAAGGGTTTTTTTTTTTTTAAATTTTCTCTCTTGAAACATTTGTGTTTTAGATTGATTTTATGTATATTGCCAGACCTTACTGCAATCGGTTTGAGAGATTGTTCACAGCATTCTAAGTTCTTGAGTTTCTCTTCCATTAATGGGAATTTTCACCTGATTATTCTTTCCTTAACGCCTTTTAAAAATACTCACCAAAGTAAGAGTTTGAGTCTCTTGAAGAGATCCGCAAACAAGTTCACACCTTGAATTATACTGGCTGTGATACTTAAAAGCACAGAAACACTTAGCTGGTTCTTCAGGTTCTCTATCACTTCCTCTGTATTCCACAGAGATCACTGTGCACTGCTGATGTGTGTCTCAAACGTACTGTTCCTGCACAGGATCCCAATAAGTCTCTGAGTACATTTATTAATTAAGAGAGATATATCAAAGCTGTAAGAACGTTGATGTGATTCACAATATCCCTTAAGATGGTGTCTTCTGTTTTATTAAGCTATTCACTGTATTTTTGTATAAAATGGAAGTTAATATGGGCTGTGGTCCAGAAAAGCACTTTAGACATGTACGTAATAAACATAAATAGTTTCATTGGCCTCAGTGACACTGCTCATTACTTTATAATTATTTATATATTTATTTTCTGTATTTAAACATCCTATGGAATCGAGCCCACAGGCAATGCATCCACTGAAGGGAGCCAGAATGGAAGGTAGAAACCTGCAAATTTAATTTCTTTTTTGTTGCATTATAACGGCTACTTATAATCCTATATTATTTTTGACATGTATTATAGTGAATGGAAAGAAGCTACTGTTTGGTACTTACCAATGTATTAGAAAGGACCCAATTCTGCTTTTTATTTAAGAAACATTAATATAAAACTAATCTGTACAATGTTATATGACTCAGAGCTTTTACTTCCTGGAACTCTTAGAACCCTTCAGGAGAACTTTTTCTTCTTTTTCTAAGTAAACATTAAAAAAAGCATTATGATTAGTTGTGTCCTAAAGTTTGCAGTTGCAGCATTCAAAAGATTAGGCCATTAGTAGTATTTTGAGCTGAATTTGCAGAGACCCTGATGACTATTTTCTAAAACTGTGGTTGTGATTTGGGCGGGGCTGGGCGCACAAAGCTGTGTGCATTTGTGGCACCTGTGTGTGTGTACTGTTTGCTTCGTGTGTTTTTCTATATGCAGCTGATGGAGATGATGTCCCCTAAACCCCCTTTTCGACTTTATTCAAAGACTGCGGACATAAGTGGAAAAACTTCTGTTGACTGTAGCCTTTGAATTTTTGGCATAAATCAATCAAGCGCTTACTGATATAAACACATTTGACACCTAAAGATTCTGTAATCTGAGCACCTGGGAGTGACAGACATGACCGTGGGCAGGTGTTGTCACTGTTCCAACTTTTACTTTCTCCATCTGAGTTGCTTTATAATACACTCATGTATAGTGTTTGCATAGTCATTTTTCAAACGACAGGCAGCAAGCAAGCATCCACAGTGGTCCCCAACACCTCTCTTTAAAACTAAATAATCCAGTGTGAGCTTTTTCTTTCTAAATTAAAACCAAAGCAGCCTGTTACATATGTGTATGTGTAGGAAAGTGTGTACGTGTATACACATATGCATGTGTGAATATACAGGCACGCACACTTATTTTGCTAGTAAACGGTTGCCAAAGAAAAAAATATTTCCTAGCCACTTGTCCCAGGCTCCTTCTACTCTGCTGTTACAGGTGTGACTGTAGCAGCTGTAGGCATGCCCAGCCTAGCTTCAACCAAAATCAGTCAAGCTGCAGCAACGTGGATTTCGGTGCATGCTAAGTGCCCAAATACACAAAGAGCCTGCTGGCTGCCTCTCCGCAGCGTGCTCTGGGACCGGTGATGCGCAGTTTTACCATCGTTTGTACCACAGCTAGCTTTGGTCTGCCTGCGCCCGCACATTCGCACCTCTGCTTGCTGCGGAGACAAAGCATTTGGTGGATTATTTGGAAGGCAGTGTCTTCTTACGGTTTTCTGTAAATGGTCCTTTTCTAACACTTCTAAAGGGAAGAAGTTGGATAAGACTGTATTGTGAACAATAATACAGTTTCTGTGCAGCCTCTCATGTTGGGTAAAGCACAGGAGCTGCGTGGATTAATTGAATATGGGTCAAAGAACTGTATCCAAAGAGTCTACCTGTGCTCCTGCTTCTGTCATTTCTGATGCCTGAAAAGCTGTTGCCTCCACATGTTCTGCTTCAGGTGCCAATGCATGCTCCAGGGAGAAGGACATACTTTGCATCTATGCAATCAAGATGAGAATAATCAATCAGTTTTTCTCCCACCCAAATAAAAAGTGTTTGGAAGACTGAAATTTCAGTTCTTTTGCAGATTGGTTATTTTGCGTTAACTATTTTCTGAGGATCCCTGCTTTATAAAAATAATAGCAAAGAGTCAAAGGTAGAACAAGATCCTGTGTTTTTCACAGTCCTGTGACAATGGAAATAGGATATGGTATAATTCAATAAAATTAGATTTTCTGTTTAGAGTCCATTTCACTGAAATAGTTCAGAATCAAAGGCCTGCCTTCTCAGTAAATGGGGAGAAAAACAAGCCTGGTTGTGCTAAAAATGTGAATAGTATAGAATCTGACCATGTAATTTTTTTATAGCAATAGTGAAATGGACGCTCTAGATTCAAATGTTTAAACTTCAGCAGTTCTCATGCAGATTAGGTAATTGTTTGCCTAACTGCCAGCTGTGAATTCAACTGCTGGTTAACTAGCCAAAAATGCGGATTTGCAGGTGAATAGAAATACTTCCACGTTTTAGTAATGGTGGCAACAGCACCGAATTGAGTTTTTAACTTCCTGAATGTTTTTTAAAAAGTCACGCTGCTAAGTATATTGCACACGTTCTCTCCTACCTTTTTGTATTTCATCAAGTAATAGTTTCAAATGAATGCTTTAAAGATCTGTAGAAGTGAGTGGTTCTAGCAACTGTTAAAACTCGCTTTAAACCTTACATTTTTCAGATAATAAAATTTTACTTATGCATAGCTTATAATATTCTAAATTAGTGTTTGACATCGCTCTATGATCATTGCTATTGATTTTGTAACCATTTTACTAAATCATCCTTCTGTGTTTGGAAAAAAAAAAAAAGTTTTTACTTTGGAATGAAGTAACAGGAATGGAGTGGTATGAGACGTTTGGCTGGACACACTTTAAGCAACCAAAAATTTGCTGGTGTATCCCCTACTGAAATAAGCGTATTTGCGAAAAGTGTGTGTGTGGGTGTGTGTGGGCAGGGGGGTGGGAAAACACAGCCCTTGCTAATACCTCTATGGCAGCAAAACTGGAAAAGAAATGGAAGAGTACCAGAATAAAGGTCTAATACTTTATTCCATTTAGGGACCAAATGTAATGTAATTTTTTTTCTTCTTTTATAATTTTGCCAATGTAGGTTAAGCTACAGTTACACAGGGTGTGTGGGCAGGGGGGAAAAGGACCTTAGTAAAGATCTAATGATATAACTATTCTAACTTTTAAAGCATATCCACACTTAAGTTCTCATATTAGGGTTTTGGGAGTGGGGAGGGCTTGGTTTGGGTTTTTTTTGCGAAGCGCTGATTTGTGGATGTCTTTAAAATAATTCAAAGAACATCTGTAAAATGTGATCAAAGATCCATGTTAGAATTCAGGTTGGACTGAATATGGAAACTTTCTTTTTCTTTTTTCTTTTAAGCCTATTCTTATTTTTTTCATTCAAGTAATGAGAAATGGAGCTGTAAAAAAGACTGCAAATTCTTTCAGTTTTGTCTTACAGTCTCTAGTCTTTCACATGTTTTGTAAGTCATCTTTTGCCATTTTGCATTATCTCCAATTAAGTAGCATTTTCAGTACAATGTATTTTGAATATTCTGTATGTTCTCAGTTTTTCAAGAAATAAGCCTATACATTGTGACACATAAAACAAAAGCAGAAAAGACACAAGAATGCAGCTGTTTATTACTAGCTGATGAATTAAATAACTTTTTTGGACCATCTGCAAAGCTTACTCATATGGCCTCTGCTTTTTACTGTCATAAAATGTAGCTTTTGAATTAGTGGCGAATTGGAGCTCTGAAATTATCACTACTGATCACGTATTGTGAAAGAATGGAGAATATACTATTCACAGAGTAACTATTGCTTGATTTTATAGTTACTGTATTTGCTTTCTGTGACAGTGGCATATTCTAACATCTTATCTCTTGCCTTATCTGTTCTTAATTTAAAGTGCTTGTAATGAGGGAAGGGTATGCCCCTAATCCAAGGTTAGGAGGTGAGAAGGATTGATCTAAATGGGGTCACAAGGTTTTCACCTCTCCCTTCACTATGGACTTATAGCAGGCAGCCCTTCATGGGGTGAGGGAGAGTCACACGAATCACAGAGCCTTTGGAAGTTGTGGCAAGGTGGAGCAGGGATGCATATCTGGCTTTTTGTTCTGAATGCCACTGTTCTCTAGCCGAGAAACAAATTATAGGGAGCCATGGTTAAATTTTGTGTCTGTGTAGAATAGCAGTAAAGGGGCAGAAGCATCTGTCTGCTTATGCAGCAGCGGAGCTGTAAAGGTCAGTTCAGTATCTCAGGATTGTGGGAGAATCAATTCAACTGTGAAACACGTAGGAACGAGGGAAGGACATGGGGGATACCAAACTGGGGAAGCACCAATAGAGGTATTTTTTAGGAACTTGCTGAGGATGCCCTTCATCCTGTCATCTGGGTCATTAAAGAAGACATAAATTGGTTTTGATTCCAATATTCATATCTGAAGGACACCAGTAGTAAATTGGTTGGACTTTGTACCACTGATCACAGCCTTTTGAGTCTAATGGCTCAGACAGTTTTCCACCCACCTTATTGTGCACTTATCCAGTCTATATCTCTCCAGTTTGGCTAGAAGGACCTGTTGGGAGGCTATGTTGTAGATGTTCGTAAAGCAAAGGTAAACAATATCACTGCCCTCCCTGTACCCATCTGAAACAATCATCTCAAAAGGCAGTTGAGTTGGTCAGGCATTACTTGCCCTTCCCTACTTCATACTTCCTGTTCCCAGTCACCTCTAGTCTTTCATGTGCTTGGAAGTGGCCTTGGGAAGGATTTACTTCATAGCCTTATCGATGAATACTAGAGCTGCGATTGTGAAGCTTCCTCCAACTCTATAAAGCAAGCCTCATCTCCTGCCTTTTCTTGATCAGGTGGTCTGCAGCAGACGCCTACCCTGACATCGCCTATGTTGCTTCGTCCTCTGGTCCATACCTATGAGCTCTCAACTGACTTGCCTTCATTGTCCTCTTCTCTCCCTGTAACCTCTGAGCTTCCCTCCCTGCTGTCCTTGAGCATGAAGGGCTGGAGCGTGCCAGGCTGGTCAAACTTGGCAGCAATCAAATGCAGCAAAGGCATAGAGGGCAAAAAAGGGAGACATGCCCTTGGTGAGAGGGAGAGGTGCCTCTTTTCTGAGATCTCCCAACTTACCTCCCATCCCAACTGACCTTAATCTCCACCCTTTGCTGCCAAAGATAGTCAAGCCCTTCCCGTGAGATTGCTCTCCCTTTACCCTGTCTGAAGGTCAGATATCCACCCTTATTATCCAAAGCCCAGGTGGGAATTTGAGAGCAGAAAAGCGGGGCATATCTGCAAAACCCACCCAAATGTATGTAAATCAAGTTTTATAATGAACCCAAAATAAGGAGGGAGCAGAGCCGAATCAGTGTATATGATGAAGTGTGTGTAGCACTCTGCAAAAAATGTAGATGCTGCCTTTGAACCCAGTATCTCTGGGGGCAATGTACCTCCCCACCCAGACTGAAGGGCAGGTCACAGCAGAGCTCACAGAAGAGGGGGAGGCAAATGGAGAGGATGGGATCCGTTCCAGGGAGCTGAAATTGGCCAAGAGAGCCAGTGCTCTTGGAAAGGCAGTCTGACCACAGCCAGCTACCCTCACAATGAACGTTTGTAATGAGGAATACATCTTGCACAGAATGCATTTGTTTTGAGGGAAAGGGAGTAAAAGGCATTGAAAGGAGGATAGTGAAGAATATTATTTGTCCACTGAGTGAACTTATGTCTCCTGAGGGTTGGAGTACTCGGTGATCCATAGAAAGGGATTCTCCTATTACATGTGAGGGCTGCTAAGCATATAGAAAAGGCGATTGCCAACAGCCTGATACATAACTCTGGTGGAGGGAGGGGTTGTATGTATGTATTTAGAGAGCCAAGTAATAGAGATGAGTTACACCTTTCAAGTAGCAGTTGTAAGAGAAGTGGCTTTTTCTGCTTGTACCTTCAATATCTGGGCTGGGGTGATTAAAATAAGATCATTGCTTTTGTTTGTCACCAAAAGACACCACTGTCACACCACCAAAAAAAAAAAAAAAAAGAGAAAAAAGAGGCAGTACAAAAATCTGATGAGGCTGACTTTGTTCTCTGGTAAGCTACTTTTAGTCAGATATAATTTGAGACAGGAAAAGAGAATTTCTGCTTTCAGTAAAAGGTTGAATAGAGAAGGGAAAGGGGTCCAGAACAATCCCTACGTTTAGGACTTTCATTTGTATATTTTCTTGCAAAGTAAGCTTTTGAAGTATTCTTGATTGTGGAGCTCCATGCTTTAAGAAAAAAAATCTGTGCGTATTTCTGGATATGCTTCACTCAGAGCTGTGCATGCTTAGAAGAAATGGAGTATTGCAGAGAACCAGATACAGATGTTGCGGCAATCCCCAACTGGGTTTTTGGCATCTAATGGCTGTAGTCACCTGGTAAGAGCTGGAGCAGAACACGCCGTGCTCACCTCTGAAAGCGGGACAAGCTCTGCACAGGGGAGTTGAGGTTGAGCTTTCATCTTTTGCAGTTAAGTTGTACTTAAGTTGCATAGAGATGGCTTCTAACATAACTCTGATAGAACCAAGAATAGCATGTTTAAAGTTAGTGGAGTTACTAAATTGTGAAGAGGTATAAGAGTTCATAACTGGACCTGCTATTATAAAATAGTTAAATAGCACTGACTATAAAATATTGTTAAATATTAAAATGAACTTTATTATATTCTAACACAAAATGAAAAATGCCCTTGAATGCATGCGTTAAAATGATGCCTTTATTAGTTTAAGGCTCCACAGTTCTCCCAGGAGGCTACGGAGTCACAAAATACGATAAAAAACTGGCTTTACTATCAGGACCTTTGATGGCTTAAGTATATGTAAACAGTTCATAAGACCACAGAGATCCCAGTTGGCTACACATCTGAACAGCCTCATGTGAAAATGTTATTTCAGGTAACATCTAGCTGTTTTTAACCAGACTTTGCTGCATATTTTAAGAAAGAAAAGCAGAGGATTCAGGCGAGAGAAGTTAGACTAGCATGGTATGAAAAAAGCTTTCAGAACAACAAACTGTTTCTGAACCTGGAAAGCAGATGTAATTAATAAGTGAGTTTTGCTGTATTTGTTACAAACCACTATGAAGGGAAAGAAATCAAGCGAACGGCAGCCGTGAGTAACCTGGCATAGATCTGTTCTAAGATCCCATTAGAATGCAATTCAGGAAGTTGGCTGACGTTGTATTTGCCGTGGTTATCACTGGCACACTGTGTATTATTTATTTCTATCAGCTACTGAATAGAGATATAGAAACATATGCTGTCAATTATATTGAAATCCCTTTTCTTCTGTGTCTGTGGTTTCAGTATACAGTTGGGTTCCACTCAAGTCCAAAACAAACCACTGCCCCAGCACGGCCTTAGGTTATTGATGGAGTTGAGGGAGAATTTAAGATATCGACTGGCTGTGTTTATTAATGTTTAGCACTTTTTATAGTTCTAAGTAAGCATTTCTAAAGGAATGGTAATTTTGGCCAGATTCCAAGTGGGCAGTTTCATTCTGACAACCCTTATTGTTCTGAGAGCTTCAGCCGAGTATGTAGTCTTGCTCCTATCTTCGCCTTTCCTTCATGAATATGTTAAGCAGGTAGTGCTTAGAGATGTGTTCTCACTCGTTCTGTGCCACCCCTGCTTATATGGGCATTTATAGATCCATGTGGTAAACTGGATTAAGGAACCTGTAAACTAACCCAGTAAAAATTACTTAGTAATTTTAACCTTAACTATTCCCAAGGGAGGTGATGGTGCAATGTTGAGAGGAAAGTCATTTCTTTCAGCTGTAATGCTAGTTTATGCCAGTTTAATGTGTTTGTGTAGCTAAGATTTTGTTATTTATTCCTGTACACAGCTCCCAAATATAACATATTTTCAGCAGTATATGAAATAGAAATCTGTATTCACTGGTGTCCAGCTGTTTCAAGTGAAGGGCTAAACATATTTCGGAGAAGTCAAGGGGATGCAGCCTGTGCTTTGAAACAGATTCCTACATCTGTTCCGTTTGCTTTGCATGGTTCTTTTTGCGTTTGTTCTTTTTCAGGAGGAAAAAAACCCAAGGAGATATCTACCCCCCACCCCGAGTATGGAGAATTCGCTAGCTAATGTAGGTAGAGCTAGCTTCTACACCTCGTCCCTCATGTATGTGTACGTGTGCACCCTGGAGTCTGAGGCTGA
The DNA here is from genome assembly GCA_034782735.1 of Sagittarius serpentarius. Classification (NCBI taxonomy): domain Eukaryota; kingdom Metazoa; phylum Chordata; class Aves; order Accipitriformes; family Sagittariidae; genus Sagittarius; species Sagittarius serpentarius. Next base: position 6,678,826 of record JAVKLA010000031.1, on the reverse strand, counting down.
TGGGAGCTCACTATGCACCAGCAATTCCCAGTTGGCCTGTGGTGATGTGGGTACCAGGGCTAACCTAACCCCTCATCTGTCTTTCAGTCTCCAATAGGAAAGCTGGATGCACTTTCTTTTCTCGGATTTTCCTTCTTCCCCCCACCCTTTCTCTTCTCTTTGGCTGTTTTATCTGTGTTGGGGGAAGGACAACATCCTTGAAGAAATGCTCCCTAAGATCAGGTCAGCTCAGATTTCCTGAGAGCTGAATGTGCAACTGTTTTCTGTATCGTGATATGGTATGATATGCTGTGACACAGTGCCAGTTAGAAAGCTGATAAGCAGTCGTAGCAAAGAAAGGAAAGCAGCTTTTTGGAACGTTCCCAGCTCATATGAGCATTGCTCCAGCAGCTGCAGTAAAAGCAGTGGGAGGCAGCATCCCATAGCAATGAGGCTGATTCAAGTACTTAGGTTTTAAAAGTATGTGGTACAGGGATTACATCTTCAAGCATCAAGTACACACTTTCTTTATAGGTAAGTTTTCAGGATTGCAGTTTAGGTACACCAGAGCTCAGTGTCATCTAACCCACAGGCTGGACTTGCCTGCATGGGCCTGAATCATAAATTCTGATGTAAGAGATCTCAGTATAATCTCATTGAAATTAACGGATTACTTTTATGAATAAACTTTGCAGGTTTGGGATCTGTGAAGATTTGAAAACGTATTACATAAGCTAAATCTCAGAACAGTTTTTCTAGCAGGCTCATATTATAGGTCTGTGGGTCAAGTTAGTGTTTTGCTCTTGATTATACTAGAAATTAGCGGTAGGACTGAAATTAGAAACTCATCACTGACAATCAGTCTCTGATACAGGCATTATTTGTATAATTTAAATATATAAGCATGCTCAGTGTGCCCCAAAAGCATCTGCCAAAATACGTAGTACAGATTATATCATCTTTGCAAAAGGATGAAAGAATACTAGTAGCTCATGTTTTATACTCAGAGGCTGATATTAACTGCTCAAACAAGAACCACGTTCCAATATTACAAGATAGAGTGCAGATCCAAGGGCAAAATTTGGCTCTAAAGAACTGAATAGAAATTATTCTTAGAAAGGCTTCAATTATCTCCACAGTAAAACTACTAGAATCCTCATTTTCGTCACTACAGACACTTGATGAGAGTAGCAGATGGCCACACAAAGCATCCATGCTATTTTATTTGAGATTTTAATGTAAACTGAACTCATAAAATATTTTAAATAAGACTCTTAAAATTGGCACAAGAATTCCTAGTTTTTGAAGGCTGTAGGTCTAAACAAATCTTGAAGTAACCTGAAAATCAAACTTCTACCCTGATTTAACTTGTTCTGTTGTTGTCGTGCCGTCATTACTTTCCACTGTCCAAATCCTTCTCCTAATGTTTATTCTTCTCGCGTATCAGGCTAATACCTTCTTTTATACTGGCCATTAAGAGAAGACTCTGAAGCTGTTTAGTGGTTTTGGCATTTCAGTTAAAAACTACTTGGTAGAAAAAGTTACTTCTACTCAGCCAGGATTCTAGCTTCGGCTTTGGTCTGTTTGTGGCTGTCACTTTTCAGGGATGCTGGAGGCAATTATGAGGCTCCCGTTCTCTGATTTCTCTGCAGGAGACAGTCGCAAACTGGAGGACTGGTACACGTGGGTGTACCTTCAGTGGCCCCTGCCACAGGTCATATGAGCACAATAGTCAAGATCCCATTTTGTCACGTTAGTAGTAGCTGTCAGCGGGCTAGTGGTGTGGGAATTAGCATTTGCACCTTATTAAAGCTATAGTAAACCCTGTTGCTCAGTGAAGCCTCAAGTGCCTGGAAGGCATTAAGCATCACACAGATACATCGACACCTTCTGCATTATGGGGAACACTTCAGCTGCTTTTTCTTCTTTGCTCTTAAGAGCACGATTTTTCTCATCGTGTGTTTTTGAAGTAGGCATTCCTGAGAATACAAATAATAGCTGTATAAGCTGAAATCACAGCAAGGGCTGTGTTGTCAACAGTCATGATTTAGTTATGAAGATTGACTCTGTGTATCTCTTCATCCCAAAGTAGAGATGAAAAGATATGTGAGGTATGCTATACCCGGTATACAAAGGAGTTTAGAAAAGACAGCAAACCTGAAAACCCTTGTGTAAAAAGAGTACTAAAATAGGCAAATTTTTGTGTAAAAACAAAGTGTATCATAAAGGCTAATTCAACATAAGTTTATTCAAGTCAAATTTCATGTTTTATCTTTCTGAGGTTTTGTTCTCCATTCACTTTTTCCACACATTTAGTCACATTGTTGAGATGAGCACATATCCCAATCAAACAGTTATAGGATTATTAGTACGTGATTCCCACTTGACAGCAAAAGGTTGGAGATTTAATTTGTTCAGCTGCTGTGAATTTGCTGAAACAACTGTGCACCAAAAGAAGGATTCCACAATTTTTCCTCATTTTGTTTTTCAAATATTTACTCTTATGAAATCACTTAACACTAAGAGTCTGTGTTGTCCTTTGAAATCAATGGAGTTGGGCAGGCACATCTGGGGACGGAATTAGATTCTGCTTATATATATTTTTTTTTTCTGCTCTTAATTCTTCGATGGCAGGAGTTGCCAGGACTAGCATTTAAGAAAAACAAAAACGCTGTCATATTTGAATTCAAAATGTATCATTTTGACTTAGATGTTTTTTCACATTACAATATTACAGTTGCTTGCCTATCTTTTTGTTGTAATAGCAACAACTTAAACTGATGCCAGATTACATATTTATATCAGGGATCAGGCTGCAAATTCATTCTTTTCCAGAGAGACAGAAAGATCATGTAAAACTGGTGACCACATGTTGACAGGCTGCATGATTTAACAAAACCAGAGGCAATCATTTCAAAGAAAAATGTTTTATTTTCTGCCAGCAGAGTATAATGGAGAGAAATTGGCTGGTATTATTTTTAAAAATTGCTCAAATCACTGTAGTTAGTATAAAATTGTCTCTGGAACTATTTCCTGTAAGTTAACCAGACGTATGATTGTATCCTTTCTATTTTGAATACTGAAGCTCACATTTCATCCGTCTTATGTAGAGCCCGTCAGGTATAATAGCTCTTTGTGATGGTTCCTTCTTTTCCTCTTTCTTTTCTGTAGCTAAACCCCCACCCACAAACCTAATACAATTGCTGGTTTTAAGCATCACTCAGTAGCTATTACTCCAGCCTAGCAGTCATTGCACCTCTTTCTCCTTCCGATGAGCTTGTAGATCTATCAACAGGTAAGGGCCAAGATTAACATGCAGTGTTTGTGGGTGTATGTTGGTTTTATGTCCTCTTGACTCCAGAGTATTTCTGGTTTACCTGACTGAGGTTATCCCAGTGATGGCAGGTTTTAAATAGAGTAAGGTGGCATTTTCAAACACAACTTCCAGGGCATCTTTTCACTAGGAGCAGAATTCTGCCAGCACTGTGTGGTTTTGAAAATCCCGCCTGAATTGTTCTAGATGTTTTGAACATCTGTGTAAATAAAGGCTTTTGGGGATTATCTCAAGAATTCATTATTAAAACCATGGCCATAGGAATATTTTGGGACAGAGGCTTGCTTAGTGTATGTGTCTGGGTATACTAACAATCCAGTACTTGGGTAATGACTTGAAATGGAGATGATGAACAATGCTACTACCGACGTTTTTGAGGCCTGGGTGTACTGTCCATGTTGAGTAACAGTGCTGGTTTGATTTTTCAGCAGCCTTTGAGGAATAACAATATTCTGTCACCAGCCCATCTGTGATGAATTTGCTGTTTACCCTCAGTGATTCACACTGGTGCTCTTAAATACTCTCCATCCCTGTTCACCTTCACAGGTCAGCCTCACAGAGCTGTAGCAGTCAGAGCACTAGGGAAGGTGGCCAAAAGGTTAGGAGGAGAAATGCTGGTCCAAGTCAGATGAGTTTAAAAATAGAATAATTTTAAAGCATCGTGCTGTGGCAGAATAGGGAGGGAATAAAGTTGTCATAATTTTTATTTCTTTCTTTATTATTGTTATTTATTTATTATAATTATGATTGATGGAACTGTTCTGAACAGGTGACAGTCTGGTCAATCCAAGCGGCCCATGCTGGGAAACATGGGAGCCTTCCTCTCTCTGAGGAATTTCAGTTCATTTGGAAAACAGAATAAAATTAAATCTGGATAAGTGAAAAATACATATCTTGTGATGAGGGAAATTAAGAAACTTCTACAGAATGTCTCTGCTTGTTTCTGAGTTCTGCCATTTTAACCCAATTCTGCCATTTTACACCAAAAATTCTGAGGTGATGTAAAAGAAACTCTTGCCTGCCTGTCTTCAGAGCAAGTGATTACCCCTCAGAAATAAAATGAAGAAATGATTGCAGAGAATCAGCCCGGATTAGACTGAGATAATTCTACATGCCTGGGAGAAAATATGTTGGTTTCTGGCATTAATGAATTAATATTTTTCTCTCATTTTGCATGCTCTGTAGCCTATGGAACTTATCAGATCTGTTTCCATTTCTGAAACATAAATACCATCACTGGCCAGGGGTAACACATAGGGAGAAACACAAAACTAACACTGAAGTTTATAGTTATATCTCAGTGTCTCTTTCTTCTGTGAAACTCAAATGAAAGACTTAAGTTTTCTTATGAGTAGCAGAGCACCATAGCTCAGTATGATGCTGCTTCAGATATGGACTAAAATAATCTTTAAATATATCAATTGAAATATTGGACATGGAAAATGAGGTTACCTACTGATGATGGCTGCTGGGTTCAGTGTTGAAATTTTTTTAGTCATTTTTATGTTGAAAAGAAGAGACTGCTAAAATGAAGACTGGAAAATGTACAGTGACTGAGTTTGTTTAGTCAGTTGAGTATCTTGTCAAAGGGAAGGTTAAAAGGGTGACTTGATCATGGCCTATAATTACCAAGACAGGAAGAAGATAGCAGATATTTGGAGTTTCTTTTGTTTAGTGGACAAAGGAATCGCAAGATTCCGTCAACGAAAGCTGAATTCAGCAAAGTTGTAACTGAAAATAAAACCCAAAATGTTAATGGTGAGGCTAATTTAAACATTGCAGCTGCCTAGCAATAGAAATTCTTTACTTCTTGGAGTTTCCAGATTGGGATTGATACTTTTGCAAAAGAAACCAAAATTACCCAGTAATTCTATGTGGCCTGCCTCATGATGAAGATAGTTCCTAGATAATAATAATGATAATCATCATCATCATCATCATCATCCTCTTTGATCTAGACCTGTGAGACTTTGCAGGGAGGTGCTTTACCTGCTCAGTAATTGAGAGGCCACTCAAGGCAAGGAGCTTTTTAGAAGGGCACCTTACCTCTGGATCTCACTTTTTTTCGTGGTTTGCTGTTGTTCATGTTTCTTGAGCTTCTGTGGCTGGTTGGCCCTTTCTGAGGAAGTCTTTGTGCAAGGAGCTTTATTCCTTGGTGGAGGTGTAGCCTGGACGGCAGCTGGACAATATTTCAGAGCACTGATAATTTTAATGCCTTTGATACATGCGGTCTGATGGATTTAGGGTATTGCTACTCTTGCTTGTAGTTGAATATTACTGAAGAAGGTAAGCATTACTTAAGACATGAGATTTATATCTTGGCTGTTAAAGCTTTGAGGCTTTTGGTTAAGTGTTGCTTTTTAAAGTTTTAGGATTGTAATTGATGATGTGTATGTTTTAAGGAAAGGTTTTAGCATATCACTACTTTGGTCATAAAGTGCTTGTAGCATCAGGAGTACTCTAATTAAACTGGTTTCTGAGGAGAATTGGTTTTGGCTATACCATATCTGAAAACCTTATTTAGGAATTAGATCTTGGGTCTGCTACAAGTGCCTGAAAACTAAAATATGTAGGGACATACCCTCCAGCACAGCAATTACCACTGTGTGAGGCAGTTCATGGTCTAGGTTGAGTGCATAACCTCTGACAGTAGACTCTTCTTGGCCTTTCAGGAAATACATAAGCCCAATAACGTGTGTGGCCAGTAGTGATATTTGTAAATGGAACAGGGAGGAAGCTCTTCCTTCTGCTACTGCAGTCAACGTGGGTTTCATTTTTATACCACTGTATCAAAACTGCTGAAAAGATAACAATATCATGTCTTTTTCACATGACCTGTAAGTCTTTGTGTTATGCACCTAAAATCCACAGAGTCATATAACTAAAAAATGGTTCAATGAATTTTTATCTATCTGCATATGAAATTTCATTCTGGGGACCAGCTGAGAACCAGCATGAAAAATTTCAACTGAAAGGTTATTTCTTAAAGAAGGTTGTAACAAACTGAGAGTAGAAAGAATTTCCATCAGCCTGTTAGTTATGCAGTGCTACTATAATGCACTGAAACACGATGATGCATGCAGTGGCGTTTTGTGTTTTTTTAATAAAATGTTAAATATAAAATTAATTGCTTTGAGGACTAAGCACTTTAACCCTTATGTAGGTTTTCTTTTATTTATTCATTTATTATGAATGGAATGGAAGGTGGAATGGAAGAACAATGGAATAGGACAATATGGGTCTTTTGTGGGTTTCTTAGGTTTCTGGGGCTTGTTAATGTATTTCGTATCATCTGAAGAGGTTATTTTAAGGGCACGAACATTATTTAGTTTGAATCTGTGAGATGCACTTTGTTTTTAAACTATCTTTTTACAACCAATAAGAACTGGAAATTTGTAATTAGAGCTGAGGAGAGACTTGTGGAGCACTGCGCACCTTAACATGTTGCTTCGTGAGGCTTTTTTTACTAACCTGTAAACTATAATGCTAGTTGTGTGCCAGTGGAAACATACATACGGTTGCTTTGGCATTCTGCTTAAAGTTTGTGGAAGGGTTCCCTCTTGCTAAACTAATTGTAAGATTCTGCAGTATGTGGTAAATCTTTCATGTTCCTTAGGAAGTAAGGACATGTAAGTATAGTCAAATTCCCCCAAGAAACAAATAGTAGGTAGAAAGCCAGCCTTGGAAAATGCATGTTAATAATATTGATTTATGAAAGAATGATGGGGGTTTGTGTATAGTTCTGGGTTTGTTGTTGGTTTTTTTGTTGGTTGTTTTTAAGTCATTGTCATGTGTCAAAACCTATGCGCTTGTCTGGTTTTGTTTCTTAAAACTTCATACACTGCTGTAACACTACCAGTGGTATCTAAACCATCACTTTAGACTTGAAAAAACAGGTGGCCTAAAAATTGCGCATTTTTTTTTTCCTGTTTGATGAATCACTGTTTTGTGGCCAGACGTTTTTTTTTCTCCAACTTCTTCTGCCCTTCACCAGTGTTTGCACTGCAGTTGCAGAGTTGCCACTTGTCCCAGAGGGTTAAATAGTAAGTGTAGTCCCTCTGCAAGGCACCTCAGTGGAGATTGTAGCCTGGAATATGTAAGCAGTTACGAAGTTATTTCACTGGTGGTACCTGGGAAAGAGGCAGCTGCTTGTGAAAGCCTTGCTGTCTTGTGCTCTACTGAAATTAATTTACACTACACTGCTCAGGGTTCAAGCCAGGCGGCCAAAATTGAAAGGCTTTGTCCCTCATTCATACCCTACTGAGGCAATGGTTCAACAGCTAATGCTGCGCCTTGGAGAGTGGAGCTTGTGCTTCTGGAAAAATGAGCTTCAGTAAATCCATCGGTGAGCTTCTGAGGGCTTGCACAGGCAGCAGGGTCTTCCCAAGACTGCAAAACAAAAATTTTGCATGTACTGCTTGGTTTTGAGCATTCAATAGATGTATCTACACTACCACCTGGACAGGTTGTTGCGCTCTCGCGCTCTCTCTTTTTTTGTCAGATGCGCTGGAAGTATTTTGAAACCAGGTAGCTTGAGTACCAATGACAGAGTGGACCCTATCAGTACGGGTTTTATTACAGGCAGCAAAAAACCATGCAGGGCTCAGGGCTGACATTGGTGTCACGTAGCTCATTGTCTGTCCTGTTGAAATTATATTGTTGTCAGGTTTAAGATAGCTCAGTTGTGTCTCTGTAAACTGCAGTAGCTCCTTTGGACTGCAGTGCCAGTGCATCCTATATCCCTTCAAAGCTTCTTCACAAAAGGTCTTGTCAAGACTCCCATTGGTAGGGTTTGAAACTACAACTTGCATATGCTCAGCACAGACCCATCAGTGCAAGCATAACTTTTAGATGGGAAGGTGAGAATTATGAGATGATGAGGATGATAATTGTAAGAGTGGGTAGGTAGAAAAGCATGTCATTTTCTTCAGAACGGGTCTTGGTATTATAGTAATTGAGAGCACACCACCAAGAGATTATTTATGTGGCAGCAGTGAAAGAAAGAGGTTGGAATTCCTGCCTTTTTTTCCTGGCTCTGGGAACTAAATTGGAGCGGATAGTTACGGAGAGCACAGCCAACTCTCACAAAATCCCTATTTAGGTCATCCGTTAAAAGCAAACATGGGATGTCTGAATGCAACGTTGTGCTCTTAGGCCTTTCAGCAGTAGTAAAACTTCATGGTATAGATAAACTACCTTGTGGAGACATAGCTTTTAGTAAAAAAAAAAAACATATTTTTTTTTTTTTTACCTTTGCAGCTGTTTATGCAAGAGCTACCACTGGTAAAATAATGTTATGGAAAATAATGGCCATAGCAGATATCAAACATTCCAGAAAAAATTTCTGCAATAGCTCTGCCATAGATGAGGAAAATAGCAGCTGTTTACTCATTCTTTAAAATATGAATTCAGAACCAGATCAAAACCCCCTAACCTGAAGTGTTCCTTGTTAAAGACAGTACTCACAGGAGTATAATAAGAAATTTGGATTCTGTTTGTTCATTTTGGAGTGATTTATTCATGTAGTAACTGCTACTCAGCCCAAAGTGTAAAGCTCGTATTGAAACTGTGATATGCTATATAGCATGTTTAATATGGTATACGAGATAGCTTTAGTCCAGGTTGTCTAAATATGCTATCTGGCTTTGCAATTTGCAGTGACTACATTTACTTCAAGCAGGTAGATGTGACATGCGGTGACTTCACGTCTCTCTTGTCCTCTTGTTTTCCTCACATCGCATAATGGGTGCAGTTTTTCATGTATTTGTGAGATTGCCAACATTCAGGGCTGTATTCACAATCTGGCAACAGTGTACCTGTGCTATTTCTTTGATTACCCGTAGAAATACTATAGTAAAATTGCACTTTTCATCTTAATGCTGAATAAATTACTTCTTTACATATTCGGTAATATATTCTCCTGTCACATAACTCTTGTTATTGTTAATTGGAATTGCTTATGCTCATTGAGGGAGGAATACTTTTCATCCTGTTTTGAATGAAAATCTGTAATCTTGAATTTGTTTCTAAACTTCAGTCATGAGGAGAGCAGTGCAGGAAATTGCTGCTGTTCCACCAAATTAGCTTCTCAGATATCCTTTTAATTGGAGACCATAACTCAGATTCTTGGTATTTTAGGAAGCTGAACAATACAAATTGAAATACAGATATTTCCAGTAAGGGCTCTGTTCAAAGAAGGCTTTTATACACAGATGAGTCTGCTAACAAATAGCATGTCATATGATAATGAGACCGTGTTTTCTTCGGCAGTTTCACATTTCCTAACTGCACTGCTGTGAAATAAGTGGAGTGTTTATCTACTCTCTCTTAAACTGACAAATCTCTGCTAGGGACGAGTGTGCCCACTATAGACAGAACATAGGTATACAAAAAATGTCTAAACTCTCAATCAGAAACATGCCACTTCCAAATGCAATATATTACACTTGTTCAGAACATTCATTTCCGCCAAAGCACTCTGTTTTTAATGTAAAGACTTCAATTTATGTTTAAGAACAAGCAAACTATAGTACTTTGACAGCCGTTCACACTTAATTTCTTTGCATTAAACCAACAGCATTCTTTTCCACAAACATCCATTGTTAGGACAATGCTCTCAGACAGAATTTATGAGAAATGGAATTATGTTACCAAGGAGATAGCATTTACTATAATGAAGAGTAGATCCTAGAAAATGGCCCCTTTTACAGCAGCTCAGAACAGAGCCACAAAAGCAATTGATTGGTCTTGGCATTTAGTCTTATATCAGCTGTGTCATCCATAGCTTCAGGAGTGAGAACACTAATCTGAAGTGACATTTCTGTTCTGGCGGGCTTTTCTGCCCTGATGAAAGCAATTACTTCATTCCTAAATGATAATTTGCAGGAGTTTCAACCACTTTAATTGATAATTTTTTGTTCTGAGAAGTTCAATTGTGAAGTGATTAGCTGATTTGGTAAATAGAAATTTAAGGTGTGAAATGTACAAGTTGCTCCAAGGTAAAGTGCTGTTTATTGGGTGCTGCAAAATTGCTTGATAAAACTGCAGTTTCTCTATTATCATGAGGCTGGCAATTGCTTAGTTCAACACAGGGGAAAAAAAAAAAAGATCAAAACACTAATGCTCCGGTTGTAGAGTTTGGGGTTGAACTGGTATATCACAGCTCACTTAATTGTTGCTATATCAAAGTGTATGTTAGTTTTAAAGCAATGTGTAGGATGGTGAGTTTGTAATCCTTAAAAACCTGCCGGGTTCCTATTATTATGTTCTAATGACTCACTTTGGAAGTAAATCCTGTTATTTAAACGTTGCAGCAAAAGTGCTTATTGGCAGTAAAACGTTCAATTTAATGATTAGTACAAGCATACACAAACCTCTTCCTTGAACCACATTTACATATTGAAAATAAAATAAAAGAAACCTCTTCTGTTGAACAACCACCCCTAAAAAACAACCTCAAGTCTCACTGATGTAATAAAAAGCTTGGGTTAATATGGGTATTATTTTTTTCATAAGTTGCACATAATTTTTACAATAATTGTTAGTGCACATTTGGCAAAATGTATTTTTGCTATCTACAAGGAAAAGAGGCTTTTTAATAGAAAACAGTTCTGTGCTATTTTCCTGTATAGTGAAAAAATAACGGTCATTTCATGTGTTAAATGAGAAATATAAAGCAAAAATGAAGGTCAAACTGATTTAGCACATCAAACAGTCTTTGTCAGCCAAGCTTAATATATCCTGAGTTTGTGGAACAAATGAAATTTTGCTGCTATGTTACACTTTGCTTCCAAACAACCATTACAACTGGTTTTATATATTGTGTGAGCATCAGACCATCAAACAGTGCATCTTTACTGACGTGTTGCTGCAGTGATGATCTACAGCAGCAATCTGCCATTTATATAAGGGCAAAATGTGCATCTATATTTAGTTGTGAAATTGGCCTATTATACTCTTGATGTTTACAGAGGCTAACATAAATTAATGATGACAGCTATGAGCAGTGCATTAGTTAAGCAGCAGAGTTTTTACCTTGAACTTGAAGGTTCCAGCTTTAACTTCAGCATATACTATACAGCTTTCTTCATACACTAAAAATAGTCTTCTGAAAACATTAATTTTTCTTGGACAGCATTAAATGACTTCAATTTGTGGACTGTGCCATTGATGATAATGTCAGATAATGGTTTTGTTTACATTTTTGGCAACTTTTGCCCCATAAGAACAGTGATATTTATGGTGTGGCAAAAATGAACGCCCCTGAAAAGTGTTTGCTCATTGAAAGGGTCTGATTTGACTGACTTTGAACTTAGTCAGATGTCAGATATCCCTTGTCTGATGAAAAGAACAGTTTGAGGAAGCGATGTGGCTCACTAGGTTACGTACTGTGCTTTCACCTGAAAGCCTCCTGAAGCAGCTCATGTCAGAGCAAGTACAGATGCTGTAGTAACTATAGATTCCAGTTAACTATGACCACGGATCTGACGAGTATGCAGGTGTTCAAAGGTTCATGAGTTAAAATGCTGAAGTCTTTGATGAATTTTTGATGGATGAATTTTTAATACAGGTCGACCTTTTTCCTTTGAGGCTGCATGCTAGATTAATTGATAAATAGTGAGACTGAGCAATGTTTGGATCTCCTAAGCAAACAGGTAGAAAAATCCATAAAAATCTGCCATCTGACTTCTCAGATGTACTTAAAAAAGAAAGAAGAAGGTAAAATTTAATGTGGCTTTTGATTTTCCTCCTTTCCTCTTTTTTGGAGGTTTTACCCTCACAAAAGTACTCTTCTCTTTTAAACAACGCAACTGGTTTTTATTAGTCTTGAAGTTCTTGTACTCTCAGTTCAGAAACAACCTGTGTGAAAAGGAAGTCTATGAATAGGACAGCAGAAAAGAAGAAAAGCAAGGAAAGGGAGAAAACATCAAGTCAGAAAGTTTTCTCAAAAGAAAAAAAATCCCCAAAGATAACATGGTGTAGAAATTAGAGGTAAACATACTTTCAGTATCAGTTTTTCAGAACTAATTGAGTTAGTCTTAGGAAGTTGGAGAGGATTTTCTCCTTTTGATTTACATCTATAGGAACATTAGCTCTCTTGCTTCATTCTTTTATACTCACTTGTATCTACTATACTGAAAAAATATCCCGTTTCATGCATATTTGTGAGCTCTCTAGAGCATAATGTTTAGAAAAACAGAACAATAGCAAAAAACCTTGACAATAGGAGGCTTTAGGCTCCTGCTGCCACTAGTGGTGATGCTTGACTTGCTAGACTGGACTTTTCAACTGCAATATGTGCAATTCTGTAGTGCAGGTTACTCTGCTTTACTTCTTCCGTCTTTCCCCCAGTCTAAATCTTATTTTGGAGTCTGAAAACGTGCGTGGCTGTTCAGATGAATATCCGCTTAAACAGAACACTGTTTTTGATATGCCACTGTTAATGAACACGTTTGAAAAAAACTCAGGCATAAGAAGAGTCACACAGAAGCAAAAGAAATAAATATTCCAAACAATTGGGTCATTGCAATATTGATGTTATTCCATTCTTTGAACTTCTAATGAAGTGTCATTGTTCCATGACATCAGTGAAATGCAAACAGATTTTTGTAGGCCAGAACATGGCCTATGGGTGGCCATGTGTAGGTGGACTTGGACATTATCTTAATAAATTGCCCAGGCATTGAATCAGCTTTTCTGTGTATCCGTTGTTATAAATGGACTGAACTGCCCTTATTGTTTGCACTGGTCAGCTTGAAGCCCCAGAAAAGATTCTCCTCAAGAACGTGGCTAAGTGAGGGAACAGGTAATAGATTATTCCTGTAATAGATCAGAATGTATAAACTTTTGTATTAGTTAAATTGTCACGTTCATCCACTACATTGCATTGATATAAATACAGAAATGACGTAAATAGCTTATTAAAAAAAGGGAAAGGGATCTAAAGTTGATCTATATATAAAAATGTCCAAAGTATGACAATACTATGTCATGTCATACTAACATAGAACAAGGTAAGAACAAGATAAGAGGATCTTTCTGGTGTATCTCATATAGAATTGCACAAATGCACACCTGTGGATTCAGGAGCAGCATAAATTTATTTCCTTATGTAATACTACTGCTAAACTCAATAGCAAGTAAGCATTTTTCTGTTCTTTATATTGGAAAACAATGTACACAGAAGGACATACATAACTGGAAGTCTTTTTCAGGGGGCTGATGGGGTTGGATCACTTGGCTCCAGTCCATTTTATTTTTTTGTCACAGATTCATTGCGTGCTATAACATTGCACATCCTTTCCATATATCTCATTTCTTTTCTGTGAAATGGATATAACATGCATCTGACTACAGCCTTTGGGGGGTTGGATAATGTTTATAGTGGACCTTTTGATCCTTGAATTTAGAAGACTAGGCTAATATAAAAATACACACACGTGCATATTGCTTCATTCTCTAAAAAGCTTGTTATAAACATTATTAGATATTAAGTGTTATTGTTGTACTGTATCTGGTTTTGCTGCTACTAATCCATATTGTTGTTAGAGGCTTAAGAAATTTGCTAGTGGTCGATAACAGCTGAATTAACAAGTATGATGTTGTTTAGTATTACAAGAAAAAGTGCTCTATTCTGGTATACTGTTGCGCTTGTAAAGTTTCTCCTGAAATCAGGGAGGATTTCAACAGAATTGTCAAAAATACTGTGCATCCTTTGTGAGAGTTTGCCATACTTGTCTGCTTGTAGTTAATGAAAATGAGCAAAAACTATGACAGCACACCACAGACAAGCTGTCCGTTGGCTGGAGCCACTGTATCTGGAGCTCAGCAGCCCTTCTGTCCCCCAGACCTTGTTTTATGGCCATCGCCCTGAATCCAATCGCTATTTATGACAAGTGCAGTGAGGGCACCATAAAACCCCACTGGTGCTATTGTGCGGGGCTGAGCAGGGGGAGACTGACATTTCCAAGAAGCCCCATTCGGGGGGTCTCACCTGCGTCAGGTTTGAGGGAACAGGGTAGGTGAAATGTAAATGCAAGCTGCCTTTCTAAAACTGGGCAAGTCTGCAATATATCTGCTTCCATGCTGTATTTTGAAACTGCAGGCAGAAATAATTATTTGTAACCGCAACCATTCCCCTGTTTTCATTCAAAATGCAAACTCATGGAATTAAATTATTTCACTGATTTTTACCACTCAAACTCAGACACAGAAGTGTGAGGTATTGATATGCTAAAAAATCCTTGCTAACGTAGGTCAGTGCATCTGTTGATATGCTGTAACATGTTTGATTGCCATTATATGCTGCAAACATTAGGAGCTGTGATTGTCCCATCTTTAAAGTGACAGATGATGATCTGTCAGACATGTGGAGGTTGTGGGTGTGCACACAGATACGGATGCATGTATATGCTTATGAATATAAAATATATAAAATGATGTGAAATAAAATATGAAGCAGGTTAAGCTTGGAATGACCACAAGCACAATGAAATCACAAGTGAGTTATGAGTACCAATAAAACTTTTATGCAACACCATATTATCATGTCTTCTGCATCTGCTGTGTCTTCAATAGAAAATCTACTTTAGAAATGTTGTGTACACCATTTTAAAACTATATGGCAGTATTTATTGTACCCTTTCATCTGTAAAAGCCAGACCCCCTTTATATCAGTCCATCTGGAAAGGCCCTAAAAGGAAAAATAATGTATGTTTTAGAAACCTACTATCTAAAATAGCATTAGTTTTCTAGCCATTAAATACCCTGTTTATATGGTACTGCATCTCAGAGTTATGAGGAGCTAGCAGCTGGAAACCTCTTAGGCTTCTTTAGTGGACTCTGTGTATGGAAACTCTTTGAGAAGTATGTTCTTAAGGGAACGTGTGAAGTTTTGCCATTGTATGACGGCATCGTCCTTTGATATCATACACTGATGCACTCTCATCCAATTATCTGAGCTCCTTCCCCTTCTCCGCAGAAGGTGAAGAGGGAGCAATATTTATATCCCTTGGGTATATTTCCCACTTACTTTCTTGTTGGTACTGTGGATAACACATGTATATTTGCTTGTCTGTTGGGGGACCTTCTCTATCATCACATAAGAGCTCTTACATGTGCGATGCTTGCTTTCTTGGTGCTTTCAAAAGGTTTTTGAAATCTGCTTAGTAAACATGGGTGTAGTTTCCCACAGTTTTTCTCATTAGCAGGAGAACCTGCGGGTATTTTTATGTTTTTGCAGCCTGATACTCTAGCAAGTTCATTTATGTTACCAAGAACCACCTGTAGTCCTGATGTCATATGACAGGACGCAAGATGAGTTTTGCTGCTGTGTCAGCACCGCTGCTTTCTGTTGTGAGCTTCACGCCCCTCTTTTCTAGCACCCTCTTGGGATTGTCAGTGCCGGTGCTTTGCTCTGTTAAAGGCATCTGATGATGAAGCTGATCTTGCCTATCAGAATCACAGGTGCCAGAGAGGATTAATGGTGATGTTTAGGTCATATCTAATGAATTCCTACATCCTGCTGAGGAAATCACTGCTCCCAAATTAAGGACCCATTGTATCAGTGTAACTGCAGTCTGACGCTACAAGTGTATTTTGCTAGTGGAATTGTGTAGAGTAAAAATTAGGACTTGTGTGCACGTTTCGACAGACACTGTTTCTAAATTTAGCTTAATGCACTGATGCCAAGAGGAGAGTGCTACAAGTTAAACTCCTTGACTTGAGTCACTTGGTGAAGCTTCCACAAGTGACAGTATACTAAATGGCTGGGAGGAAAAATGCGTTATTGATAATACTGTTTCTCAGGAGTTTCTTTTGTATGTCTATTATATTGGCTCCCCATACCTTGTACTTTGGGATATTTTTATTGTAAAAGTTTGAATACACATAGGTGGCTTTCAAAGGATGCTGTTTACTTACACAGGTATCCTCACTTTTTAGCTTGACTGACTTCCATTGCAAACTGTCAGTGATCCTGTAATGCGTAATGTAAGTTTACATTGCAAAGGACTGTCGTGATTTAAGCCCAGATGGCAACAAAGCACTACGAGGCTGCTCACTCGCTCGCTCGCTCACTCACTCACTCCTCCCCCAGCCCCGGTGGGATGATCAGGAGAAAATATAAATAAACGCTCGTGGGTCGAGACAATGACAGGGAGGGATCACTCACCAGTTGTGGTCGCAGGCAACGAACAGACTCAACTGGGGGGGAAAAACAAAATCAATGTAATTTTCTACCAATCAAATCAAAGCCAAGGATAATGGGAACTAAAACCAAATCTTAAAACACCTTCCCCCACCCCTCCCTCCTCCCCGGCTCAATTCCACTCCTGGTTTTCTATACCTTCTCTCCTCCCTGAGCGGTACAGGGGGACGGGGAACAGGGGCTGCTGTCAGTTCATCACATGTTGTCCCTGCCGCTCATTCCTCCTCACCCTCATCCCCTTGCTCTGGCATGGGGTCCCTCCCACGGGAGAGAGTCCTCCACAAACTTCTCCGACATGGGTCCTTCCCACGGGCTGCAGTTCTGCACGAGCTGCTCCAGCGTGGGTCCCTTCACGGGGTGCAGGTGGATAATCTTTCTTGCAACTGGCAGCAGAAAAAGGAAGGGCAGGCTAAGAAGAAAGTGGCTGAAATGACTTAGCAGTAATTACTTAATATGTTGGCTACCACTGAGACTCAAATATTATCATTAGTTTTAATCGTTCAAAGACTGGAGTACCATTAAATATATCCTGAAGTCTGCACATCCATACACAACAGCATTTTGAAAATGTGGTCATTTGTATAGACCAGCAGTGAAAAAGCAAATTGGTTAAATGGGACAGAACACTAATATTGATGAATGTCCTATTTTGCTTATTTTCTTTCAGTTTACAAGCTTTGAGGAAGGAAAAGTCCCGAGATGCTGCTCGCTCTCGCCGGGGAAAGGAGAATTTTGAATTCTATGAGTTGGCAAAGTTGTTGCCACTGCCTGCAGCCATTACCAGCCAGCTTGACAAGGCATCCATCATCCGACTTACAATTAGCTATCTGAAAATGAGGGACTTTGCTAATCAAGGCGATCCTCCATGGAACTTGAGAATGGAAGGACCTCCACCTAATACATCAGTAAAAGGTATGGAGTAAATATGTTGTATAGTATCAAATATGGCAGCCTTTAGCAACCTCTAAATTGAAATTTTTACCATCATCCTTTCTTCTTTCCCTGCATATCAAATCCTTTAAAGGGATACAAATGTGGAAATCTGAGGTCTGCATGAGAAAGACACCATGTGAAGGTGAAATAAACCTCTTATTTTATTGATTTTTTTTTTTTTTTAATTTAACAATAAACCTATTGATGTAACTATTACAGCTGTAAGTCTTCTGGGTGATGTAGACAAAATTGTTTAAAGTTATTTGGCAATGATTGTGTTGCTTTCTTTTAGTGTTTTATATAAGGATGCATTTGAGAGGAGCGTGGCATTATTCCTTGATTTGAGGACACAATCTGTTAATTCTCTGGCTAAACCTTAAAGGCAGAATCATGTATTTCTGCAGTTCGAGAGCATCACATCCAAATTTTTAAATCTTCATGTTAGAGACTAGGATTTTATTTATCATCTTGTAATATGTATAGAAATTATTTTGACTTCTGAGCCAGTAGGCATCTATCAACTTTTCAGCTGAAATAGACTGTTTGCAATATTAAACACCCTCTTTTCATGCTCAAGCTGGGCAGCAAAATCAATGGTTGAGACATGAGTTGCCACAAAAGTCAGGTAACAGAGGGATCAGACACTTATTTTAGAGGCTCTGTGCGTGTTGGTCCTCAATATAATTTCCAATGACTTGCATAAGCTGGACATTTTTTTGTAATTTTTTTTACTCATGCTGCTTATGTAGATGAGTGTGATCTTGCTGTCTGATAAGTATTTTAAAGTAGGGAGCAAGTTGCATTAACAGAACTCAAAGTTACCAAAACCTGGGCTTTGACAACACAGAAAACTACCCTGTTTTATTTTAGCTACTGAGCTCACATTTTGGAGGAAACATATTTTGGAAAGAGGTGTATGAGATTTGAGTGCTTCAGGTTTTTTTCCACACATTATGAAATTTGAACTCGTCACCTACACTAAACTAGATAGACTCTGTATAGCATGAGGCAAAAGAAAAAGCCACCTTTAAGGGTAGAGGGAGGAGAGGGAAATAACATCTTATTTATCAGCCCACAGCTGCCTATGAAGGGTTACTGGTATTGATGGTGCAAAGGGCTTTTACCTGCTCTTCCATTTAAAGAAAGTAGTATTAGTTAAGGAAAGTTACAATTTTCAATGGACAGAGATAGACATGGAGGGCAAAAACCAAAGGACTTTCAGGTGGATGATTTAGTAGCTGGACATATTTGTGTCATTGCATATATTTCATTTATATTGTCTGCCACATCATATATAATTTTCATGGAGGAAAAAAAAAAAGTTGGTAATTACATCATCCAGAGCATGAGTATAACATGGTTCATCAGGCTTCTGATATAATATGCAAATGTTCCCCATTTTTACAGGATGAGAGTTTATTTTCTCAGGCAATTAAATGGTGTTTCAAGGCGGATGTAAAGTGGACTCCGCTGTATGTTCTATGATCTGTCTGCTAAAATAAATAATTCCTCCCAAAATTCCTGTAGCTAACAGACATACAGTGCTGTCCCATATTACGGGAAGTCTGATCTCTGCAGATCTCTGTGTATGTTTTCAGAGTATCTGGGATCTGTTTTTCATTATCCTCTTGTGGAATATATACCTGAATAGTGAGGCTTCCTTTTTGTGCGAAGATTGTAATGAATAAAAGAATTTTAAGGGAGAACAAAACCTTATTCTTAGATGATAGCATAAATAGTCTGGCCTAGATTAATGCATTTCTCCCTATAAAATAGCTACGTCAACATTTAATGTCTTTTCACCCTATCTGTTACAATAATCCTGCTCCTCCACAGATCTGGTGATACGGTTCCCATTCCTCTAGGCACGTGGGGGAGTTTGGGAAGGATTTTTGCTATCCCCCCTGCCCCTTTGAGTATTTAGCTTTATATTAACTAGGATTGTATTATTTATGTCAGTATATTGAAATAATGGTGGATGAAACAGTGGTTCATTGTATAAGAATTCCCCATAAGCAGGTTTTACTGTATAGTACAGGTATATTTTATTAGTTCACCAGTTCTCCTTATGTAAAAACCTGTTAAGACACTCTGATCAAGCATTCCTGAAATTACATCAAAATAAAATCATTTTCATTTATTAAGGCTACTTTTTGCTGCCCTTGAAGAAGTTCATAAGGATAAACAAGCTCACATAAATAGCTTGCAGCTTCACATGAAGTACGGTTGATAATTCTACAATAAAACACTAGACGTTATACTTTGTGTGTGCCCAAGCAATCTTCTGAATAGATTTAAAGGTATTTGGAAAATTATATGAGGTACTTGCATTGCGTAGGCAACTGCTTTTTTTTTTTCCCTCTTCCCCCAAATGTGCTGGTCTGCTTGTGTTAAATTTCAAAGCTTAGTTTTACATTTGTCCCCCAGTACTGTACAGCAATTTAATAATTTTAATTTAGGATTTCAGGAAGGTCCTTTACTCTGCCCTGTATTTATCATAGCTTTTCTTAAAAGTCTATAAAGGCTGATGAGTTTGTTTTCTTATGCCTATTGTGTAGCGATCACTACAAGTTGTGCTTGCAAATGAATACTCAGGTAACTCCATGTAATATTTTCAGAGTCAATTACTTCATGGAAATATGTTGAGCATTTGGAAAGTAACAGATAGTTTTCTCTATTATTTTAGAAATATTTGTATTGTTATAATACAGATCAAATCTACAATGAACATTATGCATTATTCAAGAAATGACCAGGCATTCTCAGCAGTGTTTCAGCTAAATAACTGATGATTGTAACCTTTAAAGAAATTTCATTGTGGTGACTATTGGTAAATCATTTCTTCATTCATAGTAATCTTTATTTAGAGGCTATCTAGAAACCATTATATCTTTTATTAATCTTAAAAGCAATAGCCAATGATTTGACATTTGCTAAAAATGGATAAATTTTCCATCTTCTAGTACAGCAGACTTCAGTCAATTTTTTTTGGTACATTGTCTAAGGCTTCCTGTATGTAGGAAGTATTAGCCCTTGTAAACAAATACGCACACAACTTGCAGCAGATGAGTTTAAAGATTACAGTTCTTAAAGACCAGGACGTGATTCTCATATGTCAGAAAGTAATCAAAAAATTTTGTAGACTCAGTAGGAATAAAATGGTTATTCTTTGCATCCTACATACAATATGTTATGAATAACAGTACTATTCCCCTCTGGTTCTATCCCTCTAAAAAATCTTTGTTTGAGTCCAAGTATTTTAAGGGGTGTGTTCTGAGAACAGTAAATGAGCTGCTGATCAATTTTTTTTCACTCAAAGGTGAGTTTTCTGAAAGTTCTGATCTGGGAATGGGAACATTTTTATAGTATATACTGTCTGTTCAGCCAGTTAAGTGGTGCTTTATATGGCATGGCACTTGAAGTCCTCTTGTGCGTTCTGATTGCCTGACCCGTACCAGGCCCTGTAGTCCTTTTCCAACATCAAACTCTTGTGAGAACCTTTGTATTTTGGAATACCGTCCGTCTTCAAATGACTGACTCCAAATTTCTTTATTTTTAGCACAAACTGTTGCTGAAATTGTTCAAAGATCATGCAGCTTTTTATGTTCTTTTCTGCTATGTTGCAGGTGTTTTTAGCAAGCCATGTTTTCTTCCTTCCCCCCCCGCCCCCAATGAAGAGAGGGAGGGAGAGGAGGAATGGGAGGCACTGTGATATTCTCTGGTGTGCTGAATGTGTTTGGCTGATGTAAAGTCATGCTATGTATTTCCTTTTTGGGCAATCTTTGGGACACTGGTACTGACTCGGAACCACCGTCACTATAAGAGGAAGGCTCATGACTCTCTGTCTTGAACAGAACATTTGCCATTTCTGCTTCTTTTGAAGCAGCAATTAAACCCAGTAGTCTGTGCCTAATTTTGCAAACCCTCGTCCTGGAAATTTGCCATGATGACATCAAAATAGTTATTAGATTTTCATTCTTTTTTAGTTGTAGTGAGGTGTTCATTTCTGTCTTTGGAGATACAAGTGTTTGTGCAAGGCTGTGAGTCTAATTCCCTGCTGAACGATGTGATACGTGGAAACTAGAGTATGTAAGACCAGTTTGGGCATGTCTTGTCTTTGAATGAAAAAAAGTAATTGTGGGATTATCCACAATCTCAAGTTATAAATGGATTTATCGTGAGCTTTTTTTTTTAAACCATATCTTTACATTTTAGGTTACATAAGTAAAATCTTACTTATTTTCTGCTGTAAGAGAATGTGAATGACACATTCTAGTTGAGGAGTGAAAAGGACTTCAGTAAATAGTACTGACCGACTGGTAGGTTGCATGAAGAATGTCACTTTTAGTTTAGCCATCTCTTCTTTTAGCGTTAACGTGTTCTGCAGTTAGGTAGTTTTACATATCTGTGTTCTGGCATTAACATATATCAGTATGAAAAGAAATCAGATTCTGTCAAGTGTTTGTGGTGAACTTAAATTTTTCTTGTCCAAATTGTTGTTGTCCAATGTAACTATGACTCTGACATGTTGCTTGCAATAAAGCATTCAATGTTACTTCAATTCTGCATTGGTAATGAAATAAAAAAAAAAAAGTTTTGATAATCACAAGAAGAAAAATTATGCCTTAAACCAAAATTAAACCTGTTTCTTTCAAACTAGCCTGTTTCTCAAAGGATTCATTCTCAATATAAACCAAGTATGTTAGTATAGGTTGAAAATGAACTTGATGTCTTACCATCCTATGGAACTTGGGGTTGAGGAAATAAGTCCAGCACTTTGAATTCTCTAGGCAATAAAATAAGCGATAATGATAACTGGAAAGTATGGCAGTTGTCAAGTGTCAAGTGGGATTACTTTCATTAATTTAAATACCTTTTTCTAATAATTTTTATGCCAGATGTATATGCATTTTTAAGAGATAAATAAATGGTTCTCTTCTGAACGATCTCATTGTGGAAACCCTTTAAATAATATTACCTGTTGTTAGCCTTTTATGTTTTAAACTGAGTGTTGTCTTCTGAGCAGGAGATGCAAGATGGTATAAGCCTTTCCCTGCCAAACCTCACAAGCCTTCCGCTAAGACTAGGCTTCTCTTCTGAACCACCACACAATTCTGTCTCAGCGAAACTGCCTATAGGGGCAAAGAAATAAGAATTACTTTCTTCCTCAGTGTTTGTGGCCTAAGACTTTTTTTTTTTTTTTTCCACTGTTAGACGTGAAAAGGTCAATCAGATGATAACAGCATGACACAGAGGAATTGGTGGTATGGCTTGTTATAAAAAGGGTCTCCAAATCTGGCCATCCCACTTCGCGTGGGGCTTCTGCTCTTGCACTGGAGAATTTTTGATAGCCCTGTAATTTACTTCTCTCTATCTTGCAGGTGTTTTTCTTATGAAAATCAGATTTCTGTTTACATGTAGGCCTCTATAAAGTGTTCTGACTGTGTGCTGGTATCAAATACTGGTTGTAAACATAATGCCTATCCATTGTGAACCTGTTTATGTGGCTATAGGAGCAGTGCAGCCATAGGAGTAGGTAGCTTAGTTATTGACCTGTTACATAGGTTAAAGAAAAAGATGATTAAGTGTTGTCTGAATGTAGGAAATGAGTGCTGGAAATTTCAGACGGTCAGTGGTAAAACATTAATGTTCTTTGTGAGAATTATTGATGGTTTGCTACTATGAAAGATTTGGAACCCAAAATGAGGTAGCTCTGTTTGAATCTCATTGTGATAGATAAGATGAATTGAACACTGGACACAGAGTTGGTGGTTGCCTAGTGACAAGTGATCATGACCTGATTGCTTTCAGTGTCTGCAAACGGAGGAGGGTGCCAACCAATATACTCAGTGCTTTTGAGGGACTAATTGCCTGATGGGGAAACTTATGTGTGAAACTGATTGTGAGGGAAAATTTTGATGGAAAAATTAGAATGAAAGATGACTAGAACTCTTGAAGAAAAATTTATGAAATGATGGTTTCCTATGCACCTGAAAATTATAAAACTGCATCCTTTTTCAGAATGAAAGTGTAATCAATAATTGGAAAAAAATGTGTATGTGTATTTATGTAAAACTTCGGGAATAAAAGGGAAATATATATCAATTAAGATAAACTGGAATGTCTGAGGTGTAGAAAGTTGACAAAGACAAGCAGAGACATTAAGGAAAAATCTAGCAGGATTAGAGAAAGTAAAGAAAATTGGTTTTATGTGTATTAGCAATGGGAAGAATTCTGGCAACGGTATAGGATCATTAGCAGTAAGGTATAGTAAAACTTCTACTGATGCAGCAAAGGCAGGAGAGCTTGATACAGGTTTCTTTAAGTGCTTGCCTGTACAGAATCTATTCTACAGGTCTTTATAGTTCAGGTTAGTATTAATGGCAAGGTCCAGGGAGCATATACAATCATAGTCATCAACAATACAAAAACCTGCGAAGGAGAATTCAGCTGTTAGAGTTCATAGTTTGGTAGACTGAGCAGTGTTAGGTTTAGGTTTACAGTTGGACTCGAGGATCTTAAAGGTCTTATCCAACCTAAATGACTGTATGATTCTATGATTATATATCACATCTTCTTGATCAAAATGGGATTATTATAGCTTGTTGTGGGTTTTGTAGTCTTGTTTGTTCCTCCATGTTTCTTCCTCAAGCTCCTCATGCAAAAGCATTCTGCCACTGGAATCCAAATGCCGGAGTCCCAAGCGTGAGGCTCTAAGAACTGTCTGCTCTGTGTTTGAGTCATACCCATACATGATGAATGCCATCTCTGTCTTTTCTGCTGGGGAAATAAGAAATCTTTCTTTAGTGTCTGAATCAAACTTTAGAAGTACTTTAAAAACAAAAGGGTATAATTCTTAGATGTGCCAGAAAAAAACAAATCTTCCCAACAAAGCAGGAACCCCCTGACATCTCAGTAATATCCACTGGCATTGCCCTGCTGTGGTTGCCACTGTTCTGTGTTGCTTCGATAGGTTACCTGCCATGGTACAAGCAAGGGACTCTGAAACTCTTGGGCGTCATCGTCCTGAATCCCATCTTGCAGTGTTTCTCAGATATTCCAGAACTGTTGAATAAATTCTTTTGTGTGTTCTTCAGACAAGGATCAGGTTACCTCTGATATCAGCCTGATATAACTTTCAGCATCATCCATTCTTTGCAGTGCTGGTGTTTGTGGAGTTTGCAGTACTGAGCTGTCTTAGCCTCAGAGCAGTTGTAGGCAAAATATTGGGAAAATTCCTCCACTAAAGGGGTAAAAGTAAGATTGTATATTTTTTCAACAAACATGGATAAATGGAAGGTAATTCTTACAAAAAAAACCAGCTTAATTCTCTGAAATTGCAAGTCCAGTTAACTAGGATATGCATTGTATATTGAAGTATTTGTAGGGCACTTGACTTACTAAGTGCGTAAGAATTATGGTTTTAAAATACTGGAAGATCATTATATTGGCAGAACCAAGCTAAACAAATTAACTGTATAACTGATCGGTCTTGGAAAGCAGATAAAAGTGATAGGTAATATTAAGAAAGGAGTTTCTGTGGTTTTCTGCAGAAGCCACTCTGGGGATGATCATCAATGAACTGGGAGTAAACACGGCATAAGTGCTGATTTAGAATTTTCAAATTACAGTGATATTTGGATCACAGACAATGATCTGTGCAGCTTAGTAAATCCAGCTTCCTAAAATTTATGTATTTCAGGATAATGAAATGGAAAATATTATTATTATTTAATATTATTAATAATAATTATTATTATTACTTTTAATTTTTATCTTTGCTGTCCTAAACTCCAAGCTACTGGTTGTTGCTTTGTAGTTACTTTTGTTACAAGATTTTAAAAGGTTTTGGTTTTCTTGTGATGCAGAACAGGAATGATGGGAAAAGCATTTCAAGTTCAGCTCTCCTTTTTTGCATGAACAAAGGCATAAAAAGAACATACCTGATCCTTCCAGTTCTGCTAGCAGAAATGATAGAATGATTTAGTTTCTCACGGTGCTTTATTTGTATCGTAAAAAGTTCTATCCATCACTTCTGTGGAGACACAAAACATTTACTGCTGGTAACAAATTAATACTCTTTCTAAAATGTTGTCAATCAGATGTCAGTCCCTGGAAGAGTTGTTTATTGCTAGAACTCCACCTTACAACTTAACAATTAAATAGGAAAACAACCAAAGAAGTAAATGTTTTTAAGAGCAAGGAAATAGAACAGGTGACTTTAATAATGTCTTTTCTCTCGCTCCCAGCCACTACTGTATTTCCATTCTACTACACTGCAATTTATCTTCCTTTTTCTGTTCTTGTGCTGTTACACTGACTTGGTCATTTTTGCATTTTCATTATGTTCTTTTAATACAGTTTCTTTTTCTTAGCCATTCTTTTATTTTTTTGACTCCTTATCTGGAACACCAAATATGGATAACGTCTTCCTCTTGTACTCAGCTTCCAGCGTTGACTCTCTCCTTTTTTTGTAGTCCTGAATTTTTCTGTACATGTTTGCATTCTCAATGCAGTCTTGGTAATGAAAACAACCTGGTGAAAAATATTAGTATTTAAAAGAAACCCCAAAATGTTTTTAACTTTTCATGTCATTCTTTCTTCCTTCAATGTATGTGTCTTTGTGCACAGTAATCCTCACTGTGTCATTCAGAAGTCACTCCTGAGTTGAGAACGTACCTTCCCCATTTCAGCTAAAAGATGATGGGAGTTGTCATTATAATTCATGGTTGAGAACATTGACAGTATTGGCTGAGCGGGTTTGGCAAGAGCATGGGCTTCAGATTTGCAGAGGTAAATATGTCAGGAGGAGAAGAGTATCGACAGTTACATTGGCTCCAGCTTTGGTGATGATGGTAAAATAAGTCAGGGAAAACTTTCAAATTAAAACCAAGTTAATTTCTTGTCATTATATAATGATATGGATTTTCATCCAGTAGAATTTTCTGTATAAAAGTCAGTGCCACAACAGTCCACTTTTCCAAAGCTCTTAATAAAACGTTTCCATATGATTTTTACATTCATGTTTTATGTTGAATGAGTTAGCTCCAGGTGGTCTTTTTTAGGAGCATGAATATCTTAAATTATATGTGCAGCCTACATAACTTTTTCAAATAACGCACATGATGGGGTTAGCCAATTACAGATGTGCAATAAATCCAGTGTGCCAAAAGCGCTTGTTCTGCTTTTTGCTTTTAGTAATCAGAAACAGACAAAAAGTAATCACTGCTGTAGTTCTTGATATGTAAAATAAAAAAGGCTATTGCTATCTGTAGATTGCAATATCCGATAGAACTTTTGTTTGTCTATTTGTTCTTTTCTGAACAGAAGAAAAGTGTCTTTGCTATGAAGAGTGTTTTGGACAGAGCCTCAGTAAAGCTTAGTATTGTAGTGCTTCCTTTTGCAAAGGAAAGCAGCTGAGGAATTGGATCTTGTGGTTGGATTTAACAGTTTCAGTATAGCTATCATACCTTAGTCTCCTCAGCTGATCAGAGAATGTAAGGACATACTCAAAGTCCTGCTAAATTCAGTAGACCTTAGCCTTTGTTTCTTCTGTTAATGTAGTTATTGTTTTTTTGGGTCATCTGAACTTCTACTATGTATCTCCAGTTGAATGACTGCTTCTTTTAGACCTTGTTGAGTCAGTTGCAGAGATAATAAATACATCTGTATGAAGAGCTGAAGAAATAGATTAACCAACTGATAATGAATGTAGCAGAGACCTTAAAAAAAAAAAAAAAATCAAAACCAAACAACAAAAACAAACGACCAAACAAAAACACACCAAAAACCCCAGACAGGGAGCCATGTCCTTAGTAGTATGTGGACATGCGGGAATAAAGCAGTGTAAATGAATGGGCTTTTATAATATTTGTTTAACCGAGAGTTACATCACACTATATTAGAAGTAAAAAATTATGACTCAAAGAAAATATTTTGTCTGAAGTGAAAGAAAACACACAAACTGTGGGTTTTTTGGTTGTTGGGGTTTTTTTAAATGGAAAGAGTAAATCTGTGTTTCCCATCTCATATGTTTGTAGTTACATATTTATTAGTATTTTCCAAAGCGACTGTCTCAAAATTTGGAGTAAATAACAGTCATAGCCCTAGAAGTGAAGCTTGAAGTATATGGATTTAATAATAATTCTTGTTTTCATGTAATAGTTATGTTAGATACCTGTGGTCAACAGAGCGAGATTTAGATACTGAAGGTAGACCCAGCAATTTTAAAAACCAAAGTGCAGTGATTTTATATGTGTGTAATATGCAAGTATAACCACAGTCTGACCAAAGTTTGACCACAATATCAACGCAGCTTAATTTCTGCAACTGTTCTCTTTGAAGCCAGAGGAAGGAAATCGAGTTTCCACCAAATCCCTATGCTCTTGTGGTCTCCCATTTCAATCAGGGATATAAAGTAGAATACAATGAATCCATAGTAAAGACTTTCCCAGGACATTAGAGAGATCAGTAAAAACTGTTTTCATTAGCGGTCTGTAATTAAAGAACACCCTTCATAGAGAGCTTACAATTTAGAGAACATGTAAGCCTCTATATCTATCTAAGATTGTGAGCAAAATAAGAATCTCCGTACAGTTGGGGAGGGACTTAGGTGTTGTTTTAAAATATCGAGCTCCCTTAAGAAACATCTTTTCTGTTCATTCGCTAGCTTTTAAGCCAAGGCGACTATTTTTAATTTCAAAGGTTTGAGTCATACTGTGATTTCTGTTCCTAAGGAAGGAAAGGCAAAACCCTAATAAACTACTTAAGTTGTGCCACAGTCCTCCTCATAAATGGAGCTGTTAGAAAATGCTTACCTTAATTTCAGTGCTTGAGCACGTCACTCCCTATAATTCTTACTTGCAGAGTTAGCCGAGTGCATCTGCCCAAGCATGTGTGTGTTGTCACTTTGCGTTCTACTTGTATCATAAAAATTGTTTCTGCTTTGCATTGCATGGGGTGGTACCACATGCAAGTACAAAATTCAGTGTCTGTCTTCATCATCTTGAAAATCATTAAATGCATATTCATAATCATAAAAGGAAGAGGGAGAAATGTTTTTGTTCACATGTTTATATATATAGACAATTCCCAAACATTATCTATAGCAAAGAATAGTATTGTCAGCGTTACCTCACTTCAGATTTTATAGAAAACCATGGTTGTGTAAAGGTTTAGGAAAAATCGGGAGCTGGTTTTTTGTTTGCTTTTTTAAGTACACATTTCTGCAACTATCAGAGTAACTCTACATTTATATATCCCCTTTCAAAATTGAATTGCTGTGTATGCTAGCTGTTTCTCATCCTCTTGATGAAGCAGAACAGTGCTGATAATGCTAATAGAGAAATTGAGGCATATACAGATTTAAGGCTAGCTTTTCAAAAGAGCACAGCACCCCAACTGGGGCCAGATTTCAAAAGATCTCTGATCCTATTCAGCAACAAAATAAATAGCCAGATTTTCAAAAGATTTCAGCACTTTGGTAATCTGATCATAAGAAGCAGCTGCTGAGCACATTTGTGAAGCCAGCCAAGAGCGACTTGTTCAATATCACATGAGAAATGTGTGGTAGAGCAGGGAATAGAGCCCTCTTCCCACATCCCAAGACTAAGAGTCCAGTTCTTAAGCAATAACGCTATCTTCATGTCCTTCGCAAGAGTACTGTATCTAATGAGCTTTTCATTAGGAAATTTAACCCATGTCTGTGAGGAGATAGTTTTCAGAACAACGTTAAGATTTACACTCAGGGTAGGTAATGAAGCAAGCAAATAGGAGGAATATTGCTAATCCATTTTATATTGAATCTCTGTGTTATATTGTCTTAATTAGGTATATCTCATAAAAAGTCCCTTCAGTATTTTTTAAAGACTTCATAGTCCATTGCCAATCTTTTAAGTGTCACAAGAAAAAAATAAGAGTAACAAGGTATTCTAAAAAAAAAAATCACAAACCTACAGAGCCTATAGCAAGTATACTGTATGGCAAGTCCAGGTGTGATTTTTCTGATTTAATACTTCAGCAAACTATTTTCTCTTTACCCTTATATGTCAGGCTGTTTCTGCTTATTTTGTGCATAAATGCTGTTACTTACTCTTCTTGTTCTGCTCTCTCTAGTTCTAGCTCTGTGCTTTTTCACTGCTATTCTTCTGCTCCAGCATCCTGTCCTGAAGACTTAACAAGAAAGTTTTTCACAAATATTACTGAGGAACTGAGAGGAAAATTAACAGCTCACCTAACCCCATCATACATTTTGCTCTTGTAATTGGTTTCTTCAACAGCCTCATGGAGGCTGTTGATTGTCCAACAAGCTCATTAAACATAAAGGAACTGTATTCTTCGTACAGACAGCTATGTTGGGAGGCCATTTGGCAGCCTTGAGACTAAAAGCTCCAACATTTTGCAGGGTCTACATATTGACTCGCCCATCAGTAGCTTGGAGTGAGCCCAACAGATGTTCCCTGGGTAGAAGAATCAGGCAAAGCCAGTGCTCAAACAGCTTTCCAGTGTGTGCTTACTGGCAGTTTTGATGTAGTTTGGTGAACATGGCATGGGGTGATCTTTGAAGATGCCCGTATCTGTCATGAAAGGGTTCTAATTTCAGTTGCCAAACAGGAAGGTGAATTTTGGTGACAGCCTCCATTCAGTCTGAACTGAACTGCACGCAAAGGATAGATATGATGGTCATAAGATGGTTTGCCCTTGAAGTGCAGAGCACTTGCAGAACTATTTTGTTGAGGTACAATGTTGAGCAGCTGCGATAAGCATCCAGTCTTGACTTCTTGCAGACCCCAGGCAGAGAACCTCATCCAGTATTTTCTGCATCTCTTTGAGATACAGGTTTATCTCTTTTGAAAGTATCTAATGTTGATGTAAAGCATTTAAATAATAAAGAATCAACTACATCCCTGGGCAGATTGTTCCAATGGTTAATTACTGTCACTGTGAAAAAAAGCGTGCCTCATATGTAGTCTTATTTCAGCTTCCAAATGCTGGATCTTGTTATGCCTTTTTCACTAGATTAATGAGCTGCCTACTGTCAGAAATCTCTTCCACATGTAGGTATTGTGATCCTCTTAACCTTCTTTTCAGTAACTAAATAAATCGAGCTTTCTTAGTCTTTCACTATAGGGAATGACTTTCAGAAGTCTAATCACTCTTGTAGCTCTTACTTGAGTCCTATCCAATTTTCTAACACATTTTCAGAATGGAGGAAACTACAGCTGAACACAGTATTTCAGTAACAGTGTCATAAAAGCCTAAAGTAAAAATTGCAGTATTTATTCCAGTGTGATATTCTCTGGTTTATCCCAGTGACGTATATTTGATATGCATTTTGATGTAATATGAATGACTTTTTTTTTTTTTTTTTTTTTTTTACTGTGGGAATGAACATTAATTTCTCTCTCATTGTGGTGGTTCTGGATTCCTTTTGCTGATAAGGATTGAACAATGTCAGGAGGTAAATTCTCGGGAATAATGGTGAATGCTGAAGGTTACCCTTGGTTTGTATTTTGTTTCAGTAGCATTATTATTTCAATAGGAATAGGCTGTGGTAGGGAGAACTGAACTTAGAGAGCAGGCACCACAAGGTGAGATTGGGGAAGTAATCTTCCAGGAAAAGTGGCTTTCACAGTTAGGATATTGAATGGGCCACATGAGTACGAGTGCAATGTTGGCTTACCTACAGAATTTAGAACATCTCTGGAGACGAACATCTGTCCAGGATTGTCCATAGAGTTCCTTGTGCCACCTTCCAGTCTGATACCTGTCTTATTCAGACAACTTGCGCTGGCATGTCCGGTTATCAATTTCATACCTGGACAAGAGAAACTGGAGCACAGCCAAACTAAGCGAGCTCAGGAGAACTTTCCTAAGCATGCGCAAAAGGTTCCCTTCCACCCAGACCTGCCTCAAAGTTGCACACGCACACAACCACAAGCCTAGTACTATGGTGCATGGAAGTTAAGGCTCTGCAAGGAAAAGGAACTCACTTCCTAAGACAGCATATTAACTGGAATGAGAATTTGTATGGAAATAGGATGAAAATAACTCCTTCTGAATCCAGACTTCCCTTGGTTGAAAATTAGAGTTAAGTGACTCAAGACTATCTGCATGATTTGAGTTCAGCTGTCTCTGGTATTTCCAAGTAATGAAAAGACATGAGCCTTGTCTTAAGAACAAGTGGCTTCTTTAGAGTCAGGTAGTTTCTTCACAAGTGTAAACGAAGCTGCTGATTTTGCTGGTGACTTCCTTCAGTTTGTGTTCTCAACAGTAAATTCCGTGAGTAACAGACAAAGGTTTCAAGCTCTCAGGCATTTACCGCTGTGAATTGCTTTGGGAGAAAGATATTTCACTTTCTTTTTAATCCCATACAAAAGCTGTCTCCTCAGACTTCTGGGTCACTTCCTTTAACTTTCCAAAACCGCAGTTGCATTCAGTTAACTTTCCTAGCCCAGCCAGCAATCTTTGGTCAGCTCAGGGGAAACCGTGCTTCAGTCCTCACTTCAGAGGCTTGGGATTTCATCTGTCCTCAGAAATGTGGGGCAGTTACTTCAATTCTGTGCTACGTTAAAGGAAGTGATACCAGAACTTTAGATCTTGCTTCGCGTTTGTTAAGTGAGTAAGAAAAGAAAACCCTTGGATCTGAAACCGTATCACTCACCGCTGCCCTGCCTGGCAGCAGGCTGCCGGGAGGGGATCGGGGGTACTCTTACAGGCAGACTGAAGAGAGAATCTCTCTTTTACTTTCTTCCCTCATCTCACGTTACCCAAATGACCATTTTTCAATTTACTGTACCCATATTTGCCCTGATTTCTGCCCCAAAACTACTTACTGGAGTTGTGTTACTCGGAACACTAACCAGCATGTAAAAATGCTTTGGCCTCTTTGCACACACTGTTGGTTGTGAGTAATCCAATTTGCATGACTTCTCTACAGAGCTTTTAAAACACACTTTTATGAAAGGGAAACCTAAATATTAATACGTAATATTTGAGAAGAAAGTAAGTCAATTCAATTTAATGTCTCCGTTTAGTTTCATACTGATCATTTATACTGACAAAAAGAAGGAAAAGAAAACAAGAAACCTGTCATCAGTCATTCATTTAATCAGGTAGCAAAAGTAGATAAATAAACATACGAGTTAATTATTCTTCTGTATGTAATGATTGACAATAATGTTAATTTATTCCCCTTTTTTAACCTTTGACTGTCAGTATAGTTGGGATTAATAGGCACTGACAAAATGAGAAGAAATAAATTTCTGATAGCCACTGAATGTTGCTAGTGTTGGAGTGTTTTCCCCTGAAACTTCTCCCTGAAGATGTATCAGATCTATGTCGTGTTATTTTTAACACTTTTTTTGTGCCATGTTTCATGCCATTTTGGCGATTGCTATTAGTTTACAGACATATGGCCAGGAATATTTTATGAATGAAGAGGTTTTTGGGATATACAATATTACTTCTTCGTATTTATATGAGAATTGTAATTTGAAGATCTTGGAATACTTTGCACCTGTTATTGCAGAGTATATTCAAGAGCTAGCAAAACCAGACAGTGTTACAGCTAGTAACTTATGTTATCTGCTCCATCCGTCTGACAGCATTTCTTCCATAGTGAATCCTCTATTCCTCGTTTGCTATGTTTTACTGGGTCTATCGGAAGTGAAGAGGGGATTTTCAGGCCCTTTGACTTACAGGTGCAGAATTCCCAAAGCAGCTCTCCCTGTTAGGAGTGCAGGGAAGGTTAGCTCAACCCCCTCTCCCGGCTTTTCACCACCAAATTGTGTCCTCATGTGTAAACAGGCACCTAAAATAGATTCCAGTTAATCAGTTACTCCAGCTTCTACAATGTCTTTCTCTGATGATACTCATGTAGATCAGTAATAGTTGTCCTGAACAATACGTGAAGAGGATATTTGCAGCTTTTTTTGAAATACTGTGTAGCATGTCATTCAAATAAGTGGAAGGCATGGTGTATGACATGCTTGACATGCTTTTCATCTAGCTTGAATGGTGCATCAATGCACAAAATACTTCAGTTTTTCTGTTGGATATAATCTGGTTTTATTCAGGTTTTTTGTTAAAAGTGTTGTTAAGTATTTCAGAGATGAAAAAGCTTTGCATGTGGATCTATGTGTTTTAGTAACTGAGCCCAAAACTGAGGCATGCAAATTTGGATTTCACAGATTTTGTGTTTGGATATCTGGGAGTTTTTTTGTTTGCTTGTTTTCCCTGAAAGAGTGATCTAATTGCATATAGCCAGGTAATCCCCCAACTGGCTATATGTTTTCAGAGGTTCAAAAATGGAAATTATTTCTTCTACTCAAATATTATCCATAATATGGGTCCTTTGTGTTTCTTTTTAAGGAACGAAGACAGAGATGGTAATGGTATTTGTCCATCCACAGGTTTTCATATACTAAGAAAAAAGCCCAACAACAACAACCCCCCCCCCAAACACTCCAAAACCAACAAAAAAATTCAAAGAACCCCTTTGTTGCTTTGAAGAGTTCTGCCGCCATAAAAGAAGAAACACAAAAGGATTCAGAAAAGGTGAAAGCCGGTTGCTGGTGCAGTGTGTAGGCATCAGTCCTTCAGAGGTTTTCTTCATGTTTGTTAGAGATCTCGTGACAGACCTGCGTCCCTGGGGACAGATACCCTTGTCATTTTGTGTCCTTCAGAGAGACTGTGGTTCTGCCGGACTACAGTGGGTCGAGCCGAGGCAGGAGCCGGGCAGACCGCGGTGGGGTGTGCAGCCCCGATGAGCTTTGTGTTGTGTTGATGGCACAGCCTCACTGGTAACCCTGTGTAAGTGGAGTCTACCACCTTCCGGTAGCAGGAGTAAGGTTGAGAGGCCCACCAAGGCAACTTGCAAGCTATAGACCCTTAGTAGTGAGGGTGGGTGTGGAGTAGACTGTAACTGTTAATCTGTGAGGAGCAATAGGTAAGAACAGTTAGTGGGGGCTGGAGGAACAATAACTAACCACTACTGCGATTGCCTGAGTCTTGACTCTGAGGGTCTTCTCGTCCCAGACTCTGTAGATGACTGGAGGCAAAGCTTTGTTTTGGTTTTTCAGGCTTTATTTAAGGGTCTAAAATTTTACTCCTTGGGAAAATAATGATTTGTCTGACTCCAGTCATACTGATTGCTATATAGTCACTAAAAAGTACTCTAAACCAAGATTTTTTTTCAATAGAAAGAATAGCAAAAAATGTTTAGAATTATTTTCTCTTCCTCATCGATTCACTTGAGACAAAAATGTAAGACTCTCTAGCTGTGTCACAAAACGTAAAATAGAGGACACTACAGGAAAAATCCTTGAAGGCAATCTGCCTAAATTTTTCCTCTGTAGTGGAATACCTCCTCTACCCCTTCACTGGGCTGAGCACAGTCTTGCCCTTTGTGTATGACAGCTTTATGTTTATTAGCAGCTGTTTTCTCCTAGCTAAGCTTGACAAAGGATAGGGAATAAGATTAAAAGCACTGTATTATTCTGCTTTCTGGGAGGAGGGAGGGAATTGCAAATACAAATCGTCCCATTGCTGATGTCCCGTTCTGAGCATTTGCGCTGGTGCTCTCTGGTCTCACTGCTGCTGAGGGAAAATGGTTCCCCCTAAGAGCACAGCTCTGCTCTAGCAGGTCGGCATCCATGCTAGCTGATTGACACGGGCAGAACCTTTCATGAGAATTTTCTCCTCACCATGATTATTTTTTGAAACAGACATGTTCCAGAAAATAAAGCATTTCTTGCTCACGGAAGAAATTATGCTTGCTTTAAGAAGAGAATATAGATTTTTTTATTCTTATTTTGCTGTTACATTTCTAGCCTTTAAAAACTCGTAATTAACATCATCTTTCAAATTAAAACTTTAAGAAAATATAAATTTTGAAATATAATGTTTGTAAAACAGTAATGTAAGAAATCTAGTCAATCTCTGATATTGCTGGGGTTATAACATCATTAAGACGTTGGGTTTAAATGAATATGTCATAGCAAAATCCATTTGTGTTTTTAGGTTTCAGAAAATTTACTGGTCAAGGATGTAGAATATTTTGTAATATCATGTCTAAATATATTGACACTATAGCGATAGGTAATTCTAGGTTAGACAACTTAGTTGCCGGACTACAAATTCTTCTAACAATAATGATCAAATTACAATATCAGCAAATCAGTATTTGACTATTTTTTTAGCTCAGTACCCAAATATTTCTATAAACAAAAAAAGATATTTTTTTTCCCATGTTTGGAACAGATATTGATCAATAATAGACTGAAATGTTATTTAATGGAAATTCTTTTATTTCCATTTTAGATTTTCCAGACTTTCCCATCTTACATAGCGTTTACTAAGTGTTTGAATTATATTTTTCTTTGTATTTTACTGGGCAGCTTATGTACTCAAAGCATCACCTAAGTACCAATAACACATTCTTGACTGAATAATGATGTATGTTGAATGTTACTTTTTTTGTCTTATAAATGGATGGCAATTTACACAGCTGTGGATGTGGGATGTTTCAATCCCAGACCATGTTGTAAGAAAAATTGAATGACAGTGAGCAAAACAGCAGTAATTATAAAACTAATTACTAAATGCTGATGATGCCCATAGGCTTTGCATAACTAAAATTAGAAAAGGAAATTGCTTTCGGCTTTAGAGAGGCAACATGCTAGTTATTTCACTGTTTCAGTCAAAATGGAACATGGTGTATAAAGTTCAATCAGGAAAAAACCCACATTAGTTTATGCACATAATTTTTATACAGAAATGTTAAAGAATTCATCCTTTTTGTTTTTTGACACAAACATACCTGTAACAGAAATTGAGAAAAGTGATACAAAACTACTTGTTGAACATCTTTGTATATAGCTTTAGAAGGCCTGATTTACCACTGAATTACTTTAGCTTTGCTGTTTGTCAAAAAACCTACATGAATATAAAAAAGGAAGTGTTTCCTATCACGTATGCCCATACGAAATAAATGTTTGGGATAAAAAACAGGAGACTGGATTTCAGAATTCCCTCAGCTGAGTTCCAGCTCCTCTTATATGTATCCTGGTGATACATGTAAGTGTATACATATATATGTGTATGGGGACCATATTCATTTGTTACACATATATATGGATACATGTAAGTGTATACATATATATGTGTATGGGGACCATATTCATTTGTTACACATATATATGTGTTTCCAGGGATAGAACTGGTAGAATGAATCTTAATGACTACTTTGAATATATTATATTTTTATATTTTATGTTTGTGCCTATATTACATATACATTAATGCATACCTGTGTTTAATTATGTACACACACGCATAAAGTACTTAGATGGAGCTTACATGTATTAGTAGACAAATTTAATGTGCCTTATATGGGAGTGCAATATATATTTCGGCATGGGTTTGTGGGGTTTTTTTTTAATACTGCATTTATGCTTTTTTCCTGCAGAAAATGAGAATCTCTTAGGCATTCTTAGCTCATTTCTTTAAAAATTTATTTTAAAAAAAGGATTAAAACAATGATCAGCTCATGAGCTATAAAAGTATTAGTGACATGAAGACAAAGCAGTGACAATTCAGGAGGCACACAAGGATTACTGCTTGTAAGACTCAGCTTAACATTTAGAATCTATGCTGTTGATTCATACAAAATTACATGGACATTATGGGATTTATCCTCTGAATTCAGAGTTGGGTTTTGGTTTTTGTTGTTTGTTTTTTTTTTTTAATTCTCAAATTTTCTTTCTCTCTTTTTAGCTGAGCTGGAAATATTTTTATTTGTCCTGTGTGAGTAACTGATAGATAGCACCTTCTCAAAGGCTTGAAAGGAATGCTGGTTAGATTCTCGTCTGTCAGTATATGTCAAATGAATAAAACCCATCAAGTCTGAATATGTGTTTTTAACTTTCAGGTGGTTGAAATACATCTAGATTTAACAGCTGTTGGAATCTAAAAATGAAAAATACAAATTCCGCAATCTGTAGTATTTTTAAGATTGTATATCTTACTAAATTTTGGGGGTTTTGGCAAGTACAGTGTAAGCTTTAGGAACACCTTTATTTAAACATTTATAGGGAAGTATATCTTAAGTGTAGTAGAGTCACGAAGTACATTTCAATACATAAATATTACAGTAAGACTTTTTTTTATGTGGGCCACTGAGTTTTCCTTTTGTACATCCCAGTAAATTTGTATGAAGGCAGATGATCTGAAATAGCGGTGCCACATATAACATGAATAAAAAGACAGTGTTTGTTTGCTATATTTGATTTTGTAGGCTCAAACTCTGCAATCCTCACTTTGATAAAGTTCCCCAATTTAAAGCCTAATTTCTGCTCAGTTGTCAGGAGCAGATTGTAACTATTCTCATGCACTGTTTTCATGTATAACACATACAGTTCCAAACCAGGTTTGTGAAAAAGACTCAAAATGGTCTTGAAGAACTTTATGGTCTTTAAAGAACTAAAACTTCTCTCCATTCTTATGGATTTTGGCATTAACCTCAGTAGCTTTATTAGTAGCATGATTTCTAAGTTTCAGGTCTGATTTCATTAAAATCATTAAGTGATGCTTGTGAATGGGATTGTCTTTAAGAGGCACTCAAAAAAAGCAAATACGAAATCCTTCTTATAAGGAGGACACCATTTTCTTGGAGGTTTTTGTCATGTTACACTTTAGCAATCTCTCTCTCTGTTGTGTGAAAAGAAACAATTTATTTTCAGTACTTGAAGAATACAGAAAGTCTGACTGACTGCCGTCATAGCCTGTTGTTTTTAACATAAACATTACAGCTGTGTTTGCTTTGAAATATTTGGCTGTTATCCAGTAAATCTGTGCTGGAACACTAAATTATCACCTTATGCCCTCTTCCATCCTAAAAAAGTGCTTTTGTCAATAAAGCATTGCTGCTGTCTTTTCCTACTTTTTATTTCCGCATATTCAGGAACTTTGTTTTGTTTATTATCATGTAAAAAGCTTCTAACTAGTGAATGTCCTGAACAGGTTACCTAACGGGCATGCAGAAATACTGATGAAACTCCGTCCTTAGTAGATTAAATTAAGAAATTTATACTTGACCCTATTTTTTGTGTATGTTTCCAAGGTCTTTAAGATTTTTAAGAATTTAAACTGTTTGGCTATTCTGCCATTTTCTTGACAGATATGAAGAGACTTGTTGTCTTCTTCCTCTTTCACAGCTATCACATTGCATCATGTGAGCTTTCAGGGTGTATCTACCTCATAAAAACAAAAGGTAGTTAAAATGGATGAAAATAGCAAACCCAACATAATCACAGTTTTCACAAGTGCTAGTAAGTAGGCAAGACCTGGAGTACTGACCTGAAGCTATATCTTAAGTTACTTTTTTCACAACTATTTCAAATTTATCTCCTTAACTCAGGATAGTCAGTGTTGTATGCAGAAGAAATGGGGCTAGTATTTAATAATCATGTATCTTCCCCATTAATGCTGGTCTCTGAAATTCAGCATACTGTACATTGCACAAGGTTGGGTGTTTTTCTTGTGTGTGTATGTGAGGGCAGAGGAATTACCGTCTGTTCTACCTTTCTTCCGGTGTTCTTGAAGGAGGTTTTTTCCCCATATGCTTCTGTCTTTTTCTAAAGTTGAAGGATTTTCCTAGTCACTTTTTCAAAAACCTTTCTACTTCTCTCTGCCATTTTTTGATTCTTTGAAATACTTTCCAGTATCATAAATAACAGATCTCCTCAATTAAGGAAAAGATTTAAACATGTGCTTAACTTTAGGCATGTAAGCAGTTCCATTGAGTTAAACAAGATTATTCATTTGCTTTGAGTTAGTAATCTATTTGAGAATCTTGCTGAACTTGAGTCATAACAAAAAGGCAAAGAATAGATCTAACATTAGGACAAACATTACCTTCCCCAGCTTCTTATCTTTTCAGTCTTCCTTTGTGTTTGTAAACCTTTATCAATTTATCAGTCTGTATGACAGACTTATGTCTTAGACAATTTGTATTCTACTTTTCAAGTCTCTTTTTGTGAAATGCTAGATCTGTTGGTTTCCTGAAGTATGTTCTGCATTACATTTATTGCATTCTCTACACCCTGTTTTTAAGAACTTACAAGATTGACTTTAACCACATGCATTTAGATTGCAGAATTTGGTTTGAAATCATTGCAGAGACAACCAAAGCCCTTGTGAGTTAAATCTCGGAGATGTTATCATTGTATGATAAATTCAGCTGATTTCTGCCTGTTCTGCGTTATTGGCACAGGGGAGTGCATCAAAGGTGTTTAGCACAAATAAACTATGTAGTTATCTTAGAAAAGAAGCCTCTGTTTTTACCCAAGAAGATCAGGTCCACTTTCTCTATGATCAGAGTATTACAAAGCTAGCGAAGAATAATTTATATCAGAGGTTCTGTGATGGAATGAAATGGAGCTCTTTTGAAGTATGATCTCTGAAAGCACAGCATGAAGCTCAAATAAAGTGAAGGACATTCGCTATTACAAGTAATGTCCTTAATAATCTTGTTAGTCTAGTCTCCCTCTGTACGAGACAAATGGAACATTATTGGCTTATGGGCTGTAGTAAATAATTTAGTTTCCAATATTCAGGCTGCTTTGACAGTAAATTAAAATGACATGAAAGGGGCTTGTTGAATAAAGAAAGTATCCAATCAAATTTAATTGGCATGACTAAGGCAGTAGAAATATGTTTTATAATTAAACCATGTTGTCTTGGAGCTTTATAAGCATGTATGAATCAAAATGTCAAAAATTATTCTTTGATACTGTGCATTTAAAACTTTGCATGGTGAATAGTTTTCTTAAACAAGGTTCTAGACACGCATATTGATTCAACATGAAAATAGTTTTAAAGTTTTAAATAAGTCTGGTTTTAGCGTTTATCTTCTGACCCAAGGATTTTCTGTGTAAGATTAGAATAATTTTGCAGTCCTCTTGTACTTAAAAATCTGGCTTTTTGTACCAGTTTTGTATGATCCAGACTTTTACTGGGGTATAGACTCTGCAGTTTTTCACCTGGTATTATAATGCTGGATGGCTGAGATTTGTGCTGACAGATGAAAGCATAAAAGAAGGAAAGCAACAGGAAGAAGCAAAAAAGGGAAGATAAAATAGGTGGCAAACTAACAAATAGTTTTCTTTTACTAAAGTGTTTCTTTAAATGTTTCTTATTTTAGTCAAGCAGTTTTTAGAGTTCACATATATTACCCAAATATTCAGAAATATTCATTGTTGAGTTGTTATGTACTCATCTCTCTGTCAGTGTAGTTTCAGAAAAAGTATATTGAGTGTGTAGTTTCCTTAACTGCATAGAGAAAACATCTCCATGGTTCCAAGGACAATACCTTTAGAAATTTGTACATTTCCAATTGTTCTTTTGTTCTTGTATACACACACACACACACACACACACACACCCTTGTATATAATACTCAGTTATTTGGACATCCCAATGATACTTCTTTCTCTAAAAAGAAGAACATAAAATTTGTCTGGCCATTTAAAAAAAAAAAAAAAAGATCTTCATAGAAGAATTTACCTATGGAAAAGTCTTGTAAATTAACCTTGTCTTTTGGAACTTATGGTCAGATGACCTCTCCTACATTAAGAATGTTATTTAAGTTACTACAGTCTACTGATCTACTTGCATAAAGGGATGCTAGCATTCTAAAATTGGTTGTAGGCTAAAGCACAAGAGGAAAATACATAGATACAGAAGTGGAAATGAATGGCAGAATTCAACTTTTGTTTATAACCTTGGCCATGTGAGTACATTGGACTCTTCCAGTGCAAGATGCTCTGGTTTCCAAGATAACTGTTCAAGCTCATAAAACCTATGTTACATATACTATGAAAAAAAGGTGAAAATCTCTTGTCAGCCTCAGCTAGCCTCATCTTTTGCAGGAAAAAAGGTTTTTCTTTATCTTTGATAGGTGTAGTAACTGGATGTCCAATTGCATGTCCTGTATCCCATTCCATTCATAGATAAGTGGGTGAAAATTTCCAGCTTTTACATGAATGAACTCCAGGTGAACGGAGGTAAGTAAAGGCTCTAGCTGGTCTCGTTCAACAGCTGGAAGCCTCGTTCCCCCTGAAAGGAGAATTCAGGTTTGAATGGGGGGGAAGTCTGCCTTAAATTTCTACTCATGACAAATCTGCACTTGTCTTCTCAGCATTGTGTTCCTTCATACTTTTGTTCTCTTGCATTAGAGCCTGGTGGAAAGAGTTTGAGAGTTAAGTGCAAAACTTTCTTAAATGCCTTTCAGCTTCCTCACCTTAGGCTATTTTCTGACTCATCAGCCTGCTGATTAAGCAGAATTTTACCAGCCGTGACAGTTTAGTCACTGGTGTTTTATATCATGCCAACCAGATTCAAGTGGATAAGCCCTCCATTGTAGTTGATGAATCTTAGTAAAACTCCAGCTGGGGAGCTCACATTCCTCCAGCTATGTCACACTTACATCAGCATAAATATGGAATACCTTCACTGAAAATTATTATTGAATTGAACCGCTGGGAAAGGTTCACGGGCCTTGACTCTGTTAGCTAGTACATTCTGGATCTCATACCGATGTCGAGTCTTCTGATAGCCAAAATTCTTCTCAGTTTATCTTCAGCTAAAAGCAGCCCAAATAATTGCCTCTCAAGAATGGATTCCCATTGTAAATGATCAGCCAGCAAGTAAAATCCAGGTGCACTGCGACTGATGGCAAAACTCGATGGCAAAATAGTGCCAGCCCTTCCATTGCCAAAGAAAATAGCAAATTATTTTCCATGCATCAGGATTCCACTGCAGAATTATTTTTTTTATGCTGATATCTCAAGGTTGCCCAGCAAGCCAAGCTCTGGTGTATTTTTCTGGAATACTTTTTTTGTGCAGTGGCTGGTTCTTACAAAAATAAGGTTTCTGAATGATTCTTCAAAGTGAAGGATGTATTTCTGTATTGTGTTGCATCTGCTTTGTGTCAGCATAAATTGCACTGATTTTGCTTAAACTGGCCTTGAAGAAAATATGGTGGAAAATAGTGAAAAATAGTACAGGCTCCAGTTTCATGATTGCAGATTACACTGTCTGTTCTATTTACACGATTCCATTCTTCTATAGTTTTTCTACTTTGCTATTTCAGATTAAGAGCTGCTCTTTTTTTTTTTTCCCTTATTCTCCCATATTTACTAGACCTAGGCACTCTCTTCTTGTGTCTGCCAGAATTTAAATTTTTTTTCCATGTATCTTTTTGTCAAGTAAATGAATTGGTGGAATGAGTGTCAGTTCAGGTAGACTCAAGATTTAGACCACATTACTTTAATTTTACAGTGTTTACAAATTGCACAACTCACCAGAAAAATTAAAAAAGAAAAAAGGCAAGTTCTGTTTTGGTGGTTCATTGCCTTTCTTCAAGTGTATTGTTTTGATATGTCCCAAACTGTGTATCATCATCATCTTCTTTGGCAATGAAGTAGTGTCCTTTGATTTGATTAGAAGGCAAACAGGCTGTTTCTAAAAAGAAATAATATATAATTGAAAGATCTTGTGAAAAACTGATGTGTTTAGATTTACTTTTTGACATATTAGTGAAATCTAGTGTGGGCAAGTCAGAGGTTTCCTTGCTGTATGTGGTGGTGTGTTGAATTTATTTTAATTTTTTTTTTTTCATTATTTATTGCATGGTCTATTTGTGCTGAAGTGGAGATTGTAATGAATTCCCAAATAAAACAGAACTTGGAGAAAAACAGATCTCTCTCCATGTGTATAGTACTTTCCTGAATTAGTATTTCAGGGCCTACTTTACCAACTTAAAACCAAAACAAAAACAAAAAGGAGAATGCAAAATTGTATTTTTACATTGTGCTTTAGTTAACTAGATAACCTCTGTAATGTCAAGAGCGTCAGTTTTTTTGTTGTGAAGTCTGGATTATATTCAGTCAATACAGAATAAGGCTTGGGAGCTGTACTG
This sequence comes from Sagittarius serpentarius, assembly GCA_034782735.1. Lineage (NCBI taxonomy): Eukaryota > Metazoa > Chordata > Aves > Accipitriformes > Sagittariidae > Sagittarius > Sagittarius serpentarius. The sequence goes on along the minus strand of JAVKLA010000031.1, from coordinate 6,635,392 downwards.
TGTGAAAAATGACCATATGTGATAGATTTTTACAGCATAAAATTCACAGTGATACAATAGCTTACGCTTTCACAGTGACACTTATTAGAACTTATGAGAATCATAAGAGATAATCTCTTCCTCAAAGCAATATAACTTTGTATTTGTTTGTTAGAGCACTGTGTATTATTGGAGAGATATGTAGTCCATCTTGCTTAGCTAAGACAATGCTATACTGTGTGCTACAGTACCATACTCTAGTTCTTATAAACAACTTATATGTTTTATGATTTTATGGCTTCACATACAAAATGTTAGACCTCTTTAAAACTTCAACAAAATGTTTTGACTGTTTGGGGTTTTTTTCCCTGTTTGTTCTTTACTAACCTCATGCAGAATATGTGTATTTTTCTTCACTGAAATTCATCATCCACTATTTCATGTAAGTGAAATATGAGAGTAAAAATAGTAGAATTTTTAAGGCTTTTGTGTAGACTCAGGAGAGTCTTTCCTGCAATATCTAACTGAAAAGGTAATGAACTGTAAAATATGTTGAAATGATTGGGGATTAAGAATCTCTGGTGTGTAGTGACAGTACAATTATATTCCACAGTAAAGGTTTCTTATATTAAGTGTAATAAATAAAACTTTTTTTTTTTTCACTGTGATTGGTTGTCACCACTGTAATGATAGCTTTGACCTTCTTCCTCTTCAAATGTTGTTAGCCTGTGACCAACTAGTCAGGATGCTATAGAATGAATTGGGATGGCTGTACATGAAGCCAGCTATTGAAGCAAAAAAAACCCCCCCAAAAAACAAAAAAAATGAATATTCAAGCACAGAAGTTGTGACTTTTTGAGTCGTTTTGCTTTGCTGCCCCTGCACAACTACTGTCTTGCAACATGGTCATTTAGGATCTCTTTAGCCACTATAGCTATCCATTTAGCTCTAACACATCTAGTTAGCATTTTCAATGTTCAGATTTATATACGCTTATAGCATGTTGCTCTTTCTATTCAAGCACAAGCAGCCCTGTTCATCAGTTTGTGGGCACCAACTAGAGGAGTGCAAGATAATTTCCTGTTTCTTTTGAAAGGTGGAACACTCAGATGGAGGAACACAGAATTCCCTTATTAATAAGTTTGGATTATGCATTACCAGGTGCAGAATGTAAGCCTCTGTTTTAACATTTCTAAAGCTAGTCCAAAGTGTCAATACTATAGAAACATTGAAGTACTAGTGACTAGCCATAGTTCATCAAAATTACATGTCTTTTGTTGTTCCCCCCACCCTCTTTTTCTCATGCACTCTGTCTGGCTGGGACATCAGGCAAGTCTCTGTCTCGGTAGCTGACCTGTTCGGCTCTTCGTTGTGCCATTCCTATACGCAATAACTGACTCCTTACTCTTCCTGGAGACTTGAAAGCATCATTCCTACAGAGTTTAGCTTCTCTTGGCTCAGGGAGCAAGGAGTACAGCTCATTTCAGTGTTGCAGCTCTGGGATCTGTGCAACTTCCCTTATCGACTGTCATTTGTAGAGGTAGTTATTTGTCTTAAAGGAAAACCTACCAGGGAGCAAGGCACATAAAAACAGGTGCATATGTATGAATATTTGACAGACTTTGTAACTATTATTGCTTTAACTATCCTGTGCAATTACACAGCAGCATGTCATTCAGTATTAATGATCTTGCGAACAACTGTATTAGTATCTAAAGCTGCCTAAATAATTTTTCTACTCACTTAAAGGGGATTCCTCGTATGACCAGTTACAAGAAATGAGAGCTCACTTGCTCTAAATTTATCTGAACCTTGAGATAGGAGAACTGAAAACTCCTTCACTTTATGAGAACTTTTGATTAGGGTTTGGGTAGGTGGATAATGAAAGAGTGAAACATTGAAATGTGCCTAAATAACATGCTGTTACAAGCCTTATGATAGATCTGTGTTTGACTTAACAGCTTTTGGAACCTAATAAAAAGAACTTAATTGACAATTTCTTGAAATTGCTAAGAAAACCTAGTGATGTTGGTAGGGTATAATAAGGAGTTTTCTCATCACTGTCTTCAAGATTGAGCCTATACAAAAAAAAAAGGATTTATCTCTGTGGTAACTCTAAGTAATTGATATACAGACAAGGTTTGGTTCCAATTTGCCAGCAATAAAGTTGTAATAGGGTTTTCTCTGCAATTTTAGCCTTAATGTGCTCATTCCAAAGAGCGGTATTTTTCCAAGCGAACAAATAACATCAGTAAAGCTTACGATCAGTAATAGCCCCACACTGATGCTCGCATTAAACTTGTTAAATCAATTCACTAGACACTTTCTAAAGTGGACTGTCTGTTTACTTTGACTTGCACCCTGTGAGGATTATCCATCAGTTACATTTATTTGAATGATCTTTACATTTGAAATTTGTAATTGTTCATGCATGATTGTGGTTACAAATCTGTCTTCTCATTTTTTGCAGCTTTATTTTTGTGAATTCTGATTTTTCAACCTTAGTTGTATGAAGAATATGGGTATTTAGTGACACATAGTAGAATTCATTGTATGTTTAGCCTTATCCAAATCCAAAATGAGCACTTTGCCACATAATTATGGTGGCTTCTCTTGGTAGTTATATATTTCATATTGCTGTTTACTGTAGGTACCAATCCACTATGTGCAGTATTGTTCTTCTAGGATAAAAAAATTAACATATAAATAATGTAGGATTACAGTATTTTGACATAATTAGCAAAACGTAGTAAGTACTAAATGATTTATTAAAGATGTAATTTAGTCAGATTTGCTGCATAAGATATTAGAGTGCAAAAAGCCATACTGTACTCTGCAAGGAATCATTTTGTAGATGGTTAATCTACCAACTAGGCTTCATTTTTCACTCAGAACAAACCTGGTGTGCTACTGCACACTGCCTTTTGTCAGTAAACACAAAGAGAAATCCGAAGTAATCAATCTTTCTTATCAGTAGCATTCAGTATGTTTACTTTTCTTTTATTTTATTCTTTGGCTCTATAAAACTAGACTAATATAAAACAAAATATTAGAGTTTAAAAGTTTGGAGTTGTTTATCTGGTAGCCAAGTACACATTTTAAACGGTAGCGCAAAAACAAAATAATGGCATTACCTACTACATGCATTAAGGAAACTGAAAATGTTCTGGAAAGACCTGACGTCCTGGAAAAAGAATGGGTTGCAGGTAATGGGAAATTCCTGGATAAGGAAGCTGTACCACATGTTTGTAGCTAAAATCTGCATGGATTGTTACGATTGTCTACCATTTTGTTACGTTCCCAAGGGTGAATCCACATATGTAGGACACTGAAGAAAAACCTGCTGCCTGTGAAATGTTACAGCTGTCCCTTACATGCATCGCTTCCCTTCCTGGTGAAAATAATACTTAACTTTTCCCTTAAGTATAAGTAAGTTTCTATAATAGACATGTGATATGTTTTTTGAAAAGGTAGCTAGCTTGATTATAAACATATTCAGACAAGATGCATGGCAGAATACTTATCGTTTGGGTTTTTAAAAAAAAAAAAAACATAAACTTATTCCTCATATGTCCTGATATTAGCTAACTATCTAATCTAACTCCACTTATCTATTTTTACGTATTTTAAAGGGGGTAATTTGGCATAACTGGAAGTGGTGATGTGGAGGGAAATGTCTCCTCTTCTTCAGAATATACTAGAAGTCTGTAAATACATAATACTGCACTATCACAAAGAAACAGGAAGAATGAGAAATATCATTTGCTGTACATATAAATAGTTCATCCAACACAGCCGTTTTCTTCTGTTTTATTTGTTATCATTTTACATTGGAAGAATCCCATCCCTTAAGCAACATACCTCTTTTTTTTTTCTCCCCCTCCCCCCCCCCCTTCTATACAGGAAAAAAGAAACACCTCCTGCCTCTTCCAGCCCCTACCCCTCTCACTCCAGAAATGATCCGATATTCCCATTTTCTGTAGAACAGAAACTCCAGAAATATACTCCCCACAAAATCAGTGCAAACTGTGTATAATACGAAATCTTCTTAACACTTACTTTGATATCTTCAGTAGAAATTAAGAGGCATGTAGTCTTTGCCTTTTCAGACTTACTGAATGTCGTTGTTTCAAGTGCAGATTTGCAATTTTAAAATATGGAAGGTGGGGAAAAGTAAGGTGATATCTTGTCATTGTTTCCTCTGCCCCTTTCTACTGCAGAGCTGCAACTGAAGTAAATTGCAGGTGGTTAGAAAAGGTGTTGAAGTTGTAAGAAGCTTAGTGATAGATGGAAGAGTTGTATGTGCCTCACAGTTTAATTAAGGTAGAATGATAACATAGTTTACGTAGATTCTGTCCTGTTATGTCACAATTGATTGACATTTGCAGTAGGTTGATGCATCTGAAAAGCCAGTTTAAATGTTGAAACATTTGATATGCTTGACTGTCTCTTCTCTCTTTGTGGCTTATTTTATGTGAGGGTAGCATCATCAGTTTGGGAAATGAACTCTAGAAGAACGGGGATGTGTGGTATCTCTGCCTTAACTAATACCTCCACCCAGTCTTGGACACGGGAATCCAGCGTGATCAGGGATGGAAACAGGGATGGCTCCATCTCTCAGAGGGGACCGTAGGTAAATCCATGGTACTGGATGGCAAGCAGAAGGTGGGAGAGAGCCATCCTTCCCCAGTCTGTGCCTGGAAGCATCTGGGATTGTGGTACAAATTAGCGTTCCACCAACAACTTCATAAGCAATGCAAATGACATTGCTGTTAATATTTTATGCAAATAATAATCTTCCTAGTTTGAGTGCTACTGTAACTTCAGTCTTTGCAGTCTGTGGTTCTTCATTCTCGTAATTCCTAGGTAGGGGAGCTGTATATTTTTAATGCGTTGGTAGTAGAATGGTTGAAGAGGAGACAATCACAAAGAACATTTACTGATAAGCAACTTTATATTACATGAAAAAAGAAGATATTAGTCTATTGTAAGCACTTTGGCAAAAGAAATTGCCCTTAGTCTGGAAAATGCTCCTCACACACGAGAAGAGGTGTTGCAGTGCTTACCGACTTTTGTGACTTACCTCCTTGTTTAGTTTACATATTCTGCGGTTATTTACGGCTAGATCTCTGTCAGAAATGAAATCCATCTGACTCTTGCCAGTATGTACAGTACTGGCATGCTATCAAGCAAAACTTTCCAGTGAGTTTCGGAATTAAATGAACAGGAAGTATCTTTTTGAGTGTAGGTTCTCTGGCTTGCGTTTTTTATATTGGTAAATGGGTAGATGTCCCCATGTTAATCCAGATCACTAAAACGATTTTCCCTACAAATTCAGTATTTTAGCCAAGTCCAGTGAATGATGTCAAAGATGGCAAAGCAGACGGTCTACTCTAAATAATAATTAACAAATTTTATCTAGCTGTAAAAAGAGAGACACTTTATTGGGTAATATTGATTAAAAAATCATGGGCAAGTTATGTGTTCTGTTACCACCAGATAATTTTAATTTTATTTTATCTTTCAATGGAAAGTTCTCTGCCCAGTCAAAGGTTCTTCCTGAGCAGAAGTGGTCAACGAGCTGGCAGTATTGAAGCACACCAATTCCGTTAGCCAATGGCATATAAGGGAATGATGTAGTGGTTGTCACAACCAATAGCCCTTGACTCCCCTCGCTGGTACACTTGGATGGAGTGGAAACAGCTTGCTGCATGAATCTGGAACATGGCTCAAACTGACATATGTTGATTGATGTTTAAGATTTAGTGCAAAAAGGTGAAACATTTGGTAAGAATAGCAGTTAATTAAAAGAATGCATTTGCTCTTCTCAAGTTTACATTTTGTTTAAGAGACAAAAGGCTAATGACAAAGGTTCTTAGTAATATTATTTGTATGTGCTTGGTTTATTTCCTGCTAATAAAATATAAATGCTAACAATTCTTGATTTACCCCATGAAGCAGTGCACAACTTTACTACGGTCATAACTGAAAATAAATGTTGGATTGATTATTTTCAGTTCATTCTCCAACATTTCAGAGCTTGAAAGTATGGCCCCATGTAACTGTTCTTCTCCAAGTGTCTGTACTGCATACTTCTGGTAACTGTATATTTGAAGATTATTATCAGCGGCCTAATTGCTGCCTGTAACCCTTGATTGGCTAAGAAACTGATTAATTTTGCCCCTTGGTCACAATTAAAAGAAAAATATATCTAAAGACAAATGAATAACAACAGCTGAATCATCCCTCTGTCTTGCATGTGTTCTGTCTTCATTAATCTGATGCTTTTTTTTCTTTTCCTTTTTTTTGAATCAAATTCTGCTAGGGCTTGTGCTGCCAGTTTCTAAGGACACTGGTTCAGTGGCCATGTTGTATGCTAATGATTTCTTCAAAGACTGCAAGGAGAGCTCAGCCATTGCAAACCTGTGATGATATCCACAAGCCTTTGATAATATAACGTTGACCAGACCCCTGCTAAAGCAGCCACGTGTCAGTGTAAGAAGGCACTGGCACATCATGTTTTATGATATACATGGCGCGGAGGCCCGTGACACTAATAGAGGTGCGCTCTCGTGGTGTGAGGAGGTCATTGGCGAGCACAGACAGAGATGTTCTGATGGAGAAATTTTCTCACGGGATTAAAGACCCAAAGAAAGTAAACTTCTGTATTATATTGTAGCGCCTTGTGAGATGGGATGGTATTGAGAGAGTAGACTGGGGTCGAAGTATGCTAGGGTGGATCTAGAACGAGATCATCATAAACTGCTCGTAAAATAATCGGAAGGGACGTGATGAGTATGGGAAGCATGCAGAGGGAGAGCTGAGTAAGGACAGTAATAAGACAGGCAGAAATAGGGTCAGTGTGGCAAGTGGAGGGTTTGGAAAAGGAAAGTAGAAAAATAATGTCAAAGGGTTAGCAATAAGGAAGGACTGATGGAGAGTTGCAAAAGAGTGTGGGGAGGGAGGGAGGTCACATTGGTTTGGGTCAGTCTTCAGATGTAAGTCGATATTTACTTGTAAAGTATAAAAGTTAGTTGGGAAAACAGGCCAAGCAAATATTGATTTAAACCAAGAGCTGGTATGAGCTTTTAATATTGTTGTTCCCTTTGTTCACTATGGCATCAGAAGCTGAACTCTTCTTTATTTACTTACAGGTAGGTATGGTGCAGGTAACTTTGATAGAGGCTTTTAGGCTTGCTACCAGTGATCTGAAGCTTGACCTGTGAAAACTGTCCTCTCTAGGCGTCAAAAGTAATATAGTTTTAAAAAGCAGTAAAGGGCCTCTCCTAAGTGACCTGCCAATCATGCTAAACTGAAATGTTATTTGCAGTGGTTTTGGAATGTGGTTTAATAATTCCCAGAGGACAGAATTCAGACCGTGAAATACATTTCACTTTGGACCTGAGGACAGACCTGCAGTGTGGTTCTGAAGGTGAAAGCTGGTGTTTATATCCAGTAAGAATCATGGCCTAAAGCAATTCATGAACTTGCTGGAAAATGTTACTAAGGACGTGTATGCTGCCTTGAATGTTTCTTTTTTTCTTTTTCTTTCCTATGTAGATTGTTGTACAGCTGTTAAAGAATGTTAAAGTGCATGGTAGAAATAGTTCCATTTCAGAAGTATTTAAAGAATGACAGAATAGATAAGCACCTGACAACAGATTTACAGTGGGGAATATTTAGTATTTCATTATTCCAGTTTTCTCACCAGACAGGTAGTTATTATGTATGTGCTATACAAAAACACGAGTTAGTTTTTAAATTTCTCTTTTTGCTTAACACACTGATTCTTTGGCAGGGAGGTGCCTGACTGTAAGAAGAAGTTTTAATACTTAAATTTGGTAGTGATTCATAACCATATTTCAGAACGTCTGACACTAAATATAATTACTGTTTCCTGTAGGCTCCAAATTAATGGCAATATGTTGCTAGAGAAGATTCTGGTGATATACCCTCCCTACTTGCTTCCAAGTTTCTTTTATTTTGAGACAACTCAAAGATAAGAATTAGATATATTTTACTTGTCGAGTAGTTCCTTGGCTTTCATATAAAAAATAACTTTTCCACAGATGAAATTTTTCTGCTTTACTTCTAGACCTGTAACATGTACAGTATTTCTTTACATGTCTGAACTTGAGTTCATTAGAAGTTAAAGATATAACTAAGAGATCAATTATTTGCACTCATTTTCTTATTTTCTTCAGATTCATTACACATGCAGATGGGTTGAAGTGTAGTACATGATAAAGCTGATTGATGGAGTTGCATGCTATTATCTGAAAGGTCATATTTTCACCTGATTCCCTTGGAATTTGCTGGATACACAACTTAAGTGATTTAGGTCAAAACCCAAGGTTGTATATTTAATGCACATTATTAATACATGTTATTTAATAATGCAAATTCTTAAATAGACATATATGTGATACAATGAATGGAAATAAAAGCTTTCTTATCACATTGCTTTAAACTTCAGTAGAAAAACAAGATTGTAAAAGTAAATTCTAGTGAGTTCTAGTCCACTTGCAGCTTTCATGCGGTTTGACTGCAGGCTCTGTCCTGAAGCTACCTGAAACCCCTGGAAGCCGGTCATCAGAGATAGTGTATGTTGGGTCAGTTGGGTACTTTCCAGAATACCTACCTTGCAGTGACGTGGAGAAGTTGCCAACTGTTAGGTATTCCTACAGATTGTCCTTCCTTCATCATACTGAGGTGGCTTTTAGACATACGAAGATTACAAAATAGAGCTGAAAAGCTCAGGGCGCTGGGCTGCTGTAGTCTCAGGTAGTTGTTAATGAAATATTCTCATAGATTTGTTGTCAATAATCTATATTAGTTTCTTTTCTGTATTACAGAATACACAGTTAAATATTAAATTCAAGGCTTTTAACTAATGTTACACCTCAGAAATGGTGCTTTCTCTGTCGCTTTATTTCCTGTCACATAAACAGAGTAAATGGCTCATAATCCAGGATTGCCATAGGCTTTCCCCGAATAGCCAGGCTATCTCATCCAGTTCTTTTATAAGCATTAAAGATTAAATACTTTGAAGATTAATTTAAAGAAAAAAATAACCATATTTCATAACAACTATTTCTTTCAAGATTTGTATCAATCTTTAAGTAATTACAAATATTGTGGCATTAGAAAGGAGCACTTTGCTGAAATTTATGTTAGGTATCTTAACCAATGGCATATGTAATGTCCTTTCTAGTTTCATTTATAAGAGGGTAAATATTCTAGGGGCTGGCCGGTTGGCCTTCATCGTGGTTTCAACTTATAGTGTCACAAGTGCACTTGTAAAATTATTTCTTGCAGAAGTGCAGTTGGCAGCTTGGTCAGCGTACTCACCTAAACATCTAAATAAAATAACGCTGTGCAGTAATATAGTAGTGTAGATGTCAGCTGGATGCTTCATTTCTCCTCTTTGTAGAGCAATGTCCGCACAAACGTAAACAAGACAAGGTCTGCAAGTAATACCCTTTATTAGATTAGCTGATACGGTGAAAAAATAGATGGGCATACCAGCCCTTCTTTGGGTCCGTAAATGCATGCACTTTGGGGGAGTTTTAGAAAGAAAACACCGTCTTTGTGTGCATTTGTTGCATGTATATGAATGTAAAATACTGCTATATACATACAGTTTACCTGCGTAGTTGACATTCATAATTGTGTGTGTATAAAGTGACTGCCAAAACTTGCTTAAATGCAGTGCTCGAAATGTAGTACCTGGGGTAATGCTAAACAAAGACAATCGTCTGTCTATATTTTTGTCAAAATAAAAGGAAATTAATAGCTACAACATGAGGACCTTATTTTCTGACCTTGAAGGTTTCTGAAAAACAGGCTGTGCACTTTAACTTATTTAAATGTCATTAGTTTATGGCCTGCAATATTCAACAGTTTAAAGTTGCTAATTAGAGTAATCATTACAAAAATGTATGTGAGAGGATGAACAGTTTTTATTAGCTTTTAATAATGTGGCAGCAGGTCAAAACAGAGATTATCTACCATACTTCTAAAGTTCAATATGGTCATTTAATTAATTGTGTGGAATGCTAGCTAAAGTGTTAGACCTATGCAATCAAAGAACTTTTTGTCTCCTGCACTAACTTTTGGTCTTTGTAAAATCTCAGTTGCTTCTACCCATTAGATATATTCTAAAAGTAACATGCATAGTCTGTCATAAATGCCAACCATTGCACATTTTTGCTCAAGAGCAGCATTGGGATCAGCTTATTTTTCAGAAAGCAGGAAATTAGTTCTGTTTTGGGAATAGCCACTAGGGAAGGTCAGAAGCAAGGTTACTGATAAGGCTGTAGGTTTTATTTTTTTACTGATTGGTTGAAGCACACCTGGAAAATGGCTATTCTGAGAACTACCACTTTCCAGCAATGCTATAGTTGCCTACTGCTTTTGAACAAAAATATTTATTCAAAATTGCTTGATTAAAAAAATAATCCATTGTTGTTCATTCTGCCATCTGTTTTTGCACTTACAAGAGTACCATTAGCATAATTAAATTAACACTTTTTTCTCCCAGTCTTTCTTACATTGCCATGTACTCCAACTTATTTATACAATTTTAAGTGAGGATACATTTTATAGTTAAATCACAGAATTGAATTGATGATGTTTCTTGTTAAAATCCTATCTTAAAGCATTGTCTTCAAGTTCTAAATGACTTGGGGATGTAATAGTGTTTAGTTTAAAATCCTACAAACCTGTTCTTTTACAAGCTTTAAAATATTGATGACAATATTGGGGAGAAGACATCTAACTAGAATAGTAAGCAAAGAAGTTTGAAGAAGTACACATTGACTTCACGTGCCTGTCACTCTTTAAATTTTGCCTGATCTGTTTATGCAATGGCAGTGTTCTGTTCTGTAGCTCTTGTCCCTATGTAGTTTAAATAATAATAATAATAAAAAAAATCTTCAGTTGCAGCAGGGATGGCTCATAAAGGGTAGTAGAAAGGACATTTTCACCGTTACTTGAACACAATACGATTCTCCACTTGCTGTTTTACACACTTCCGATGCAGAGAGTGCGACAATCACCCCTCCCGCTACAGAATGCCTGTGATTTTCAGCAAGAATTGAAGAAAATGATGCATTTAATTAACGAAATTCTAATTTTTCAGGAGTCCTTGGATGTTCAATGTCTATATGTCCAATGACTCTAACTCACAAAGACAAGGAGTACGTGCCATAGGTGATGTGAAATAACAAGGAGCAGTTTGCCTGTTTTAAAGCTCATGAATGCTTCTTAAAGCATATAATGTTTTGTATGTGTGGTCTGTGCATTTATGTATGAACTGTATTTTGCACCCCGTTTATAAGTAGGTATGTAATTTTTGCACCACTGAATTTTATTGGAAGCAGGCTATAAAATTCACACGTAGGTCTGTGTGGTCTTCAAATGATTTAATAAATTAATTCAAATAATTAAAATAATCTATTTCTGCCTTTGCTGCTTCTTCAGATTCCATTCTGCTCCATTTTCAGGTCACGCTCTCTTTTTCATTCTCCTCAGCTTCCTGTTCAACACCTTCATCTGAGAGCATGTCTATACTGAGCAAATGCTGAGTCAGTATAAGTACTAGAAATAATCGATCCACAGCAATATGGAGCTCTGAGACACGGTAATTAAGACCACATGCGTTCTTCGCTATGCTGTGCATTATGGCCCCATCCTTAATCCCCCTTCTTCAGAGTCTCCTGCTCCATTCATCTGCAGCTCCTGCCCTCAGCTGCCGGAGCACTTGGGTAGAGGAACCTTGCTGTTCGCCGTACTGCCAGGGTAACCAGAGAGAGCCTACTTCTTACGGCCTGGATGATGGTGGGCAGAGGAGGAAACCCAGGTGCTACCAAAGACTATCTGGGGTTTATGAAAACTGACAGAAACCCTGATCTGTACAGCAGCTTGCCAAACACGATGTATTCATAGAATTTTTTTTTTTTTCTGTGCTGGAATCATTTTATTACATGCTCTTTTACATAGCTTGCTGTTCTTTGCACAGTTTTTGTTTCATGTATTTTTGCTTAAATGAAGAACAGATTTTCTGGAAGGAGATTTTCTTGCTCTTATGGCGTTTAGTAGAGTTGGGGTTCCTCTAGAGCCTACGTTACTTACTTCTTAGCAGCGACTGGAGTATGTATCATAGCCACATAGGACAATGAATGAAAATTCAGTTATTCTGTTGGACTATTTGAGAAAGCTCCTGTTAAGGAAGAATTTTGCCATCATTGTGTCCCTTCAGGTTTACCATGTTAATCTGTGGTATGTTTTGTGTAAAGGTAATTTGTTCACAGTAGGCATGTTACCTAGTGTTTAAGACATTGACGACATATGAAACAATACCTGTCAACTTTGATGGAGAAAACATGGATAGTAACTTGGGCAGGGAGCAAGTGATGGTGAAGTAGTATCAGTATACATGTTAAACCAGGGAATTCTAGCGCTGTCTGGCAATCTCTTCTTTCTCCTTCAGCACTCAATTTTGCATTGCCTTATTCCTCTGCTGAAAATTTTATAATGAAATACATATCTTGCTATTTGTGTAGACGTCAAAATACAATACAGCTGCTCACCTTAAACACTGCGTATTTCAGGTACACAAAATGGTCTCAAATTTAAAGGGAAATTTTGCACCGATTGAAAGTCTAGACCAAGATAATGAATCTTGATGCAAATCTTGATGCAAAATTTCTCTTTAAATCATTGGTCTGATAAATAGTAGTCCTTGCAGAATTGTAATCTCCATTACATTGCATGCTCCCCCAAATTGCTGCAAGTCACTCTTGAGACTATTTATAGTGGAAGTTTCTTTATACAGGCCCTCAGTGTCTTTAAACATTGAAATACTTAGCTGTTTTAACAGCCCGATATAGGCGTGTTTTGAAAATCTTGCTTCTAAACACCTTTTCTTGCAGTATAATGGGTATTTCTTCAAGGTTTGCTCTTTGAACATTTATCAAGCTCTTCAGTCATCTAGGCTTTTGCATTCTTATGAAGCCAATGCCAAAGGTAGTGCTGATGTCTGACACTGTTGCACTTCTGGGTGGGAGTTGGTGATAAGTGGAAATAATAATGCTGCAAATCTATTGAGAAATGTTGGTGTCTAACCTGATAGAATTGCAACAAAGCATAACAAGCAAACAAGTAAACCCATTCTAGGTTCAGGTAATAAACATAGCAGCTGAAGGAGGAAAAAAAAGTGGGATTAGATGGGAAGGACCATTATTGCATCAAAATGATGCATCTGCGAGCTCCTTTCATGAGTGTTTTATGACTAGGCAAACACATTTTCGTGTTGGCTTCTGCAGTAAATGTTTCTCCTTTATTACTTGATAGCCACTTAGAATTTAGCCTGATTTTTAACAGTGCTAACATACAGTACTAGAAAAATTTATTTGAATAAAATAAAGCTACATTCTTCTAAACTGGAGTCATAATATTAATACTTAAAATACACAGCAACATGCTGGGAAAATGGGATAGTTATTTAGATATATTATAAAATGTATCCCACTACTTTGATGTGATTCACTACTATTTCACCAAACCAATTTAACAGTCTCCTGCGGAGAGGGAATAGTGCAATTAAAATTAGTAACAGAGATTTTCACATTCGTATATCTAATTCAGGGATGGGTGATAATGAATTAAATACTTTTTTTCTTCTTCTGAAGTCAAATCAGTATTAAATGAATCTGAGCTAGAATTCATATTTAAAGAGTTTGCCTGTGTGCCGTTACAGCATCTGGAGACAGAGATCTTTTCACATGAGAAGTAGGTGTTCCAGCTCAGGTTTGCATGTTAGTCGTCTTTTTTGTTTGGGTGGGTTTTTTCCATTAGATTCTTGAAAATTATGTGAATGTATAACAGCAATCGCTAAAAAGTTAAATCACTTTGTAGTATGCTGTGCTCCCAAAAACTAAGAACTGCCTGGGAAGAGAACTGTTGTCATTAAATTTGCCTTGGACAAAAATTAAGGAAGGTAGAGCAAAAGACTGATAGCCCTGGGAACAATGGTCTCTAGACACTTGTTAATCACACGTTGGAAAACCCAGTGGATAATCCTCCAGGGTGAAGTGGCTAAATTTGTTTGTAGACTTTATGAATAAGAAGCGGTTCTCAACTCATTACAAAGGAGCATAAAAAAAATAACAAGGATATGGTGTTGTCTATGTATGATATTACTCTGAAAAAAAAAACCAAAAAACAAAACCTCAGGCCTTCTCCTGGTACTTCCCATAATTAGACAAGGATATTAGATAGCACTTCTTAAGCAAACAAGTCAGCGTAGCAAGAGTTGCATTAACCCTTCACCTAACCACAGATTAAATAATAGTTGTATATTAGTAGGGGTCTACTGGTAAGATAGTATCTTCGATAACTCCTGCTGCACCACTGAGTTTGCAATATATGTGATCACTTTTGTTTCTCAATAAAAGCTTTTAAATAAGCAAATGAACAAACAAACCCCTGCCCCTGTGTTGACTGCACTTGCACTTGCAGATGTTATGTAAATACTGAAAAATGTAAATTACTCATTCTTTAAAGACCTGACCAGTAATGGGGCCGATGAAGAACAAAAATCAAAACAACTGTGAGTTTAAGGTAGATTTTTTTTTTTTTGTGCAGTGTTACCATGTCTGGTGGGTTGACCCTGGCTGGACGCCAGGTGCCCACAAAAGCTACTCTCTCACTCCCCCTCCTTAGCTGGACAGGGGAGGAAAAAATATAACGTAAAAGCTTGTGGGTCAAGATAAGGACATGGAGATCACTCACCAATTACTGTCACGGGCAAAACAGGCTCGACTTGGGGAAAAAAAAAATAATTTATTATGAATCAAATCAGAGTAGGATAATCAGAAATAAAAACTAAATCTTTCCCCCCCCAACACCTTCCCCCCAGTCCTTTCTTCCTGGGCTTAACATCACTGCGGATTTTCTCTGCCTCCTCCCTGCAAGCAGCAGAGGGGGACAGGGAATGGGGGTTACGGTCAGTTCATCGTAATTTGTCTCTGCCGCTCCGTCCTCCTCAGGGGCAGGACTCCTCACACTCTTCCCCTGCTCCAGCATGGGGTCCCTTCCACGGGAGGCAGTTCTCCATGAACTTCTCCAACATGATTTTAGTTACCAAACCAGCTTGCATACTCATATTTGCAGAAGAGAAGTGAAAACTGAGGTGTCTGTGTGTTTCACTTAAGCACAGAATGGCACAGAGTGCAAAAGGATAAGTGATAGAAAAGGGGCTGCTGCAGTTCTGCAAAAACTTGCTGTGACAGTATGTTGCAAAGCAAGTGTGTGAGGCAGTGGAGACATTTCATAGATTCTTCTGCTTTTAAAATGGAGGACCCCAGGTTTTGTGCGTTCCCATAACTCAGGTTTATTTTATAGCACCAAGGAAAATCAGATGGTTGAGATTCCACCAAAAAAGGAAGTTAATCAGATGAAACAGCATATTTTAAATGGTGTAAATGAGCCAGCTAAGAAATGTGGTGACACCCAGTCTCACATGTTTCCATGTACCGCACTGGCACTGTGTGAGGCCTGAGCACTTCGTAACATTATTATTTCCCATTTACCTGCAATGTTGCCCTGAGGTTCTTAGAACTTTAAGTGCAGTAAGTTTTCTTGTCTCCATCCCTTTCTTTTCTTCCCATCACAAAGGTGATAAATCATAGTGACCCTCCTTGTAGTAAAGAAAAATGGGCAAGTCTTTATGCAGCTTCTGTCAATGCCGTCCTTTCAGACTGCTGGAAGAGGTCACCAAGATCAAATATAGACATCTCCCACTAGAGTGGAGCATGTGACCTTGAACTCTTTCCCAGCACCTGCCAACCCATCAATAGTCAGTTTTAGGATACAGCTAGGCTGAAGTTACTGCAAGCCTTACATTGAAGGAAAGCTTTGAGCAAATGAGTGAACATTTATGTCAGCTGGGAAAGGCTTTAGATCCAATTATACTTATATGGTTTGCAGTCATACTCTTTGAGTCTTGGTGAGGCTTGGTTCTGTGTGTGTTTTGTGAGAGAACTGCTGGATCTGACTGTTTGGGACTTGTGTAGTTTGGATTCCTTTTCGCTGCCTGTGCAGCAGAAACAAGGTTTTCCTACTGTATTTTGAGCGTTCTGTAGCCTTGCACAAAGAGGAAAGGATTTGCCCTAAATTCTTGTGGCCATTTGTCTCGTTGACTGATCTACAATCTCTCTTTTGGTTCTGTTAAAAGTGCTATTATTTGAACTGTCTTCTTCCTATGCACATCTTCACTTCGGACAGACAGCCACAAGACCCTTTCATTGCACTCACGTGAGCAGCGATGCACAGAAGTGGTGCAAGGAATGAACCAAAGTTTACAGTCTGGTTCAGTAATTCATTAATTTAAGGCAGTCTATTTACTGTCTAATTTGCTTACTTCAACTATTTTCTAATCCAGGGTATCTGTCTTGTATTGTAATTTGCTGACAGCAATGTCAATTTTTACACGTGTGTATTCCAGCAAAAGAATTATCGTAAAGCACAATTGCATTGTGTAAACAGTAATACTTAATGGAAGTCCCTTTGCCTGAATACATTAGAGTCCATTAAAAAAGGACTATTTAAAAATGTGACTTTCTCCTTATTTCCTACCTTTTGATTGTCATTGTTTGCTCGGTTATAAAGTGGTTTGTTGACACCAAATATTTTAATAATTCCTTTCCAAGTCCTTGTGCCTATGCCTTTGAGATGCTGCTATAGTAATTAAACTGTCTTTTAGTTGAAATGCTTGCAAAGCGTCCAGTTCTGTGCCTGGCAGCTGGTGATGCATTATAGAGACATTGAGCTAATCGATTAAAACCGCAGAGGCATGGGAGTTGTCTGACAGCACTGTACTAGGATGAAATTAGTTGGAATTGCATGGTGAAATTAAGGGGAATGCAGGTGATTGCAGCTCTTCTGGGAGAATCCTGGGTGAGAGGGACACTGTGCACTGATCCCTGTGTAATTAGGACAGCCATGTTTTAACAGTATTTCTAAAGTATTAAAATGGACTGGGTAAATCAGCAGGGTTGTTTCCAGTGAACTTGGCATCCATCCACTGTGACTAAAATAACATGAAATTTTTCGGCTGCTAGGAAATGTGAAATTGGACTAATTGTCTTCTAACTAGTCTGCTGGTGTGTTAGTCTGTAGCAGGTCAGGAGTACAAATATTATATGCTTTCATGTCTATCGTTGGAGCTTAAGACATACTGCTATACTTGTAAGTTAAATTACACAGAGTTTATGGTAGAATATTTATTGGAATAAAGACAATGCAAGTACGAACACAAATTGAATCACAGTCCATGAAGGCAGCTTGGATATACTAGTTTGTGAAACTGCCTGATGGGTCTGCTTTGAAATATTCCAAACAGTACTCAAAGAGGCGGTCCTAATTCTAGACAGTCTAAGTAGAGATGTTCCTTTTCACTTGAAACTTGCTTTACACAAATGCTAAGGAACTGATAAAATTAATTGCCAGAAAAATCATGGTTAGCTTTTCTAGCTAATAAATCAAACTTCCACTCTGTTTCGTATTACTCCGATAATTCTTCTAAGCAGTGCTGGGCATAAAGGAATCCACTTTCAACTGTAATTGTACATCTCTTCATTTAAATTTGGCAATACTCTTTGGCTAAGCAGTTCAGCAGAGTGGGTAGCTGTGGAATGCCTGTTTTCAGTACCAAAACCAACATCACTGCTGTACATGTCATTCTAAAGCCAGATGACAAAAGACCCATTAGATATAATGAGAAAGACCTCCTCCTGTCTTCTGGAGGTGTAGAGGGCACTGATGACTGTCCTTTGAGGCCTCGTGGAGACCATACTGCACTCCCAGCTGTAGCACTGGTGTCCTCCAAAGGCTCCTCACCTGGAGCAATGGCAACTTCTCTCTCTCCCTTCCTCTCCCGCAGCCCTGCTCCGCTAGAGCTGGGGGGCAGCCGAGGGTGATGCCCTCCCTGGAATTTGGGAGCCAGGCCTGTCTGGTGGATTCCAGCTGCTGCATTTCATGGGCATTATTGCAAGGGAAGCTGATTATGCTGGAGTTAAAACTTCTATCAAAGCAGGGTAACGCATTGCTATAAAGGAAGAGTTGCCTCTGCATCAGCAAAAGAGAGATTATTTGGCAGTCAAACCAATACTGTATACAAAGACAGAAATAGAAGAACTCAGCAGAGGCTTACTTCAATGTGAATGTGCCTCCTGAATAAAATAAAACCCAAACAGCAGGATCCCTTAGCAAGTACATGGAAGTGCTTGTTGGGCAGGGCCGGCAATCTGCCTCTCTGTCAACCTTTGAGCACTGGTTCCTGATGAGACTGGTACTCGGTTAGAGGCCAAATGCTGTGTTCAGGATCTAGGCTAGCATAACTTCTGGGAAATGTCTTTCCTATCACTCTGAATCTGGGAGTTAGTGGCCATAGCTTTCGCCCTGTGCTTGTCTTGGATTTGGCCTAACTAGTCAGGTCAGATCGCTCCTGAACTCACAGTTTTCTCTTGTAATTAATTGCATACTGAACTGGTACCACGGACTGACAAAACACAGTGGCTTTTTAGAAACTATCTTTTTAGTTTTGTTTTGAAACATATTTGCTTATGAGTTCTTTCTCATAGTGTCTTACCTTTAAGCTGCCATGTGTAATGTGTCTTATTTTCTTTTCCATTTTAATTCAAGCAGTCAAGATATTGGAGAGTTGCAGCCATGCAATAATATGTTTCACTCTAAATAACCAATATATGCTCTCAGTCCTACTGCATAGAATGTTTGCTTTTTGTTGTGGTTTTGGTCTGGGGTTGTTGAGAGTGGGGTGTGTGTTTTTGTAGTTATTTAAAATTTCCCACATTGAAGAATAAACAGAGCATTTATTACAAGGAACATACCTTACGTTGTTTATGATATAACGATACATTTTATTTTTACAGCTATATTGATTACATCTGTTTTAAAAGCAAAAGCTACCGCATATTTAGGAGAACATTTATGTAAGCGACGGGAATATACAGACTGCGCTTCTCAAATTTTTTCACTTTTAGTCTCCATGTTCTAGCGTACACGTAGGCACAGAGCACACCTCTCCGTTCTCCTGTCACAATGAAATAACAATTTCATTCACCCTGCATATATCTTTGTCTTCCATGATGAGAAGTACCAGTAACTGGAATGGTAATTTGGCACTGGAAGGGGAATTCAGTATCATCAAACATATGTCATACATTTTTATTAAGCTTTATCTGAGATGCAGTAAGACTCCAACATCCCCCTTGTCTACCAAAATTTCTTCGCCTGCAAAATGAACTACCAAAGAAAGCCACTGGATTATTTTTGCAAATCTACCATTTGTAAAGCCATTCTTTCTTCACTTGAACATTTGCCTGTAAACCGAGTGGCATGTAAGTTACTTAAAAAAAAAAAAAACCAGCAACACACTGGAGTAGCATTTCCAGTTGTTCTTAATAGGCCTAGTTATGCATCAATTCAAGAAGGTGTTTTGAAATGTTTAATACCTAAAGACTCTTAAAAGGCGCAAGAGGTAGAGAGAAGTATTTTGAAAAATGTGTGACTGGAGACTACTGGCCAATTTTGACTTACGAAACTTAGCACAGCTCTAATAATGAAATCATAACTAGTCTCTGTAGACTTAATTTGGATTTTTATGCTTTCAGACTTAGATTTTGATTTTTATTTCTTTAATCATCAGAATATAATTTTATTTGGCATGCTTGCTCTTGTGCATTTTTCCAATATCAAAACTGCATGGTTTGAGGGCTCTGTTCTTTATCTTCTATTCCTGTTGAAAAACCATTGGGAAACTTTCTTAAAAGGTACTCCTAGAAGAATATGCTTAAATATTTCTGTGTGAAAAGCCAAGTAGGTAAAAAAACAGCAGTAGTCTGTTTCGGATTACATCCTTATCTATGATCTTGCCAAAAGCAGAAATCTGACTTCCATCAGCTGACTGTCCACATTTTCAGCTCTTGTAGGCATGATGGTGAAGAGGAAAAGTTCTACATTTCAATAAATCATCTGGAAATGACAGGGAATGGGAAATGCCCCAGATTTTTTAGGGCAATGATTATCCGGTCATTATTTTAACTGGTTATTTCTTAATAACAAGTTTTGAATGCAAAACAATTTTTGAATGCTTGGAAACATCGTAGTTTAACAGAAGCCAGCAGAGGCCTAATCAAAACCAGACTGTAAGTTTTAAACAAGGAAACCTGAAAAATGTCCCTCAAACTAGAAGAGTATGAGTTGTACTTAAAAAAATCATGAAAGGTTTAACTGTAAATAGACCCAAATGCATGTGAAAAGGTAATGAAATGCTAAAACGGTGATATAATATATTTTCTTCCTGTGCCTGAATTTAGCTCTTTGATAGAGCACAGATCAAGCACTTATTAAAATAACAAAACCAAAACCAACAAAACCAACAACAAATAAACCTTTCTAGAACTTTTAAAGGGTATTGCATAAAACCTCTACACTATTGTTTTGAAGCCCTGATGAACATGTGTTAATATATCCAAGCCAGCTTTGAAAGGGAAAATGTCATGCACTTTCTCAGTGAAGCAACTGTTTCGTGCGTGTAAGGTGCATTGTAAATACTTTGATATAATCCAAATATTTGGCATACTTTTCAAATAAAGCTGGGAAAGATTACTGGTGTTTCATTGACCAATGTCCTCACTTTATTTCCCTTAGGTATGTTTTAATGTGAGGTTTAAATGTTGTGTTTACACCTCTCCATTCTGGCATGTAAGTTTCCATTCATATTTTTTACAATACTAAAACTGTTGTGTGTAGTACATGTCCCTTGGACTCTTCAGATCTCTGTTTCCATACACTTCCCAACCCCATCAGCAAACGATCAGCAACTTCTACAGCCGGCACCATTCCAGCCTTTGAATTAACAGCTCAGTAGTTTCAGCTTGTGTGGAAAAGTGAGGTGTGTAGCCTTCTCTGAAGCAGCACCGTTAGTAGTCCCCATCCCCACAGCCGGTCGAGTTCTTCTGGAGTTGGATTCTGTTACCTGCTGAGCTTTCTGGGCTGCTTTTAAGTCATGTACTTAAACATACAATCCCAGATGGTTGTGATCTAGTGGCAGAGCATTTGGAGGCTTGTGCGTGCTGCGTGCCAGGTCGCATCTCGCACCTGCCAAGCACAGCACCTGGAGGATGTGCCGGGATGGGATGCTTTGCTTTTGCCTTTGTTTTGTTTTCTTCTGCCTTTCCACTTGCAAAGTCCTTTGGTTTGGTTCTATGCTGCAGGGCAGGCTGATTTCACACAAATAAACTGAGGTGCGTGCTATGAAAATAAGTTAGGCGTTCACTTTGTTCTCCACAACATGGAACAACAGCTATCACAATTTTTTAACACTTCCCCCACCCCAGAATAGACCAAATTTACTTTTATTGACCATTTTCTGAATTTAATTCTAGGCATGTTCAGTTGTTGTTATTTTTAGTTACCTTCACATTTGTGGAAGTGACAGATGATAGACACTACATTTCCAAATAAATAAAAGTTGGTGAGGTTTTTTGAGGCAGGACACATTTCTGGTTGTATTTTCTCATCGCTGTTGTCCTTTTCCTCTGTTATCTTCCATCCAAATAGTGCCAAAGTTTGAGCTGTGTGTACTTTTTTTCTAGGCAGAGTTTGCAGTGCAAAAGGAAATTCAAATTCTGTGTATGTCTTGCCAGGGAAGAAAGCTTTTAAAGATTTCATTGCAAGATAAGGATGTGCGTCCAGAAGGGCTTTATAGCTGAAGGAATATTGGCTCCCAGTGGTCTACAGGCTTATTCAACCAGGGCAGTTGTCTCCTCATGAGTGGAGAGTGTGATTGACTGTACCAGACTTCCCTCTGGAATCAATTCATGTTCCTATGTACTATTATAGCATGAATGTGAGGTACTCCAGCAGAAGCTAATTAGGATACTTAGGTGTGCCTTAGAATCATAATTTTCTTTCATCTTAATTTTCTGTGCAGTGACTTTTAAGCTCAGCTTTTTACAACCTTCTGACTGTGATTGTAGGAGTAAGACAGAAAACGAGAGAGACCATTACTAAGACATCAGCCATTGTCACCTTAGAATGATTGCACATCCATTGAGAAATGAAGTAAATACAGAGAGAGGGTTGCAATGAAAATACACTTTCTCTTTCTGCCAGAACACCAGTAATGCTTCCTTTGATGCCAAATAGTATCTAAGCATGGATTACATTCTGAACTGAGAGATGGAGGTAAGCCTGTAAATGTTGTTGGCTAATTGTGTAAAAATAACAATGTAATGATAGAATGTTTCCTTAAAGGAAACTGAAACCAAATATGCAACTTTTTATTTAAAGGGCACCTATATTAATAGGTGAAATTATTCTGCTAACTGTATCAGTAATGCAGGTTAAAAGGCAAGAATGGTGCAACAGAAACCCTGTACGTGAAAAATTTCCCATTGACCTTTTCTCATAGAAACATGATAGATTTTTTTAAAAAAAAACAATCCCGTTAGGTGAATTAATCAGTTTGCTAACAAAACATTTTGAAGAAATATTTTTAGCCTTTGTATTCTTTGTTTATTTTCTCATTGTTTTTTCCCCTTGAAGCAATGCCTGTAGGCCTATGGATGGAGAGGCATTTATTTTGACACATTACATGAAATGATTTGCCCTTCCAACATGCCTGAACTCAAGATGTTATTACAAAGGCCAAAAGGGTTTGTCTGTGTAGACCTAATTAATTAAAAATGAAAGTTAGAAAGGTTAGGTAGTCATTTATTAGAAGATATAAAAATATAAAACCAGACTCTATTAGGTGATGTTTTACTTTTTTCTCCTGGCTGAAGAATTATGAAATTAAATTTGAAGAATAATAATAAAAAAGAAAATAGAAAAGACAAATTATGCAAAATTATCCTGATATCTTTCTAACCAGATAACTGACTTTTTGGGGAGAGGAAAAGATGCTAACTACTAATAGTTTTTCTGGAGCTTAATTTGCTATAGTGCCATATCAGAAATTATTTATTCAACCAAAAAGTATAGGTGTCAGTGTAAGAATTGCTAGTTTGTGGAGTGGGTAAGAAGCTAAAGTCAGTGAGATGGCAGCGAAAGGGAGCTTCCTAACAGGAGAGAAGATTTTGAGGAACTTCTCAAGATCTGAAAATAGCTGACCAGTGACACAAAACTAAGAGAAAGCAGCAGTCAGGGCTGAATAATTTTGGGGGCTAGAGTAACAGAAATGGAATGAAATTGCATAGCAGAAAGTGCAAAATGATGCACCTGGGGACTAATAGTACTAAAGTCTCTTAAAGCAAGGAATTCCACCAGATAGAAATGACTGAAATAGAGAAATTGATCTTAAAGAGCCTAAAAGGCACCACTGCAATGCAATGTGAAAAAGTCAAATGTAATCCTAAGGCTGGAGTGCTGTTTCCAGTGGAGACTGGATGGTGCTGGTAGGGCTGTAGATTTAGAGGAAATTATATGCAATACTGGGAACCAGTGGCTGATACCGGTGGTGCCCCCAGCCAATGGCTATTGTGCTTCTTGCTCCAGGGATTCCTTCTGCCTCCAAGGTATATACCCTGTCTCAGGGTGTTGTACTGGCAAGCTCGGTGTGAGCATATATGCTGTTTATGCTCAGTACAGGACAGAAATGAGGCATGGAAAGGTTTTACTGCTGTCAGAGTTCTGGTGTGGAGCTACCCCACTGTTTCCAAGGAAGAGTTGCCCCTATTGGGCTGGGCATGGAGTCTCCTGTGGTGAGGAAAGGGGAATTCAAAGTGTGAAAGATGGAGATAAAGGGTTTAAGGATCATCAGGAGAATGACTTGTTTATCTGGGGATGGGGAGGATGGAAAATCTGGAAATTTGGATAGATTTGGATGGAAATTAGATGTAGCTAGCAAATAGAAGGCTAGAAGGTGATATGATGCTTAGAATGCCAGGGACCCCGGAAAACATTTTAGTCCAGAGGATCATGTAGTTCCAAGAAGAGTTTGGTATTAACTGGCCACAAATAAATTTAGGCTGGAAATATAACAGAAGACATCCAGCTGCTAAAGTAATCAGGACCTGAAAGAGCTACAGCAAAAGGGGCAAAACATTAAGTCCCTTTCAGCTGGCAGTCAATATGCTTATGGAAAGTTATATGATGATTTGTGTAAATAGATTGCCAAACTCTGTGAACAAGGACATACTTCCTATTCTTTATCCCTTGATTTCTAAGACACTTAACTAATAAAGTGAAAAAAATTGTTGACCACCTATGAGATTACTTCAAAGATTTTTTTTTTGTGCATAAGAAAGTCCAGGTTCCCACCGCACTCCTGCCTGAATTCCCCTATTTCTGTGCAAGCAAGGTGCAGAGCAGTTTCTAGAAAAGGTGTTTTGTTGTGTCTTGTAACATGCAGCGACTTTTTGATGTGAATTAATGTAATCTACAGGGTGAGCGGAGAACCTCCCATCACATCCCAATTTGAAGCGTAGGCTGGACTCAAACCTGAAAGCCAGAGGGGGAACACGCAGCTTCAATGCTTAATTTGGTAGACATCCTAGCCTCCAGTTTTATAGTCTGAAAGAATCTTGACTTCTGTTAGATAACTGATGAGGATGCTGTAGGAGAGAAGCATTATTATGACATGATAGCTCAGATGCAGCCACTGTGTGTGCTGAGATTTTTAAATTTAGTCCCTCAGCCATGGTAGTATGTGTCTAGGAACAGCATGCCCACACAATGGAAGATCTCAGTTTTTGTTTGGACTTCTTATATTTGTCAGTGTGCATTTAAAAAGTTTGTTGAACATGGAGTGTTTTAGGTGAGAGAAAATATAAATGATCAATATAGTAGTAACACCCTGGTTATTTTAATGGTATATGTAATCATATTACTACTTCCTCAGTTGTTATCTATTTCTTGTTACTTGTAGTTACCTGTCTATTTATACTAATGAAGGAGGCAACACACTATTCACTGCTCTCATATTCCTGAGATATTTAACTTTCTGTGCAGGTACTACCTGTCAATCAAGGCTAATCAAACTGGCACACTTAACATAATACATCATAAAATTTCACAGTAATGTCAACCTGCAATTCTGTCAATCTGGTTAAAGGAAGTGGGCTAAAAACAATATTGTCATTTTGTAATAACACAGGGAAACAGAATTTTAGAATAATATTTTTACTGTCTGCTATAAATATATTGTCTACAGATTACAAGAGCAGCAGTCGTTTCCTTTAGGATTGAACTAGTCAAATATCCAGAGTTTTGAATCCTTATTTTTCACTTTTCTCAGATATTTTCAGTCTATCCTGAAAAGGAATGAGGCATTGCAGGTCTCCCTGTACTGTGGCACTGGTGATGTCCAGGAGGAAAAGACAAGGGGGGAGGCATGAGTTTCTTCTTGTGTCACTGCAAGGGAGTGTTTTATGATGGAACTGGCCAAGGTTGGTTGGACAGTAACATCTGGGAACGAGGGTTCCCAGCTCTGCTACCAGCTACATTTATGTCACTTACATGCTAACAGTAGAGGAAGCTCCTAGCAAAAAGACAAACCAAACCAGATATAGTACTATTCCAGTTTATACACATGGGAACAAAAAAGTGCAGCCTGGCTGTTTGCATGGCACAACACAGAAACGTAGGCAGAAAATGTAAGGCTTCAAAATCCAGTGTCTTTCTGCTTAGGAGATTATGATTTGCAGACCTTTGCAGTTTTTTGGTAAGCATGCAAGCCCTTATCTGACAAGGTTAAGTCTGTTGACGATAGCTTGCTTTTCAAAGTTGCCTTTGGCAAAACTCTAACAAATAATTGAGTACTACTGAGTTGTCAGCAAGTTCTATCCATTTACTGTTATTAAAATGTATCAACATGCACAAGTAACCCTATCAAAATGAATGGCATTTCTCATGAAGTAAAATATTAATTGGGCCAAACAGGTGTTACAGAAGTCTGTGTGGGCATAGCTTGTTCAAGAATATTTGTAGCCTTCTGTGATGATCTTTATTTGCCTGCAGTAATTGATCATAAGATGTTTCATGTACCGGGGAAAGAACGTCTTTGGAAGCACCAGGCAGATTTCTCTCTCCTAGAAGTTGATTTTCGTCAAAATACAGAGCATTGTATAATGAATCACTTAGGTTAGGTGGTCTTTATCAGGTGATGACATGTATGTTTATAAACCAGGGAAAGTTTAAAGGGAAGTTTATGTGAGATGGATATTTAATGATCAAGAATCTTAGGTTGTAGGTACAGAAGCTAGAGGAGAAAGGATGATAAATGAATCTGAGAGATCTGTATTGAAACATAGTTAGATCTTGATGCAGAAAGTAGTAAAGACAATGAAGGCTGGGAAAATAAGGTGAAAATATGGCCTTTGGAAAAGGCAGTGTTAACAATTAGATATTAATAAAAAAAAAAAGGGGGTACAAGCAGAAGCAAGCAATTGTTTAAATACTAATCATCATGCCTGAGTACACCATCCATGGGAATGCATAAGATTAAACAGTGATTGTAGTAAGAGAAGAGAAGCAGAATGGAAACTGAATTCGCTTCAGTTTAATACGTGAAAATCCATCATTCTTTAGCAAAGCAGCACAGAGAATCTGAGACAATGACTTCTCATGGCAGATAGACAGGACTAATTTAAAAAAATCAGACAAAGGACTTACAGTGATACAATACTTTGAAGGTGAAGTTTACAAATTATATCTGGAGGGAAAAGGCAGTAGCATTTCAAGCTTACTTTAGTTGCAAGCATAAACAGATTTGTTAGATAACATTATGCAGAGAATAGACTGGAAAAATGATAGCTAAGCTCAGGAGCTGTTAACCAGGAAATTTAACAGTGGTCTTGCAACAAGGGGCTGCTTCTGAATAGAGAGTAAGAGCTTGGAAGTGAATATGCAGTCGATGCAGACATGAAAACAGCGAGAGAGTCCCAACCAGCCTCATGGACTCTCCTTGCTGTAATACCCAGTGGCAGTAGAAGACGATGCCATAGACCTAACTACTCAGAAGCCGTGTACAATAGCCTCCCGTGCACCTCCATAAACCCATTGATGAAAAGGGGAAAGAACCATTTTCTCTTCCCAATATCTATGAATCAACAGGAGAACTGTTGTTGCACAAGTGCCCAAGTTGTTCCCAAGTTTAGGTCTCCCTGTTTTGTTTCTCCTGTAAAAGGGGGGAGTGTGTGATTGCTCTGGACTCACTGCATTCACCCTCAACCAAGAGAAGGAAGCACTGCTTTCATTGTCTAGCAGGAGGCTACACAGGAAGGACTGTATGTTGCTACAGAGAGAGATAATACCTTAACGGATAATGCTGGTTTGCTTCTTCCAGTAACATGCCTGCCTCAAAGTTACAAGCAAGCTGTTTTCTATTAGTCTTTACTACTGTCACATGACAATATTGGGAGTTGACTTCTTCCAAAACAGTAAAAGAAAGTTGGAAAGAAATCTCAGAGTTAACCCCCCTCAAGACTTTCCATCTGATAAGCCCAAAAAGTGACCTGAGAGAAACAAGCCCTTTGCCAGATCCCAAACCACAGTGAGGCTGAGCAGACAAACTGCTGAAGTACAGGTCAGTCCAGTGATTTATGCAATGTGTAGTGAAGTGGAAAATATTTATAAATCACTTACCTTCCCTCAGAAAGTATATAGGAATAACAATGACATCACTCTTAAAATGTGGGAAGAGCATCTGAGTGCAAACATGAATGTGTTGCAAAAAGGCACGTTTTTGAATCAAAACAATTCACAAAGCAAGAGAAAACCTGGAGTACTTAAATAAAAAGCCTTTTTTTAAAGCAATGAACTGCAACACTCTGTATCAGTAAAAAAGAAAAATTAAGTGTTTCCTTGCAATTGTAAACAACGGTTTTAAGTAAAGCATATATTCGAAGTTACTGTGGGTGTGGTAATGCTAACTGGTATAGAGTCGTGTGCAAGTTGTTCAGACAGAGTAGGAAAAGCTTAGCACAAGAAGTAGGAATCCCTCCCCCAGCTTCCAATCTGTTCCTGTAGGAGAAATGACAATTGCCAAGCCCCAAACTTTCTGAGGCAGAAATGTGTCAGGAGTGTAGATGAGAGCACAGAGCAACTGGAATTTGTCTGTTTTGGGTTTTTAAACATGTGAAGAAAAAGATAACGCTAGGAAGTGGATTTGTTGAAGCAAGCTGAGAGGTGGAGGAGGTAGCCTGAATATGCATGGGGAATGTATTTTTTCTTGGGATCTGTATCCCATTACAATATTCCAGAAGAGGTTCAGACTGTTAAGCCAGAAATCGGCAGTGTTGTTACTCAGTTGAGAAGTGGTGGGAGTTGTCGTTTCTCAGGATTACAATTTGTAAAGAAATTTTGAATGAGTTGGATTTTATTTTTATACTGAAGATCCTTGTAGTAGAACTGAAGGTGGCAAAGAAATCACTTAACAATTCGATGCCGATGTTAGTTATACATGCTGGAGATGTGTTTCAAGCCTTTGTCACCACGCGTAACCTCCTGCAGCTGAGTCACATCTGTTCAAGTGAAACCCTGAAAAGGCATAATAAGAGGAGGATGGGATTCCACTGAAAGCATCATTGAGAAGTTAGTAATTCTAGTATTCTCAGCTTCAAAAAGAGCCAGTTTAGTTGAGCAGCACATCAGGGCATGTTGCTGGTCCAGTCAAATAACATGCTATTAATGAGGCTTAACAAATTAGTAAAGAAGGAATGTTAGTTTCTTCTGTGTGGAAGAGATTATCTGCATGGTAACTAGCACTAAAGTATTTTTCTTCCTAAAAGCAGTATTGGCAATGCAGTACTGCTTTCTGGCAAATGGTGAGCCAAACAGGCAACCATGACTATGCCATTCAGAAGATCATGTTTTCATCAGTTCCTGTTTTGGCTTGGGAGACACCTGAGAAATTTTACAGGGAAAGTGATTTGGAAATCTTGTTTCAGTTTATAGGAAGACTGAGAAAGAAAGTAAAAACTACACTTAGAAAATATATGCTGTGAAAAAACCTAACTGTAACTCTTAGGGAATGTTGTTTGATAAAGTTTATGTAAGGATAACACAGAAATATAGACTATGCTTTGTGAAACACCTTATCCCCAAAACGTATGTGATTCTTCACTATGGTAAACATAGAACAGATTTACACCTAACCTGTCCTCAAAAGGCTGCAGTTATTAACTGCATTTTCTGTCATCTGAGCTTACTGTTTTTTTTTAAAAAACCCTCAGTTGTAACCCCTCCCACCCTTGAAAATGGGAATAAAACCTCTTCAGAGGCTTCATAAAAGGTGTATGGCTTATTTGACCAAGCCAGGTAAAAAGGCAAAATGGAAAAGGTAAGCTTATTAAGCGGCAAATAGATTACCTTTCCTCTGAACATTACTGGAAAATACACTAATTGTTAGTGTCATCTGAGCTCTCCCTTCCCACTCTGCTCCCCACCATTGGCTGGGAGGCCACCACTTTTTTATTTTCGTATTATTGAGAAAATATTGGTGAGAGGTGATAGCCTTCAAAGAGAAAGGCAAAACCCTTTCCTGTTCCTGCCATACACATTGTGCTCACCAGCCACTGCCTGTTGGGTCCCAGTAGACTGCATATCATTATGCCTTGATTCACCATTAAGGTTTTTAACAGGAAAATGAAAAGGAAGAGGGAACAGAGAGATTAAATTACACTTTTAAAAACCGTAGTGAGAAATTTATTTTAACTCTTGAAAAGGTGCATATGAGTGTTTGAATAAAATGACGTGTAGCCTGGCAAGTAATGTGGCACTCTGCTCCCTCTTTGTCACGATCAGTACAGTTACAAAAGTAGACAATTTTTAAGCTTTGGTAGGAACCATATGTTAGGAGTTTTTTAATTAAAGAAAGAGAAGAACTCATGCACACCTCTAGGGAAGAACGAGAAGGCAGATCAGGAAGAATTTACACAGCCAAGAAATAACTGTATAAGAATGGAGCATCAATCACAAACAACTTCAGTTATTTTGTCATAAAGTGGAATAAGAAGATACGAAGGACTAGAAACATGACACATTTCTTAAGCACGATTGGAATGTTTTTAGACATCAGATCAACATGAAATATTGGGTGTCTATTTTCCATCAGAACCAAATCTGTTTCAAGAAATTACGCACTAAAAATGTTTAATGTAAGTGTTATGACCATAATGAATTCCAACTCTTATCTCTCTCATTAAGGGAGAACTGATATTTTAATTGATTAATTAGTTGTTGTTATGGTTATGTTATTAATTGTAATAATTATAGCTCTGATTCTGTGAGTTACTTTACATTCCTGGGCCTTTGTGATTGCAGAGGTCCCACCATGTTTCAGATGCCTCGTGCGTAGGTGCAGGAGCCATCCTACAGGTAGGTAGGAGTACAGAGACTAGCATCAATACAACATAGCATTGCAACCCCCCTGCCCCATAACATTGTGGTAGGTTATTCAAGTGGACTCCAAAATACAACAGAAGCAAACAGATCCATCCTTGTCCCTTCACAGTCTAAACCCTCTGGCTGTGTTTGTCTCCTCACAAAAAGCCTAAACAGACATAATATTTCCTAGGCCCAGGGGCAGGAGTAGCAGCATGTTTGGATGTTGATTCCAATTGCTGTGCGAGATTTTCAAATGTTTGCTGTATTTACTCCTACTGCTGACTGACCATTCCTGAATGAGGCAGACAACAGGTGACTGGTGACTAAAGGACAGGTGAAAAATTTTGTATCTTGATTTTTCAGGTGAAAAATTAAAAGGAGAGTAGGGAAAATAGAGACATTTCATGATCAAATATAGTAACAGACCTTGGCTACCAGATGGGAACATATGTATACGTCATATTATAAATTAGAGCACTTATAAACTAGCAGATTCTGTATTGGAGGGTTTTCCCTAAAAAATAAACATCTTTAGACATAGAGAAATAAGAAATGTCAGCTTAAACATCAGTAATCTTAAATCATGATAAATCATTAAATGTTGGCAATTTATCTAATATAACATCAGAACCTTGAAATAGTTTTGTAAATCAAGATTAAAAAAATCAAGTTTTCTCTTGAGAACACTCAAGTTTTACTTTCAGCACACTGTGATGCCAATACATCAAACTTCAACATTGCTAGTGTATTAAGTGTTGGTGATAAAATTCTTAATTGCCGTTAAGAGGAACCTGTAACTTCACATTTATATACTGCCCACTAACAGACATCCAGAATTTATTCTTTTCTTCAGCCATTCTAAGATCTGTCTAACAGGAAAACAGTCCATTCTTCCCATCAGTTATTTAGGTGAGGACAAGAAATTACTTAGGTGAGGGCCAAAAATGCATGCTATTTGACAGGATTAAAGCATTGTAACATAATTTCTAGTTTTGAGATACAGTTGAGAAAGAAACTCAGCTTTCTGGAAGAATGCAGAGTAGCTCTGGAAAGTCTTGAAGCACTGGACTTCAAAGATACTCTGTTTTTACAAATTAAAAGTTACTCTGGTAGCTTTCAGATAAGTTTAAATGTTTTTCTGCCTTTTTTTTTTTTTTTTCTTTCTCTGAGGTTTGTGTGTTGGACCTGTACTGAGATTTTATAGTTTAAAGGGTATGCAATACATTTCCTGTAAAATGTTTTAAAGCTCTCTAAGAAACTAATACATTTTAAAAATAGTATTTCTGTTAAATGTGTCATATAAAGAATATATGAAAAAATGATGTGATATATGAGTTTTATTAGATCTCGCTTGTGATGGCCTTTTTCATTTGTGTGTAATGCATCTATCCAGACTTCTGCCAATAATATCTTATATGCCACAGCTTACACCATCACATACAGCACTATTAGACTTACACCATTATTCTCATGTCTCTCTCAGCAAACGAAATGAATAGTAATTTATTTCCTTGAATTGGGTGGAGGAGAAGTATGTGCACAGAGATATACAAAACCATCTCAATCAGTAAGTCCTGGTTGTAAGTGGTTCTGACCTCTCAATGTTGGAAACTGCGAGCACAGAATGACCAGTAACTTAACAAAAAATAGGAAACCCAGATATTATTACAATTAGACTCTAAAATGCAAAAAATATTTCTGAGGGGGGGGATATATATATATGAATGTTTTAAGGAAATGCCAGAAGTATTACAATATTTTGATTTTTCCTGTTATATCAGGAGCTTAACATTTCAATGTAAGCAGTCCATAGCATGCTTCACTCTTAAAAAGAGTTTTAAAGTTCTCAGATACAGTAGCCAATTGCATAGAGGATATAAAATACAACATATTTGAAACCTAATATTTTACCTTCAACAACTAGATGCTAATTACTGAACATGGACAGTTTGCGGACTGAGGGAATTGCCACCTCATTGGTTATGATGAGTTCATATTTTCAGAATATCCATGTCCACTAATGACTACCAACAACTACCTTTTATAAGAAAGAAAAAATGTCATTCCAGAGAACAAGGTATCAACCGAAAACATAGGCTGGCCAAAGTTGAACCTTAGAAATAGAACTACTGCTGGAAGGTACTACTGATATAAGGGTAGCTGTTGTTTTCTTTGTGAGAATGCTGGTGATTGATCCTTTATAGGTATTTCCTAAACCAAGGAAATGTCTGTCTTTTGTTCCAAACAAGATTCTTGTACAGTGTGGTTTTTGAAGTATTGCCTTCTGAACTTGCAGGTGTTTTTTTCCCTAAGTATTCCTTCTGCAATAGCTCAACAAAAGGAAATTTTGTGAGGCAGATATAGCAGAATTCAATCAGGATTCTAGCAGCCATCATAATTATGGGGTTTTAAATTACGATTGGTCTTTACATGCCTTGTAATGGGTAAATCAACCTCCCTTGTGTTTGCTATAGAATGTCATTAATATGATTTTATATTCTATAACAAACCTATTAAAAGACAATGTGAAAAGTCACGGGAACATGTGCAGGTTTGTTAGATTGTAATGTGGTGAGATCTCTTGGGGTCTGATCTTACAGTTAGTGCAAAGGGACAAACCTCCAAGCTTATGTACCTACCACTGAAAGCCATGGTTCAGCAGAAAGTGGTACCCACCTGCATGGTGCTGCAAGGATATATTTTAGCAGCTGAAGATACTCAGCATCTGCTGTTAAACTGAAGAAAATTTAAAGAATGTCTTTTCAGATCTCTGTCAAAACATTTGAGGTATTTTTAGGATCACAGCCACATCCTCTTGAGTGTTTTTATATTCAAATTCTGAACTGGAGTCAGACAAGGTCACTACACGTGTGAGTTGCCTTAAAAGGAAGTCACAGCAATGTAAGAGAGAATATTCTGGTAGTTCAGTGGGTGTCTGTCCATTATGAAGAGGAGTTTTAGCAGATGTAGTGGTAATACTAGATTTCATGGAAGTGCTCCCGATAGCTCTAGGAAGACACAAGATCTGATTTTAATATTTTTTGATCAGTGAAGCTATGTTACATACTCTGTATGATCAGGGTTTTTCTGAAAAAAACCTCTCACAAACCCCAAACAGCAGCAAAGGAAATGGAGGAACTTCAATGAAGGCATGAGGAGAGCTGAGCCTACTTCGGTTTGTCTAATGACTTTTCTCTATACTTGGCAAGAAGAGCTCCTGTGATTTTATTGGACTTTCCTGCAGTCTCTAGCTACTGATGTTACTGGCGCAAACTAAATATTTAATAAGCAAAGACAGCAAAATGTTTAACCAGCTTTAACAACCCCATTATTTAAGTGGTTTTTGGTACTCCTATGCAACTTGTATAAAGCCATCATGCAGATGACAACTTTTGTCACTGGTGTGTGCAATAATACATGTATTATATATATTTCATCTACTTCTGGCTTTTCTTTACCAGTTGTTAATTGCTATGAGATTTTTTCAGGTAAAGGATACCGTGAAATTCCGGATTATGTATTCATAGTGCTCTAACAAGGATAACTGTCATAATACCTGTGTACGTGTTCAGCATATCAGGATATCTTAAGTTAGGGAGGATGTAATATATATCTAATGGTGTTATGAAGAATATTGTCACTGGCACATGAGGCATTAGTTATTATAAGGAAACATTATTATTATAAACATAAACACAATGAAAACGTGCTTTTTAGAAACGGGTATAAGAATTCTATAAAAAATGAGCATCACAGGGAAGCATGCAATGTACCAAGCCTGAGTAGTTAGCCAATAAAGTGGCATTCCTATTCAAATTTGCTCAGCATTTCTGTCTGAAAAACTCAAAACTGGGTGGTAGTAGTAATAGAGATTCAAACCCTTCTATTGCATCTCTTTGGAGATGCTCTGCTGCTTGTTGTCCATGGTCTATACTGTGTGGTAGGTGAAATAGTTTAGCCTAGAAAGTTGTGATAAACAGAGTATCTTTCCTTTGTAGACCAGAAATCTTCCATTATTAATTTTTGTCTTATATATTGAAAGCATCTTGTAAAGGAACTTGCTATGCTGAGTTACACTGAAATGAGACTTGAATCCTCTACTCAGCACTTTGAAGGGGGCTTCAATGTAGTTTTTAGTCAAATTAAGGTCCAAATAAGAAATGAAGTTTTATGGTGCGTCCCTTTTATTTTTTGATCCAACTCTTCTAAGATGAACACACCTGGTTAATTTTAAACATGTGAGTAAGCCTGTTACAGGCACCAGGATATTTGCATATTTCAAACTAGTTGGTTCTGTAACATTTTCAAAGGCTGTGAATTTTAATCTTTTCACAAGAGCACTTTCTTTTTCCTACTGCTTCTACTATTTTATTAGCCTCCAAGTCATCCACTGGGTTGGTTTTAGCTTTCCCAGTGTGAAGACTTGCATTGATTTTCAGCCATTGAAAATTTATATTTTTATATGTGCACTGGACTTTAACTATAAAAATAACTTAATTATAAAAGTCTGAATAATTTCTTCTGTTTTAACAAACCTAGATTGATGCCCTTATTATATATAAAAGAATAATAATTCTAGTACTTGAACTATTCTAGCTGTACTTGATTCTATTTTAAATAGAATACCTCACAGTAAGCAATATTTGTATCACTTTAAATCAATGCGATTTGATTTTTATTTGATTATGTGTAGTAAGAGTTTCAGGAACAAAAGAGAGACTCAAAGGAAGAGTTGCACAGCTATGGAATCAGTACTTGTTCAGTTGTATTGATATTTTAATAGCTTGGGTGTTGCAGAGAGTGCTTTCTCAGATTGCTTAGTAGAACGGGAAGTAGAAATAGTAGTAACATCCTAGCATTTTTTTAAAAGTGTGAAAATGTTAAGTTTTCATTATGAAATTCAGGTGAAGAGTTGTGATTGAGTAAACCAAAATGAAAATGAGTTGTCATAGCAATGTAATACACAAGAAATAGTTCAGTGTCTTCTCCTGCAAACCTTCATTTGAAGGCCTTTTCCCGCAAATGTTCATTTGACTAGCTGTAATTTACATAGTAATCCCATTAGGAACCATTGACCTCACTTGCATGAGTACTGACAACCTACTTGAGAATGCTTTTTAAGATGTATAGTAAAAAACAGGGGAAAGAAATAATTCTAGCTGTCCGAGGGCAGAAACGTTTTCCTTAGGCTCTGAATTTCATCTGAATCATTGGTAGCTTTCGTGTTGTGCACTTGGCTGAGAACCTGTGCAGATCTGGGTGTAAAAGCCGTGCTGGTAATTGCCACTCGCTGAGAGCTAGAGAAAACACATCTTCCAACTTTAGGAAAAGATGAATTCAATAAGACTGAGGATACCCACTGACTGGAAAGGAAGCAGGAGCAATGGCTTCCTTAGGGAAGTATAAGGTGATGGTGTAGGCTGCTGGTTGGTAGGAAAGTCTGGACAGATGTTTCTGAAATATAATTTGTCATAGTGCTAGAAGTGGAAGACTTAAGGTATTGAATCAGCTGTGTAGGATATAAGATAGTCTCCTGGACAGTTGAAAAAGAAGAAAGTTACTTTCGACAGTTGTTATTTCTTAGGATTGTAATTTTGGGGCAGGGTCCAGAAGACTACAAAATGTTTTAGTTAACAACACAGACTTCAGTGAAAGGAGACGGATTTTGTCTTGTCCTATGAAGTGTTTCACCTATCACATTAGCATTGTTTTCTCTTGTTTGCTTTACCAGGACTAATTTCTTTGTTTTCTCGATAGTGTTGTGTTTCTATCCAGAGGCTGACCTTTGTTATGTGGTGGGCAAATAGGACAGTGTGGTGTCTGCGTGCATTGTAGTAAATAATCAGAAATGGGCGTTGCCTGCTGCTTGCATTTTCCCAGGGTAAATTTTTCTCTTTTAATGGTACACTATTTCTGTTGCTTAGGTTGGCGAATCTTCAGGGAGGACTCATGAGCAAGGGCTATGAAAGTGAATTGTTGTTAACATGCCATTTTCCACACAAATTATTCCAGCACAAATTTCAGAATAACTGTTTGGAGCCCATCAGTAGGCTTTGACATGCCAGATCTTTACATGATGTTTCTTTCTGACTGATGTTGCTGAAG
The DNA here is from genome assembly GCA_034782735.1 of Sagittarius serpentarius. NCBI lineage: Eukaryota > Metazoa > Chordata > Aves > Accipitriformes > Sagittariidae > Sagittarius > Sagittarius serpentarius. The sequence continues at coordinate 6,598,891 of JAVKLA010000031.1, read as the reverse complement.
GTTGCCTAGAGGTGTAAGAGTGTGTGACACTCTAGGAGGAGTAGTCAGGAGTGGTAGTCCTCTAAGGTAGGTGGAGTTATCCTAAAAGTCTTCTACATAGCAATCTGAAACTGAAGGAAAGATCTATCAGCTTGAAGTCCACCTGAGCAGGGGCTGTGGTAGAAAGCCAGGTACTTCGGTGAGTCAAGTTGCTAAAACCATGGGCTTTCCTGGCTGTGTCTGTTAAGCTTTCAGCAGGTGTGTTTGAGCTCTCTTGAATTCACAGAGCCAAGTGGTTTGAGCCACTTGTATTCACAGTGTCTGTAAGGGCAGAGCTCAAGTGTAAGCCCATTTCCAGTTTGGTCCAGGTTAAGCAGTGGTGGCTTTTCAGAATAGGACCAGGACCACAGTGTGAATCACTGTGGAGGTAGTTTGGGTACTACTGTGAATTACAAACTAATGTGACAGGATAATATACAATATAGCCTTTGAGACCATATACCAAGGATATTGTGATCGGAAGGTGATTCAGAGTGTTGTGTATGGGGTGTGGGGACAGAATGGAACCTATATAGCAAGGAAAATTATGCTAGAGAAATACGCAAAAGGAGATTAGGTTCTTGGTAGCTGAAAGTGAAACAGTAACAAAGGCAAGAAAGGATGACGATCTTGTAGAAATGGGCAAGGAAAGATGTGAGGAAGCTAGGAAAAGGTCATATTACACTCTTAAGATGGAAAGAAAGATAAAGATACTGTTGAAATGAATATAAAGAAAAAATGAAGAACAGAATTGTTTTAGAAGAGTAGTAGCTTAAAGACGCAAGCATTAGGCTGGCGTTGAAGAGGTATAACGTAGTTCCTAGTTCTTGAATGACCTTGGACAAATCCGTTAATCTGTCCTTGTCTTGTTCTCTGTCTGTAAATGTGGATAATAATATTTCTGTATCCCTCAATAAAATTATGAGAATAAATTAATCTGTAGTTGAGGTACTCAGCTGCTATTACTGTAGGGTCATGTAAGTGCTGAGGTGGATAGGTTAACCAATCACAGAGAGAGAAATTAAACCTGCAGACTAGGAAGCAAGAGATAAAAGACTTGGAGGAGAAACTTATTGTGAGTGCTGAAAAGGTTTTCTTTTGAAACAACAGAACAACTCTTCTTTTACTCTTCTATTCAGCCTGGAGATTGCCTGCAATACAGAAATCTTTTAACTATCTGGGCACATCAAGGGTTATTTAAGAAGAATTTAGGTAATTTTTCTTTGACTCAAAAAGCTTTGTTTCCTTGCTTACCTCAAGGTATTGTGTCAAACTATTACTATTGAGTGGCTTGTAGGATTTACTAGTCAACTTGCTCTGAATTCAAAGCTGACCCTGCTTGGAGTAGGAGTTTGGACTAGTTGACCTCCAGAGGTCCCTTCCAATCTGAATGAATCTTGTGATTCCATCTAGAAATGGTGTCTAGTGTCTGATTACAGTTGTCGCCTGCAACCATCCTGATTCACATCTCATTTGCTCTAATACATGTGTGTAACAATCTTGGGTTTTCCTGGAAATACTCTAAATTTTCATCCCTGTATGTGAGGCCAGTATCATGTCCTATGCTATATTCATAGAATCACAGGACGGTTTGGGTTGGAAGGGACCTTAAAGATCATCTAGTTACAACCCCCCTGCCATAGGCAGGGACACCTTCCACTAGACCAGGTTGCTCAAAGCTCCATCCAGCCTGGTCTTGAACACTCCCAGGGATGGGGCATCCACAGCTTCTCTGGGCAACTGGTTCCAGTACCTCACCACCCTCAGAGTGAATAATTTCTTCCTTACATCTAATCTAAATCTACCTTCTTTCAGTTTAAAGTCATTACCCCTTGTCCTATCAGTACATGCCTTGTAAAAAGTCCCACTCCAGCTTTCTTGTAGGCCCCCTTTAGGTACTAGAAGGCTGCTATAAGGTCTCCCTATGGCCTTCTCTTCTCCCGGCTGAACAACCCCAGCTCTCATCCTATCTTCATGGGAGAGGTGCTCCAGCCCTCTAATCATCTTTGTGGCCCTCCTCTGGACTTGCTCCAACAGGTCCATGTC
>JAVKLA010000031.1:6565171-6595685 GCA_034782735.1 Sagittarius serpentarius | reverse complement strand
TTTGCCTTCTGTGACTTGGGTGGTGTGGCTGGAGCACTTGCCGGTGAAGAAGGAGGCAAAAAAGTCATTGAGTAGCTCAGCCTTCTCCATATCCTGGGTAACCAGGTCTCCCTTTTCCTTCTGGAGAGGGCCCACATTTTCCCTAGTCTTCCTTTTATCACCTGTATGTACCTGTAGAAGCTTTTGTTGTTGCCCTTGATGTCCCTGGCCAGATTTAATGCTATTTAGCTTTCCTAACCTGATTCCTGGCTGCTTGGACAATTTCTCTGTATTCCTCCCAGGCTACCTGTCCTTGCTTCCACTCCCTGTAGGCTTTGTTTTTGTGTTTGAGTTTGTCCAGGAGCTCCTTGTTCATTCTTGCAGGCCTCCTGGCATTTTTGCCTGACTCCCTCTTTGTTGGGATGCATTGCTCCTGAGTTTGGAGGAGGTGACCCTTGAATATTAACCAGCTTTCTTGGGTCCCTCTTCCCTCCAGGGCTTTATCCCATGGTACTCTACCAAGCAGATCCCTGAAGAGGCCAAAGTCTGCTCTCCTGAAGTCCAGTGTGGCGAGCTTGCTGCGCGCCCTCCTCACTGCCATAAGGATCTTGAACTCCACCATTTCATGGTCACTGCAGCCAAGGCTGCCCTTGAGCTTCACATTCCCCACCAGCCCCTCCTTGTTGGTGAGAACAAGGTCCAGCATCGCACCTCTTCTTGTTGACTCCTCTATCACTCGGAGAAGGAAGTTATAATCAGTGCATTCCAGGAACCTCCTGGATTGCTTATGCCCTGCTGTGTTGTCCCTCCAACAGATATGGGGGTGGTTCAGGTCACCCAAGAGGACCAGGGCTTGTGAACATGAGGCTGCTCCTATCTGTCTATAAAGGGCCTCACCTGCTCGGTTTTCCTGGTTGGGTGGCCTATAGCAGACCCCCACTATGTCACCTGTCCCTGCCCTCGCTTTAATCCTGACCCACAGGCTCTCAGTTGGCTCCTCACCCATCCCCAGGCAGAGCTCCATGCACTCCAGCTGGTCACTGACATAGAGGGTGACACCCCCTCCTCGTCTCCCCTGCCTGTCCTTCCCTAAAGAGCCTGTATCCTTCCGTTCCAACACCCCAGTCATAGGAGACATCCCACCATGTCTCCATGATGCCAGTATTGTTCTAGCACATCTACTTTTATGGGAACATTGCACTTTTAATTCTTCATATAGGACAAGTATTAGAACTTTGTTTTGAAGTTCTGCATTTCACAGGAATTCTCATGCTGATGGTTTTAATAGCATTCTTAGTGCCGATGGTAGCCCTGGGATGAAACTAACTTCTGAGGTAAAAGCTGAATGGACCACCGGTGTCACATGTTAATCACTGCCGAGTTAGGACATCTTTGATGTATAGTACTAGAAGTTACATGATTTTGTTAATGTTGTTTTCTAATATTTTCTTTCCTAAATGCTCTTCTCCATAGTTGTTACTGACATCAGCAATGCATTGTCTTTTCTGTTCCCATATAGAGTTACCGCTCTTGAGTGACAATCTCTGCTGGAGACTATTGTCTCTTACATTTTTCCTGCATATTCCTCTGAACAGTCTATGGGATATTTACAGTGTTGGGAAGGGAAATAGTGGTCTTTACCAGTGTATCAGTATCGCCCAAATGGAAATTTTTTCCTCTTAACGATACAGAAAAGTTACGGAGTTGCATTGTTCCTGAAAGAGGAAGTAGGCTAGCTCCACAACACCAAGCTTTATGTAGACTTAGTAGGGAAGTATAATGCATACATTTTAAAACCAGAAATATCTTTTGTTTTAAATGGGAAATGGGACCTTTCTGGTGTAGAAATAGTACAAATTTTAATCAAATAAAAATTAGTCACATTATTTAGCCTGTTTGCTAAACAGAAGCCATCTGGAATCCTAGCAACGAAACAGAGGTCAGCAGAAAATGATTGCTTCATCTTTTTTTGTTTGTTAGCTCAGCATGTCCCATTATGAAATACTGTTTTTAAGCTATCTTGTGAGTTGGCCAACATATGTATGTGTGTGGGAATGATACTGACAGTCCCCTGCTGAAAGGAAAATAATCCTGTAAAACATCCCAGAATAGCCCTGTCACAGCTGAGTGGTTTCAGGCCATGCTCAGAAGGTGTTCAGAAAGGTCTTAGTTTTAAAGGTATTTAGGCAGATGCATGAGCTAAGCAGTGGGTGCCTTTGTGGACCCCAACTTACACCTACAGAATGGTTAACAGGACCTATTCCTTGCTCATTTTTTTTTATGTTTTGAGACTTTTTATGTTTACTTCCAACACCTTGGGATAATTTTTCTTTTTAATTTGGTTTTATGAAGCTACTGAAAGAGTTTCATGTAGGTGCTCACAAAAGGCAAGAAACAAATATTTCTGCAGAAGATTAAAAGAAATCAGCCCCACAGAACCCCACATAAAAGCATATGCATCAATATACTTAAACATAGAAAGCAATACTATACATCTTTTAGCATTTTCAAAAACTGTTATTTTATTGAGCCTGGAGTTTACACTGTTATACTGTGAGAAACTTAAGAAACTATTGCAACTAACTCTAGTCCTCAATATCCAGTAAAGTTACAACTGTTTCAAACCCATTCATTCTGGCAGAACTGGCCCTGAAATATTTTCATTTAAGCATACAGTGTATGTATAGTTTGCTCAAATCTTAGGCAAAGGTTAAAATACCATTATTCTGGTGAGATGATTCTCACTGATTTGGAGGTGAACTCCTGCTGCTTGTAGTAGAGTTACGAAACTTCAGTGCCATGTCTAATCTCAGGACTACAGAATTTCATGAGAAGTAGGGCATTTTTGGAAAGCATCTTGGCCTTTTAGAAAGCTAGGCAGATTTTGAGTGTATGTGCACGTAGTGTTTACAGATAAATACAAACTTATTAAGCTTAGGGCAAGTTTTTATAGGAAAGACTGAATGGTAAGCAAAGTTCATCAATAATATCTAAGATGATGTTTCTCAGCCTTTCAAAGGAAGGTGAGGATGATGAAGTTTAGGGGGAAGGACGGTAATCTTTATTTGTAAGTGAGAACTGCTGAAAAATGGGATGGGTCTGAAGGCAGATTAAACTGCAGTGTGGGGTGGAATCTGACAGGAGCCTGTGGACAAAAAGGGTTGAGTTTTGAATTCAGAGTACAATGGAAGTAGAAATTGATTAATATACTAAAAACAGCAAATGAAAATGGGATTTAGGAATGGCCATGGAATTGGCCTTGAACCACTTTCCTAAGAGCTGGTAAGAAGCAGTGACCAGGATGAGGCAAATATAAAAGTAACTTGTGTTTTGAATTTACACTGAAAAAAATGTAAAAAATACCCTTATTAATGTTTGTGTGAAACCCTGAATAACATTCTGTGATAACAATGAACAATGCATTCATTAACATGCACATCGCTGAGCACACAGCTATTCAGAGTGAGCTCATGCTGTCACAAAGACCTTGTTCTGAATGGGAACCTCATGGTTTCAGCAGCTTCCTGGGCAGCCAAGCTTGGCAGAGTTTGACTTTTTCCACCTGTTTAGTTGCTGAGTTATTTGGAAATGAAAAATCTAATGGCAAACAGCAGTGAGCTCGAGAGTGAAAGGGGATTGTGTTTGAAAATGTGGACAACAGCTCATTGTATCTCTGTTTTATTCACTGTACTAGATCTGGAGTGTTCTCTTACTTCCTCCATAGCGTTGCTATGCATTCATCTTGCAGAGTTAGAGGCATCTCACTGGTGAATGCAGTAATCTCCTCTCTCTTTTCCCCTTGTACTTGTCTTACAGTGTATTCTATCATCAGTGATAGATACCACGCTTCTAGACTTTGAGTTGCAAGCCTTGTGGTGAAAAGGACTATCCCCTGTCCCCAGAGAGAGTGCCATTAGCGTTTGTTAACCTAGCCTGGTGGGGGTTGTTCGTGGTGTGCAGAAAGGTGATTTCTGTTTGCCCTTCCTTTTAACTGGGGGAATTGCAGTTAGTTCACCCCAGCTACGAGTGTCTGTCCTGCTGAAGGAAGCTAAATGTGTTTATTGTAGGTTTCAACATATGCAGCCCTAAGGAACCCTGGGAATTTAGATCTTTCAAGCGGTTTTGCTTGTGACCTTCTAAACCTTTTATTTTTATCCTGGTCTTTGCTAACTTGCAGAAATATACCAGACAATTGAGGGTAAAGAAGAGTGCGTGGTGTGAATCTGTTCCATATTTTAGACGACATGTTCAGACTAATTATTCTCAGGTTGGCTTTACTAACAAGTTGATGCCCAATACACTGAAGTCAATGGGAAAGCCCCCAATGATGTTAGTGGACTCTGATCAGCCTTCTGAATCTCTAGTTTTTAAAGTCATGTGCGATAAAGGATTCGGGAATAAAACTCTGAACACTAGTTAGGGATTCAGGATGGTGTAAATAAAAATCTGAGAATTGCAAGATAACCCATCAGAAAGAAATAACATTTTGAGAATTTTCTCAGTTGTTCTAGGGACTGAGGTGCTAGGTGCACATCAACTTTATCTTCATGAATAAAGCTTGTGGCTTATTTCTTTGCCCCATAGAGCAATGCCACAGTGCAGTGGCTTTGAGTAAGAGCTTTTATGATCTTTCCAGATATAGGTGGGTGTCATTTTTAAGTGTCTCTCTCTGTTCTTATATGTTGCTGTCAGAAACCCCCATCATGAAAAGGATCCTGTTGGGTGTCTGTAAACATATCACACCTCATCAGCTGTAGAAAAACTGTTTGCCAGTGAAAAGTAGAACTGTGCAACAAGCTCATTGGGGAAGTAGTTGTCTTCTGTGTTCATTGGACTTAATCACCGCTCTGATTTTTGAAACTGTCAAGGCATATCATAAATTTTATTTCATAGAAGTTTTGCCCTCCTCAAAGTATAACTGTTTAAGGATCCACAAGCATATGAAGCATTTTAATAATATCTGCAGAATTCCACTTTCCTTGAAATTAAGAGAATCTCATACTAATGCCCTTAAATTACGAAGTTTAATTGCCAAAATAACATTCATCCAGCTTGATGGCCAGATATTTCATTAAACTCCCACTGCACAGAGGTTGTCTACTAATATCCAGAGGTGAGTGTATTAGTGCCTAGGGACAGAGGTAGACAAGTGAAAGACAATAAATGGATTGAAGCAAACACATGCAGTCCCCTGGAGGGCTGGAGTAGTTAGCAGCTGGAGGAGGGCCTGGATACCGAGGTGGATATTGAAACGTATGATATTCAAGCAGATAAAATTAAGTTGAATCAAGTGTGCAGAAGATGAAGGTGTGAGTTTCAGCGTTCGTGCCTAAGTTGAATAATGTCAGAAAAGAAAGCTGTGATTTAATAAAGATTTATTTTTTTAAAGTTACCTTGACCCCCTCAACTGCATGCAACACATTCAGCTCTTCAGTGTAGCATGAACATTTATAAGCAATTATTATGAGATTAATGGCTGAATTTCACCAACCGTGTCGTTGCTTTTCTGTTTAATGATGGAACAGAAGTTAATGAAAAATGCATAGTTTTGACATATTGTGTATAAAATATGTCAGTTTGGGAGACGGGAATTAAGCAGAGTTTTCCTTTGAATCTATTGTGGGCAATATTGGTGGGAAGAATTTAGTAGCTATGGGATGGTGTTAAAGAACACAACTAGCAGTGAGATTCAGAACTTGTGAATTTGGGAAAACTGCTTTTAGTTCTGAGGGATATGCTCATATCTTTGTCTCTGTACAATGCTCAATGCACTTTTTGCAATACATGATATACAATACACAATTTCTGTTTCCTCTAATTTTGAAACCCTTATGTGTTCTATATATCCATAGGTATATAGAACTTGTTCTGTAAGTGTATAGAACGAGTTAGACTGCATAAATTCTGCATTATGGTTGCTAGGAGTTACAGGCACATACAGGAACATCTAAAAAGTTGAAGTTGTAACTTCAGTGTAACTCAAAGTCAGAAATCATAGCATTTTCCACAGCTGCTGCTTGAATGCTGGGATTATACTGAATCCTCAGGCTCTACCTCACAGCAAGTGACAATAAAAGGAAGCTCATAGTTGACTTTCTTGAAGTTTCCTGTGTGAAGTCTACAGTGTGCCTTGGGCGCGTATCTCCAGTGTGGTTTGTGGGTGTCTACCAGCTACTGGTTAGAAACACCGCACAACATGTAATGATTTTTCATTTGAAGCAATTGTGCACTGACTCTATCTTCTGCAGAAATCTGTGCTATATTCAGAGCACAAGGAGAATGTGAAGAGTTTTATTATTATTTCACATTGACCAAAAGTAGTTCAGAAGCTCATTGTTTCAAAGCATTTAGAGAGAATACATTTTTTTCAATTAATGTGGATTAATAAGTCTCCAGAATCTCTGTGGATTATTTCAGAAACATTTTTTCTTTTATGCTGACCTTCTGCTATTAACTTGGAGCAAAGCTTAAAATCAGTATTTAACATTTAATGGAAGGAACAAACTGATTCTGCAGTTTAACTCAACATTTGCAGTAAGATGACTTGTACCCTAATGGCTTGTAATTAATTTTTCTGAAAATTATATTTATGATAGTCTGCAGATTCAAGGCTTTATCTAATACATAATGTTCATTTTGAGCCTTTAATTGCATTTAAATTAAAATTGGCTTAGCAGGAAGATGAATTGTGGGAATGCATCAAACCACCCAGCATGTCCTGAAGATGTGAGCCTGAAAATGCAATTTGGTGGAGATGTGCAGAATCATTTGGAGTTCATTAATTTTTATTGCACAGGTAGTTTTACTAAAGTAGGTTATTTTCTTTGAAATTTATATTTATGTTTATGTCAATAGCTGAATATTGTATTAAGCTATACATCTATTAGAGTTTATTAAGCCAGTCTAATGGGGTTGTTCATATTGTGCAGAGAGGTAATTTGTGTTTGTCCTTCCTTTTAATTTGGGGAGCTGCATTTAGTTCAGCTGAACTACAAGTGTCCATCCTGCTGAAAGAAGTCAAACAGGTGTCACGGGAGGCTTTGGTGTATGCAGTCTTAAAGAATCCTGGGAATTTTGATCTTGTAAGCGGTTTCGCTTCTGACCTTCTAAACCTTTTTACTCTGAATAATCTATTTTTTTTTTCATGTTGCTGAGGTTCTGACCCAGCCACTGGAATGAAGGGTTATTGATGTGTAACTCAGTTTTGTGGCTTAATGTGGTGCACTTTGTCCAGCCAGCTTGTAAGTGATCCTTTAAATTGCAGATGTTGCTGAGGTTATACAATTTAATTATAATGTCACTTTACAGTTATAAAGAAAAAAAGGCCTTTTGCATTGCTTAATGAATACAAATTGTGCACAAGTTGGAAATACAAAAGAATAAAAATTAACATTTGTCCTTCTTGCCAAAGTATTTACATTTTTACAACCGATAAGTAGCACAATAATTCCATTACCTATATCCATTAAACATTTGTGCTTTTCATTTAGTGATTTGTATACAGTAGTTATTAATAAAATGAAACTGTCAGCATGTGCTGCTTTTGCCCATCCTCTTCTTACCCTTTTTTATTCCGTTGCAGACAGAGTAATTAAAGGTTGAAAATGCTATGTGCAAATGCCTGTTACAAGGATTAAATTATATAATCATGGTAATGATTTTCCTTAAAACTCTTACTGCCAACTGTAACATTTTTCACTTCACCAGGTTTTTTTGTGCTGTCGTATTTTATGAGAAAGTGGAAATATTTCTCCGTTGTGACAATCTGCTGCAAGTTACTAGTTTGTGGTCAGATATGATAGAAGCCTATATTCATTTAATACTCGCCAATCAGAACTTGACAGAGGTATTGCTTATTTTCTCATTTCATCACTGAAGCATGCCGGTGTAGTTTAGTCCCTAATTACTCTCAGACTGAGACGTTCCAAATATTCCCATGGTGGTAATATTTTTCTGCCTGGATGAGTCATTACGTTGTTTGGCAGACTGAAACACCAGCCTTTCCTTGTTGGAACACTACCCCTCATGTAGCACCACATCTTTTCCTCACTGCTGTCTGTTCCACGACTTTCATCCTGCTGTGACATTTCAAGCTGTACCGTACGAAAGCACATTTGCCTTCCTTCTATCTGACTGATTGGACTGGTGCCAGCTCTTTCTTCAGGGCCAAGGACAGGAGACTGGGATAGTCTGAATAGAACTGCTTAATGATCTAATGGAGCAGTGGCTCTCTCCTGCTGAGAGATAGGGCTTATTTGTTTGCTGGTTAGAGAAAAGGTCAGGGAAATCCTTTTCAACAAAGGTTGTGACAGTGAGAATGTGCAATACCACACATTCCTGGGGCTTGAATAACTTCATACATCAGGTGTTCCCCTCATGTTAAAAATCCTTTTCTGTTTTCATTTCATTTTCAATATCCTGCAGATGGCAGACAGATGAAAGTGATGAATTCTACAACTTGGTAATATAAAGCCAAATGTTGTTCCTCCTGATAGAAGGAGACTTCATACTAGGAGTTTAACACCACGGAAGGTAATGCAGAGAGCTAGTGGTATTTCATAAAGGTGGCTGGTTTTCCTTGTCATTGTTGTGAAGCCTATTGGGTATATGACTTTTAATGGCTTTATGCTTAACAAGGCTGTAAACATAGTTTGCATATTTTCCCACTGAGTTCGACAAGGACTGCAATTCCAATTTGGTCAGTCAAGTTAATTTAGTCTAGACTTTCCACAGCAGCTGAGAAACAGCACGGTTCTGGGGGTGGGAGATGTACGTGCACGGCGATGCTGCCGCAGCTCTTGAAATTGCCCGGAGTGTTGCATCAAGTGAGGATCTGGGGCAGTTTGGGGCAGACCTGTCCGGGTTTCCTCAAAGGAGGCTGAGGAAGGGGGGCTATATGACAGGAGCAACAGAGCCTGGCTCGGTGCCACTGGAAGATCCCCGGGCACGTGAATGACCTCACTTGGCCAGTGACGCTGGCTGCATGCCCAGAATGTGTACGTGATGCAACTCAAAGCAGCCACAACGTACCCCAAGATCTGGGCCCCCAGGGGTTTTTATTCCATGCTTCAAAGCTGATGCCTGTTTAAAGGGGCCTAGTAGACCTCTGAACTGGATTTTTCCCCATAAATGTTTTTTTCTCCAGTGGAGTTTTATGTAATTCCAGAGAGTACTCGAAGTGAAATAGATTAAGAAATAAGCCTTTTTTTTTCCTTTTATGTTGTCTCCCTGGTTTCTTTACTTTTCTCCTAGGCACTTTTGAAAGCTATTTCTGCTCGGATAGCTTTCACCATGCCTCGCTTTTTGTTTATATCTGTGAGGCTTTTGCACAGAGACAGGAAAGAGAGAAGCCATTCTTAAAATAGGAGCATATGGTTTTAGAACCACAGAAACTGGCAAGTGGGGCTCAGGGGTTGATTTAGCACCTGACAGTGCTTTTTTTGTTTGTTTTTCTTTTTGCTTTTTGTTTTGTTTTTAATTGACTAGATTTCAAGTTGACAAGTAGCTATTTTAACAAAATAACTGTAGGTTGTTATTTCTAATGTAGCTGAAGTTTAGCAGGAAACACTGGAGTCGGCAGTGCCGTAGAAGAACACACAGAATGTTCTGATTATAAAAACAATATTCATAATCCACACTGAAGTTTTCAAATACATGCTTCTGCTGCCATTGATGTGATTTCAGGAGATAGGAACCTGAACCCCTAAGGTTATTTCCTGAGTAAAGAAGATCTAAAGATAAACAAATCCATGTAAAATGATTCTAGTAACATCTTCATAGATTAGGAATAAGACGCTTGCTATAGTCTTAGACTATCTGTCAACTTGTCAGAATTTTTATTTCTAAATAGAAAGACTAGGTGAATTTAAGTTAAGCTGTGTAGCAAAATATTAAGAGTACTAAAAAAAACAACAAGCAACAACAAGAATTAATTAATAAAATATTTACAAGACAGTAAATAAAAGTGTGTGTGGGGAGGGAAGTAAAAGAGAAGGCAGGTCCCTCCACGTCACGGTTGAACTGCACTGGAGGTGGAATGTGGGATGCTTGCAGTCTGCTCACTCAACTGTATTTGACTAGGGCCGTCATCCCCTCAGCTTTCACAAGCATTGAATGTGTCAAAAATCTTTCAGAGAAAGTGTAAATTTTAACCAGCCTGCTTCTGGTTCATATTTAATGTGGTTTTAAAATGCTTAAATCCTATCGATTCTAGGTATTTCTTCATCAGGTTTCATGGAGTTTAGCATAAATCAACAAGATAGTTCAATGTGTGAGTACGTGTTAATTATGATAGGGGTATAGCACTGATTTTGTTAGAATTTGTCTCATTTAGCTCTACTTGAAATAAAGGTTTATAACTTGTGCATGCCATGCATTTTTATATGATGATGGCTCTGTTTAAGGACAGGTTTTGACCTAACTGCCAGTGCTGCCAGATTAATCCAGAGGTATCTCTGCCTATCCCAAACTTGTTTGAAAACAAACAAGAGTTTTACCCATCCAGCCACTAAAAAGTGGATAATAGTTTTTGTATTATTCTGGTTTCTTATGTTACAAGCTCTGCATCTAAGGAACTAATGAAGCTCTAATATTTTAATTTTTTGAATTTCTGTCATGCTAATACATACGTTTGTGCGTGTATAATACCAGCTTCTTAAGTAAAATTTCATCCTGAGTTGTAATATCAGAATTCAATATAATCTCTTCCTGAAACAAGTCATCCCTTCCTTACCATTTTGCTATCACTACCTATTAGTGAATATTAAGCAGGGAGGTGTTTGATCTTAAGTATCTGGATTAAACTTTCACATGGAAGAAGACTGACCGAGAAAGGTTACATATCTGTCCTCAAATCACCTATGCAATGCAGGTGCAGCAGTTTTCCTCAAACACCAAACAGCCAGTCGTCTTGCAGACAATAGTCTCGCTTTGTGACATGCCCTAAATTTTGAATCTTCTAATTGTCAGAATGCAATGTCAGACTTCTAAGGTGACTTTTTTTAAAGTTCTTTCCCTATGCTCCCCCCCCCCCCTTTAATCTAGGATAAGAATTTCGGACTTACAGTTATTAAAAAGGCTGGTAAAACTGCACATATTGAGGAACAGATTCTGTAGTAGTAGTAGTAGCTGGCAGAAATGTTAAGTGCTTTTCACAGTCAACATTCAAACAGATTATCAGATGGCATATTTCACCCTGTTGTTACTTTAAATGAAGTGACCATGAAATCAACAAATCTGCTGTCAGGTGCCTGTCACGAAGATAGTTCTCCCTGTCACACAATGCCTCACATAACAGGTAATGTGTTTTTAAGAATCAGTCCGGTGTCACCTCATCAAGTCCTTGTTAAAAGATGAAATAAGACGGATGGTGTTGTCTCTGATGGAGCTGACTGAAATGCAGTAAAAAGCAATGCACGTTATACAAAAAAAAAAAAAAAAACACAAAAAAAACCCCCAACCAAAAAAACCCACAAAACAAAAAAAAAACCCAAAAAGGAAACTAACACAGGTGCCAGTAAGATGCCTCTGACTCTGCCATTACTGCTTTTTTCTGCTTTTTCTTTTGTCTTGAGAACGATTATTTACTTTTCCCTGCTTATTCCTTTCTAGGCTGAAAATTAATTGGGTCAAGTTTCAATTCTGTGATAAAGACAGGAAGAATTAATCCTCAGTCATCAAACAAATGAGAACTCAGAGTGGTGTTGTGCCAATAGCCACACGTTCACTTGAAATGGTTAAGACCTGCTTCTATGCCTAACAGAGATGATGCTCATAATTAATTAAGTTATGAGGTGTTGCTAACAATAATTTTGTTTAGGATCCTTAAGTTTAATCATGAAATTCAGATCCAGGGATAAACTAAAATTACCATATTCCATTTTTCTCTGTATACTTTCATAACAGTTCTTCCAAACAAAATAGATTTTTGTCTTGTTCATGAAATTTTAATTATAGAATCATTCTCAGCTTCTCAGTGTAAGGAACTGTCAGCCAGCTTGAACTCTGCTGAGACAGATGCTGCAGCGTGTTTTTTTTTTTTTTTAATTTTGTTTTGACTTTTCAGACTCACCATTTTTGATAAAAAATAAAAATAGGGAGGGAAGTCACCTTAGTGATATATGGACATCTGTTACTGTAATTTGTTCTTTCATGGTTAGGTTGTGACTAGCATTAGTATATTCAGGCCAGTATGAAAAAAGTAACCTTCCCTTTCCTAGCCACAGCTAAATGTAGTTTAAAGAATTTTTGTAAGGATAAGTTTAGAGATGTTGCTTACAGAAGCAAGAAGGGGGCAGGAGACACAAAGATTAGCCTGCTTCCTCTGCACTGGCCAGCCAAGCTAGTCGACTACGAAGACCTTGCAGCACCCACTAGAAATTATTGCAAACTTTCTCCCAGCAGTGTGAAAAGGGAGGTGAGGGAACCGTGCTTCTGAGAGGTGACCAAGGCACTCAAGGCTATGTTTTAGGTACAGCATAGATCATGATTTCAGGGTGAATTTGAATTGGATGGATAACAGTATAGCACCACTGCTCTACGAAAATCAATAGTGAAGCCAATGAAAAGAATGAGTCGGTGAGACACACAGGCAGCCCAGATGGCACTGCTTGAAACTTTTGTCTTGTGAGACAAGACTTTACCTAGTTTCTATTAAGCCAATACTTTCAGGGTGTCCATGCTCTTCATGATTCTGTTGTATTTGATCAGATGTTTGAACCAACCACGTGATTGCCATGTGATTTTTAGTTTCCTACAAATTAATGGATATATTTTAAATGTATTTTCAATGTTATTTCCTTTTTCAAATGCACTTGTGTTTGAGAAATCGAAGGTACTAAGGTGCCGTTTCAGAGCAACTTCAAAGAATCACGGGCTGGGATTACATGGAGAAACTGCAGATGGGTTACAGGAAAGCAAAGATTACGAGAAACCTGTTAAACCTTTAGTTGGGTTGATTCTTGGCAACACTTTTTAGTGCATTTCTCTTCTCTGCCTACTTAAGTTTTTGTCATGATGTAGGAATGGAGAAGTGATGTCTTTTGGATTAGAAGCAGAGATGGTGCAGAAAGAGCAAGAAGTGTTAACGATGTTTTATGTACTGGCTTCTCTTATGCTCCATATGGGCAAATGCTGCCACTTTGCTATATTAAAATTGGAGGCAGAGCCCAGCCAAATCTTACATCATGATTATTAATTTTGCTTATTGTCAAAGCCAAAAGGAGGTTAGAACTGCAGATACCTTTTCAGTAGTGCCACAAATGATTTTACCCAAATGGTTTATTGTTGCAGTTCTTGTTTTGGCAGAGAAATAACCACAGCTCCATTTGAAAATGAGCATACATTTGAACAAAAATAGTAAGTCTGGGACCAGGTTGATCCTAGTCCTTGGCCAAACTTCTGTTTTCCAAATGCACAAGAGAAAATGAGTAGAGGACAGTTTCATGGACATTAAGAGAGTGAATCCTACAAACTACTGTGAGCACAAACCTCTGCAGAAATGGATGGAGTGAAACCCATAGTTTCCCCACCCCACTTGAGAATAAGTTAGATGCCTGTAGACATTGCACAGATTTCAAACAGTTCTGTGTGTTTTAGAAATCATGGTAAGAATTTATAGCTTTTCCCCATATGACTGTCACTGGAGACCAGACATAAAGCTGTACATGGATATAGGACATATAGGATCTGAAAAAGCAGAGAAGATACTGGTGAGACTGGAAAAGTCTTCCACTCATCTAAATATGATAGATCAGGAGATTTGGTTATAAAGTTTAAGCAGCAGGAATAGGAAATCTTATGCTAGTAAAAGTCACGTAACTTGGAGAGAGATCGATTCTGGATGTGATTCAGTAGGCTCTTCACATGTTTCTGAAATGCAGAGCTAAACATAATGAAAACCATTCCAAGGTCCTCTATTTTTGCCTGTCACTGGAAAATACTGGAATATTTACTGCTGCCTTATTTCTGATGGGAGGACTTGTGAGATCTCCAGACAGCTCCTGATCACTGACACTGGGAGCTCTTAGCTAAAGACCCAAATCCCACTAACTGTGGCTGCAGTTGGAGAGGGTGATTGCTTTCTCCACTTTGTTCCTGGTTACACATTTCTGCCTTTGTTGTGCCAGCGGGAGTGTGTGAGGGCATGGTTAGCAGATCAACTAACCAGTTCAGCTGAAGACTAACCCAGAGAAATAATTCCTGCCCACTTAATTCCCCAGCATGCCTCGTTGCAGAGAGGTGCACGTGCTGGTGCTGGCACAAGGCAGGAGGTAGAAGCAGAGCCCAGACGTGGGCAGGGTGGTGAGGCCTCCTTTTTCAGCAATTTTAAAGTGATGACAGCTGTATGTGTGTAGGGGAACAGACGACAACAGCACTGAGGAACACTGGATCTTATTGTCTAGTGCCTTTGTTTTCCCCATAGTTTTTCCAAACATATTGTGTGCTTAGCCCTCTGAATGATCGCTCCACAGGAAAAATTGAGAAATGCATTCAGTAAGATTTTAATTTAGTTCAGGCATGCAACAAGCATGCTAAGTAACGCAGCCACAGATACTTTTTTGTTTTGTTGCACTTCTATCACACAATGTATTAAAAGTTTCCCATGCTAAAAGCCTATTACTAAGAACCAATACATAAGTATCTCTAAGTATTTCCAAAACTGCAGGGCAGGAATTTTAATGTAGGTGATCTAAAGCCTAAGCCAATCTCTAACTTTTATAATCTAGGATAATGTGGAATGTTACATCTGGAGGATTAGTTACCATTCCCTGCTCTGGAAATTTTGTATCTGAGTGAGTTTGAGCTGCCTAAAGACGGGATCCAGGATACCAAGGTGGATGTTCTGTTCTACTGTGCCAGTCCCAAAGTTGCCACAAATGCAAAGCATATTTTCAGAGTACCTGCATGCATCAACTGCAGTTTCTTAGACACTGCTATGCAGATACTCATGTTAATTTGGGCACAGTACTTCCTGAGGGGGTACCAGGAGGTACAGGAGTCTTTAAAGAAAGAGTGCATTGAAATATCTAGTTAAATTTATTACTCTCACACAGGGGTTGTGAGCATGCTCTTGCCTTATCTTAGCATACTTTGTGAAGACTACCGCTCTGAAGATACTACGATGCCAGAGCTTTATTGTTTGAACAGTTACTGTGTTTGAACTTCCACAGGTGTCTTGAGAGCTCCCATCAGGTTTCTTATGGCTGCTTTTCCTTTGTGCATCTACACAGATTCTAGGGAAAGAAGCAGAGACTATGTCTACATTGGACTTTCAACTTGCTTCTGGACATGAGTGTACAGCGAGATCCTCAACAGTCCTTGGTTAGATTGCTGTCAAAGCTCAGAAGCTAGCTGGGGTAACTCATCAGTACAGAACTGCCATATAAGTATGCTGTCTGGATTAGGATCGTTTGGTGCTAGTTGGTAATATAAACACTGTGGTCCTTGGATAACAATTGCTGTTGAACTTCTGTTTCCAAAGTGGCATTATATTGTATCTGGAGTCTCACAATGCCTGCAGTTTCCACACCCTTAACTGGCCTTTCTGTATGTGGAAGCTCATATCATTCCACAGTGGCTGAGATGCTTTTCAGTACAGTGAATTGTTTTCTTACAAAGGCTGGTCTTGATGCAGCAGGAAAATCCTGTAATGCGCGGAGATCAGATTAAATACATATGAATTATCATCTCTGTCGGACTTATCTCTCAAAGTACTCATTCTCATCTTCTGCAAAATATTCTTGACTGAAGAAACTCAGATCCAGAAACAATGTATCATTTGAATCCCCTGTTTATAATATGGACTGATACTCAACTTCTTGCACAGTTCAAGCTAATGCCCTAGCACACTTGTTTATTGAATCACAGCGCTGGCTAAATTGATGTTCTGAAAGTAAAATTCAGTTGGAATAATCTCTCAGAAACAAAACTATTAACAATTTTTTTCACCTAGTTTTACTTTTAATTAGCTGCTTGAAATTAGTTATGCTTCATAGGCTGTTTATTTTGGCCTACAAGGTTAGGATTTACAGAGGACCAGAAAAATGTTTCAGTTTTTTTAAAATGGTTCAAGTTTTTTTCTCTTTCTAATAAGAGGGCCTTCTGCATTCGGATATTTTTCAGTTCTTGCAAACTGAAATAGCTACCGTAGATTTCAGTCTGGAACTCAGTATCTCTATAATCTATGAACTAATAACATTTTATTTACTTGAGTATTTCTTTGGGTCATACTTGATGCTTCTTGTGCAAAACTGCACCTCTTCTCCCTCAACTATCACATGTAATTTCCTGAACTCTTATTCAAAATCTATAGAGGTAATAAAGTTTCCAATGTATAGCCCTAGGAGCAGCTGTTTTATTTTTCTGATTTAAGGTATTTGATTTTTTCCTGCCTCTTCTTTCTCATACTTTCAAGTTCAAAAGAAGTATGCATGCTATCAGACTGCATGAAGTGTTATGCCAAAAGAGCTAATTTACACAAAAGCACTAGCAGAAAGGTAAATAGTTAACAATAATAATAATAGCTAGAGACAACTTGCTATGTGGGAAAGTCAGATCTGTGCAGATATTTTCACACATGAGAGTGTCAGAAGTTAGTGCCTGTTAGGATTTTTCAGAGTGTCCATGTGTTTTTGAAACTTTGGAATCCTGTTCTCTATTTTTAGTCCCCTAATTTACTCTAAAAATCTGGTCTAATTGTGTGCTCTTGTGAAATTATGCAAAGTGATCTAAAAAAATGGAAGCAATTTACCTTGTGACTCTCAAATGCTTGCTGCTTTTTCTTGATGTACATGCATTAGAACCAGTTAGAGATCTATCTTTTCATAGATATGGCTGCAATAGGACAAGTAAAGGATTTAAGATGGTCTCAATGATTTCATGGGGCATTGGATGAAGTCCATAATCATAGATATTTTAGCAGAGCTTTAGAAACAATTTTGGCTTGATTTAAGGCCTTAAAAGCTTTAGAAGTCAAGTTCAGTTCAAATAGTTGGTTTGTACCAAAGTATGGAATTCCTTCTTCTTATTTCAGCATAGCAATGTTTCACTCCTGGTAGTCCTGTGCTCCGGAGCACTTTCTTCATTCACACGTATCATCATATGGATGAAAAAACAATATTGTGAATACTAAATTGAGTGCTTTTTACGATGTCTATTGAAGGCACTGTAAGAATTATTTCTTAATTCTAAAATGAATTAATCTGCATTCTAAAATGTGATAGAGCAATTGAATTGCATTACTATCTGGATACATTACATCCTTCACAAAATGCATGGTTAGCCTTAGGAACTTGCAGTGACATGGTAGTATTGAGTCCGAGGCTACAGCTGTCTTACAGAAAAAGTAAAAGTATTTGGATTCCTAATGCTGTGATAATAGTACCTACATCAAATGAGCTAACAGGCAAATAAATTGATCGCTTTGGAAAATGCACATACGTGCAGGATTTCACTTAAACTTAATTATTGTAAATAGAAAACTATAGCTGATGTTATCTACCTTATAACTACTTAATCTTGGTTTTCTTCTCTTTCTCTGGAGCATCTCCTGATGGCCTACAATGTCCACAGACAGATTATAGAACACATTTGTTTTATCCAGTCTGAGCTCTCTTTGCTGTTTTTGTGCCACGAATTTTGTTCATTTTTACTAACAGGAGTCACATAAGACACTGAAAGGACAATTTTCTGTATTTTATTTTCTACTTCCATTTTCTTTGCTTTAAAATGGTCAGATCAATTGAAACTTGATTTAAGTGAAACACTCTGCAGCTCACACTCAGCAAGTATTCAACCCAAAAGCAAACATTTACAGATGCACTGATGTAACATCCCTCACTCCAAAGCACATAATGGGGGTACTGTTTAAGCGCTATCCTGCAGGCACCAGCATACTGCACAGTACATGTATTCACTGTAGGGGCTCTGATCTGCATATGCAATAGTTTCTGTATGCTGTTTCTGTTGGCACAGGAAAAAAACTGAAGGAAAAAAGAATGAGGGAAAGCCGTCAAATGTGAGGTTATTTAGCTTTTCTCTTCTACAGAAGAACCTCATAACCTGTTTTTATTTCTGAAAATACTTTTAAAGAGCTCCTAAATGAAGTGACTGGGCATGTCTGAGGGAAGAAGGAGAGCAAGGCCTGTGGAGATGAAACCAATCTGTTGCTGCAGAATCCTGCCACAGGGCTTTTCCCTTGAAAGGCATTAACACAGACACAGGGGTTTGGTAAGAACCAGGAGCAGAGTCAGACTGAAGACCATAAAGGACAGTAGCTGAGGGAGGTAGGTAATCACAAACTGTATTGAATTAAGAAAAACTGAATAGCTACCTCTGAAAACAGTCTGGGCATCGGGCTTTGATCCACCCACCTCCTTGTATATACATGTAATCTTGGATCTTGATTGAATATTCCCACTCTGAATTTGTAATTAAAACATCATTTATACGGAGAATAATTAAGACAACTGTACATTTGATTTTAAAATCAGTTTTGAGTATTGTGCCTTGTCAAGCTACAAGAATAGTTCCTGCAGCTTTACAACTTAGCATTAAGAGGCAGACAGTGACCGCAGGCACCTGAGTGGAAGGTTTGACAGTTTGATAAATTAGGAATGACACTTGCCAAAATGGCTGTCCTTCCCTCAGCCTGCCAGTGGAGCATTTACACACTGTTAATTGAATTGGCAATTTGTGTAACAGTACCTGCCCCTGAGCTTTTGTAATGCTGGAGCTGCCATTTAGCTCTGATAATCCAGGACTTGGGAATAAGGACGAAAAGCTTCACATGATATTATTGCAGATTTAAAATGACAGTTGGGGACCTTGTTGCCAATTTCCCATTAAATGAGAAATAATTAACAATAGCAATAACAAAGTCTTATAAAGCTGGAAAGTTAAATTGACTTTTCAGCAGTAGTATGGTTTGAAATTGCTTCTAGTGTGATTATCAGATTGCCCTTTCAGTATTATATACCCTAAATAGTATCATCTGATGGTCCGAATAGGCAATGTTTTCAAAGCTACCCTGTTTTATTAGTGTGAGACTCTTCTGATTTATCTGTGGGGTTTTTTTTTTTATTTCTTCTTGCCATGTAAAAATTGAGTTATGTTATAATATTTCATACAGATAAAGAACTTAATGAAATATTAGAGAATCTTTTTTCTGTCGTTATCAGTAATTGAGTGACAGCAGAAAAAATTTTCAGTCATAGATGAATTTTGTTAATTATGAGGTTCTTTTTTATAGCTGTACTTGCAGTTGATGTCTTCACTGTCTTCCCCTAAATTTCTGTAGTGTACCTAATGCCATCATCTGAATGACAGTTTATCAGCAAACTATTATTTTTCTCTCAGGCTTCTTATGTTTTGATAATCTCTGTGAATACTTGCTAATGATTTGATGTCCAAATACCATAGTAACCAAAACCCACGTAAGAATTAGCCACCAAAGACCAGAGTCTTTGCTATCTTAGGGATTAAAAAAAAACAAACCAACAAATATTTAAAAGCTGGCACAGTTGCTGCATGTCAGAAGGCTAACTCCTCTATGCAGGCTTGCAGCTTTTATTTTTATGGACTTCAAGTGATGTATTCAAGAGCAGGTGGAGCTACTTTCCCAAGATGGGTCATTCCCATCATGAGAATACTTATGCGTTCATAAGATGCCAAAAGTACTCAATGAAGCACAGAACAGTTTGATCCATTTTCTACATAATAGATAGTCTAAGACAGCACAGGGTTAATAATTTTCATGCTTGAAAATATCTTTTAGGACTGAGTACAGCTATGTACCCTGGACAAGGACAGGTACGCACCCACATGTGCCCCCCCACTCCCCGAAGACAACTAACAAATCAGAGAGGGATGCAGAACAGAATGATCCCAGTCAATAGGCCTACACTAGCAACAAGTCATATGTGTGTTTTAATATTATGCTATAGTGTTATATTGGTTGTAGAAGCTATAATGGTTGTAGAATTGCATAGGGGATGAACAGGAGAAACGTGAAAGAGGGCAAAGAAAAGGAGATGCGAGCAAAGAGGAGCTGATGTGCAGTAAAGGGGCAGAAGGATTCATGATGAAGCTTACAGTTCAAACATTTGTGCAGGAGCTGATATTTTTTTTTCTTCTGTAATTGGTGAAAAGCTATTGATGATCTTAGGGAATTCTGTTCTGGTGAAGGAATTCAGTGAGAGGTAAGCCCATATAAAATTTTGGATGGTGTCCAGCTTAAAAGGAAAGTGTATGTTGTGGTTTAACCCCAGCCAGCAACTCAGCCCCACGCAGCCGCTCACTCTCTTCCCCTCACCGCCCAATGGGATGGGGGAGAGAATCGGAAAATAAAATAAAGCGTGTGGGTTGAGATAAGAACAGTTTAATAGAACAGAGAGGAAGAAACTAACAATGACACTAATAACAACAAGAAAATGACAATAACGATAAAAGCAGTGGAATACACAAAACAAGTGATGCACAAGGCAATTGCTCATCTCTCACCAACCAATGCCTGAGCAGCGCTCCTTCCCCGGCCAGCTCCCCCAGTTTATATACTGGGCATGATGTCATATGGTATGGAATACCCCTTTGGCCAGTTTGGGCCAGCTGTCCTTGCTGTGTCCCCTCCCAACTTTCTTGTGCCCCTCCAGCCTTCTTGCTGGCTGGGCATGAGAAGCTGAAAAGTCCTTGATTTAGTCTAAACACCACTTAGGGACAACTGAAACCATCCGGGTGTTATCAGCATTCTTCTCATAGTAAACCCAAAGCACAAACCCAAAGGAAGACAGTTAACTCTATCCCAGCCAAAACCAGGACCGTGTACAAGACAGGCACTGGAAGGACTACAGAGGGGATGCAGAAAGGCACTGGTTACCGCTTGGCTGGGAGCACAGAGCTGTGCAGCCTGCTACCCTTGCCAGTGCGAAGTCAAAGAGGAATGGCTAACACTTCCAGTTCCAGTGGCAAACTCACGCCGTGCATGGCACACTCTGTAAAGCAGAGGCAGGCTTGGCAGAGAACAGGCAAGGGAATGAAGAAAACAAGGAAATAAGAGGGAATGAGAGTTAGGGCATGCTATTGTACGTGCTGTTTAAGGTGGAAAGGAGAAATTACTTTCTGTTGAATTGAAGGCAAAGCTGGGGTAGGAATTTATGGCAGTGGATGAGGAATGTAGGTAGAAAACAGGCTTCTGCATTTCTTACCAAGGAAAGCTTTAACTGATCGCTCTTTTTGCTCTACCAAGCCCTTCCACCTTGATGCAAGGAAGGAAGGAAATAACTGACTGGATTGTAAGGTGTGATTTTTTTTTTTTTTTTTTTTTTTTTAAATTATCCCCACCACCACCTCCACCACCCGACCCCCCGCCTAGTCTGCACACCTGCAGGTCCGACAGTATTTTTGAGAAACTACTTCCAGCAATTTGAGGTTTCACACAATACTAGTTCATAGAATCTGGAAATTCTGGGCCTGTCATTTTTTAAAATTATTTACCACGTCACTAAATATAGTACCATTCTGGATGGGGGGAGAAGTATCATCTTGTGGTTTGGTCTGAGGCGTGATACTGGAAGGCTTAGCTATCTGTTCTCACAAGTTCTTTGTGTGATTCAGTTGTGTTACACCTCAGGTTTCATATTTGTAGTACATGGACACTGGACAAAACTGATTTACTTCTCTGTAATTTTGAAAGTTAACGTGTTGCTGTTGGCAAATTAAAACATGAATAATAAAGTGTCTATCACTACTATCTTTTTTTGTGTGTATAAAGGAGAGAGAAATAGGGGCGAACCCTACTGTAACAGACACCATGTTCCAGAAACACGGTATAAACTTTGTAATACCTTTAAGCGTATTCCCAGAACAACCGGGTTACTATGCTGCTTATGTACCCATTTGTCATAAAGGATTTTATGTCCTTTCCAAGTCTGCTTCTGGAATTTCTCTCCTTATTACATACTGGTTTTCAATTTATACTATACATCTATTATCCTTAGGATAATTATACTAAATAAAGGCATGGCTGAAAAAGCAATACATGTGTTGATGAGGAATTTTCTTTCATTGAAACACTAAAGATCAAAATTGCCTCTTATCTCAGGGGAAAGCTCTGTAGATAAATAAGTTGTAGAGGGCAACCAAAAGGTCAGCAAATTAGACTGTGTTGATCTACATTGGAGGGAACCCATTTGGGGAGTGGCTATCTCCTGGATTCTTTTTCTTCCATGAACTGTCAGCTGAGTGTTTTGTGCATTCCTCTTACTGCAAGGTAAGAGTTTGAGAGAAGTGTACTCAAAGAAGTAGTCAAAGCACATACTATAAAGAACTGCCTAGGTAAAAAATGAAGTAAAATACCTTGCATAGTATTGGAATTTGATGCAGAATAGGATTGTTTCTCTGCCTGCAGAAAAGCCTCCTAAGGAACTGCTGCTGTGTTTTGCAATAGCTTCAATTTTCTGCTTCTCTTCTAGGGTTTATGTATTTCTTAAGTGTCTGCTGTCAAAACATAAGAAATTCTGAAGACCGTGGCTGTGTTTGGTCTCTTTTTTTCCTAGAAGCTGGTCTCATCCTTCCTCTTCAGTGGCCTTCTGTCACCCAGCTTCAATCTGAAACTCCTCATCCACTTAAAAGCAACAGCACACAAGGCTTTCAATGTTGCAGCTATCTCCCCCACTCAAGATGTGTCCTTCGTTCTTCCATTATTTAGCTTATCTTTGTCCCTTCTTCCTGGCTTTTCAGAATTTGGTGGAAAGCAGGTTCACTTTGTGTTGTCTTCATATCTTTCTAAAACTCACCTCAGAGCCTCTTCTCTTTACTCTTACAGGATTTCACAAACACTAGGAGCAGCCTGTTAATTAATTTTGCTTTCTGGTTCATTTTCACTTAGGACTCCGCAAAACACAAAACAATTATCTCTAATACTCAGTATAGAATAATTTAGTACATGGACAGATAGTTTCACATTTGCCCAGTCCTGCCTGAAAAAGAAAGACACAAAATATCCCCTTACCCCATTTTCACTGTGCTTGTTTATGCCTCCCTTGGAAGATGTTGGAGACTCCCTGGGGAAGCTAGCTTCACAGTTTGAGCTACATAGACTTACGACTAGCTCTTACCCTAAGAAGTGTGGTGTAAAACATGAAGGACTCCATATATACATTATTTATTGTGTAAGAATAATTGGTGAAGGTGTATGCAAGACAAAGAGGATTGCAGAAGTTCTGAACAGATTTAAATCCATGTGTTTAAGTATGTGATTCTGTGAACAGTCTAATGAGTGTTATTGTTAGTGAGTACACTAAACATGTCTGTCTAGGACTTACTGTTCTCCTGTACTTATTTTCATTTTTTTATCAGTTAATGAGAGAAACTGCTAGTCTTGCTAACTAAAGAGCAATTAAAAAAATCTAACTGCTCTTCAGTCCTACCACATAACTGTTATTGATATTCAGTGTCTAGTGAAATCTTCCACGGTGCATTTGCAGGAGCTTATAAGGGAATTTATAACACCAATTGTTATTTTATGCCCGCTTTTCTTGCAGAATTGTGTATGTGATAAGCAATATGAACATGAAAGAGCTGAGATCTTTGTAAGAATATTTTTTGTAAGTCCTCTGAAAAGGTCCGGTTTAGTACCCCCAAAACATTTTGCAAATAAATGATTTTGCATCAGGTAGCCGGTGGATTTGCATGTAAGTTTCTGTTCCTCTGAGGTGAGTGGCCTTGCATGTAAGCTTAAAGGGACTTCCACTTAGAATCCTTGTTTTGGAGATACTCTGGTTTGCATGAAATAGTTTCAGAGTTTTATTGAGGCACCGAGTAAGGATAAGAGTCGGGGGGGGTTAGCTTGGGAGTGAAGGCAACCTCTTAGGAAATGGGAATCCTTGCTCCCTCTGTTCAGTCATTTATACATAGTCCAACAGTGTCAACAGGCGACGCGGATACCACCTGAACTCAGAATAGTCCATAGCCTGAGTTAAGATTCTGCCAAGGGAGAAGTGAGAATTTTTTTTTTTTTATCTGAACAGCAATAGCTTTTTATTTTTGCATGATAAGGGGTTGCAGCAATTGGAGACTGAAGCAAGAAAATTATTCATATAGCTTTGTGCATAAATTCTGATGATTTTCTACTTAGCCTTGCAATGGAGGCACATTTAGAAGGGGTGAATCTTTACTGTAGCCATATATCTGAACCACCTTTGATGTCGAATTTTGAACATAATCTGAAATTTACAGTTTTAGCCTACACTGAAATATGAGCACAGTTCTTCCAAGAATCACAAGCAGTTGAGTTTTCTATAAATGCTATCAATCTAAATTGCACAGGGATTCTTTCTGCTGTGCACCACTCCATCTAACCCCTTAAACAGCAATCAGAACAGTTGGATGCTACCCAGTCCGGTCTTGGGGAATCTTGGTTCTTAATCCAAACTTCAGATCTCGTGTTTGGTGATTTCAACATATGCTGCTAAGTTTTAATTTAGAAGAAACAATTTCAGAATAAGATATTTACTGTGACTTTTTGTGGCTGAAGTTAGAAGAAAATTTAACTTTGGTTGTGTTTAGTTATTTTAATTGTGCATCTAGGAAATGATAAACGGAGATTTTGCTTACTTCCTGACATGAAATTAATTGTATTTGCTGCAGAGAGAAAGAAAAAGGTGTTTTGCTGAATATGTATTTTTAAAGGGCATATGGTGAGAAAACAAAAATTCCATTTACATGTAAATGATTTAACAGACCACAGTAAGAAACTAGAATACTACCAGTCCCTCAAAATGATGTGGTAGTAAAGGTGGCTGGCTCTGTGCTGAAAAGTGTGCAGGTTTGGCGCTGGGGTTTTTTTTGTACTTCAGGGTAGTAATTCAAATTCAAGCCTGTATAATAATCACATTGAGATCTTATTTTTAACCAGACTTATAAAATATTGTTCTAAATCATACTGATACTTTTCACGCTTTAAAGTTCTAAGAGCTTGTAATGAGCAGCCTTACATCTACGGTTTTGTGTTTCTATGGCTTTGTTTCCTAGTGGAACATGAAAGCTGCTTACACTATTTGTAATTCCTTCAATTTCAGGTAAGCAGAGTCTTGAAAGGTTGCATGTAAACTCACTTTTTTTCTGTAATGAAGACTGTATATTCTTTCCCCTTTGGCACAAGACTTGTCTGAGGTTTAGGATGAAACATCTAAAAAAATCTCTTTACTATATATGATCCTGTTTACCTTCACTTTCAGTGAGGCTTCAACTTCACTGCTGAATCTTCAAATATTATATTTAGATCCCTATATCCTACTGATTCCAGTGAGAGGAGGTACTTTTTTGCAAATCTACGCTTAATAGTTGCTTTACTTTGGAAAACTGGATTCAGGCTACTGAATTATTTAATCACTTTTCAACATTTTACTGCTTGCTATCAACAATAAACATAATGTACTTTTGAAGATGTTGCTTTTTGCTATAAACAATAAACGTAATCTCTTTGTACATCTACAATCACTGAGTATTGCAAAGCAGCATTAAAATATGAAGAAATTTCCAACATACAGAATTTCATAAGGTCAATTCAGTAATGGTGTACATTTTGGTAGCATTTATGTTAATTTGTTTTATTGATTGTCAAATAGTTTGTAAACTGGAATGATTTTTTTGTCTAATTTGTAGAATGAGTTGCTTTTCCAGTTTAAAAAGTTAATACTTCAGAGCCTGATGGGAAAATAGGGCTGTAAGTGTGATTTTTGTGCTATTTTAGCCCTGATAAAGAAATTACTCCCCTTAGTAATACGGAATTGCAGTATTAAAATACTTTTCTGGATGTAATATTTGAAGATGTAAAACAAATTATTTGTTTAACACTGTATGCAGGTAAAGCAGTGGAGGAGCGTTGGGTATTTCACAATATAGTATAATTCCAAAATGTCCAGCAGGAATTCACCTGGAATATTTTTTGAAGATATTGGTGTACAGCTAGGGCCCAAAAAGCCTATTGTGCCAAGAGAGCCAATTTTTGTATTTTAAAATTAATCTAGCCAAAGTCTGGATTAGGTATGTCACATCCCCTTAACCACAGGCATGTAAACCTCAGGATAGACAGCTGTTTGGATGTTTCAGACTGGGACTCCTGCCCTCAGCAAACATATTTGATTCTCCTACATGGTCACTTGGCCGCGTGTACTCATGCCCATATGCTTGGATGGCGTTGTGCCTGCTCACTAGTTGGTCAAACTGTTCCATTAGGGCTTAGACGCCAAGATAACAGGTTGAGTTGGGCACCATCTATAACAGCATGCGTTCTATCACTTCTGAAGGAAATCTTTCCTCAGGGACAAGATGCCACGCTGCATAACTTGCCTTTTTGCATTCATCTTTCTTGCCACTTAGATGTTCCAAACACCCCAAAAAGAAGAAAGGAGAAAAAGACAGATTGAGGAGAAATTTTTGGCTTTCAAAGAAGTAATTGTCATTGTAGCTGGGGCATAAATTCATAAAGTTCACAGGGGATTTAGAAATGCATGCAAAATGAATAGTGTACAAGCCCTCAGGCAATCCGCATTAATTCAAGCTTAAATCAGACAACAAAACAAGTGGGCAAAGTGTA
Source organism: Sagittarius serpentarius (assembly GCA_034782735.1). Taxonomy (NCBI): domain Eukaryota; kingdom Metazoa; phylum Chordata; class Aves; order Accipitriformes; family Sagittariidae; genus Sagittarius; species Sagittarius serpentarius. Next base: position 6,569,113 of record JAVKLA010000031.1, on the reverse strand, counting down.
AAAGAAGTAGAAAAGTCACTGAAACATTTTGCAGTTTGTCTTAGATAGCTGGAAAAGGCTATTGTGATAGTCTCAATGTTGCTTTATGTTTACAACAGCTGATAAAGTCAGGGGAGAAAAAGTTAGCATGCTTTCAGGTTCAGTGTCATCTTCCTACAAAGTTTGCTTTCCTTTTATTCTTAGAATATTGTAGCTACATAAATGCACCTAACTATATGAAGAGAAATGTAGTATTATTTAGACATAAAAACAGAAAAGGCAGAACAATTTTAGGAATAGTCATCAAAAGTCAAGAAAATTCATTACTTCTCATACATCAGCAGAAACTAAGTTGCTAGAAGTTACTGTGCTCAATTGGTGATACCTCCAAAATGAGCTAGGGAAGAGGCAGCAATGTCTTAGACAAAGCAGTTGTGCAGTCAGCCTGATCTCCTTAAATATGGGGTAAAGAAAATAATGTATACACTGATTCAGAACAGGGAACTGCCTCCAATGGTGCCTGTATCTCAGAGGTAAGAGTATGGCATATATAATATCACACAGCAACCTTATTGAGACTTGAAGAACTGGGTCTGGAATAGCATCGGGTTTGTAGCATTTACACCACAGTAGCTGTTGGAAGTTGGTTGGCAAGAGTAAAAATGTTAACATTCGCTTTTTGCTGACAAACACCAAAAGGATTGACTATGGTCTATAGAAAGCAAATATAAAAATTATCAGAAGTGGATTTTTTACCATCTAACACATTAATTACACTTCTTTTTTCCCTATTTTCCTTCCACAAGTCTTGCTGCATTTGCACTTTTGAACACTTTCTTGTCTGCCATGGTGCTATGAATTTGGTTGTTCCATTTCAAATAATTTTGGAGAACTTTCATTACATGAAAGAAAAGAAAAAGTTGTCAGGGTTCCAGAAACATATACTGCTGTACATGTGTTATAAAACCTTAATGCTGTGTCAGTTCTAACTAATATAGATTTATTAAAACTGGCATGACTTTTAGACCATTTTCATTGAAGCAACTGAGAATAATTCAGACAGAAAAGCAACAGATGAAGGAGTTTTAAGTGGCTTAGTGACCTAAATCACTTGTTAGTCCCTGTCTCTTCTTGGATAGGTTATACAGTTCACATTTTTTCAACTGAAAATGAATTATTTAGATAATGAGAGAAAGAAAACAATTAAAATTAGACTGTTACTTTGAATTAACTTGTAAGACTAACTGTGATGTTTTTGTTACTGAGTCCATATACAGGACACATACTGACCTCTCAAAGTTAGAAGCTCCATTTCAAATTAGTCTGCTACTTTGTACCCATGTTATACTTGCCATTAAGTGAGTTTTCCCACTTCGTGTCCTTATGCTCATGTTACTTAATGTCATCTCGATTACTTGATATGTTGTTAATGTAATTCTAATGTGAAGTAAGCATTTTTCAGTTTAACTCTTCCATATGTACTTAAAGCAGTTGATATTAAGAAACAAACCTCTTTGCTTTCTTTCAGTCCTCCTCCACTGTTAAACAAGTCATTCGTATCTTTACTACTTTGCCAATGCGGGTCTAGTACAGATTGCAAGAGCTGAGCCTTGGTCTTAGTTTGGGGTTTTTTTGGTTTTTTTTTTGGTTTGGGTTTGGGGGTTTTTTTGTGTGTGTGCTTTTTTTTTTTTCCTTTGAGTAAAATCAGTATAACATGGTTATTTAATATAAAGGCTCAGGAGGGGTCTTGGACTCAAACAGCTGTCTTTAGCTGTTGTGGGATTTTGTTGGATATCACTAGACACTGAGTAACATAGACTGGGAGTGTTGACAAAGCATAAGAGCCAGGAACGGAAGAGCCCTGATCTTGGCACTGCTGCTGTCTTTCGGCAAAGCTTTGTCTAACCCCAGACATGGGAACTTTCAGAGACTTGTGATCTTTCAGAATTAGCCTTAGACCTTCTCTCTGTACCTTACTTTGTTCATGTGAGAAATATATTAATTATGCACAACTAGTTTTGTAGTAATTATGAAATTACTGGATGAAAACCACTGTAAGAATGCAGGGTAGTATTCTGCGTAATAACACCATCTGCTTTGCAGCAACTGTGGAAGTCATTAGAGAAGAAAGAGGAGAAAATAGTTCATAATTTCATAGTAAGCTGTCCTTTCTTTCTGTTTTGGGTTTTGTGTGCTTTAGCATGGTCAGCAGCATTTAGGGGTTAGTCTCAGCAGAATTTCCAGAGCTGCTTTCTAATTCACTTATTCTACGGGAAACTGTCTGAGCAGAGCCATTGTGAGGTATGAGTTTTCTATAGGCTTACAGAAAAGTATTATCGAATGATTATTGCTAATGTGTGTAGGGCACATTTGAGGATGGTCTCTGTTTTGGTTTTTTTGTTGTGTTTTTTTTTTCTTGTCCAGTAGCCTTACAATATGTACAGATATTTTGTAGTCCTAATTGTTGTGGGTTTTTTAATTACTTTCTTGTTGTTTTGATTGCAAGAATAGTGAGCACAATAGGTCAGGCAATTCTTGGTAGAAAAAAATTATTTTAATATTTGTTAGGAACACAATCCAAAGATAAGTGGGTTAAAAAATTACAACTCCTGTTCTAATATAAACTAGAAACATTATAAAACAATTCTCACTCTTTTGCTATCAAGAGCTCTCCTTTGTAGCTTGTAGATATATAACTTGATTGAAAACTTATCATTATTTTTGACTTACTAGCCACAGATATTAACTCAGGTTAAAACATAAGCCTTCTATAAAAGCTCTACAAAGCAGGGCAGGCAAATTCTCTCTGTTGAACATGTGGAAACTGAGGCACAGGGAATTGAAAAAAAATTATTGGAGGCTTCCGACTAGGCCACTAGCATATTTAACAAACAAAAGGAGTCCTTATTGCTAGGCTATGCTCTGTCCTTTAATTCTGCACATAAATATATGTTTCTGCTTCTCAATAAGTGAGAGAGAAATGGAGAATTAAACAACTTTTTTTAGAACAAAAAATAAGATCTAAAGGTGCAGGGGGCTAACATTATTTATTGTCAACAAAATGAAGTAGCTGCTTTGCAGAGAAAATAAGTTTAGGCTGAGGTTCTACAAATACTGATATTTAATTATTAATATTAATATCAGCAGAGCACCATAGATTTGAATTAATTTAGGCATGGATGCACAATCACATTTTTGTTGGATTAGTCAAAGGCTGTTCAGAGGGTTAATACCCGCTTTATCCTTTTATACAAACTTCATGCTGGCTAGAGGAAGACAGGACATTCCTGAATAAAATCTGAGGGTTTAAAGTTAAGTCTTCAAAAGATTTGTCAACAGAGGTGACTCTGCAGAGGGAGTCTGTACCAGTGTAACACCTTCTATCATGTGGTTGCATCTTGTTGGTATAACTGCTAAACTTGGGTTTACCGTACCACCAACCCCCACTGCCATAGCTGCAGATGCTAATGACGTCCTGATTCAGCAGAGTACTGAATGCTCAATCAACTGCTGGTTAGCAAAACATTTTGCTTGTGCTTAGTTATTGTACACTACCTTATAGCTAACTCTTTTCAAGTGAAGTAAGCTTAAGTGAATACCTAAAGCTAAACACATGTTTAAGCACTGAAGAGGAGCACTTAAGCTTTATAAGAACCGAATGATTCAGACTAACGATGGTTTTGCACTGACAAATTGTAACTCTGGAGGTATACTTAAAATTTACCATTCATCAAAACCCATATTATTGTGTGTACTAATGATTTTATTATATTCTGAAGTACCTTTGTGTCACTTCAAATAGCGAGCTCACTGATAAAAGATTTAGTATTTTGTGATTGTTCTTCCCTTAATATTAGTGCCTAAAATCAATGTCTGCATCTTGCAACTTGTAATGGGTTTACGTGGCAAGGTTTTGGTAGTGGGGGGGCCACAGGGGTGGCTTCTTTAAAAGTTGCTAGAAGC
>JAVKLA010000031.1:6547814-6565071 GCA_034782735.1 Sagittarius serpentarius | reverse complement strand
CTGTTTAATTAAGGAGGGGGAGTGAGAGAGCGGCTTTGGTGGGTACCTGGCGTCCAGCCAGGGTCAACCCATCACACAACTTAAGCATGTTCTTGAAGAAAATGAAATTAATAAAAAAGAAATTGCATATTTTAACTTAAAATGAACAAGTGATAATGTTTAGCTAGCAGATTCTCCTAGTCTACGTACCTCTACCCTGATCTTCAGGCTCTGTATTAAGCCGAAGGCTACTTTTTCTCAAAATCCTCAGTGGCAGTCACTGTCTCTTTTCAGCCTTCCCATGGCACATCAAAGACAAACTCCAGGAGAGAAAGGTAATAGGAAGGACTTGATTAACCTCTCCATTTTATGTAGGCTACCACTCTTCCTGTATTAACATGTTTATTATGCAACCTCGCTGGATTTGCCTGAACAATGATGATAATCCTTATGCTCATGTCAATGGTGTTTTTCCCAGGACACTGGGTGTATCTGGAGATGAGGGTAGGATGTGTCTCCATAGATCTCTTTACATTAATGAGAGTGCTGCTAATGCCCATGTGCATGTGAAGGCCTAGGTTTCCAGCAGTCCATTCTCCTCCTGTTGCACAGACAGCTGAGCACATCCTGCATAAAGCTGCGGTTTCTAATCTGACACTTGCAGGCTAAAATTTTGCCCATTTACTTTAAAATACCAGGCTGTGAAGTGTGGGAGTTCAGGTGCTGCCGAGAAAGTGCCTCTGCTGTCCGTTGTACAGGTGAAGGCAATAACCTCAGCAGCCATTTTAGCCTAGGCCTCCCCTCGTGTGGGCTCAAGCTCTCAAAATGGCGTCCACAGATGCTAGTGCATTGGGTTGCACTAGAGCTGAAGGAAGCTCTGAGGACAGCAGTGATGGCGTACTGCCAGGCAACCTCTCTCACAGAGCCCTCTGTCTTCTCCTGACAGAAACCACATTCCAAAGCAGAGATTTGGATAGGTTTTTCATGTCCCTTTGAAAACAAACTTGGAGAAGAATGAGCAGTCTCTCCCCAAACTACTGGTTGGTGTGTTTACTGGGTGGCCTGAGATGGCTCCCGCTTCCTCATTGGGAAGACTGAAATCTGTATTTTCCATACTGGAAGAATATGCCCTCCCTCTTCCCCCAGCCTACAGATTGTCCTCAGATTTGAGAGGATGCTTTCTGCTCTGGACGTTGCCCGCTGGAAATTTTGATGATCTGCTAGAAGAAGCCGTGGCTCCAGTCTTTCCTTTGAGGACTGCTTGTATAGGTTGTAGAGTAATCATTTTGTTGTTTGGGTTTTTTTTAAATATTATTTTATTTTATTTTATTTTATTTTAAAAAGGCAGCCAGCTCTTATTTATTGCCAGTACCTAGTCCAGAAGGCACAACCTGAGCATTCCTACTGAGTGCCACCATTCTGGCAGGAAGCCACAGGCTTTGTGTGAAATGGGCACTGAGATGCACCAGTGATGTGAAAACATGGAAAAGCAAAAAGTGAGGTATGTGAATACTTCAAGTGGTTTAATGGCAGCTAAATTAAGCTCTCAAGGATCAAGAATCTTGGATTTAGGTGCCCCAAATACCCTTTTGAATCTGCTCCTAAATGTCTTAAAAATATATTGAAATTCTACTAATGTACTAATCTGGAAGCCACTGAAACACATGCTTCAGCTGTAAATTCATAGGTAGTTCCATCTAAAGCGTGCTCCATTTCAAGAAAAGCTTGTACTTATGAGCTTTGCCAGACTGGAGCCTAAAGATGACCATTTACACCGATGTATGCAAAAAATTGAATGCAAAGTTAGTTCATTTGCGTATGCAATTTTTCATGCAAATATTTTCATTTGCAGTAATGATCATTTGCATGTGAACTCTCTTTGCATCCGTAAGTGGAACTTGGAAGTGGAAAACCTTGTGCAAACTTTTTAAAAATCAGTCTTTGATATCAGTGTGTTTTTTAATATAAATAAAATATTTTAGTTATTCAAAATCCAGCCATAGAATTTCTCAATTCAGTTGAGAAAATATATCGAAAGTATACAACGTAGTAGTAACACCAGGGTATGGACAGGTGCTCAGAAGTTACTTTGAAATAAAGGAGGGTGTAAACTTGTATAGCATCAGAGGCTTCATGGGAACAGTCCAGGTGTACACTTTTGCCCCGATAAATGTCATGTAGTTAGGACTATCTTTCATTTAAAGAGAAACTGTTGTGTGGTTTTGTAGTAAGTGTGTGCCTGTAAGCTACCAAACAGCAAGTGAAGTTTGTACTTATTTTGCTCTAAAGGTACTAGTTCATACATCAGAATCCTTGGTCAGAGTTGTTATTTTTTATTTATTAATTTTTGTTTATTAGGCTTCTCAAGTGTATTAGGTATAAAGGCATCCAAGCTATTTTAATTCTGAATGAGATTGTCCAGACAGCAGAGTTTAATGCAATTTGACCAACCCACTTTGCATTCTCACATTTAGTTAATTCGGATTAATTTTCTTGAGCACTTCCAAATAGTTCAACTCTCAAGCCTGAAGGATTAAGAACACATGTGTTTAGCTAAAGCATGCAAGTATTTTTGTCACTTTTTGAAATAATACATGCATTGTTGTTTTAAAACAACTTGAGTGAATCTTGAAATTATTATGGAACTAAGTGTTCTAACAGAGTATATTAAAGCACCACACACACATCACTTAGTTTAACCAACTTTCTCTGGCAGGGGGTTCATTTTCTGATCACCATTCATAAAATTTTTAACGGAAGTGTTTTCTTATCTTAGCCAAATTGTAAATGTATCTGTTGGATAATTTTATAAACTATAAAATATGTACATATGTGTTCATTCCAAACTAATTCTGGCTTGTAAGCATTTAGTTGGAACTGTAATATCCATAACAAGTTAAAACTAGATTCTAGTCAAAGTGAGGTTTTTTCCTAGTTTTGAAACTAAGGAAATCATATAAAAACACGAACTGTATATGAGTATGGCACCTGCTGTTTTTCAGGTGTTTATAACATAACCATAAAAATTCACTCCAGGCTGAAACTTGGTATTTAAAAGTCTCAGCTCAGCAGGATTTTTAAATCAGATTTGGTTTAAATTAGTTTGACTCTTTTTCAGTTATAAAAAGGAGGGTGGAGGAAAGAAATTTTGATGTGTCAAATATAATTTTATTCATTCCTCTAGCTGAAAAACAGTTTTGCTTTATAAAGATATAATTTGCAGGTCGTTAGCTCATAACATGGAGTAGGGAGTCAGGGTGTCAAAGGGGGAAAAGAGGGAGAGAGAGAATTACCATCCAACAATTTGGCATTTGCAAATGCTTAATGTCTTCTGTGAGAACATTTGCCATGGAACCTTACTGAGCTTTCATAAAACTGTATCCGGGATATACAGCATTTTTTTAATTGAAAAAACATGCTTTCATTCAGTAAAGTCAATAACTCATAGTTTAAGGTCTGTTTTGTCATATGTCAATGACTGGTGGATGAATTATGTTCAGACATAATTGATTTAATGCTTTCTAACAGTGACATTAAAGAATCTGAAGCAATCTGGGACCTCAGCTTCCTCTGTGTTTTACTGGAAGCTGGGTACCTACAATCCCTCTGGCTCATCTGAAAAATCCATCCTCTTTCTGTTGGATTCAGTATATGTAAAACATAAAAACAATTTTCATTAACTGAGGATCAAATAGAAATACTGACATCATTTACATTTACAATGCACCACCAGTTATACATTGCTTATATATATACATATGCACATACTGGCAACTTTGCTTATAAAAGACCTTCAGTTGCAGCAGAACCTGGTGTATGTCTGGGCTGAGATTTTCCAGAGTTGCCAGTGGCTTTGGGTGCTCTTTGCCCAAACACTTTGGGCCACATTTTCAGCTGTTCTGAGAAAAAACAACTCCAGATGAAGCCTGTTGTCCTGGTTTAACCCCAGCCAGCAACTCAGCACCACGCAGCCACTCACTCGCTTCCCCGCCACCCAGTGGGATGGGGGAGAGAATCAGAAAAAAGGTAAAGCTTGTGGGTTGAGATAAGAACAGTTTAATAGAACAGAAAGGAAGAAACTAACAATGACACTAGCAACAACAATTAAGTGACAATAATAATAAAAGGGTTGGAATACATGAAACAAGTGATGCACAATGCAATTGCTCATCACTCGCCGACCAATGCCTGAGCAGTGCTCCTCCTCAGGCCAACTCCCCAGTTTATATATTGGGCATGACATCCCATGTCCTGGCTGCATCCCCTCTCAACTTTCTTGTGCCCCTCCAGCCTTCTTGCTGGCTGGGCATGAGAAGCTGAAAAGTCCTTGATTTAGTCTAAACACCACTTAGGGACAACTGAAACCATCCGGGTGTTATCAACATTCTTCTCATAGTAAACCCAAAGCACAGCGCTGTACCAGCTGCTAGGAAGACAATTAACTCTATCCCGGCCGAAACCAGGACAGCTGTATAAGCTGTAGCTGCCGAACACTATTGTAAATCAAGCTTTCTGGGTACAGAAAAACTGAGGAAGCCAAAACTGGAGGGCAATTTTTTAAAAATTTATCTAGCAAAGACTCAAAACAGCTAGTAATAATTTCTGTGAACAGAATACATTATGTGGTATTCCTCCTTATTTTTAATGCTATTATGCAATGGAATGCATTACCAGAGTGTTCCCTTCTCCCATCTGTTCCTCAAAAGCAAAAAAAGAGGTACGTAACATTACAAAAGGGCTCTTGGAAATGTTTATGCAAAGTACTACTTTTCATCATTAAATCAAACCTGGAGACAAGCTAGCAGAGAAAGTGTTCTTTCTTTCCCATATAGGGGCTATGCATACTTTTGCTTTAACAATCAGTCCTGAAATGTGGACATTTTGCTTTCAGTTCATCTTGCGGTACATAACTCTTCAGAGATGTGCCTGATGCTCCATGAATGATTAGCATTTAGTGATGTTGCTCTCATTGTGAGGTACTGCCAAACCACAATTTGCAAGTACTGAATGTCCTGAACTGCAATAGGATAATTTTGATACTTCAAGCTTGGCATTATCTCCATATCCTGGGTTTCGCTTTAAATTTAATTCTCATGTCTGTCCTAACGTGGCTATTTTACCAATAAACCAGACACATTTATTGTTTCTTTCTTTTTTTTTCCCCCCCTATTGTTCATGCTTTGACAGTTCCATAAAGTTTATTTCTCCCTGCTGCTTAGTGTCTTTTTATTCTGTTTGTTTTTCTCTACTTCCAGCTGGGATATAGTTTAATGAATTATTTTTCAGTGTGTGTGATATGGCTTTTATGGCCTGCCTTTGGAGATTGTGATTAATACAATTTTCTTTTATTCTTTGCCCTGACCTGGTTCCCAGTGCTCAGTGTAGTGATCATCATTGTATTAAGAATATTGAGATGATATTATCCATGTTAAGCCTGGAACATATTTTCATTCATTCTGGTTTTTATTTTTCTGCCTGGATTTTTATTTTTAGTTTCAGTCCTGAAATTTTTGTTTCTGTGCCAGTATCTGTACGTTTATTTTGTGTTGCAGTTGGATAAGTAGGATCTCTGCTGCTAGTGAGCTGTCCCACACAGTCATCAAATCCATACCTTCCCTGAATAAGATTTTTTAAGTGATTTGGCATCCAGATTTGTGTGTGTGGTTTTTTTTTTTTGTGAGCTTATGTTAAAATGTACAGAAATCATTCAGCATGTCAGCCAGGTTTGGATCTAGCCGTTCTCTGAACAGGCAGGAACCTCCCCAGGCATGGCCAGGAATACACAAACTTTGCAAAACAGTCCTAATGGGGAGGAGATAAAAGGCATGAGAGAAAAGGTAGAGACCACATTCCACTTCTGGTAAATCCACACCCACTGACATAGATTTTCAGTTTGCATTTTAGCCCCTTGACAGCTTTTTATTCAGCCAGTCTGAAATATTTTCTTATTCATCCCAGGTTATTTTGTTTTACTTCTTACAAAAGTATGTTAGCTCAACTGCTTCTCATGGCTAACTACCCTTTACATGGAAAAAGAATGTGTAGGATCAGTATAGCCAGTTCTAGCATGCTCTTTACTGTTTCATAGATATGTTCAAATCTGACAATGAAGTATCAGTAGGTTTGAGAGTTTGACTTCTAAGACTGATCAATTTTTCTGACCTTGTTGCAGGAGGAACTGAAGAGCATGCTCTTATTTGATACATGCTTGTCTGCTGAGATGTCTGAGACTACCAGCTTGTGTCACAGTTCTCAAGCAGAAATGTGAGCTCAACTCAAACTCCAGCTTGGTGGAAAAAGATTCTGCCATGTCACCAATTTCTAGTTCCTTTTAACATCTAGTTTCTTTCAGCTTATGAATGTCATATTTAAGTGGTTCCCTTTCAAGACATAGGAATCCTCTCTGTCTTCTTACTTAAAATAACTGTGGCCTCTTTCCCTTTCTTCTCAGAAAAAAATGCAGTTCCATCTTTCACATTTTATGTTTCTGAATACCTATTTAGTTTTCCTTCGTAAATTAGTCATACTATTCTCCCTGCCAGTGCTCTGTAATGCTTAGCTGTTCAGGTTTCCCAAAAGTTTAGGGAAACTGGGTTACTTGGCCTTCCTACTAGCTTTCAGGGTTGTAGTTTTGTCACTGCCTGCAGTGCTCTTCAACTTCTACACCTTCCATCTTGAGATTTCTTTTGGTGTCCCTAATGCACCATGGCATCTCCAAAGTGGAATGACATTGTTGAGAGATTTCTTTCTTTGGATTTTTGGATTTTCTTCAGTAGTTTGCTAACACAAAATCACTTGCTAGAGAATCACTTTTGTTGGTTGTTATGTCTTACCTGGCAACAGCAAGATGTGGTCTTTTTATGTATCTTTAGTCAAGCTAAACCATCATTTCTTGGTTTAATGACAGAGGTATTAACTCCTTCCCTTAGATACATTTCAGTTTCTAGTGCCATTGTCTCAGTTTTAGTAATTAGTCTTTACTGAAATTTGTACCAGTAACATTTTCATTTCTTACACTTTATTATTATTATGTCAGCACTGTCCACACCACTGTGGTTACTTCAGCAGTAACTGTAGTGTTTTACTGAGCAGTAGTTAACATTTTTCAGAATTACCTCATAGAATATGTTAATATAACATAAAATGATACATTATCTACTGTGTGGTCTTAAGAGTAATAGGAGATGTGAATGCCAATTAAATAATCTACTGAAATAACTTTCTCATGATATTGAAGTGATGGTTGTAGAATTATGTTACTGTGAAAAATGATAGATGCATCAGAATGCTGTAAATAAATAGATCTGAAGTCAGCAGCAAAACAGTCTTGGTGGAGGCACAGCCCCTGTGTGAGAGGTTCAGCAAATAGAGGAAATGGGCAAGAGAAAACACTTGTGACACAACAAGTAACACACAAGTGACAACTTGAAAATGTTTCCATAACTCAGAAGATAGTACTGGATAACAGATACATCACAAATAGATGTATTGATGTGCTTTGTGAGCAGGAAAAGTGTGTGTGTGTAATTTTTTTCTACGTATTTGGAGTCAGTAATGAGATCTGCTGTCAAAGTAATTTTTATTTGTCCTTCTATGTACTGTTGATTATTTCTAAGTCCATATATGGGATTTTCAGCCAGAGTTAACTTGGATATTGCTAGCAGTGTTGTCCACAAATAACAGGTTTTTTGTTGTTTTGGTATGTTGTTGGTTTTTTTTGTTGTTGTTATCCATGTCCTTTAAAACCTGAAATCAACTTTAAAGATAGGCAAAATATGCTTAGTGTGTATTTTTTACTAGAAAATGGAAGGATAAAACAAAAGCTGGTTTACTTCATTTATCTATTATTGGGAGAAAATATGTTGAAATTCTGCGTCTTTTCTTGTTGCTTTTCTATTTGACACTACTTTTATGTACTGAAAATTGGAAATGGTTTTTATTTCACAATTTAGAAATTTGTTATTCTTGTGCAGAGTACAAAATCAAATTTTTTTCTACCTTCAGCACTCATGTCAAGTTTTTTATATTCACTGTGTGTGAAGTAAATGACTACGATATCTGCAGGCCATGGATAATCAAGCCCTTTAGTACTTTCAAATTTTACCATAAAGCCAGGTTGTAAGCCACTTACTTTCTGTGAATCAGAAGGATGACTCGTACAAAATAACTGCTCATTGGTATGAGTACAGAGGTCTTTTTCTGCCAAAGTAAATAGTTGAGATAAATACATGAAAATAAGGTTCAACATTAAAAATAAAAAGAGATTAGTCCCATATAGAGTAGAATTTAGTCAATAATTTGTTCAGGAAAGGTCAGTTGTCTTCTATCAGAAATTAGTCAGGAGAGGTGGGTTGTCTTCTGTCTTTAAAATATCTTTTCTTTTTTGTTTCATGCAAGAATTCATTTAATTCCCAGAAGTGATGGTTTAGTTATCAAGATAATTCCATGTTTAACAGTTGTGGAGCTTTTATAGTCAGTAGCCCAGTTGTGTTGTGGGTTGTTTTATTTTGAATAAGATTATTTCCTGCTATTATTTCCTGTCACAAAAATGATATTTCTTTTTCCTTTTTGTCATTTGACAGTAAACTTTGTTAGTTATGAAATTAGATCATTCTGTGTATTATATGAGTCACTTACTATTAATTTCACTTTTTATGGAATTGAATTTGCCCATTTTCTTCACTGCTGGGAATATGAATTTATTGTTTTGGACTCCTGCAAAAAGAGAGAGGGGATGCTGGTGGCATAACTGGAGGGAATATTTTCTTTATCCTTTTCCACTCTATTTTTGTGGGCTTGTTGAAGGACAGAAGATTTTTTTTTTTTTCCTCCAACAGGACATACTGCTTCCTTTTTTTCCTTCCCCAGCAGAGGAAATCTCACACTTCTGGCACTTTGACACATCACTGACTGTTAGAGAACATGGAGCCCCTGTTTACTGCTGGTTCTTGAGTCTTAAACAGCCCTCTACTGCTTTTATTATACCAGTAATTGCACTTAATGCAGCTGTGTTTCTAGTACGCTTGGCTAAGCTCTGAAAATTAAGTAGGGGGTACTTTGTTATAAAATTCACTGTAATGAGCTCTGGTGGGACAGGGTCTGTTAAGTTTGAAATTACCTCAGGCCATTCCAAAGAACTTCTTAAAATATTTCACATCTATAAAAATTTGCAACTAGATAAATAGCCAAAGGTATGGTTGAGAAGAAGAAAACCACAGCCCCACAATATGCACTGGATGAAATACGAACATTTTTAATACCAAATTGCTACATTTATTTTAAACATTTATCATCTCAAGTAATTTGTTAAAGAGAAAGTTTTCAAGTCGACAGCATGTAAATTTTAGGTGTTTGGTTGACACGGTGGTTTTATGCATACTCTTTTTGCTTTTTGTTTCTTAATTCAGACCATGCATTCATGAAACTGGAATAAATTTAGGACTCCCTCTGGGTTTACATAAAGTGGTTCAAGAAGGGGTCACACCTCTCAGTACAAAAACCTTATAAGAACTGCTGCAACTATTAGCCAATTAGCTTAATGTTACAACTAACAGCCTGTACTGAGTACTGATCTCTGGTATCTGCCTAAATAAATGACTAATATGCCTTCAATTCCCTCAGTGTTCTTCAGCTATATGACCACTGTAATGCTTTGCGGCTAATAAAATTTCCGATTGACTAATTTATTGGGTAGCTTTACCAAAACATCCAAGTAATCCTTTATATACTCATTAGAAATGGGTCCAAAATGAATTCTCTGAGGACTAAGTGGAAAAGTCTCCCTGGGATCAGCATCACTGAGCTTTAGATACATGGGCACAAATCGGGTGGAGTATCTTCTGTGGTTTTAGTGCAGCAATTTATCTGCGTTTTGTAGTTAAACTTTAAGCACGAGGTAATTAGAGGCCCCCAAGCTTGAAATCCATGCACCTTTTTTTTTCCTTTAATAGACTCTATACAAGCTTGCCAAGCTAAGTATTTGATGGATGTGAGTTGTATGTGGAAGCTCTGTAGCAAACTTCCAGATAGGTTAAAAATCTTAAAACTGTTTTCTTTTGTTTTGAGATTTTGAATGCAGAAATGGGTAGGAAGTCTGTTTGTTACCAAGGGTCAGTATGCAGCCTATTGTGTCATGAAGAAATATTCACTAGTCAATAATCAAATACACTGTGGCCATTAAGTACTGCACCTGTTGTCCAGATGGGCTAACAATAAACATGACACAGTCAATCATCCTTGCAGAACAGGGTGGACAGAAGGCTTTGGGGGATGTTTCCAGGGTCTTCCTCTGCTTATCTAGACCTTTACATCTATACTATTATATGGTTGGGAGTATCTGGGTTACTGCATTTCAATGTTGGAATCACTCTAGCGAGTTATTCTAAGGGGCTCCATGGAGTTTTGTGTTTCTTTTGAGTTTTAAACTGAAATGGCAGCTCTCTTTTTATTAACTAAGAAAACTATTATTTGACAAAGAACGGAGCAATAATCCCTGCATGTTGAGAAATATTAAATATCATCAAAATTGTTCTAACTTTAAATGCAAATAAACCTTGTTCTCTCTGCTAAACTTCATCCATAACAGGATATTTTTAGTGCTATGAATCATTTATTAGTTTAGATAATTTTATATTATGACAAGTTATTGAACACACAATTATGTGCAGTACTGCAATATAAAACATAGAAAAAATCCACCTTTATTGAATAACTTCTTTATAAAAGGCTTTTGGACCAAAAGTACTTCAAAAGTCATAAAAGTCCATATCCCATTTCTCTCCTAGAAACATCATTTATTGGATGAACAATTTGGAGAAATGAGAGATTTAGAGATTTTACTTGAACTTGAACAGGCATCTACTGTGCACACTATTTAAAATATACTCCTACTAGCTTCAGTATTTAAAGTATTGTGGTGAGTTTACCAACGTGCTTAAATTTAAAATGAAACATATAAGTATTTTTTGGATCAAGGCATGACATACTGGGGGCATTGCTAAAGATCCACCTCACTCACAGTTTTGGAAAAGAGTTACTTATTTATTTACTTTTTGGAAGTAAGTGACTAAATAAATGTATTGTGTTAAGTCACCTCCAAACATCCTCTGAAGTTTGTCAAAATGATAAACATAAATAATTTTATTTCAGTAAACTGAAGGACAAAAATTCAGAAACAACTAATAAATCAGTTTAAATATTTCTAGGAGTTGCCAAAAAGGCTTGATGCCAGACACAGTAGTTTTCAGTAAGTTTAATGCAATACGATATGGACTGGGAGTGTTGTACAGGAGCGAGTGTGAAATGAGCTAGGAGTAAGAAAACCATCTCAAACTGGATAGTCAACAGACACAAAAGCCTATGATCAGCAAGTGCTAGTATTTGGTCTCACCTGTTGATATTACTGGCGAGAATGTCCAAATTAAGCATGTGCCTCTGCAATGTTACTTGAAGTGGTGTTCTGATGCCACTTCCCATCATTCATGTGGTTCCAGAGGAAGAAATAAGGATGAATACAGATGAAGAGGCCCACATGAACCTCATGAAGTTCAACAAGGCCAAATGTAAGGTCCTGCACCTGGGTCAGGGAAATCCCCAATATCAATGCAGACTGGGTGATGGACTGATTGAGAACAACCCTGTGGAGAAGGACATGGGGGATACTGGTGGGTGAAAAATTGGATATGAGCTGGCAATGTGCGCTTGCACCCTAGAAAGCCAGTTGTATCCTGGGCTGCATAAAAAGGAGCATGGCTAGCAGATCAAAAGAGGTGATTTTCCTCCTCTGCTCTGGGTCTCATGAGACCCCACCTACAGTAACACATACAGCTTTGGGGTCCCCAGTACAAGAAAGACATGGACCTGCTGGAGCGGGTCCAGAGGAGAGCTGCGAAGATGATCAGAGGGCTGGAACACCTCTCCTATGAAGAAAGACTGAGAGATTTGAGGTTGTTCAGCCTGGAGAAGAGAAGGCTCCAGGGAGACCTTCTTGCAGCCTTTCAATGTATAAAGGGGGCTTATAAGAAAGATGGAGGAAGATTTTTTTACCAGGGCCTGTAGTGACAGGACCGTTACTGAATAAGTTTGATTAACTGTGTTCTTCTCTCTGAATAGTCTCATTTAGCACCCAGCTCAAGCTGTAACCTGAGAACTAATAAAAGAGGAATTGGAAACCTTTACTTGGACTTTATTTGCAGGATCCTAGGGTCAGACCCTTTTATGGTGGCCAGCATGCATAAATCCATAACAGGACAAGGGGCAATGTTTTAAACTGAAAGATGATAGATTTAGATTGGGCATAAGGAAGAAATTTTTATGATAAGGGTGGCGAGACAACAGGTTGCCCAGAGAAGTTGTGGATGCCCCATCATTGGAAGTGTTCAAAGTCAAGTTGGACAGGGGTTTGAGCAACCTGACCTAGCGAAGGATGGTCCTGCCCACAGCAGGAGGTTTCGACTAAATGATCTTCAGTGGTCCCTTCCAACCCAAACCATTCTATAATTCTATGAAAAAGTTGGTGGATGATTTGTCCGCAAGCTAGTGTTATGCCTGGTTTGTGGACTCAGGATCGACCTGGAGCTCATAAGATGACGTGTTGCCCTTTTGCCAAAAGGAAATGGTGATGTTTGGATGTTTTGCTGCTATAGGCATAATAAAAACACCTGGCTCTATCTTCTGATTAATAAAATTATATTATTTTAGACTTCAGGAATTTTGTCAGGTGTTTACCAAAGGACAAAAATACACTCTTATGTTGAGCCCAAACAGCAATTACTGTCAATATAGTACAATACAGTATAGTAACCAAAGAAAAAGTTGGTGGGAGAAATTTTGTCTTCATTAACTGCTATACGTTCCCTACATTTGTAATATAGATTCTAAGGAAATACAATTTAAAAGGTGACATTGTGAATTGTATTGTGACACTTGATTTCCAGCTCTCTGATGACGCATGGAATAGTATAATTTCACTTTCCTTTCTAGCCAGCACTATTTGAGGAACAGCTTAAATACATCACTTTCCCCAGTGCAGAGAAATTATTATTTTTTAACCTGAAAGTAAGGCTAGGTCTCATCCCTTTGGAACTCCGCTATCAATAACAAAATAAGGCAAAAGGCTACCTCCCCATTGATAATGAGTCTTTCAAACTGGTGGAGTGAATAGTAGCTTCTCTGCAGTGTGATTTTAACGAAAGCTGTGATTTTTTTTAAATTCCCTCCAGGACAAGGCTTTTTGGAATAGCATCCGAGGATTTGGGCATGGGAGGCTGTGTGTACATGTTTAGCGAGTAAATTTAAATTGTTCAGCCATTTCAGCTTAATAAAAATCTGGTTCAGTATTTTCATTCCTAGATATGTTGCCTTCTGGAGCTTCACATGCCTGAGAAAGCGATCCATTTCACTTCCCACAACACAGCTTTAGGTCCTCTGATCATAATGAACTTCTTTCTCCTAAGGAACTTACGTGTGGTTGAAAGTGCCAGTTCAGATAAGGTAGTGTGAAATAGGAAAATTAAGAGAAGAAAGAAAAGTGTAGAAAGAAAAGGTGAGTTGAAGTAGTGTAAAAGAAAAAAGGTGTGCTCAGTCCTTTCCAAGATTTTTTCTACAAGGGGTTTTCCTTCATTAACTTTTAACAAATTAATTAAGAATTAATTAACAATTCTTCTTTAGACAGAATATGTTTACACAGCAGTATAAGCTAGCTCAGGGACTGGAAGCAGCCCAGCCCTGGTAACACAGAGATGAAAAAGTTGTATTATCTTGCTTCTTGGGAAAGTTTCATAGCCTTTTTTAGCACTGGTAGACCTTTATCAGTGGCCATATTAACCTACTTACAGGTAGCCCACATTTGCCTACATTGTGACTAAAGACATACCCTTAGCCCAGCTCAAGGTATTATGTGCCAGTGGTTCAAAAGGATGTTTGAACCCCACAGAACAAATGTATTAGCAACACAGGTGTGTTGTATATGCAGCTCAGAGTGCAGTTGAGTCCCTGTTGCCTTGTTAGCTCCAGTGTCAGCAATACTCAAGTGGCCGTCTGAAGTGTCAACTAACTACCGAACGTAAAACATCGCCTCAGTGGGGCTAGAGGTTTCTCTTTGAGAGCAGGGGTGAGCTACAAGCCAACATGGGAGCTGCACCTTGAGCTGACACTGCAGTGGAGACCAATTCTTTGCTGCATGCAGCTTTTGGGAGGGTTGTAAACAAGGCACAGCTTTAAAATTCTGTTTAGGTTATTCCTAATTCTTCCTTTCGGTTTACATTCTTCAAATTTTTTTCCTTTATTACAAGTGTTTTGATTTTCAATCTATTCTTTCTGCCATCCACTTTTTCTTTTATCTATAAAGAAGTAAAATTTTTTTTTCTGAAGTCATCACTCACCAAAATAAGCCTTTCTTTTTAGAAGACATCTGTCCATGAGCTGTCACAACAGTCTGTCTTTTCCTCTTCCAGCCATGTAGATGTGTCTTCATTCCTCAGATTCCTCCTCTCCTGTAGAAGGAGTCAATATTATGTGAAAATTATTCTCAGAGAAGTTTGAAACAGAATTTTTCAGTGATACTTTTGGAAAAGTTGGGGCAGTTTTGCTCAATAGTTAATTTTTCTAGTGCATTCTCCATCTTATTTGTGAAGAGAAGGATAATATACCTTGCAATAATACTGCATTTGTAAGGCAAAGCCTTTGCGTTGAAAGACTTGTTTGTCAGTATTCACAGAAAATAACTTACTGCATTTCTGACTTGTCCTCCTAAAACATTGGTGAGTGGAAATGTATTTTTTACAAGTAAATTTTTCAGATTTTTCAGGTATTATTAGCAAAATAAGATGTTGTTTGATGTACAGCAGACAATTTAAAATAATACAAAACACCCTTAAGCTAGCACATTCATAATGAAAAATGTCAGAATACGAACTGTCTTCCAGGAGGTTTCTAAAAAAAATAAGAATAATAAATAAACAGTGTCAGGCGTTACTCATTAGTTTTTCTGCAGGATGTATAAAAGGTTGTGGGTGATGGGAGAGGAAAAAAAGTGTGTTCTGTGTTGAGTTTGAGCAGTCTGTATTCAACTCTTTATATTTTAGTTTAAGTATCATGTTGTATTATACTCTGGAAAAAAAGTCTTTTCTGTTTAAGTTAATGGGCTTCAGTTACAAATTACATAGTTGTGAAAATCTAGTTCTTCAGCTGGACTGAGGCAGCATGAGAAATAATATGTTTAAGAATTAAAAGGTGATGTTGGAATGCAACAAAATATGAACAGAATTTCAAGGACATTATTTCAGTAAAATCTCAGCTTAGAGTACTGAGCTGTTATATCAAGCAAATTATTTCTCATTATAGCAAATGCATGTATGTATTACCTTAGGTTTGGTGGGTATATAATGCAATTGTTGAGAAACTATCTAAATGCAATACATTATCAGTATAATTGCAAAGCTCTTAAAAAAAAAAAAAGGAAAAAAAAGATATATTTATCAGTGCTCAGAGAAAGTGAGAAAGAGCTGATTTAAAGACTTGGAGTGTTATCTTGCAAAACGAAGCTTTGCCCCCAAAGTCGAGGTAACCATCTGTGTCCATGTCTGATTCAAGTACTGTGTGGGGAATGAATTCTGATGCCTTTAAGTTCATTTGCTAAAGAATACCAAAATATCTGGCTAGAATAACCCATTGAACTTTGATGGTTAAGGTGTTTGAGGTATATTTTGAACTGTGAATGCTATGCTGCTTGTCTTACAGCAGGATTGCGTTGACTTTTTCAGGTAGCAAGTGTGAATCTTAGCTATGACATAATAAAATAAAAGGAATATTTTCTCTCACTGTAGAAAGAATCTTGAGCTAAATTAATTCCTGATGCTAATGAATGCAACTCTGCTGAAGTGAATGTTGTGCCTACACACAACATTCTCTTTGGCTGTAGACAATTTGTTTCCTGTTTTCTCAATACTAAGCTCTCACTTCCATAACTATTCTGGCTGTCTTCTGATCAAACTTTTCTGTAGTTCCCTTGTAGGCACTCTGCAAAGGTGAAGGAAACTAGACTTTTTTGACATGACTATTTAAGATGATCCTATTGCGTATTAAAGGAGAAACACCAGTCGCGTGCTGGAGCCAATAATAGTAATAATATCAGAAAATGTTAACTTCTTATTTCTAATTTATTTTAAAGCTCATTCATCATGAACTGAATTATTTCTTTTAACATTAGCAAAGATTTAAAGACAATATCACTATTTCTGGTAAAGATTTAACTATTTTCCTTACTAATCATTGGGATTTCCAAGAGATTGTGTTTCCTTAAAGACTGCTGAAACAGACTCTTACAAATGGTAGCATACTTTTTTTTTTTTTTTTTTTTTAAATTAAGAACCCAATCCAAACTGCTAGAAAGTCTTTCCCTTTACTACAGGGGCCTTGGATCAACCCTTTTTTTTTTTTTTTTTTTTTTTTTAAGGCAGAAGTGGTTTTAAAAACAAGCGGTTCCATCTCCCAGTTGTAAGGACTTAACCATTCTGATGTGTATGACTACTTCCCTTGAAAACTGCTTCATTAGGGCTTGGGGATTACTGGTTAGCTTATGCATGGTCATTTTTGAGTCCTCAGCAATTCTGAAATGCTATCTTAGCTCTTATAAAACTTCTTTGTGAAAATTTCTGGGGTTTTTTCCTAGTGAGGAATTAACAACCACTTGCAATAGATTTTAAGCATTTGTTACAGTTCTACTACAGCTGGTCTCGGTAATCTTAAATTTCTTCAGTTATTTTTTGAAATCACCAAGTTGTCAATAGTTGCATTTTCTTACAGTCTCCTTTATGAACAGAGAGAGGCCGCAGCTGGAAGACAAGTAAAAATAACTAACTAGTGGCACAGTTGGTTCTTACCAGAATCCTCAGTTAATTACATGGTTCAGTTTTGGCAACTGATACAGATTTCTTTCCTGAAAATGTGGATTGATGGCAGACTTGTACCCAGTCTCACTTCATTTATGAATCTTCATTATATCTTTTTCTGACTGCATCACAAAAAGGAAAACAGGGTATGTAGTGTACAAAAAAATCCACCACCTACATGCACCAGTCATGAAACTAAGTGTGTAAAAGCAGTAAAGCTCTAAATTCACCTTAGAACCAGAAACAATTCTAAATAATTGTGCACTTGGTTTCATTTCAGTATGTCACCTACTTTGGTAGGATAATTATGCATTAGTGTCCTGGTTTCGGCTGGGATAGAGTTAATTGTCTTCCTAGCAGCTGGTACAGCGCTGTGTTTTCAGTTCAGT
>JAVKLA010000031.1:6525843-6542416 GCA_034782735.1 Sagittarius serpentarius | reverse complement strand
TACCGCACTGAAAACACAGCACTGTACCAGCTACTAGGAAGACAATTAACTCTATCCCAGCCGAAACCAGGACAGCCTGATATGGTTACACATTTTGTGAAAAAAAATGGATAATGTTCATTTTGGTGGGATGTTTATAAACTTTTGTATTTATGTAGAACTGCTCAGACTTTTCGAATTAAAGTCTGACTTTATTTGCAGTCATAGTTAGAGCTCTTCAAGATCAAAAAAGTGAAACATGAGCTGTGGGGTTTTTTATAATTCTTCAGACAACAGATTACCTAAAAGGGTATAGCAGGATGGCCTTATGTCCACCTCTGCTTCCATGCATACAGAAATGTGCTGCTCAGAAAAGTCAACAAAGTCAAATACAAAAATAAGGATTTTGAGGCTGATAAAAAGCCTTCATAAGTAAATAATAGCTCAGGGGAACTAATTAAAAACTCCAGTATAGTTTTTAAAACTAGTTTTAAAACTGTTATCAAAGTAAGAGAATTAAAAACGCTTGGTCTGAATTTTACCAAACTTTCTGCGAAACTAGTTTATGCTGAAAGCTGGCATGCAAAGTTTCACGAAAGTATTTTAGGCGGAACTGATTATTGCGCTGGTGATACATGCTTTCACTCCTAGTGATCAAGGAATACTGCTTCTGCTTAATTGGAACTCTGTCTTCACTAGTAGAAAGTCACCGTGAACATCAGTCTTTGTCATTCTGTGCTCCAGTACCTTAGCAGTGGGTGCAAGAGGAAATCCTCTCTCTTCAGGATGTGCGTAAATCTTTGTTAGGCAGTCTACATTTTCCTTTTCCATAGTTTCCCACTCTTCCTAGCACAATTGCGAATGCTCTTGAGATTGCATTAAGCATGGTTAGGCTGCCCCCAAGACATACTGAAAGGGATGTGGTTCTTCCTTCACCTCATGCATAGCCAGATTAGTCATTGAGGGAGGAAATTTAAAGAGGAATTAGTGAGCAGTTAGAATTTTTTCCTTGTTAATAGCTTGTTATGGAATAATCCAATGCCAGGAATAGACATGTAAGTCTGGATAGTAAAAGTCATGGTCCAATGCCATGGAAAGTAAAAGATTTTAGTAGACATACTCCTCTGCTCCAGCACTACAAAGTGCATGTGTGAAAACAATCTTTCTGTTGTCTTGTCACTATTAACATTCAATATTTAATGCAAATATTGGTTCAGTTGATTTTTTGATTAACAACAATTGTGCATTCAAACCTTAAGCTTTGACAATTAAATGTAGTCAGTACAAAACATGACCACAGGCGAAAAAGCCTATTTAGAGACATTTGTTCATATCACTAAAACAGGAAAAGCTTGGAAGAAGAATTTAACCTGGGTTTGGAACTTGTTTGCTTTGTGACTCCTGTTGCAGTTTGGTATGCATTCTTCACTACGTCCTGGTTTTCCCTACTTCCTGTTACTCAAAAGAAGAAATTTATTTCACGCATGCAGTGCTTTGTTTCTGTAGAGGGTCTGCATTTAAAAAGAAATCTACATTTTTAAAAAATATGTGCATCCAGATCTTTAGGTCTGTGAAGTTTGTTGAGCTGCTTTGATTTATAGATGTTGTGATATAAATTCTAAATCCCTTGCTTTCCAAGATTTCTGTGAGCAGCTGAGCTGTGGCTGCTGATGGTTCCATCCACAGAGTGAGAGATTTAGAAATGACTGGCTGTGGCTTGTGTGATGGAAGGCCAGTTCAGTATTTATAGTTTATGTTTTGAAATTTTAAAATAAAATAACATTGTTGCCTGCTTTTTAATCCAAAAATTTCCGTCTATGTCTTCCTTTCATCTATTGTCATGCCAACAATCCATTTGGTACAAATAAGAGGCTTTGTGCTGTGATTGGACTGTGAGATTGCCATGTTTTTGAAAGGTATCAGTGTGATATGCATTTGTATACCCAAAATGCTGTATTTCTTCTGATGCAGATAGGTATCAAGAAACCTTGAGAGCTCGAGTAAATAAAATAATGAAGCAATGAAGTCAGGACATCAAATAAAATAAGCTTGTTTCCCTTATTCTAGGTTTACCTCAATATTCTTGTCTCGTTCCTCAAAATGTGAAAAATGATAGTTTGGAAAATGAATGACATACAGAAAGTGCATATTTAACATCTATTTAGTTACCAAAAAAGTGTTGCAGTATGGCTACCAGAAGCATAATGGTTTTCTATTTAACATATTTATGCTGGTTGTAAAATTAGGAACTGTCATTACAATTCCACATCACCTGAGTAAGTGCAAGACACATAAATCAAAGAGTTTTACTGCTATAAAAATGTCAATGAACTGAATGGCATGAAAGTACTACAAGATATTTGTCTCTGTGTAAACCAGCCACTAGGATGCAGGCATCGATAGAGAATTTAATTGGCAAATTTTAAAGCTGAAATTCAGCCCTCTCATGTTTTCGAGTTAACTCACTGACCTTGAAGTGTATTAATGTGAGCTATAGAAGTGAGTGTCCCAAGTATGAAGAACTGATGACTTACCTGTAAATATCATTTAAAGATACTGTTTTAAAAAGTGTTGCAGTGTTTTTGTGCACTTTATTCAAGTTATGATACTCACATGCTAAAAAAACTGCAACGAACAATTAACATCATAGAACTGGAAGCGATATTCAATATGTAATGGTTATACTTTAAAATGCTAGAGGATTGTAAAGGAAGGATATGGGGCAGGAATCAGAAAATTAATCAGAAGGCAAATTAGAAATGGTGATGTGTTCAGACAATGTGTGGAAAATATAACATAGTCTAGATGGAAGAAAGAAAGGACATAAAGGATTTTGGGGAGGTTTTGTGGGTTTTGGCGTTTTTTTGGTTTTTACAATGCCCTTGTGGAGACTACTATGAAGCAATGCCTAGCAGGCCAAAACTGTGAATTTCCTTTTTGTTTCTGGTAGATTATAAATTAAAGCACTGTACAAAGCACAGTGCTAACTGATAGCAGTCATAATGGGAATACTGATAATCTTTACAGTGCTAAATATTTTGTTTAGTCACACAACTGAAGCTAAAGTTTCTCTCAGATACATAGGTACAAATCCAGTTTAAGCAAATGTTCGATAATGTATCTGGAGGCAGAGTAAGGACAAAAGAAGGATCATCTTTAAGTCTGTCTGCAAAAAGAAAAGTTAAAGGAGTCTAAGTTGCTAGAAAATTTAATGTGCTCTTATATTTTTCATTAAATAAGCATTGCTGTTAATTGTAGGCATCACTACAGCTATAGAAAAGATAAGACAATGCAAAGAGAAGCAAAATGGTTTAGAATCAGAAGGCTGATATAGAAAAATATAAGACTGACTAAGTACCTAAAACTTGTAAAAGAGTAATACTATGCTGACGTGTCTGGTCAGTCACTATACTAACTGAAGTTTAAAAAAAAACCAAGTACAGCAGTTGGTCTGTTACCAACTTTAGTTGCAATGTACAGTAGAAGTCTTGAAGACGACTTTTCTCTTAAGTTGTTAGCATCTATGTCCTTGAATACCTTCAGGGAAAAGAGGAGGACTTAGAAAATACTGGCTCTACAGCAGTCACCATTTGTAATTATGAGCTATTGCCTGAATCTATTAGCAATGAAGCCACCTGTTTGCCCAGTATAAATAGCTTAGAATTTCCTGCAAGGAAATTACATGAAGCATCAATAAGGAATGATATTACATTTTTAGGTCAATATGACTATCATCCCTTGGCATTTATCTTCTTACTGATACCATGTTTGGCAGCCAGTATCATAGAAGACTAAGAAATGGTTGCTCTGTATTTTGTTTTCATGGGTGTTAAATTAGCCTGTTCAGTAATGACAATCATCCATTCTGCTTGTTTTAGTGGATACTTGTTATTTTGTTTTTCTTATCATGCATTGTAACGAGAGCAATAGCCCAAATGCCTGGCTTTGACACTAAAACAGGAAAGGAAGGGAAGGTTCCTGCAGCCCTGCGCCCTCTTCTCTGTGCTCTAACTTTCTCTGGTCATGTGGCGAAGACAGCCTAGACCTAAGAAGGAACATCAGCTTGCAGTAGATGCGTACATTTGGTTATACTCAGACTTGATTGCTGGCTTTGTGCTCTTGGCATAGAGAGTTTAATGAAATACTAGTTTTATGATTTTCCAGCCTTTTTTGTACTCACTGCTGCCTTTGAAACATAACTGCCTGTTACTCACTTGGTACTTTTAAACTCTATAATTTAAATGTAGAAGCTGAAGTTTCAAGTACCTATTCCAGCAACCAACATGGATATCTGGGATACTACAATTCTTCCCTATGCTTAGCTTATACTTTGATACCTGAGATGCGTTCACAAATGTTGACTTTTTAATGTTGTGATTACTTCATTTCAGTTTCAAATAGGATAAATAACATGTTCAGATAAATCTCTCCTGTTCCTAATTCCTGAGTAATATTTAGTTCTCATCCCCACATTTCAAAACATTTACATTGTGTAGCCTCTTTTTCAATAGTATTTTTCACTAAACTCTGTATGCTGTCATGATCATGTACAAAAAAACCTTCTACAGGGATATATTTGAATAAATGATTCATTTCCAGAGTTCTTGGACATTTAAATAGCTTTTTTGAAAAAAAATATTCTTTTATCCTTCAAATTTGAGTCATTGAAAACTACGTACCAATTTTATTTACTATATGCAAGGCAAATTTGAAATTAACACTGGCGTATAAAATGTGAAACGTATTTAAATAGTTAATGTCAAATGGTATAATCAGGGGTGCATTAGAAATGAATGAGCAGACCTTGCAACATAACTGTTTTTTATTCAGTTATAGGTGCCCAGCGCAGGAGAAGTCCCAGTGCCCTTGCCATTGAAGTATTTGAATCACATTTGGGAAGTCATATTTTACAGGTAAAAAAATGGCTTTTCCAAGAGAAATCAAAATAACTAGCTAGTCATATTTCTGCCAATAATTTGAATAGTATTGTTATCAGCACTTATATTAATGAGATTTTTTTTTTTAAACTCGTATTTCCTTCTTTTTAGAAAGCCCATGATTGGAAGAATGTTAATGAGAGGGAGGGCAAGTATTATTTAGCTGAATCACAATATTTTGTTGTTTAGAACTGCAGTAGGTGTTTGCTCGCAGAAAGCCTTTAAGTATTTGTATGTATGTGTGCACAAAACAGTATTTTGGGTTGGTGATTTGATTTGCCTTATGTGTCACATACAGATTTAGGGTTCCCCCCTCACTTTGGTTTATGAGCACTGCTTTCCTCCCTGATACCCAGTTGTCACAATTATGTATCACAAATTTGCAACAATCTGCAAAGAGAAAAGAATTAATGGCAGCATACCTCTTAGGTGTCCTTAGCTGTGAGATAAAAACTAATCTGATATTTGTGAAAGAATTTAGTCACACTGTACAAGTCGTTGTATTCCAGGAAGATTAAACTGAAAAACAATGACCTGATGGAAACATTCTTATACATGCTTTGTTTTGTCAGGGTTACTACAACCTTTCTTAGGCTGCGGTAATCAGACGTGAAGCAGAAGCAGTTAAGAACAAAACGTGATGTGTTTTGTCAGCACAGCAAAACCTCTGCACTATGGAAATAAAAGTCATGTAGTCTTTCCTAAGTGCAGCACTGAATAACTACTCTTATTTAACAATGTACACAGCTTCTCCATGCAAATATATTGCTTGGTGTATTATCTTTTGAGAGTCACAAAAGAGGTAAATTAGGATATTATGAGAAATATTCCACTTACTTTGAAATGATTGAGAGCTATCTCTCTGTACTACCTCAGCTGTAGCATTCAAAAGCACTATGGATAATGTCAGTTTTTCCACATCTTTATAAAGTAACTAAATGCAGAATAGCAACAAAGATAATTTTAGGAAAACATGAAAACATGAAATTAACTTCTCTTTGGAATTAATTTCTCTTTGGAACAAAACTCATGAATGAAATTATTTACTTAGTTGTACACCCTTGGCAGAGGTCTAAGTCAAGTTTTTGATTCTGTAAGCAAATACTTGTGTTATAGTTACCATATAAAAGTTATCTGCATCAGTATCTACAGCCCTGTGTTTGCATATTAGACAGAAATACTGTTATGCTGTCTCATAAATGTAGAAAAAATGATGGAGTAGCAGTTTTGCAATATTTCAGTTTATGTAATTTGTCTGTGTGTTGTTTTGAGTATGTAAACATGTACTGTATATCCTAAAGGTATATTTATTACAATATGAATTATAACAAATATCTAGACAAAACCTCATTGAGACTGATTTATATACACTTCTTAAGTATTAGGTATGACCCTTTATGGATGAAAATGAAAATACGTAGGATGGCCACTTTGAAAACTACTTGATGTCTGAGTTTTTCACTTATTCCATATTAAAACAATTAATGATTTTATTAGTTATGTAAGCTAGATTCTCCTTTTGTGTTTTTTTTTTATTTATTTTTTGTATTTATACATGATAAATTACGGTGTTTTCAAGATATAACTTTATCATGGTACTAGTAAAAAAGCCTGTATTGCACTTGCACCTGTAACTGAGGATTTTCAGTCAAAATTACCATCAGCGTCATATTGAGTATCTGTTGAGGTGTGGCCTTTTCAGAGAGGGTGGTGCTTTTGCCAAATTACTCCCATTAATCTCTCAATTGATAATAGAAAGTTCCACTCTGATATTTAAAAGAGAATAGACTGTTGATGATGGATAAAGGACAAAATGAATTAATAATGGTGGCAAGTTTATCATGATATGTTAAAAATCTTGTCTTATTTTAGCAGAGTGATCAACACTTGGAAGGGAAGTCTAGGTCATGCATTCAAATGCACCACTTTTAACAGATCTGAGTGAACTTCAAAATACTGTCCTGTGGTCTTATAGGTAGAAAGATAATCTCCAGAAGACAAAATGACATGTAAAAAAACAGTCAGACAGATTCTGTGGTGGAATACAGTTCTAACAAGTTCTCATTTGCTCTCCTGCTCCTAGAAATTATTTTCAAAGCAGTATGTGATAAGTATTGTTTGCAAGTGAAGTAAACAACCTTGATTATACCTTGGGAATAGCTGTGTTTGATTTCAGAGTCTGCTGAGGTAGCTGAATTAATAGTTAGTTTGTTTAATCCCTTTTGCTATTAATATTTTGAAGACTGGGTTAAGTGTAAGCTCAGAAATTAAGGAGCCTCTCTAATCCTTCTAATATTTTGATACTTCAAAATTTATTGACAGACACATGAGAAGCATAATACAGTATATTTTAAAAAGTAGATATAGTTTATTTATAGTCATGTTGTAAAAGCAGAAGTGGAGGTGCATCTTGTGATATTTTACACCTTGATTCTACAAGCAAGTAGTGTCAGTCATGTCAAAAAATTTCCAAGCCACAGCTAATTGCCGAGTATCATGCAGAAGAGACTCTCACAGTAGGTTTGAAGCCAAAGACACTATCCACTGTGTACTTGTGGAAAAAAACCACACCACAGAACATGAATGCCCAAATGCTATTATATCAGAATCTTCATGTCAGGGCAAAAAGTCTTTTAGATGTTTTCCACGTAAAATCACCTGAATGATGAACACTAGAAATGCTTGTAATAGAGGAGAAAAATAGATAATGGTAATACATTAAGTAATTTTTTACAAGATTTTTGATTTGCCAAATTGTGTGCTTTATCATCTTCTACATTCTTCTTCTGAAAATGTGGTGTTATAATGAGAAGAGACTTCAGTAAAGACATCCTCAGTTTTATATTTCTGTATCTATATTTTATGTTTGTTTATTAAATAAATCCAGTAAAAAAAATATTACTTCTGGTAGCTGTTATTCAAAGATTTGGCTGAAATTAGTTGTAAAACTTAGCAAGAAGTTTATAATTTTTTTCAAGGCCCCTGGATTTTTTCTGTAACTTCATTGCTGTTGAGAAGGTGTGGAAAAGGGTCAGTAACCCCATATTCTTCATATAATCAGGAATGATCAGGAAATGTAGAACTAAATATAGAGAAAAGGGAAAGTTACTGAATATATTTGCATATGCAAATTAGCTTAATTGATACTGCTTGCCTCTACAGGGATTTTTCATTACAAACTGGAGTGCTACATTGTTCAGCTCATATTGAGTAATTTAGTAACTAATGAGACCAGTTTGCACTAATTTGCATATGATAAATGAGCTTAATTGCAGTAAATAACTTGGAGGCATAATTACTTAATTTTCCTGTGTTGCATGGCTTTTAAGTTCACATATGAACAACTCAAGATAATTTTGCATATTTAAATTAGTTGCTTTTAAAATTCTTGAACAAAAAAGAACACACCTTACAATTTGCACTATAAAACAATTAAAAGTAAAATATACAGTATTTTCAAATAAAATTTAATATTTTAAAAAATATGTACTTCTTCCTTTAAAAATACCAATGCCTTCTTAAAGAACAAATATTTGGAATTAATCACAATGGTATAGTTTTAAAGTCAGAATAGGATAGAAAGATGGTATTAGTAATAATAATAGAACTGTGTATCTGAACTGCAGTGAGCGGTACACATTTTATATTCCTGTATACAAGAGTGATAACTTTCATAATTGCATTCTTTGCTTCAGCAGTGCCTATTCAACTGTTAAGAAACTGCAACGCTTTCATATAGCATTATATTACCGTACACAGTAACTTAGACACTAGTTGACTTAAATTGTCCATACTGTCCTACTTCTACCTAGTTTCGTGTGAAGAAGTCCTTAAATCGGAGAGATACTGAAGTGTCAGTGCAACAAAGATGTCTCTTTTTTTCTCTTTCTTTTTTTCTTTTTTTTTTTTTTGTAGACCTGGTCAATGGTGAAAAAAGATCCCATTTCATTTCTGATATGTCCCTAAAGTTATTGCTCATTAGATACTTGTGACAGAATTGATAAAATTGAACTACTGAACTAGACAGGAAAAAGCTCAAAAACCCAACTACCAATCTCATGAACAATTCAGTCCCATAGCAATCTGTTGTGCACCTGTGGTTTACGAGTGGATGACAATCACTGTGTTTTCCCTCTGTGCCATAAAGGGGCCCACCTACCCTCCTAGAAGCTTTTCCTAAGCCTTGTTGAACATTACCTTGGAAATTTTATGAGACTTGCATTTCTCCTTCACATTATATTGTACCTTTTCTCCCATTAAGGAAGTATTTTGTGATGAACAAAGGTATCAGATTCAATGAGGGAAAAAAAAAATCAGGTTCCTATTAAGATCAAAGGAAAGCCAGCCTCACCACAAACATTCTGACCCTATAGGCTGTATTCTTCGTGATCATTGAGTCAAGAGCCACAAGATACAAACCACTTAGCTTGGATGGAGTGTCTCACAATTCAGAGAGGATACCTGTAGTGGATGTGCAGTTGTGTCCAAGATGACCCAGCAAAGTCATCTGTAGTATGTCACAAGGCCTGTAAGCCCTTGGTTTACTTTCTAGCAGCCTCTGTATCAGCGCAGACTTGATCATGTAATGTAGTCCTAGAATGGGAGTGGAATTTGAACTACTTGGAAGCTATGTATGGCTCAACTGCTGCAATTTGGCTTTACTCCATGCAGTGGTCCCAGGCTTTCCGTGAATGAAAGGCAATCTGATATTTTGTAAAAGTACTTCACATCCTTTTCACTCCACTGGAAGCCTCAGCTTGTGGATGGAACTTCATGGAGATTTAATTGTGTGTTTACCTCCATCCTATAGAGAAGCCACAGGTTATTAGACCCATTCATGTTATTTCAGCTTTTCTGTATTTAAAGTCAACAAACAAACCAACCACCCACAGCCTATGGACATAAGAACCCTGATGAATTGCTAGCATTGTGAACAATTGAAAGATGTCCCTCATTCTGATAGTTTTATATTCTTTTTTTTTAATTACTTTTATTAATGCATCCAGAACTGTAATAATAAGAGTAACATGAAACTGTACAAATATATCCTGTACGTCAACATAGTATACTACTGTTCTTCAGAGTGGGTCCCTTATTAATTGTGAGGTAAATCTGCAGTACGAATGCAACACCACTGGTTTCTAGTGAATCATTCCAGGTGATGCCACTACCACGTAGAGTAGCTTAGACTGTATCTGGGTCGGTCACCAGGTTATTTTCTGGAGCATGTCAGATAAGCTTAAGTTTCCTCAGGGAAAAGGAAAATTAATAATGGTCTCTTCATTCCAAGTGAGCACTCTGTTAGTATTCTGTTTGCAGGTAGCTACTACCCTATCCGTCTGCACTCCTAACTAAAAGGAAGCTGTGTCTATGACTGTGTTCTAGAGGCTGATCCAATCCCATTGTCAGAGCTGGGTAATAGCTGCAAATAACAGATTGAATCATACATGTCATACTCTCAGAAGTGCTCATGGTCTCGTGAATGGTCAAATGAATGCCAACAAATACTGTTAATATTTCAGTAGTTACAAAACAAAAGTTTTTTTCCCCCATATTTAACCAGAAAAAATGGAAGTTGTTATTGGGAAAACGTTTCCACAGTATCCTCAAGTTAAGGCATTTTTATCATCCAGTTTATAATGTTATCAAATACAGAAGGTGTAGAAACAAATACCCAATTTGAAGGAAACTTTCATACCGGAGGTTTTTTCTCTGTTGTCCAAATGGGTCTTGTCCTTCATTTCTGTTATTATTTTTGCAGCACTGTTGACACTCTTTATAGGACAATGGTATTCTATCAAGCTTGGCATAGACAAAAAGTGGAAAGAATTCACTGTACAGTTTCACTACACTGTTTAGTCATGTTTGGAAGATGTTGCTCTTTACCTATAATAACTAGATTAGAATATAACAAGACAATAACACTCTTCATTTTTTCTAAAAACATCTTGCTGGAGAGCATGTGGGCAAAGTTTTCCATACGTTGTAAATATGCATGTTCAGCATGCAACCAGTTTAAATTGTGCAAAACCTGTGAATCTTTTTTGTTAAGGCAAAGTAGAGATTAGTGAACAGAGCAAGTTATTTACATTTTTGCAGTAATGAACGATTGTAGATGAAGGTACAAGAGTTGCACACAATTAAAAGTGTCATGGAGAAACAGAAGTTTCTCCCGTAGTGGAAACAAGTACTACTACTTTGCCCTGTAAGCACATTGTTAGGAATTAAAATTGGCCAAACAGTATGGATAATCATAATTGAACAAGGGATAATCATAATTGAACAAGAAACTACGTAGTTCTAAAATTTGTCTTCCCCGACAAATGTTTCAGTATTTTAAAACTTCGAAGTTTTTAAATTAGATATAAGCAGTAGAAAAACAAGTACAAGTTGACATTAAGTTTAGAGGTAGTTCTGTGGCTGGCTAGGCTATAGCTGAGCAGAAATCTTGTTTCTTCCAGTATTTGAATTATTACAGGGAGCCTCATCTGACGAGAAAATGAAAAAAGTGGGAAAATAGACAGGGAAGTGTTGGAGTGCTATAAAATATTAGGAAGAAGATTTATCTTCTCATTTGCTATTTTCAGTCGCTCCGAGTATTACATAATGAGGTTATCTCTGTATAACACTAGTCAACACAGAAACAGTGACATGAGACTAAAGGTGAGGAAGCAGCAGATGGTAGCGCTGATGGAGGATTTTTCCAGGCTGTAAAAGGTGTTAGCAGAAAAGACTTCTACTGACTTGGAGATTTGTGAAGGGCAGTTGCTAATGATGATGTCAGGGGTACACTTTGTGAGGATGAAGGACATCGTTCAGCTTCTTGCAGTCTGCATTGGGTTAAAGGGGTAGACTACCAACTGACCTCTGTTAGTATGTGTCAAAAGCAGGCAAAAAGAGGAAAATCTGAAAAAGCCAACAAAACTTAGGATATGTTGGAGAGCATAGTTCTGTGCTGTCTGAAAATAAACATTTTGAGATGAAGTAGAGGTTAAGTTATGCATCAGTAGCCAAAAATAAAGTAGAAGTTAAGAGATGAATTAAGAGGAAAGAGTTGTTACAGATCAAACCATGCAGAAAAATGATCCTAAATTTTCTCTTGGCAGAGAGGAGCTGTGTGTAATGCACCAAGACAAAATGAGGACATAGCAAGTCAGAACTGAAGGTTTGGTGATCATATAAACCTCTGTGAGGGAATGATTTCTAGAAGGCATACAAGTAGTCTACTTTGTATACTTAAATTTTGAATCTGAACCTCGTAATTGTCATGAACAGCCTATTTTTATCAGTTTTCTTCCTGAGATTAAGTGGCATCCAGAGCGTTCAGGTACAAACCCAAAGGGGGCACCAGTTGCTCTCAACAAAGTGCAGTCCAGAAATTAAACACAATAAGGGAGAAAAATAGACACTACATCTCTATCCAAAATCAAAAGCATTCTGTATGCAACTATGTTTTATCTAGAAAAGATGACAATTGTATAAAGTTCAAATTAGTCATTCAGAAACAGTGAGATAACAGTAATAAATTGAATGCTGTAATGCCTTGGTATAAACTGAACAAAAATGATGGCTTTATGAAGTAAGAGATGGTAGTATATACAAAGAGGGGAGTACAGCCTTCTAAAAAAATACAATTTCTATGTGGACAGGACCAAAGAAAATAATCTGGATTATTTTAAGTATATTAAATTAGGAACAGAATCTTAAAAAAAAAAATTGAACAAGGCAGGAGAATGTCAGTGTTATTTTTGGAAAAAGATAGAAAGACACAAAATCTACTTGGAAACAGTAATTTGGGGTGACATGAAATGTCCAGTTATTAACTGCTCAAACACCTCACTCAAACACAGTTTAAAGGCAGGAAAACAGTGTAAATGCTAATATATTGTGAAAAGAGCCATAGGACTTTGGTAAGAAAAGATTTGTATCTTGCTTTGCAGTGTGCCTTTCCAAGGATAAGGCATCTCCAGTAGCAGTTTCCTCTTTATGGTTTAAAGATAGACACTATTTCATCTTTCTGCAGCTAAATATATAATCTACATAGGAATCTGTTCAGGTTTGATCACCAGTCTCTCCTCAAGTACTTTGTAGATTGATAGTCTTTTCAGGAGATCATCCTCTTGTAATAAAAGGGTAAACTCTTATACCTGATGTTAATTTATTTAGAACTTTAGAAATCTAATCGTGCATTTTATACTAGTGTAAGAGATTCAGAGTAGTGATATGTATTTGAAGCTGAAAGGAGGCAGAAAAATGCTCTAATAGAAATTTTAATGTTGAGGGCCTCTATTCACTGGTGGATGCTCTTTTGCACTTTAAACGTGTAAATGCCACTGAATGCTATGACATGGCTCTGGTTTTACACCAGTTTAAATTATAACAGAGGTTAGCCTAATACATTGCATGTTTCTGAAAAGGGCTAAGAACAAAGGCTAGATCGGAATCTGAAAAGGTTAAAGGAGTTGCACAGACAGTACTGTTAGAAGAGACATCTCAGGTCCATTAGTTGGAACACGTAGCAAGAGGATTTCCTGGGTTCAGGAGACTTAAAGGTGCTAATTTTTATGCTCCAATTTGTCCCAGTCACAGTAAATGCGTCATGTTGACTCCATAGGGGCAGGGCTTTCAATCTGGAGTTACGGCAAAGGTACAGCATCCTAGCAGTTGCTGCCCAAGGGGTTATATGCTAAAAGGAGACTGGGGGACAGGTGGGAAATAGCAAATTGTTTTGCAGTCGGAGCTTGAAGCAGTACACTTAGAGCTGCATTTTATATGGCAACTATATATAAAAGCATGCAGTTTCATTCAATAAAGAAATATTTGATCTGAGCAGGACACAGCATACCGTAGTGTGTCATTTAATTCCCGAGAAAGTATTTGAAGAAAATGACATATCTCAGCACTGTTTGTTGACCGTTTTGTTGTCACCTGCTGAGTGTTGTCATTTCCATAGCCAGTGGGCTGTATTGAATCAGACAGAAGGAACAGGTCATTAAAAGAAATGGAGGACTTGATGCAGCCTGTAGATGCTGTAGGAGGAATTTTTCTTCAGATATATCAACAAAACTCTATTTAATGGAGTCTATATTCAACTATGATTTGGGGTTTAGCCCTGTTTTGCTCTGAAGTTAGGTGGCTTGAAAAGTATAGACAGCATAAACTAATGTGTGGGTTCACCAGAAAGAATTACACCTTGTATGCTGTTTGTAAAGATATAGGTAAGGACAATAAGTGTCCTGGTTTCAGAATGCCTTGTTTCTTTCTTTTCAATCACACCATTCATCAAGAAAGGAAAAGGGTGTTGATTTTATATAAATAAATAAAAATGGGGAAACGTATATTTCACGGGCATGCTGTGCAAGTTAACAGTGATTTTTTTTTCACTTGCTTCAAAGATGACCATATTCCTCATTTTAGGTCTTATGAAAACAAAAAGCACTAGAAATAGGCTTTAAACATCCTTTGTACTTCTCAGCAATAGAAGTGAAGGGCACCACTATGTGCCCTCTTTTTCCACAGGAGCTGGCAAAGGGTAATGTTGGAGCCAGCATATAGAGAATCCTTAAACAGAGCACGGACAGTTGAGATTTGTGTGAATGCTATTGTTTAAGGCTGCTTTTCACTCTGAGTTATTTCATCATATCAGCTATCTGCTAGTCACCATACTTTTTTTTTTCCAGCTGTGAGGTCTGAATAAATATAAAAATTAAATACTGACATGGAAGCTGTGTGTTCAACCTTCCCCACTGCTATAGAAGCTGGAGCCCCAGATGAGGTTCTGTATCCCCTGGATTTTACTTGGAAAGTGCAAGCACCTTTACACAGACTTTAAAGCACATAACATTTAAGGAGATACAAATATTGTTGAAATAAATGAGTCAGACTTGTAGAGCATACTCTGTGTTCTGAAGTATATTATCTCAAAAGTTGATTAGAAGTGGTTGTTTCCATTAGTTGCTGCTAAAATGTCACTGTATTAGAATTTCTACCTGTACAGAAAATAAAAAAGGGAGTATGAAAACAAATGATAACGTTTCCAGAAGTGAGGTAATCATGTGTAATTACATTGTACCACATTTTCTTTGGGGACATTTAATAAGGTCACGTCAGATGCAAATCAATGCTGAATTCTGTTCATTAATTATGCACAGCATAATTAATAATAGCCAATGAATTGTTTTCTTCTTTAACATTTTTTCCATTTTATGGAGAATACTATTTAGATGTACCATTTTACATTACTGTAAGACTATACCCTTTTGATAGTGTCTGACTGAATTCAGGTTTGAGTTAATGAATTGTAAATTCTTTCCTACATATTACAGATAGTGATTTAAAGTGTGTATCATTGGCTTCCTTTGCACTTCCCTTCAATTGTTTCTTCTGCTCAACATGAAATTTTTAATCTTTATGACTTCATTCATAGTTTTTCTAGCACAGAGGTCGTGGATTATCTGCCTTTAGTGCATGCTTTAAGGAGGAAAAAAATCTGTGATGAGTGTGTGTCTGTGTCTAGAGTTCAGAAGTCCTCCTCACATTTCAAGAGAGGCCTACAGCAGAGAACAGGAATTGCTTCTCCCAGTCACCATTATGGAGAACACCTTCTTTGCAATAGCAGCCGTCTCCTAGCCCATTGATAAAACCACTTTGCTGTTTGCTTTCAAAAAAATAACATTAGGTGAAAGGGGTTTTTTTCTTTATTTTTTTCCTCTCCTCTTACTGTATGTAGTTCAGGAAGAGGGAAGGAGGAGGCGCTAACAGCATGGGACTGGTCAGCTTTCTTCAGGCTATCAGCAAATGCTTCATAGTCCATAGTATAAAAAACAGTGTTAGTTTTACTGAAAATGAATGAAACAAAGCCAGAGTTTGAGTGGAGGCCTAATATGTAACAGACCTGTAGAGACTCTCAGATTTCCTCTGTACAGTCTCAAAGTGTACTGTGATCACTTACAGGTGAGATTTAAATTGAAAGACTGTACACAGTGTTTCAGTATTCAAAGCAACGAAAATTTTACACAAAAATGTATTTCTATTGTGATGTAGAATTTCCAGGTTTATTTATATAAAATATTGTCAGCAGACAATTCTGGAAATAAAAAGCCCTCTACTAACTCTGAGAACAAAAAGTTTGGGACTTTAAATGATCTCACTGAAAGGCTTTCCTGCTAAGCATGGTGTGTCTCTTTTTGTTTTGTTTTTTGTTTGGTTTTTTTTTTTGTTTTGTTTTGTTGTTGTTTTGAGTTTTTTTCATTTTTACATTTACATATCTGAAACAGGAATGATCAAGGCAGGTTTTTTATCCTTCACAAATTATGTAGTCAAGCAAAATCAGAGACAGAATATGATCCTCCCTTTGAAGAAAAAGGGCTAGATATTATTCTAAACATAAATAATAGTTATCAAAATCTATATTAGAAGGTAGGAAACAATTCAAATTTTCAAGGATACAATGTTGTATTGGTCTATCAAAAAAAGAAAAATATTTGGTTTTCTGTATTATATACCCAAGCTTATTGTCCTGAAAATGAAAGTAATTTTCCATGTTTTTATGTGTCTAATTTCTTGCAAGTAGCCATTTTTATCATAGAACGGCTTGGGTTGGAAGGGACCATCAAAGGCCGTCTAGTCCAACCCCCCTGCAGTGAGCAGGGACACCT
>JAVKLA010000031.1:6476166-6525743 GCA_034782735.1 Sagittarius serpentarius | reverse complement strand
GGGAGAATCACTTCCCTCGACCTGCTGGCCACGCTTCTCTTGATGCGGCCCAGGATCTGGTTGGCCTTCCGGGCTGCAAGCACACTTTGATGGCTCATGTCCAGCTTTTCATCCACCAGCACCCTCAAGTCCTTCTCCGCAGGGCTGCTCTCAAGGCTTTCATCCCCCAGCCTGTATTGATGCTGGGGGTTGCCCCGGCCCAGGTGCATGTGTTGCAGTTGGCACACAAAAATAGGTATTTTCAGTTAACACTTAGTCGTAGGCTCCTAAAGCTATGCCTGTGAAAGATCAAACCGGTAGCTGGCCAGCAGAAGTTACTACACCTTCCTGTAGAAAGGCCTGCTCTTGTCACTGGTGTTGGCACTGAGGGCGTTGTAAGGATTCTTATTTGTGTCTACTTAGGTCTCAGCACATTTGCATTTTAGGATGCAGTAGTCCACAATAGGTTGGGCGCATGCTGTGGGAGAGGAAGGAGGTTGCTTCATGTCTAGTCCTTGCACATTTGGGCTACTGACTTTTTACTGTCCCCCACACTTGCAGTGTTTGCCAACGGCTAAGTAGCAGCATTTGGCATTCATTCTACAAAAGCTTCCCCAACTCCCAAACAGATTATTCCTGATGAGGGTATGAATTATCAACTGTAGCTGCTATTGCTGAATTTAGGAGCATATATACCCTTAAGCTTTGCTCTAGAATGACATTCAGTGACCTCCCTTATGGAAAGGCTGTGATTTTGGGAGACTCCAAATATAAATGGAAAGTGCCCTTTCCCATTTCTTACCTGAGGAAATGGTTAACATTTCTTAATTTATGGCTATTATCATCTTTGTTCCCCAGTATTAAGATATTGTTGCATTCTCAAGTCAAAGGGAAAAAACTCATACTTTTTCAAAGCAACTGAGGAAGAACAGTCGCAACAGCAGAGCACCGCATTTTACTTAGTGCATTTTATTTTCTTTAGTGTTATGAATGTGCCTGTCAAGGGTGACACATGCAAATTTCTAAGTAGGTGTCAATGATATATTGGCAAATTTTTACATAGTTTTGGTTTTGTTTTTTTTTTTTTCTTACAATGTAGAGCATTTTAATGTGGTGTGTTTTCCTCTTTATAAATACGTCTTTGTGGTGTCATCCAAATCTCACACTTGCAATTCCTGGAAGTACATCTAGCAGTAAAATATTGTTTAGGATTAAAAAGTAATGGATGGTATCAGCAGAGCTCCCCAGCCACTAGACAGGGAATGAACTTTTACACATTTTACAGGTTTGCTGCACCTGCAGGATTTCATCTGTGCCTAAATCATCAGGATCAGTAGAAATACTGAAATTAGATGTGTAGTGGCATATGAAAGCATTAAGGGATGCATGCTATGCTCATATAGTACTTCTTAATAGAGAGGAACCACTCACTCACTAATCCAAGAAACATGACTACAGGGCAGCAGCAGGCTGACCTGCAGCAGGCAGACAGTCGGGTTTATCAGCAAACCCAGCAGTAGAGCCAGAAAAGGAAAGCTGACATCCAGATGCCGGTGATACAGGCATCCTACCCAGACTTGGGCATATGGGTCCTGCATCTGTCAGTGTTACACCAGCAGTTGGCTCCCAACCTTTAGCGGATTCTCTATTCCCAATGAGTTAGAGATCCCAGCCAGCACAGTCACTGAATGGATAAGCCAAGACTTCTGAAGCAGTGCTGTTACGTTTGAAAGGCCAATTTAGGTCGAAAGATGTCCTGTGAGATTGTATGAGGGCTCTTCCCGTTCATGGCAAGATTGCAACCGCAAAAGGTTTTTCTGCTTATGCAGGCATATAAAAAGCAGCGACACAGTGAGGAAATGACAGTGTTTTTTAAATGCCAAAAGAAAAAGAATCCATCTGAAAGGACTGGAACTTACAAGTGTTTTTTCTCATGTCAAAAAGAAACTTCATTGTTATTTACTTGTTCGTTTTCCTGGGAGAATCGGTGTGGGTTCCTAAGTCAGCCTTGATCTCCAGAAACCCTGAAATAACTTCTCTTTTATAAAGAGGTTCTCTTCCTATACTGTCCCAGTTTCAAAACCCTCTGAAGGCCAAATCCATTCATGCCACACAGAGCCATCTCAAAGAGTGAGAAAATCCTGTGACAAACATGAGGGCTTCTGCTTCCCCTCTCCCCCAGTACTTTCTCCTTTGGCAAAGTTCTTTATCCAATACTGCTTTTCACTTGTATACACTAATGGGAGGGCTTTCTTTCAAAGAGTTTGAAATAGAAGTATTCATTTAAAAATGAACGATTGACACCAAGAGGCATCAAGGACCCTCTAGGACTGAGAAACGCAGCACACTGGCCTCCGTTACAGGATGAAGGTGTAAAGGAACTTGGAAAGGAAGCTTAAACCATCTTCTTTAATGCCTCTAATCTTCTTCAGAAGTAGCTGTATACATCAGTGGAGCATTTACTTCTTGCCTGACTTAGATCCTTAAACTAAATTCACTGTAAGCATTAAGTGGTCAAAATGCCAGAGCTGAATTTACCCTTGAATAGACTAGATAGATATTTCTTCACAGAGAGAGAGGAGTGGACTGTGAACATGAACACATGCTACTTCTATCAGCTGTCCTCCGCAGCTTTGCTTGTGTGTTTTTATTTTGAAAACTCCTGATCAACTCTTTCTAATATAGAATTCATATGGTATATAGGGATTATTGGTTGCTGATCTTGTAAGTCTGGAGGGCTGTAGAAGCCTCCTCTGTTCTAAAAGACAGTGGTACTGGAAGGATTACTGACAGTATAGCATGTACTTCATAGCTCTTTAAATAAAAAATGGCAATCCTTTAAAATAAGTAGCCAATAATTATTAATTCATTTAGCTAGTAGTGTAAAAATTTTTGGTCATTTGGAGATAATATGGCTTAACATGCTTCTACCTTGGGGATTTCATCGTATTGTAGCAATTATGTACTTTTACATTGAAGTGTTGTTAATAAAAACAACAATAATACTTCTCTTAAAGGTGTGATTTTATTAAGTGTGTTTTTTATTTTAACCAGTGTCTATATTGATTGGCAGAAGGGAGATTTTGGTTTTGTTTTAAAAGGGAAATGTTTCAAAATTTAAAAAAAATCAGGAATATAAGAGGAAGAGAAGGCACAATGCCCATCTTTTACTATTTTAACCCACTAAGACACAGGTAAGTTATGTCTTTATAAACCTTTCTTGAGATAAAAAAGGACATAAAATTTAAAATAGAAACAAAAATGTCCTCTGCTCTGCTTGCTTTTTCTGTACAATAAGAGTTCCTTTGTATTTAATTTAATTTGTTATTAATCTACATAGTACTTTGAATATTAGTTATTTGATTGTCCTGCTGTGATTTGTGACATACAATTTTAGAGATGTTGCAGGTGTCTGTCACCATGATCTTGTTTCTTATAAAGCAATTTATGCATTACATAAGGAATAAGCACTTCATATTAGAAAAAAAGGAAAATAAAACCATGGAGGTAATTCCCCAGAAAATCTCTATTTGTAAAGTATTGAAACCTTTAAAAAATGTTCTGCATTATTATTTTGCTGGTTATGCTGTTTCATTAAACTGTATTCATTCCTGGTATTTCTTACTACAGACGAATTGTATCTTTTCTGGCAGAAACACTTAATTTAAACCAAACCACCTATGTGATGTCTGGGGCATGTAGAAGGATAACTTTAGAAACAGAAGGCATTTCACAACTATGAAATAAAGCTTTTGTTGTGAATTACCTGTTAGAGTAAGTTTTCTCTCTTCCATGACAATAGCAGAAGCATAGAAGTTAAACTTAATTGTATAGAACTAGATTTTGT
Source organism: Sagittarius serpentarius (assembly GCA_034782735.1). Lineage (NCBI taxonomy): Eukaryota > Metazoa > Chordata > Aves > Accipitriformes > Sagittariidae > Sagittarius > Sagittarius serpentarius. The sequence continues at coordinate 6,521,917 of JAVKLA010000031.1, read as the reverse complement.
GAGTGTCCCGCACACATTAGCACATCAAAAGAGCTCAAACTAACATGAATTTTATGAGAATATTTTAAGAGGAAAGGGAATATTTTTTCCTGATTAATGTAGCAGCCAATGTATTGAAAAATTACTATTTTCATTAAAATTTTAAGTGATGTTATTTAGTGATTATTCAAGTACTCTGCGTTTTACTCATTTTGACTGATGTATGCCACAGGCACCCCAAGGAAAGGCAGACCTGAATGCCTGTTTCACTCTGTCCTGTCAGGCTGAAGGTTCCAATGTGAAACTTCTTGGTTGTCACTGTTCAAAACAGGAATATTAACAGGAAAGCAGTAGTGAACAACAGTGCAGACTGTATTAACAGTAGATTAAAAGAACTGGTGGGAATACAGAGATTTCTACTTGGCCACCCTGTCCATAGGGAAACAAAGATATGGCTGTGGAATTCCACAGGCATTGAAGATGGCTGCATAAAGATACAAGCATTCCTTTATGACCAAAATTGTAGGTTTGTGATCCATTTGTGTGACCTCCTCAGCACAACTCATACTACAATAGATCCTGAAGTGGAATAAGTAAGCCATGTGGCAGTGTTCTGATTTTGCTCTCCCTTTCCCTAAATACTGTGTATTTTGAAATATTGCTGCAGAGCTGAACCTTTAGGTCACATGCGATAAATTTCTAGCTAATCATTTGAAGTCAAATTCCTCAATGAACTTTATGCTGCAGAAGCCACAGTATGTAGCTGATGGTATTTTAAAAATTCAGTCCAAATAAAAGATGAGAACACCTAGCACAGTAAATTAGTGTGGAAAACACTGAATACACAGATCTTGTACAAATAGCTGCTGTTTTTACAATACAATACAAAGACAAAAATCTTGTAGCGAACAGATTAGTAGAGCGGAAGTCAGCTGATACACAAGCCCAGATACATTTCTCGCTAAAATAAAAAACCATAATGATTACAAAAACCACAATGACAATTTAATAGATTTTATTTCAGTTGTTCACATGAATATAACTGAATTTTTACTGTGAAAGTGAGAACAATTTTTCAGTTGCATAAGACAGTTGATAGGAGGAAATGCAGAGCATATTTTGAAGTAGACCTTTTCAGAATATGGAACTGACCGAATGTATGAAAATGCATTTCAATGTTTAGCTTAAATTCCAGAAGTACTACATTCTTTTTTCAAAACACAAGATTTCTCAAAATATTAAAAAATGGAACTCCTCAACCCAATCTTTGTGTCTTACAAGCTTTCTTTTGTTAGAAATATATAAGCTGGCGGAGGTCCTAAGACCTTGTAATGCTGAAAGTGGTGACAGCATCTAAGTGGAAGTTTACTTCTCTAACTTTTAATGCTTTGTTAAGAAGCAGGAAATGTCATCCACTGTGTGGACCTCCCAAATGCAAGTATTTCAGTCCTGTGGCTCCTCTCACTATTTTTTAAAACTGTTTAATCCACTGACTCCAGTGGATACTCCTGATTTATATCACTATTAATGAACCAGAGCTGAAAACTTTGCACTCCTGAGAGCACACACTGGCTGGCTGGCCAATCAGTTATGATAAACTTGTCTGGAATTGTGTTCTGTGCTTCAGTTCAACCCTACACTTAAGTTAATCATAAACTTAAAAGGTGCTTAAATGATTCTCTTAACAGGTGGTGCCATAATAAAAGATTATGGTAAGAATGATCAAAGATATAGTATGCAGGACTGAATGCCATGAGCTGTTGAGGGAAAATGACTGAATATATTCTGTTATTGCAAAGGCTTTTGCAGAAAAGTATAACAGCTTTCATTATAGGTAGAAAGATTTCCTCCTTCAAATGAAGTACCTCTTTTAAGACGAAGATTATTAATATTTCCCTGTCAATATAACAAAATAATTCATTAAGATTAGTTTATTTCAAGATAATTTCCTTGTTTTATTTTGTGCAAGCATATATTACCCTGGTTTCTGCTTTCAAGGAGAGACTTATTTCCTGTTTGTCTCTTTTTTCCTTTACAGCTTTTGTTGATGTTGTATTTTGACTTGTGGTCATGTGATCATCTTATCTTATACAACCATTGAGCCGTTTGAGATAGGACATTTTCGAATTACACCAGCTAAACACTTCTAGACTGATTTGACTTGAAAAATACCTGCCTGTTGTCATCACCAGGTATTTTTTTTGTTATTGATAAAGAAGCAATATCAGTACCTAATGAGATTGTCACACAACTTTCTGATACCATTCTCCTCATATTGCTTTCTTCAGATAGCTTTGCAAATCTAGAAGATACCTTCAGTAAAGAAAATTTCCTTGACAGTGGAACTATTTTGGGGTGGTTGGTTTTTTTTCTTATTGATTTAGTCATTTTTCCTGGCTTCTGTGAAACCTGGAATATTTCAGCCTGGAGCACTGGAATAATGTACCATTGAAAAAGATGGTTTAAACATTTAAGTGCGGTTACAGTCTGGTGTGGTTTAACCCCAGCCAGCAGCTAAGCACCACGCAGCCGCTTGCTCATTCCCCTGCAGCAGGATGGGGGAGAGAATCGGAAGGGTAAAAGTGAGAAAACTCCTGGGTTGAGATAAAGACAGTTTAATAAGTAAAGCAAAAGCCACGTGTGCGCGAGCAAAAGCAAAACAAGGAATTCATTCACCACTTCCCCTGGGCAGGCGCGTGTTCCGCCATCTTCAGCAAAGCAGGGCTCCATCACGCATAACGGGTAGTCGGGAAGACAAACACCATCACTCCAAATGTCCCCCCTTCCTTCTTCTTCCCCCGCCTTTATATGCTGCGCATGACATTGTATGGTACGGAATAGCCCTTTGGTCAGTTGGGGTCAGCTGTCCCGACTGTGTCCCCTCCCAACTTCTTGTGCACCCCCAGCCTCATCGCTGGTGGGGGGGTGTGAGAGGCAGAAGAGGCCTTGGCTCTGTGTAAGCCCTGCTCAGCAGTAGCAAAAACGTGCCTGTATTATCAACACTGTTTCCAGCACAAATCCAAAACAGAGCCCTATGCTAGCTACTATGAAGAAAATTGACTCTATCCCAGCCAAAACCAGCACACTCCCTTTTTCAAAGAAGTTTAGTTGGTCACATATTTCTTAGGTCACCAACCTATAAAAAGTCTGAAATATATTCCTAAGTCAGTAATCACTTGCTTTAAAGTCATTTGCTGGAATGTAGCCTTACTTTTTAGAGGATAACTATGTAAAGAATGAAATCCAAAGTGTGTAGAATTTCCCCAGGAACTCATTCATCTACTGAAAATATCGTGACTGCTGGTACCAAGGGGAAAAGGGCTATAATGTATTCATTGAGAATAATTGTGTCTATATTGCCTAGACTGTCAGGTCAAGATCTCTTATGAGAACTTTACATTAATACTTGTTTTCCTCCAGTGGAGCTTCAGGGTTAAGTTCTGGGACCAAATACCACCATCCTTCTTCAAAATCTTCTCATAATCAAAAGCGATTTGTGTCCTATTAAAAACTTTCTAAACATAATTTCTGAAAGTAATGTTTCATATAAATATTGTCAGCTTCCTCTCTGAGAAAGGCACCTAGCTGAGACTCCCTATTTCTGTTGAAACTATGAAACTTCTATAGTTCCATTGGTTTGTTGCCATGGCATTCTCCTTTGTGTTACTGCCTGCAACCAAACTATGATGCATTGATGGATTATTTTAATTCAGACTGTCCATGGTGTAAATGATTGCTTTAGTAAAAGAAGGAATATTATTAAACACAACTTAACACTTTAGAGAGCCATTCTTCACAAAATGTTTTAAATATTTTTTATATATTTTAGGATTTTTAAAAAACAGTATCTTTTCCTAAGGGAAGAGAGATGTCTTTCTAAGAATGCCGAGATATTTATCCACAGGACGTAAAATATTGTAAAAATATATTATGATACAGTGAATATAAACTTTAAATCTCTTTTACAACGCTAGTTGTACAAAAAGTAGTCCCTATGGTTAAGAAAAGGTAAATCTGAATAAAGATTAGTATTAAACTTGCAAAATAAATCAAATAAAAGATTGGCAAAAGCTTCCTGGTGAGATGCATAATCCAAAGTTGTTCTTATTTGGGAAGAACCACCGCTTGTTTTATAACAAGTGGTTATCAAGTTACTGTGTGTACAATTTTAGCTGTGGTTGCTAAAGTTGTCTTATATAGGAACACCTGTAGTTAGAATGATTTCAGTGCAGTTATTGGTTGTATCTGCCTCTCTAGAAACTCAGATCTTTCCGTAACCCAGAATCATGAATGTAAATCTGAATTACATGCATGTCTTTCCAGTTGAAATACACAGCTACAGTCAAGTTATCTAGATCTGAACTGAGAGATAATTAACCTCTTCCTTCAAACTAAAAAAATCCTGTAATGTTGAATTGTATTTTTTATTTAGCTTGGCATTGACTCCAGTCAGATCTAGATTGACTTCTATTGACATAAATGCATTATATTCTATCAGGCATCCATTCATGGTGAATTTAGGGTATCACAGTCACCTTTGTGAACTGATGAGAACAAATACTGACCAGGCGTTCCTGAGGCTCAAAACCTGAACCTGTGGAACTTGAACTGAAAGACTCAGTTCTACGAGCTGTAAGCCATTACTGCAATCTTAATGTTTCTGCTGTCTGGTTACCAGCATGAGAAAGGAAGCCATACTGTATTACTACTGAGAAGAAATTCTGAGAGAGTTTTTAGAAACTGTTCCACAATACTTTGAAAAATGTGATCCCTTCCATTCATTACCAATTATGTGTTCAAAGGGGAAAATTGCAGTAAAAGGATACAATCTGCAATGTCTATTTAGTCTTCGTGACCAAGCTTGATGAGAATTGGTTGTAGTCTTTGAGGATAATTAAAATCGGGGGGGGGGGTGAAGGGGAAGAGAAGAGCTTTTCACTAATTTTTTAGGCCAGGAGGTAGGTTACATGGAACTAATTAGACATCACCTTTTTTTTTTCTGTGAACCAAGATCAAATATGATAGTCTTTATCTCTCTGGATCATGAGCTTTTTCCATTTTTCCTTTTAAAACCTTGCTTTTTGGAATCCCATTGAGATCAGTTCAGTTTCCTTCTTTAACATTCATGACAGATCGTTAAGAGCTAAGAAAGATTTGAAAAATGTGATTGAGCTAATATGAGATCATCGGTGAACTAGTTTGGGCTCATTCAGACACAATGGATGTGAAGGACAGTCCTAGAAACACAGCTGGCAGTTAAAGATTTTGCAAACATAGATTGGTTTATTTTGTTTGATAGGGAAAAACTACTGATTCTGAAGTACAAAACTGCTTTTTTACTCCATACTGTTTGCCAGACCAGTTCCAGAGACATCATATGGTTGAGAAGTGTGACTTACAGAGTTAGTGATTTGCTTTCAGGTGAAAGAAACTAGAATTACACGCTGGCAGCAATCTGGTCTACATGTGGTAATAAGGGGAAATATTTCTGCTATTCTCTCCCTCTCTCAATAACTGTCCTCATGGGCTTTGCAAAAAACTCTTACTCTTATTTTGTGTTGTACAGCTACCAGGCTTTTGTCTTCACAGTGCATCTGGTGTCAACCCTAATTCCTTTACCCTTTACCCAGAGGAAATCGTTCTCCAGTATTTCCTAGCAGGAGAAAAAGACATCTTAAGCTTTGCCCCACTGAATGGAGACAGTCTGCACATTTCACATATCATCTTTCTATACTTTTTTTTTCCTCAAAGAGGTCTCATGTTAGTTGATTAGAACCTGGGAAAGAGATTCATACTAGTTTTGCCATGTCGGGCTTGAGCAGAAAAGATAATTTTCTGCTTTTTCTGATTAATTAAAACAATACTGTCATTAACATTTGGACCAGTTAGTTGCCTATGATTATAGTTAATGAGATGTAGGCATGATAGTGTAAATGGAGCAACAGACTTACGGTGATTTACGTCACCTGTGTTTCTGGCTTTTAAACTGTTTGTGACTTTTCTTAACCTGTTGGGGACATCAGGATGAGAAAGTTGAGTCCATTCCAACAGACTGTATTCTGCACACCATATTTTTCATAACAGTATTAAATGCATATTTTTCAATCTCAGTTTACAGATGTTTGTTTACTCATATAACAGACTCAAATGGTGTTAATTTTGGGGATTGCAGTTGAATTATTGTGAGTTAGGCTCTTACTCACAGCAAAAGAAGGGACCCTTGCCTGTGCAGTAATGTTGGTGGAGCCCCGAGGCTGTTGGCTCCGCTCATGATGTATTGTACTGCTAGTGTTTCAGCTCTCTCAGGGGATTGCTGGTCCTACTATAAGGTCAGGAGTTAACTACTTGTATTTTAGCAGTGTACTAATATCAATACGGCTCCTATGGAAACCTTACTTGACGTCATTTTCAGATCTTTGCTACTGTAGCCAAGCTTTACTAAAAGTCAATAAGAACATTAGATTGTTGTCTGTATTATTACTTGCCGCTTCCTGCCAGCAATCTACCAATTCATTAGCAGAGAGTTTTGGAAATCTCACTTGATTATTTATGCAGTCAATAGCAAGGCTTGTCTGCATTCATAATTGTTTGATTTTATGGCCTCTTCTTTAAACAAACATTGTCTATGGTAATGTGATGCCCTGATGGATGGGAAAGGTTTTGTCTGTGAATATCATTTAGATAATTAAAAATGACAGATGAAATCGCCTGCTGTCTTGACCTGTACTTTGTTCCCTCAGTGATGCTGAAGAGATGCTGATTGCTGTCAATCAAAACCCATTGGAGGTTTGTAAATTCTGGCTGCTGTGAACTCTGACCTCCAGTGTTGATCTGAAATAGATAATAACCTTGAAATTCTATTAGAATTTAAAAACTGTTTCACCAAAGGGGCATACTATATATTTTTTTCTCTAGAACATGACTACTGAATGTCATTGTTTACTCCTCACAATCTAGGAAACAAAAGTAAACGTATTGTGTTTAACAAAACTTAATAGTACAAATCAGAACTAAAATCTTATAAAATAAAATCACCTCTTCTTGTTGTTTCTGTTTCAAGGCTGCAAATCCTTTTTAGAAAAAATTCCATTTCAAACTGCATAATAGTGTCCAAATAATGTTTTCTGTTTCTTAATTCTAAAGCCTATGATGTTGTCCTGACTTAATTGACATATCCTGTCTGTCCATCTATCTCATTTTCTTATTTCCTCTATGATTAGTCTTTGAGATGCATTTTGTTTTGTTTTTTTTTAACAATAGTTCTTTTCTTAAGAACCAGTAGGAAAAACACTGGCTAGAATATTTAAGATGCAGAAAGCCCAGACAGAAATTCACAAAGTTCTGAACCAACAGCCGCCTTGAAACCTGGGTCAAGAGATCAGGTGCATAAAGGGCAGTCATCATGAGATATTTCTTTTCATTACCTAGAAACTTCTGGGATAATAACAAGTGGTATTGTTTGTTTTGAGATTAGGGTTTAGGGTTTAGATTTGTTTTGGTTTTGATGGAACAGGGGGTTAAAAGCGTGTTGAGATTATATTTTGGTATAATCAGTGTTTTGTTTTTAATTTTAAAATTGCTGGGAACAGTAATTGCCAAACTTTGGTAAACTAAACATTCAGGTTTTACACGTTTGTCTTAATAAGAAACACCAAATAAACATAGAATAAGTGGTTTAGGATTTAGTAATTTTTATTTTACAAGAAGAAATGATAGTTAGGAGACTCCAGCTAGTTCTTAAGTACATGTTCTTAATGGGATGGATGTACTTACTCAGTTTGGTATAGCAAGAGAAGTAACTGAACATGATCTCTGAAAAGTTACTTGACAAAATTGCTTCTTTTTTTTCTTCTTTGGAATTTAATGTGAAATTCCAGTAGGGCTGGTTTAATAACTAGGATTTTCTATAATACTCTTGGCTTGGTGCAGAAAAAATAATTTGGACATTTTTCTCATAGGTGGCACAAAAAAAATCACATCTAAATGTTGTGTCCAGAATGAATTGTAAGGGACACAACTTGCATCTGCAAAACAATTCTGATTTTGTGTTCAGTGGGCATATCGTTTCTTCCCTGAACGGAAGATGGTGAATACAGGACCATTTTAATTTTCTGATTTACTTCCTTTTGTTATAAAAGGTTAGGAGAAAGTCAGTGTCTGTGTAAATAACAGACCAAACACTTCCTACTCAGCTGGAGTAGATGTGTTTTGCAAGCTTTTCATGTCTCTAATAAAGCAGCTGAGTTGCAGTCCCTGACAACCCTTCTGTGGTAGTCCTAGGCCTTTTTTAGAGCAAAGACTGTGAGTCACACCAAACTGGCAAATGGATTTGTTATCTGGACAATTGTGAACAATAATAGAAGCTTCGGGGGATTTTTTGCAACTTTCATTTTCTGAAGTGTTGAAGGTGTTGCTTTAATTAGTTATCTTTTTTTTAAGCTCTTGTGTAGAAGTGTTTCTTTTTAACTTTGGTTAAATGGATTATTTGAATAAGTTTATAGTTTTCTTTGTTAAAAATCTTAGTAGTAGTATAGGATTAGTTGAAAATAAATTAAGAAAAACATGGAGGTGAGATTGAGTGAATGGAAAATAGTTTATTTCAGAAAATCTCAAGCGCTGTTGTACCCCGACTTCAGATACATTGGAAGTTAGGTTTGGATTTATTAGCATATTCCTAGAAGAGATATCTCTTTGCAAGTAAGTTTATTTTACCAGTTGGATTCTAGCTATGATTTACAATATCTGCTTGTCTATAAACACGCCTGTGGTTTAAATAAGCGCTGATTTAGTAAGATTTGTAGTAAAGGTGTAGTGGAGTAAATCTGTAAAATACTACAAGTAATTTGCCACTGAATGTATCCCATCCATTTTTTGGAAATGGGATTTTATTGCTGAAGTGTCATTCCTAGACATAGCAAGAAAATGTTGGCTGTTGATTTTGAGATTAAGGTGGTCTAAAGTTACAGAATCTGATTTAAAGTGCATAGACTGAGCATCTATGAGTATAAAGTGAGATTTCTTTTAATTCAAAAGGGCTCCTGAGGTTATTATTTTGCTACAATATGAAAATGAATTGTGACAATACAGGCCTGATTACAAGCTTCCCAGGCTGTCCCACTGTGACAATTAGCTCCCAATTGTTAAACCATTTGTTTATTAGAACATTATGGGCTGGTGCTGTCTTGACTTGCAACTGGAAATGGATTGCTACCAAGGTTGGTTATGAACACAGAGTCTTTTATTGGACAAGAATAACTGTACATTTAAAGCTAATTTAATTGAGTCGCCTCTAGTATACTCCAAGAGAGTTATTAAAAAGACATCTGTAACAGGTGGTTCACTTAGTCTAAGAGAAATTTGTTTTGAATGTTCATAAAACTTTAAGTTATTCTCCAGGGACCATGAAGTTGTAGGCAACATAGTAAAATGATCCAGGAATTAAAAAGGTGTTTGCTAACTCTCTATGACTTTAGGACATGCACAAGTTAAATCACACGCTACCCCACTGAGAAAGAAATACAGGTGTTCTGTGCATAGGTGCCCATATCCTTATCTGCTTGTTTAAGAAGCTGCAGCTAGAGTTTTGGGGGAGTTATTTTAATATAAAATATTCCCTGGGAAAATTGATCACATCAACAGTTCTCATGAAAACGGTGAAAGAACCACTAGCTTCTACAAGGCAGTATTTTGCTGGGAAACAATTCTCAATCTCAGTGTGGAAATTCTGTTCATAAAAAGGGAATGCTCCCTTTTTCTGGACATTGAGGTGTGCTTCTGCTTCAAAACATGGTTGGCTGCGTTGTTCCTATGGTACTCAGAAACCCTACATTCCCCTTGGCAGAGACAGATTTTCTGTAGTGCGAGATACATGATGCTGAGATCCTTGGAGTGTGCAAAGCCCTGCAAAAAGAGCACATATAAGCACTAGTCATGCATTTGGAAGGGGGACATCAGCCTCAGTAAATACTAAAAGGCCTTATTATCTTCCATCCAAAACTCGCTCATGGGAAAACGCACAGAATAGTCACATAGACCACCAAGACCATATGTATGTCTCTGTCTCTGTAGTCTTCTATTCCTACCCTTGCTCTGTAGCCCTGCAGCAGCTCTGGAGCAGTATTCCTGCTGCAGTGGACTCCATGCAGATAGAAAGATGGATGTGATGAGGGTTTTTTTAAAGAAAACAGAAGAAAATATTTGCACAAAATCATCATTTCCCTCTCTGGACCGAAACTAGAGGTGGTCAGACAGTCCAGAAGGTGGGTGGCAGAGGATTAAGAGGGAAAGCAAGCACAGTTTTTCATCTTTTTGGCTAAAAGAAAGATAAAAGTGGGGGATTTATTTGCTTTCTTTAAATTTCCCACATAAAATTGTCCTTTTTTGAAAAAAAAACATTGTTTAATCTAAAAGCTACCCTTATTTTCAGAAAGGTTTCCCTAGGGTAATTTGGAAGTGTGTTGCACTGTGCCAAGTTTCTTCAAAGTTATTCAACACTTGCAACACCCTTACCACCAGAAAAATCTAAGGTCTTGCAACATCTGTGAAAAGACAACAGTGGCTTATTGGTCATGCATATGGTGGGGAAGGTTTTGACTCTGTATGTAGAGCTATAGTGCACTGTTCTTACTAGTTTCTTATAAATCAAAGACTTGATTTTTAATTCTTTCTTGCTCTATAGTGCCTTTTAGTGTCAAACAGTGTCATACAAGACTAAGAAGCAGTAAAAGGAGACAGCATTTTTGATGTTATGTACAATAGCAATAGAGTCAACAGTAGCAAATAAAAATTAAGTGCAAATATAGTGAAGAGGTAAATAACCTGGCATATTAGGTATGACGAGCAAAGATGGGAGGGATGACAAGAGAACCTAGAAGATATTTAATTTAATAAGCAAACATAGAGGCCACAGCAGTGAGCACTGTACAGAATGCACTGTTGGAAGGTAAAGTTTGAATTATGAGTTTAAAGTTAGCATTCTCCTCTTTGAAGAAAATGTTTTTTGTTGGTTGAACTTGGGGTTGATCTGGAGGACGACACAAATTCACTACACAAAATGAAATCAGAATCTGACAAAAATCTATGACAGCCATTCACTTCCAAATCTGCGCTAAATGATCTTAACTCCAGCTGATAAAGTGTACAAGTTTGGCCCCACTTTCAACTTTACTGTTTGTTGCATTACGACCTAATTTTACTTTACTCATTCTGTCTTTTTCCATAAATAGTCCTATTGGATTGTTTTCTTTTCTAGATACAGAAAATTGAATAAATCAGATGTGCTATTTTTTTGGTACTTTCTATGAATTTGTACATTTTCCATTGCTCCTGAAGTATGTGTACATACCTGTGATTTCACAGGTATAAGAGATAGCAATATACAGAACTACTCCACTTTGTTGATGAACTAATAACTAAAAAGGTTTCCAAGATGTGGAAAAAAACACTTAGAAAGGTATTTTATTGTTTTGATAATTTTCTTAAACAATTGTATGTTGCTAAATTATAGATTGAGGAATAAAATGCAAAAAAAGTTTATAAAGTACTTTACTATGAACTACAGTTTTTGAAGGAAATAGCCTGTGGTATGGGAAGAGATGGTGGGTGAAAAGAACAAGATCATCTTTGATCTTAAAATCAGCATTAATATGGTTATAAAGAGATCTGAAACTTTATGAAGCTAAAAATGCTTGTGTATGTGTGTCATTACCATCTTTGCTGCTTGGTGATGAATGCATTAAAAGAATAGGTATAAATAATATTTCAGCATATATTAGATAAATGCCTACTTTATGTCCACAGGTTTTTTAATTAAAAAAAAAAAGCGTGTACTAGAAATGTTCCTAAATATATTTAATTTTTAGGAGCATTCAAAACTCTATGTGAAAGCTGCAGTGTTTTAAAACATATAGATAGATGGTTTTAAATTATTTTATTACTTGCACAGTCTTTTTCTCATTCTTGATGTCCATGAGAAAATAGTAATTGTTAAAATTCTTACTTCTGTTTGTGGTTTACATACAGACAGTGTGCTAGGCATTGTACATGAAAATTTAAAGGAAAATATGCTATCTCTTTGGATAAACTGAATTAATTTTCCCCTAAATGAAGAATTAATAGCTTACAGTACCTGAGATGTAAGCATTGCTGGTTGATTCTAAGCTGGTGTATTGTGAATTTATTTCATAACTTAGGCCCTGGAAAATACAGTAACACAATGCATCACTGATACAAGAGCGATAGATTTAGAAAATGTTTAGTGCGAGTATTCCGCCTAGACCAGTAGGAACACCTGCTTCTATTATTCAATCACTGATAAAATGGTAAATAGCTTATGTCAGTCATGCAGCTTGCATAAAGCTACATAGTTTGCCTGTAGGTTTGGCCTTTTTTTTTTTTTTTTTTTTACTTCTACATGTTTTGTATTCAATGTCTTTGTTAACTGACACCTTAGAATTATAGGATCATAAATGGACACTGACGCTATTTTTATCTTTGTTCATGTTATCTGGTCTTGCAAATGCAGGTCTGCATGTCATACCTGGAAAAGAAAGAGGGTGTTAAAGCTATAACTGTTGCTTTTAAATAATAGAATAGAATTCACATGGTCTATTTGGTCCCAGGTTTTGGGTTTTTTTGGTTTTGTTTTTGTTTGGTTTTTTTAAACTCATAAGCTGCTGTGATTCCCTTCAAATATATGAGAGTGGGAAGTTCAGCGTTTGCATCCTTCTGTATACTTCTTGCTCCCTATTTCATTAACCATTATGCAAACAGCAGAAATAATGACACTGTAGCTTTATTTATATTGCATGATGTAATAGTAATCATATGCATTTCAGTGTACTACCCAAAATAATATTTACCTGGGGAAAGATGACTTCATCTCCACTTGGAGAATAAATTTTTTCAGTGATAGATTTTGGACAAGACAGCCGTAAAGACTATAGCTTCTAAAAAGTGTGAACGCTTCCACAAAACAATTTGTTCCTGGGTTTTGTAGGTCTTTCCTGGGCCCGTTGTAATACTGCTCTCTCTGAATGGCAAGGGTATTTCATTTCAGCTGAGTGGTATTAAATAATTAAATGATCCCTAGGTGATATTAGACAATCCCCATGATGGCTGGCTGCTATCATGTGTGTGCCATGGAGTCCAGTCTGGCAATATCATATTACACTGAATTTTTTGAAGGAAGCAGTGGGAGCAGCACTTCTAGGACAGACCTTGACTCGATTGCTTTCAAAACCTGCTTGTAATAGCTAGGTAGTAAATACTTACTGCTGCCTATACTTAGGAGGCCTAACACTTCTCATTATAGGACTTGTTTCTGCTTTATTCATCATTTTTCAAGAGCTCTTAACAGTTATGTTGTTTAAAAGAAGGTTTTCATATTCTGCAGGCTAAAACCCCATGGCTGAAGAAGTGTCTTTTTTTGTTTCCTATTGAAGTTCCTTTCACTTTGTCCAAAATACATATTTTTTGAGGAAGATATGTTCCATTACCTTCTGTTAACCTGTGCTGCTGGCAGTTATGTGGCAAGCTGTCAAAATACTGATTGAACAGGTATATAAACGCTGAGTAGAACCAGTGGAGAGAAGTACCCAAATTTCATCAAGTATTTGTCACTATTCTGTTCCAGAACAATCCAAAATATTTATCAGTGCTTATTCTAATAAAAGACTAAGGCTGTAACACTATTGAAGTGACAGCAGCAACTGAACATACTACACTGGCAACCCTGGCAACAGACGGCCTGGGTGAGGGACAAAGAGAAGTGCGAGTAGAAGTAGACCATAGCCAACAGCTTTCCGTCTCCTCTTCCCTGGAGCAGCAACTATCTCCTGTTGTCAGCAATGCAGTTAATCCTTTAGCACAAGATACGCTCCTGAGTTCAAGTGTCAGGATTTCAGCCCTTCTGGTATGCAAGCTTGACTTGCATGTTATTGCATGCAGTTGAATTTGCTTTACTTTTTCCCTACTAAAAAAAAGGCGAGCAACCTTAAAAGCTACTATTAAAAGAATAGTAACTGAGTTAGAAAGTCAATTACCAGAAGCTGAAGCAATATTGGATTTATGGTTTTCTGCACAACCTTAATTTGTTCCTCTTACATTTATGTTTTATGATAAAATCTTCAGCGACATGATCACACACTGCTTTGTACTCGAGTTCTCTGCATTACTCAATATGCACAAAAGACAAGGTCCTGAAGAGGAGTTGTGCCTGTGTATAGAGGATAACACATTTAGGGGACTTTTTTTTTTTAATTATTATTATTTTCTCTAGTAATGGAATTACATAGAGGAAAAAAAGATGGAGCTTCAGGAAGAAAAAGATTGGTCTCATGAATGACTCAAGTTCACATTGCACCAGATACCTTAGTTTGATCCATATTCTTCCAGATTTTTATACAATGCTGATTTAAACTAAAATGCTGGCAGGAAGCCACTAATTGTACTTTCCTCAATTCCTTGACATCAATTCAAGGTCACAGAGGCAGGTATGGAAAAGATCACAGTATACATAGCTGCACTATGTGAGAGTTCATCCTAGGAAGTGCTAGTAGTAGGACACTGCACTCAACTCTCTAGACCAGACACTTAGAAGTAATGCAGTTCTATGTTCCAGTGCTGGCTGTGCTACCTATTAACTTTTTGACCTCTGGGAAGTCTCTTTGTCTTGATTTCCCCACCTGTAAAATGGAGATAATAACACTCTCATCTCATAGTGGAGATGAATTTATTAATGTTTACGAGGCATGAAGATTCTGTGGTGATGAGCACTCTAGAAACACCATGAGGAAATAAACAATTCTGCATTCACTGCAGGCATTTGATGGTGTGCAGTAAATAAAAAAGGGGCCAGTAATAGCGTGTTAAGGATAAAAATATTGAAGAGCTGTCTCTTTCTCTGAGCAGTATTTATCTTGGGCTTCAAGCAAGGCAGAGGGCTGCTGTGGAAAAATTATTATATGGTCCTGTAATTAAAATTTGTGTCATTATGATTATGCATGGGGGGAGGGGAAAGGTCAACTTTTCCCAAGCGATGTTACTTCTGGCATTTTGTAGCTTTGGGGGACTTAATTTCTCACTGAAATAATATTCTTTAATTCTTTTGTTGAGTCTAGTGGCTCTTACAGCGTACAGGAGAGAAGGAAACAGACTAGCTCTGTCCCTTAAAAATGTTAGTATGGTCCATGCTTGATAAGGAAGAACAACCAGATCTGAAGGTGACTGTAGCTACAGATTAGTTGTACCACAGATACAGACACAGGGAAGCACATCTACTCAGTTTGGGGGGGGGGCGGGGGTTAGACCCCTTAAGACTCTTAGTTTCTTACAGTCCGTATGAAAGTCAGCATACAACCAACACCCTCAACTTTTTCCTCCCAGCCTTTTCTTGCAGTTGCATTCCATCCTTCTCTGTTTAAATCAATACCAGACTATATTTAATTCTCTCAAACCATAGCTCCTTCCTACATTTGCTGTAGCGTAGTCTTCAGAGGCTGATTGGAAATCAGCTCAATCTGAAATCAGGAAGGGTTGAGTCATAGTTCACTTGGTTCCAGCTCCAAATGTCACTCGGTGATCACTGTTCCCGCCTCGGTGGTAGAAAATGAAATATGTAGAGACTCACCTCACTTCCACGTGCTTGTAGAGATGAGATAGGGAAAAAAAATGCTGTCAGGGTTTCCTGCCTGCCCCTGGCAGAGATTTACACTTCAAAATGTAGTTGTAATCAACTACAGCTTTAGTTTTTCGAAAACATTTAGTTCAGGGAGTTGAGTCAGCAATATGTGTGCATTCTATTGTGTATCTGCAATGATTTTCAGCATACAAAAGGATACATCCGCTAGTCCTGACAAATAGTAGCTGATATTGAACATTTATGTGCCCTCTGGTTATTAAGCATTTAGTTGGCGACGAAGAGTTGCCTAGTCTTCGTTCAGTAGTGGCTGCCAGAATCACAAGTGAGCAAATCCCAGACTAAAGGAGGAAACGCATAATCTGTGAAGCAGCTCATTCCAGGGCCTTTCTATGAAAAATGTGTTTGGTATACATTGGCCCAAACCCCATGTTTCTAATTGTCCAGTTCAGAAGAAGTAACTATTTTGTCACACTCTTACTCATGTCTTTGTTAGTGTTTCATAATTTTGGTTATTATACTCAAACTACTGAAACAGCTGAAATGAATAAGAGTTTTTTGTGGTAATATCTAGTACCAGAACTATAGTGCTGTCTGAAGTTCTGCAAATTAAATGTGAATCATTCTGATGATGCTTTTAATACTTTCACTTGCTAATGGCTATTGTGTGATGAGGGAACAGGGATGCCTTGTTAAATGCTCTTCTGAAAAAGTAGTTACAAAAGCCCTTCTAGAACTTACATACAGTTGTCATGGCCATCCTTATGTCAGCCTAGTAGAAGTGATATGTAGTACGGATAAGGGTGTGAGAATACTACTCTGACGTTTCTTACTACTATAGAGCCTATCAGCAGGAACGTGGCTGTAGTTAGGTGTTAGGGAATACTGATGTTCTAGGTTTCAAACATAGAAAAGTGCATATTAAATAATTTTTAAATTATTTTCAGTCAACCTTTCCAATTAAGACATAGCTCTTGTATACCTACCATATTTGGAGTAACCTGACAAAGTGGTTTTTCAACTCTTGACACAATCTAGGCCTTAGATTGGATAGACACTTATTCTGGTAGTCTCTGAGTGGAACTCTACCCGCTGCTGCTTTTGGAGCTAATGGCACAGACTAAAGCAGCTTCTGAAAATAATCATGGAAACAAAATGGTGTTCTGCACTGAGACTAGCCATCTTTTTGCAGGTTCAACCATTTGTGTTGCTGGCCCTAGGTTTCTTAAACTGGTTTTAATAACTGATGATCCCGTATTATTGGCAGCATTGGTTACTGTCTTCAGAAGCCAGAATACTGAAGCCAGAACACTGAAAGCGAGTGAGTGCAAACATCAACCACTTGATTACAAATCCTAGGCACGTGCTTAGTCCTGAAAGATATATTGAGCATCAAACACCTTAGGACAAAAACTCTTTATAATTTAATCACTGTTCCTGGTTCTGCTGTCTGCCTGTTAATTGCTGCACACCTCTTATATTGTCTGACCAAAAGGCCACCCTGTGCTCCTTTAACAGTCTCACCTTATAGAAAAAAACAGGACAATTAGACAATCTTCTAAAAATACAACTCATTTCATCATATATGAAAGACACGCTTGTATTCTCTGGCAAACCAAAAGGAATGAAAGTAGTCTCCAAAATGTATCCCCTTTGATAAGAAGATCATGTGCTGTACAATTTTATGAGCTGTGCCTTACCTTTGGCCTGTGGTATGCATGTGAAATGCTCCAGAAAGAATATCCAAACTGATGTCTCTGTTCCTGTTAACGGCTTGTAACTCTCGTGAAATGATACAGTCCCATACACTCAGCTGCAGAAGCCTCTAAATTGCAAGGAAATAGAATCCACTGAAAAACGTCCTAAAATCAAACTTAAATAGCTTGACACTAACTGCATCTGTGGTTCCTTGAACTCTCTTATTTCTGTCAACTCCTCTCTGATATTTAGAAGTCTATTTGAAATCAGATGGGACTTCATTCTCAAAGTCCAGATCATCAGTTAAAGAGCACATTTGAATCCTCTGTTTTATCCTCTGCCAAGATCATTTCAATTTCCCTGAGGCATGCATCAAATGCAGTTGTCTAAGTAATGGGAGATGAGATCATGTCATTCCTGATCTCAGGTTTCTAGACAACGCCCACACTCTGGGACAGCAAAAGCTCAGTGTAGTGAAACCTTCAACCAAATATTTACACAGAATGTTTACATACGCATGGGAGCTTTGACGCTGTACGGGTATTCTCCTATCCAGGGAATCACCTTGTTTTTATAAGCTGACACTATTTACATGACTCTCAAGTCAGCTCAAATTCCTGATACTTCAATGTTTGCTTGAAACATTTCACAAAGGGTTGTGATTCTCCCCCTCTTTACATTACTTTACTTACAACTCTGTGACACTGCACAGAGAGAGTTTACACACAGAGAAATCATTATCTTCGCTTCTGTAAATTTCTTGGATCAGGCTGTCTATTTGTCAAATGCTACAGTGACAGTTGTCTCCGAGTTATCGATAACCTGATGTTCTCAGACAACTGTAGGAGAGCATCCCTTCTCTGTGTACTCAGCTGAGTTTAAATGAGCACACTAGTCCACATATGCATTATGTAAATAAAATGAAAACCTAGTGTCTCAAAAATGGAACTGAATAATAATCCTACACTGTTAGAAATAAGTCTGGGGGATTTATTCAGCAATGACTTAATAAATTGTATAAGATGAGGTCCAAGTGTACTTGTCACTGTTGGTACTGTATTTAATCTTTAATCTGTTTTCTAATTCAAAATAACCTCTATATTAATCTGTTCTAAAACAATCCCCCCAAATCAGTAGTTAGATCTCATACATTTCTTCATTAAATCATTGTCTCAGATTTGCACTCTGGAAGTCTGTTTTCAATGCATGCCAAAAATAAAAACCTTCAGGATGAGATATCTTGTAGTTCTTATGCAGGACTGAGGGTGGGTTTTGTTCTGTTTGCTGTTGCTTGTGAATTTTGTGATTGATGGCATTTCAAGTTTGGATATAGACTTGTTCTAAAAAGTGAAAAAGATGGAGGGAAAGGTTTATGTGCCTGTTTGGTCATATTCGTTTAGTGTTTGGAAGGTTACATCATGTCAGAATGAGACTTCCCATGTCTTCAGCCCTGTGTCATTCACAAAGCTCAATTGCCCATAGCTTTGCTTATTATGTTTTGTGGCAAGCTATGCAATTCACCATAGGTCTTTCTGAATTTATGCTTAGTACTTTTTTAAGCTCTGACTTGAATGACTGTCTCTGCTTATGTAGGCTTTGGTTTAGTCAGAACATAAGTTGACATTTGTGCAACTGAAAAATAGCTTGTGATAATTCCTGTAGGGAGTTTTCCAGCCTTTGTGAGTCGTCTTTGTTTGCCACACTGCTGGTGCATATGGGATTTTGTTGTTTGCATTCACATCCCTGTGAAACGGACAGCCAATGTCAATTCCAAAGCATTGGGAACTGTGTCCTCCCCACCTGCAGCTTCTTCCTGGAGTCCTAGGAGCCTTCCAGCACAGGGCTGCTCTTCTGGGGCCTCTCAGCCGAGCATGTGTCCACTGACTAAGGCTTATTCTTGAAATGATGATTTGTCACTCAGAGTTGACATAACTCTCTGAAACTTTCCTGTACTTTAAATGTTGCCTTACAAGCTCCTGCAGCTCTGGATGAAAGGTGTATGTTAGAAAACTTTGGCTGATCCTGATATTTTGCAGTTTCAACCACTGGAGTGTTTTAGCTATGTATCAATCACGTTCACACGCTTTAACGCTCAGCAATTACTCTGATACAGGACTTATCTCTGAATTTCTTCCTTTTCTCCTCTAACATATCTAAGATCGGCCTCTACCCAAATGCTGTGATGTGGTGGTGATATAATGTTTGGCCTAGATGCCACTGGAGGCTCTTTGGCTTGGATTTTCTGTCGCCATCCAGACCTCTTTGCCTTCAGAAATGCCTAGCCAATAGAAAATATTAGGAGCAGGTAGGCCGTCTGAATGTGGTTCTATATGCTCAGCCTACCCATAAAATGCAAATATCTGGGTAATTTTTAACAGTTGTGAAAAAAAGTGAAGGCACGATGTTGAAAGTGTAAAGACAGAAGAGAATTTCTGTATTTAAAAATTGTGCAGATTATAATGAAAAGTGATTTGTACTGAATCCATGTGAAAATAGTATAAACTACAGAAGAATTATACTTAGTTACTCCAAAGGAAGCTGATCTGTGCATTTTTGAAAGGGTATAGAAAATTAAAAAAAAAAACTGAACAAGAAGGAAAAAGTGGAGGGAAGGATAGGAGACCGATGGGAAAGAACTTGAGAATATCTGTAGATTAGTAATTAATGTAAAAGTGCCTTAAATTTTTCAACGCTCATTGCCCTTCTCAGTGAGTAATATAAATCATGCAGATGAAAAAAAAATCCAAAGATTCTTACAGGGTTATGTTATTGAGATTTCTTTCCAGCTCTTCAAAAGAAGAGTATAAGATTTCTAATACACAATCCTTAACTGACTGAGGAGTTTGAGAAGTATTGTACTCTGTCAGACAGTAAGTGCAACCTCTCCTGCAGTATGGAAGAATAAAATATTAGAGCTGCTCTCTGGCTTAGCTTGAAATGCTGAGCGGTCCCTTCAGAAAAGAACATGTTTAACTGTGATACAAGAGTCCATTGCAAGGCCTCATGGAAAGGCGGGGGGGGGGGGGGGGGGGCAGGGTGTTGAAGAATGTAGCCTCTTGGAGTGCAGTGAAAGATGAAGCTGCAAGCTTCTGCACCCTGTAGATCTGAGTGAGATGCAATAGAAAATCTACTACTGCTAGAAAAAAAAACAGAACAAAATAGCTTAGATAACATCAAATAGTTTGAAGTGCTTCCTTAGGTAGTCATATGTTAATCGACTGGAGAACAGACCAAACTGTGAGGTGCAAGTCCCTTTTTCTGCTACTGTTGCAGGCAAACATCAATACAGAGAATCAAAGTTTTAAAAAAAGGCAATAACATCTTCATGCATATTCATGAACTTATTAACCCGTTACTGCTTATATTTGTTTCAGAAGACTCTGCAAGTCTAAGCAATTAAAAAATGATAATAAGACATACATTCCTGTGAACTATTTTCTGTTATTAAAATATAACAAATGTGACCAAATTCATGCAGGTTTCCCATCTGTACTTGCTAGGGAGCAGCTAAGTATTGTGATGCAGCCCTAAATGTTGCAGAAAGAGCTTTCTTTTTATACTGTGATATTACATTGCTTGTCTGCACATGGATATGTTCCATATTAATCGCTCCTGATTGTCTCCATGTGTGAATGCTTTTATTCTCGAACTAGAGTGGGTGAAACCCAACTTTGAAACCTTACAAGAATGAAACACCCTTGATGAAAAATAACAGTGCCCAAGCATGCAATTAATTTGGAACAGCTACTGAATTATGGAGGGATGAGCTAAGTCTGAAAAGCCCATGAACTCACATTTAAACTGTATAGAAGGACACAGAATGAAGCTGTTTATGTCCTAGAGAATAAGGGCACATTTAATTGACAGAAGTGTACCAGTTATATCACATGTGGCCAAGGAAAGGCTAAACCCATTTGATTCATCCAGACTTACTCTGGAAGGAACCTGAAGTAAGGGATTGCCTGACACAGGAGAAACCCAAAAGAGGTTAGTACACCTCTATGCTATCCAGTGTTTAGGAACTTTAAATGCAGTTTGAGTCTTGATACCTTATGCTGCATGGCCAACATCACGAAAACGGGGTTCTTAGTGAGAGTATTCTTAGTTTCACTTTAATTTTATTCGAGTGCTATACATGATGTTAATACAGGGAGTTCTTAATCATTAGGTGGAGATTAATTTAACTTTTACTTCTTTCCACTTCCTCACCTTTTCTGTCAGTTTAAATATAGCTTTTCCCTTTAACTATCCTTGCCTAAAAATGAGAAATCACTTTCTCCTTCATTTTTAGCTCTGTTTTGGTCTTTCGCTTGAGTACAGTTCACTAGTGGTTTGTGTGATACCAGGAAGGAAAAACGAAGAATGCAAGGGCATTTCTGTAAATAGGAAATATGAAAGTGATTGTTCCTGTCCCCTGTACGTGGCACAAAGAGGCTGCTTCTGTTAAAGATTGGATGCAGTTTTATGGCTCTGTGTAGTATAACCTTGTGCAATTACCTCAGTGTGGTTCAGAAAAATAACTCTGTAAATATGGCCATGTAGGGTTCCATGACTGTTTCTCATTTATTTTGTTGAAACTTTTTTCCTTAAGTTACATAAAAGTTTTGTCAACACAGCTAAAACACAGGATGTGTGGGTCAAGGTATTATCTGTCTTAGTTCTGTATCAACAGCAATCATATATATTTTACTTTTGGAAATAATTTCATCATTCTGCTGAAAATAGGCCAAAGTGCTACGCAGCCCAACCCAGTTTGCCTCCTTTCCCTTTTCTCCTGCCCCAGCTTTGGGATTTGCAGTGCTAATAGGAGAAAAAGCTGTGACAATGTGCTTGCAGTTCCTGATTCATAAAGTTAAGCTTACGCCTAACGGTTCAGCATATGTGATGTCTCACCAATTCGTGCTTAGAAAACTGGATCGAGAGTCAGGAATTTGGATTGTTCTTTTTGGCTTTGTTTTAGACTTCTTGTGTTTCCTGAGCAAATCGTTCAATCTCTGGCTGCATCAGTTTTCCAGTGTATTTCCATTTAGTATATGCACTTGTGAAGTTGAACAGCTTCTGTGACACACGTAAGTGAAAGGCAGTGAATTGCTATCGCTTTGAACTTTGTATAAAATCTGACCAAGATTAGAAAATTCAGTGATGGAACCACTAATGGCAAAATGTAAGCTAGAGCTCCCCTTTCAACTCACACCTCTGGATCTGCTAGAGTGTGAAATTTTAAAGGAGAAAAATAGTAGAAGGCTTCCAAATGAAAATAGCTTAAAGTGAAGGTTAATTCTGGAAATTGGAACTTGGTGGTTATCCATGGACCTGGAATAAAAACAGACAAACAGGAGCAGCAGTGAGTGCTAAGCATCTTTTCTTAGCTAATATGAATGGTGATCTGCCACCAGATCTTCTAGTTACTGGCAAAATTCCTGGTAGCTATGTGTGTCGTTGAAGGCTGCTCATGGGAAACTGTTGTCAGTACTATCTGCTGCACATTTTTTCATTTTGATTCCAAATATAACTTGTTTGCTTGCTTTCTTGCAATAGAAATAGTTCCATTGAAGTAAATGGAAAGTTTGGGTTTGACTGCAGCAGGACACACATTTCACCATTGATTTGTTTTTGAGGGAGTTTTTTGGTGTTTTTTTTATTGCTGAAGGCAAAATGCCCTTTGTAATGGCACTCATTTGATTATTAATCCTTAAGTGAAATAAGTTGAGCTAAATAAGTTATTATGAAATATGTAATTATGAAATAAGTTTCATGAGATATCAGTTTGTTACAGG
The DNA here is from genome assembly GCA_034782735.1 of Sagittarius serpentarius. Taxonomy (NCBI): domain Eukaryota; kingdom Metazoa; phylum Chordata; class Aves; order Accipitriformes; family Sagittariidae; genus Sagittarius; species Sagittarius serpentarius. Next base: position 6,498,826 of record JAVKLA010000031.1, on the reverse strand, counting down.
ATTCCACAGACAAATTTTGTATTGGCTGTCTCATAAAAAAGACAGTCTGCAAACCTTCCTGTGCATGTATTTTCAAAATACATTTACTCTTAGAGAAAGAATCTATCACTTTAAAGCTAAGAGTATCATAAACTTGTATCTGCTTTTAAACAGTCTCAGGTTGAAAGCCTATGGTTTCTCCTTCTTACTGTGTAATGTTCTGGACATACTATTTTATGCTATATAAAAGATGTTCTGTTTATTGTTTTTACTTACTGTATGTTACAACTGAAAAATTTATGATAAAGAAACTTCATGTGGAGCACCTCAGAACCAGACACTACATTTTGTGCATTGGGCTTTGAAAGAGCTAAATACATTTCAGTGTGAACTTCTGTATGATAAGGAACTCATCTTTAAAATGTTCGTATTTATCAACGTTATCAGAAAAACATGACTGGATGTGAATATTCCAACAGATTTGTTTTCTTGCTATTAAACTAAACTGACATTCTGAAAGGACATTCTTAAAGCAACTTCCTCAGATGCTGTTAACTTATATTTATAATTAGTTCCTAATTTAGCTATGCAAGCAGAAGGGAGGAGGGATGCTTGCGTTTTACCAGCTATGTGGGGTTTTTTCCCCTTTTATTTTATTTGTAATTATAGGAGGGTTTTTGCATTTGTTTTTGCATCTTAACAGACATCCTCTCCTCAGCTACCAGTGTGTAGTTATTGCATTTATGCATTCAACTTCTTAGTCAAGTGATGCTATTTTTTTTTCTGCTGCTGCCTGACAGCCACTAATAATAACACATGAGGACAGTCAGACAAAATGAAGACAAATGCTGCTTGTCGCAGCAGAATCATAATGTCTCCAGACTCAGTAAAGACAGTCTAACTGTATGTGGATGCTCCTTATAGCTTATTTAGGCCTGTGGTTTTTCCCTGTGGTGTTTTTTTTTTTTTTCTTTTCCAAAAGCACAAACATTGTGCAGAAATACATTAAGGCAACATATGGGCCTGTTAGTTAGCCAAAACAATGTGGAGCCATGGAGAATAGAGATTGCAATGCACAGATGGATATTGTAAAAAATTCATGAGTGGCATAACAGAACTAAAAGGTAAATTTTAGTCAAAATTCAAGTGGAAAGCATAGAAAATGGTTAAGAATAGGGTTTTACAAGATTTTTAGATCACTGGATATGAAACATAGCAAATATTGTACAGATGTGTTTATTCCATTATTTGATAATCATGTTTCATCACAGCAATAATTATGTCTATATAGATATATGCCATCAGAAGTAGATTGCTGATAAACAATAGCACCTTTTTTCTACTTGATGTAAACTCTGCAGTATTAAATATCCATATTATTTCCAGTTCAATATTAGAAAATGTCAGTCATTGTGACAAGCCTGGCAAGAGCAGTGCACTGAACAGCCCTCTGTGTAGTGAAGTGCTAGTTTAAATAATCGCACTTCCATGTTACATTACTTTGTTGGTAAAATCAGACTCCATACAGAAAACGAGCAAATAGTGCTTCCCTCCTGTAAATTCACTTCTTCATAACAAAACTAAACAGATCACTGAAACAGAAGGGAATTGCTTTTGCAATGGGCAACATGCAGTGCTTACCCACAACTAAAATCTGATCTGATTTTGCTTGGATGTAATTGAGGGCAGAGTTTGGTATTTAAAATAACATTTATATTATCTCTGGAACTTGTGGATATTTCTAGCTTTTATTGTGTTCTTTATTAAAGGATTATATGCTACGGAAATTTTTTAAATAATGGATTTTATTTTTTGTTGCATTCTCTTGGTTATCTTAGATGTGCTTTGAAAAGCTAATGCACTAGGAGTCCATTTTCTTCTGTATTAAAAAAGTACTTACAAATTTGACATGGGCACTTTCATGAATACACTAAACAGCTGCGTGTTGATACTGATATATCTTTGACTTCCATTCCTACACTAGCTGATCTCACTGTAAAATTATAGCAGTTGCTAGTTTTGATAGGAGCAACAATGGGAGTACTAGTATGGAGAGAGAATCCAGAAAGGCAGGGACATTATGAGCATGGCATGATGTGAATCTGCTGTAAGTGACAGTAGTCACCAAGAACTGGGGAAGCGGGACAGGCATATGCCTAAGGTAAATGTCCCATTATTTCTTTGCTTTTTGAACTAGAAGCCTTGCTGCTTGCCTGTAGTTACAGATGAACAGAATACTAGGACAGAAAAGGCAACTGATTCAAAGACGCTTTTCTAGATTTTTTGTTTAGAAGTTTTATGCTATCAATACAGCCTCGGCTAGAAAAGCAGACCTTGTCAGTCAAGAGATGACTTTAAATCAAAAGGCATAGTTCTCTTATGGGGCTACAAGGTTTGAAATCATGGATAGTTCACAACTTTTCTTTCCACAGAACTACACCAGAAAGGAAAAAAAAAAAAAAAAGGAGATGAAAGGAAAAGGAATGTCTTATCATTGCAAATTTTATGTCTCTTTTATCAATATGGAATTTGTACAAAGATAAGGAGTGTACTGCTTGGAATCATACACCCATAGCCAACTATTTCATTAATGGTCCATAAGTTTAACAGGACTTCTCCCTACAATTTCTTGAGAAGGCCATCTCGCCTCAGTGATCTTAAGCAGAAATGTTTATTGCAGAAATCACTTCTCTTTAGATTTCAGTGAAACATTCAACTTTCCCATCTGTTGTGGATTTTATTGTAACTTCATTAGTAGAGGACACTTTCAAATAAGGATTTGAAGCAAAGATGGAAGATGGCATTGTGAGTGCGTGGGGATGGCTGTTTTGTATGAAGTGCAGCAAGTAAAATTACATGGAGTTTTGCCTTGGTAATTTTGATATATCAAAAGTGCTATGATTTGTGGAACAGGAGCAGAAGATCAATATTCCTATATGAAGTAAGAGAGAGCAAATAGGCAAGACAGTACCTGGGAAAGTATCTTGTACCCAATTTAGTAGGAAAAGGGTAACAGAGAGAAAGTGGCAGTAATCAAGACATTAGAGGGTACTGACCCAGGAAATGAATAATTGTAATACCATTTTTTAATAAATAGATAAAGTAGATGTTTGCAGGACGATAAAAGAAGGGATGACAGAAGTCGAGACACATAGGGATGGGAGCCTTGACAAAGTTCTGCTTGAGTAGATGAGGAAGAAAAGCAAGGTAACAGGAGTGTTATGCAGGGAGACTTGGCAAAGTTATGCCCCAATTAGAAGTAAGGAAATGATCCAAATATTTCCATTAGAACTGTTTGTGTACCTGTTTCTTATAGAGAAATCATTTTGATGCTGTTAGCCAACTGTTTGAGTCGAGATACCTGTCCTTTCCTAAAGCACCGTTTGAATTTCAAGGCACTCTTCCCAAACCAAATGTCAGAAATGTTCTATGCTGCTAGAAAAGAACAGAAAAATAGCAGTACATTTGCATATTCAGGTGAATATTTAAAGGGAAAAAATGCTTTTCAAAATAGTAACAATAATGTATTTGGAATATTAAACCAATGATATTCATCCAAATAAAAAAGCTATAAAGCTAAGCACACTTCAAATACAGATGTCAAACATAATCCTGACAAAATTTAGAACTTAAAAAAAATGGGGTACCTGCAAAATTGAAAGGTATGGCTTTATTTTAAGGCCCATGCCTTTATTTATATGACTGTACCTAGTAATGGACAACTTTCACTATGACAGTAAAATACAGAACTAACAATTTGCCGATATTCTGATGTCATTACAGTGGCATAACTTTGGAGGTGGGACTAAAACCTGTTTGCTTGCTATTTTAAGATGAGACTATTCAGGAGGTGCTAGCAGTTCACCTCCTAGCTCTATGTCAAGATTCTTCCTGTAAATTAAATTATTAATTGGCATGTATGTCTGTTTATTTAATGAGGAGCGTGACAGCCTCTACTGGCGCATATGTGAGAACAAAAACATCACAGTAGGAGCTTCTAAACTGCCCAGCAAGCCAAGGGGTTAAGCCGTTTGATATGTTGTATTAAAAGTAGCTGTTATTAGCAAATGTTGTCTGGCTAGTTGCAACGTAAATACCAGAATGTGATATTCATATGGAAGAAAATATAGCATGTTTATGCAATTCGTAAGTCTGTAGTAAGGGTAAAAGTTTACTTTCCACATTCGTTCATTTTCACTTATTTGTGTGAAGCCCATATTACAATACAGTTATTTTCTAAGTTTTACAAAATTATACCCCATTCAAAGCCCAGCTCCAGCTTTCGCTATGGCTGTGTGGGTCAGGGCTGGCAAAAGGGGCACAGATGATAGCAGATGGAGTCTGCAATGCAGGAATGTGCACGGGTCAAAAACCTGCAGGACAGAATACATAGAGATCAGCAGGGTGGCCAAATTCCCCTGTCCCCATCTGGTTTCTCAAGAGCCAAGTAGCAACCTCTTTAGTCCTATTAGCCATTCAGCAGCAGCAACATGGATAAGAAAGTTTTCTGTTTCTAGGTTCTGTGACTCCAGAAAATATGGATCTGCATGGTATTCACCCACATTCTGTCTGCTTCGTGCAGTAAGCTCTGTACAAGCTTGCTTGTGGTCCTTGGTTTATATATATTCTTCTATTGTGTGCTTAAACGATACAGAATTTTCTCAAACGGCTTTTTGGAATTGTCCACGGAGGATGCTTTTGGGTTCTAACCCTGCACCATTGCAATCATGGGAAATTTTGACAGTGAGGCAGGCAGAATCATTCCTATCAGCACGTATTCAAAAGAAAAGAGAATCATGCTGTGTTTTGACTCCTCTCTTGTATTTCTAATGGATGCAATAGCTGAGTGGAATGGGAGGCATATTCAGCTGTAGCATGTATATGGATCCTCTTTAGGTTCTCCCTCATAATCCTGCCTCTATTCACCTGTAGGCTTATATGTGATGGAATTTCTGAAAAAGTTAGAAAGTTATATAATGTAAGAAACAGAAAAGGGCTTGTATTTTTAAGGTTCATTGACATTTGACCTTCTTTAACACTTGAATATTCTGATAACCTGATGGGACTTCGGAAGCATAACTGACTTCAGACTCATTTATTTCCCTTTGTATTTTTTTCATGTATCACTACCAAGTTCAGAAAAAAAAAATGCAGGCATCTAGAAATGGAGAAAAAATAGATTGTATAAATTTGTTGGAGACATTTCAACCATTGATATACTGGTACTTTAATCTTCTATTAATATAAAAGATCAGATTAACTTATTCTTTCCAGTGGGTTCTTGTGCATTCTTTATAACTGAAAAATGGTGTTGCTACATTTCTTGGGAATGCCCAAGCAATAAGTTGAAGTGAGCAGAAATGACAAAATAGAAGCTGAAAAAAAAATATACAGACCACTCAATGTCACAGTAGCATTTTATAGTTCTGGAAGGCAAATCAAAAGATTTTTGCAGACTAGCACCGTCAGTAAATTATCACAAAATGGAAGTTGAATATGAGTGGATTCTAAATATGGCTGTATGGGGCAGAAGCAAATATGATGGTCTGTGCTGCCTTCCAGTTCTCTGTTTCTATATTTTTCATGAAAGAGACACAGAAAAAACTTGTCAAATGCCATTTTTCTTTGGGCTTAGTATTGTGCACCTAAGTGCCTGTTCAATAATTAGATAGTGTTTCTTCAAGTTCTACATGTTGCTTTATACAGATTTTTATTGAAAATAAAAATACAGTTAGACTGATTGTCCTTAATAGGCACACAATGCCTTAATGAAGGAAAGTGTGAAGATCAGCATGGTTTTTAAAGAAAACTCATTTGTTTCCCACGTTTTTATCCAATGGGTTTCATGAATGCATTTCATTCTTTAAAAAGGACTTAAAATTATTACATCAATGCACCATTTGTATGTTGGTGATTTGCTAAAATAATTGATGGGCCTTAGCATACATACTGCTTGTGTAATCTCCGTTATCTATACATTGAGTTTGCCTGTTTTTTCACATTCTGTTTCAAAGGAGCCCTCTGCTGGACAGCCTGGCTTGGTATGTAGTACTTTCTGTGTATGTGCACACGTGCACACATACACCACAAATAAACCTATATATAAATATATAGGATAGACTGTACTGTTACTGAGAAGTTTCTCTGTCATTAAAGAAAGCATAAGCCACTTGGAATACTCCATTGCAAAGGATGCTTTGTTTTCTTATGCTTACAATGTAACTCATTTAAAAGAAAACGTTTTGAAATTCTGAAGAATGTCAGCTTATTGCGAAACATGTATTGTTGCTAAATTAATATTACAGATAATTTAAGAAGTTAATCTTTCCAAGGATAAATAGTTGATTTAGAAAATACCTTGAGTTATGCATGAAATACACTGTGGAAATTCTGTGCTGTTCTTACTTTTCTGTATTGCATATACTGTCTAAAATGGTTTAAATCTTTGTTATTTCTTCTCTGCTATTCAAATTAGCTTTAATATGTTCTTTGTTGCTACATGGTGATATTATTAGTAGGGCTGTAAATTTGATTATAAGCAATGTGGAAATACTGCAGAAAAAAAAATAAATACATATAATAGAGTTAAAGAAAATTGAAATTTACCAAAGTAATACGTTAGTAGTTTCACTAAATAATTCCTTATTAGTTTGGAAAGTAGAGTTCTAGTTTTCTGTTTTTTTGCTTCAGAAAAGGATAAGCAAGTACTTTGAATTTTGGCAAGACACGCTGATGTATCTAAAGATGCAGCATTTCCTGGAGTGCCATACTGTGTGGTTTAAAACATTGGGGTTTTTTCCTCCTGACCTAGCACGGAATGCTGTCTTTGTTACATGTTGGCAGAGTAGCACTGAAAAGTACTTGAGCAGTTTCTAACATCAGCGGTAAATTGAGCATGTAAAAGGAAAGGAAGTCTTGAGTAGTGCTGCAATAGGCTTGTAAGCATGAACTGAACACCTAGATATATTGCGTGTAGGCCCTGACTTCTCATTAGGAATGTGAAGTTACTGCAAGATTTCTATCTCTCTTTTTGTTTCCAGAAAGTGTCAATGTGACTCAACTTGTGGCCAGAGATAGCTAATCAGTAATAATTAAGGGTCAGAAATGACAAGGTTGGGAGAAGTTCAGCGTGTGGTGTGGTATTTTTTCAGAGAGGTTGAAATAACCATCTTCTCTACTTCTGCACGTCCACCAGAAACAAGTTCCAAATATAACCCTGACTTGACAAATTTAACAAATTCTTCAGAGTATGAAGTGGTCGTACTTTCAAATTTTACTTTATATAAGCCAACATTAAAAACAACAAAAGTCCATGAAGCTGCAAATTGCAATCTAGTTTCTAAAATTTTCTGTTGCATACTCAACCTGGTAATCTAAGCTCCCACAAAAAACAGTATACTACCGCCTGGAATAACTACGTCCAGTGACAAAAGAATACCAGCCATGTCGTTGGATTTAATGACCTGTCTGTCTGCTACAAAGCTGACTGAGATCGCCAACTAAATTCTCTTAAGTCACTGCAGCCAGCTTGCAAAAGGTAATGGCAGCCCACAAGTATCTCAAATTAGAAACAAAGATTTAAAAATTAAGTTTTTTACAGTAGCCACATTACATAGAATATTTTTTTTGATTGAGGTTTGTTTGGGTTTTGGGGGGGTTTGTTTGGTTTTTTTGCAGTCGATGCCTTTGTGTATTTCAAACATTAGTATCTAAAATTAAAGAAGTCTCTTTGCCAAGTTGGTTGGTTAACTGCCAAATGAGTCAAATAACATATAAATGCACCATTTTTCTTTCATGACTTTTTGGTAGAAAACGCTTTCACTGTGACTGTTTCTGCTTTTGGTTAGCAGTTATAAACATGCACACACGCTACCACCACTGCTACTGTCTTTTACCTGCCAACAATATTACAAGTATTACAGTAATTTTTCTTCAGTTAAGAAATGAGAGTGGATTTCATTATGAATTTGCCAGTGTGGCTCATAAAGTGGCCAGAGAGTTGACGTTGAGTGACATTATAAGCAGTTACTTCACTAGGCTTAAGGGTCTGATCCAAACCCATTGAAATTAATGAAAATACTCCCATTGACCTCAGCTGGCTTTGGATTAAAGGCTGTGATTGTACTTCTGCTTCTTGGGACTTTTAGTCCAGTAAACCAGGGACATAATCCAGAAGTAATATCCATGTTTCCTACTGTCTAATGCAGAGCACAGGATCTCATGCTGACTTCCTTTTTCTTCTTTTTCTCTTCTTTTCCCTGTGTCATCAGAATTGCACTCTCTTCCAGTACACATTTCGTAAGTTCTAGGAGCAGTGAAATGCAGACAATAATTTAATTATTTTATTTGGATGTGGGCAGGCATGAGCTTCAAATCATCTGTTTTCTTACAACCAGAAAATTTAATAATAAACAATTTAAAAAGGAATTCTCCATCCATCAGAAACAGAATGCTGAGTTACAATATTTAAACAAAACATATCGTAGCATACTACAGCATAATAGTTTCTGTGTAACAGTATATGCTTGTATAAATAAAGAAGTTTAAATGAGCAATAAGGTACACCATGTAGGATATTTCCTTTGATCTTTAAATTAACTTTGGGGAATTATGACACAAATTCCCCCACAGGGTTAACAAGTGCACTAATTATAATCAGTTTCTAATGTGTGTGAACTACATGTATAACCTTTTGTATCCAGACCCAGTCATCTTTCCTACACACAGAGCTTGAGGGTCCAGATTTGTGATGAGGCAGGTGAGTGGTCCTACTGGGTAAGACAAAAGATTCACCTACTCTAGTGTTCCATCTTTGGCAGTGGCTGCTAGGAAATACATGGGGGAAAATACTAGAGTAAGGCAAGCATGTAATATAGCATTTTCCTCCTGGCTTTGTCTGTTTGCACTTTAAGGATTTTTCTGAGTCAAACAGGGTACCTGTACTTTTGAGGGGGTTTTAATTTCTCTTTGTTGAGTTTAAGAATTGCTTTCATATTTGTGTAGGACTTTGGCCTCCCCATCTTGCACGGCAGCAAGTGACTATAACTGTGCACTGTGTGAAAAAACATTTCCTTTTGCTTAAACCTGCTTCCATTTGACTTCACTGGTTGCCTCCAAGAGTTGGGGTGTGGGGAGGGGGGAGGCAGTGAAAGGAAGAATCAAGGAAGTGCCTGCTCACCCTTATCTTCTCCAGCCCTCTTGTGACTTTGTACAGTCCTACCTTGTTCCCACTTCATCATTTTTTTCAAAGTTCAAGAGATCTGGTGTATTCAGTCTTGTCTTACATAGAAGCTACTCCATTATTTTGAATCTTGTAATTGCAATTTTTTATAACGTACGTGTTCAGGACTAGTTGATTATTGAATTGGCACATGCATTAAAACATTTTAAAGGGAAAAGAAATATTACATTGCTGTAAGAAGTATGCTGTAGTCTGGCAAGGCCTAGGAGAAAGAACTCCCATTCATTTAGACTTAATTGCACTTTTATGCCTCACTGATCACTTTTTTCCCCCAAGTCCTGCTTCAAGCACTAGCATTATCACAGATTGTTTTGTGGAAATCACAGTCCATGTGATTCTGCTCATAGATCCTTCATCAGGTAAACACCATTGCCAGCGTATCTCTACAAAGGAAGAAGTCTATTCTGGATACGGTAAGTACCAAGAGAATACAAAGGTCAGCTATTTAAATAAATAAATAAATAAATCGGTGCTGTGACTGCTATGCTCTGCCTTCCTGAGCGTCTGCTCTCACAAGAAGAGCAAGTATGATCCGTGTTACCCTACAAGTTCTCACTTATTTATTGGCAGCAGAGAGATTCCAACTGAAAGACAATAAATGGGAGAACTAATCTGGATAGTGACCTCACATTACAGCAGTCAGGATGTGTGAACAAGGAATCTGGCAGTCCATCTTGTTCAGAGAGAGAAGGACAGGGAGTTAAAGTTTATTGATTTTTGTTGTTGTTCTGTATCCTCCATACAGAACAGAAGCAAGAAGATAGGACGATTTTTTTTTTTAATATAGTCAGCTTCATCAGGAATGTGACTGTTAGTGTAACTATGATTTAACCACTTTGGTGTTGTCCCGGCTAATTGAGAATAAATGGATTTCCAATGCTATTTTCTATATTTTAGCCATTCCTTGCTGATGATGCTGGTTCTTTTCAAAGAGCACAGAAACTGTCTCTGACTCAGGAAATACTTGAGCCACAGATTGCTGGGAGAGTATTCGAAGAATGTGTAACTATACGATCTTCCCTGTGTGTCCGCTTTTCCCCACTGACATGGAAACAATAAAGAATTAGATGAGCCTATGGCCTGACTTGGTAATTGTTCTTACATTAGAGTACCTTTCTTATTTATCAGCATGAAAGTTTTAGCAGAATGAAGTAACTTTTTGTAAAAAGTCTATTTCCGTTTAAGCATTGAAGCAAGTGGATGGATTTTCAGTAGAGCTCGGTATGAGCTCTTAAAAAAAAGTGATTCTTAAGGAACTGGTAAGAGTTGCAGGCAGAGACAGGGAATTTCTCCTATAATCTAAATATAGTTTCACAGGGTTTGTATACATCATCACATTTCATATGATGTATGTATGTTATCACGTTGTGTGATTCATTCCTTCCTTGCAACTTTAATCTTGGAAATCTGCTTTAAAAGAGGACAGATAACCTTCTTAAAGGTCCTTCTGATTTTAGGCAACAGTCCCTTCCTTTCTCATGCCCCCTTTTAAGTTTCTGAGCCTAAGTCGGATGTTTGCGCATATAGATGCTGAATCTCTCTGTAACTGGTATAAAAGTAGTCTTAGCAATATCTCTGTGAGTTGGGTTATTTGATATGGTTGCCTGTCCATCAGAACAGCAGAGATTGTTCAGGAGTTCCATCGACACTTTTGCTTTACTCTCCCAGGAGCACGGGTCTTGTCATTGCAAACTTTTCTTTCTTCCTAACATGAAAACAGTGGGCTTTAAAAAGAAGGTTGGTCAAGGAACCATGTGACTTTGAACCTAAACATTGGACATAGAGATTATGAGAGAACCTAAAGAAACCAAAACCATAATGATGACAGTGGCCGTGATTCTCCATGTGGTTATTTGGCAGAACGTAACACACTGTGTTTCGCAGCATGTTTCCAAAGTGTTACTGATTTCTGTGGTCTGTATGCTATTCCTAAGGAGAAAAAAATCTAGATCTACGCCTGAGGTTTTAAGTATACAAAAAGATGCTATTTGTGAGGTAGCAATATTTCAACTTGACTACCACAGACAGAGCATACAAAGAAGCTATGAAACAACTTGACTTAAGTTACGAGTGTGTGAAATTTAATAGAGAAAAAAGCTCAAACATGTTGTTTTAATTTTGATCTGGGTCCTTACCGCAGACCCCCCAGCACTACCTCCATGAAGGAAAGGTCCTCATCCGGATCCTCTTTAGAGGGGAATACTTCTAGAACTTTCTGGCTTCCATGACAAAAGAGAAGATGAAGAAAAGAAAGGAAAAAAAAAATCAGAAAGAAACCAGCCCCAAAGTACATCACTACTTGGAGCAACCCGTTTTCTTTTTCATACAAAACTAGTTTGCTTAGATTCTGTGTCTCTGTCATTTAAGCAAATGCTTAGCAATTCATGAGAATGTGGAGCTTGCGATGTTGATCTGTCCCTTCTCTAGCAAGTTCTAACAACCTAGATGCTATGACGATGGATTTCTAAGTACTCCTGAGACAGTTAAGAGGTCCAGCTAAACTCCAGGTCTAGTTTCATCCAGAGATTATCTTGACCCCTTTTTATATGAAAGACATTCATTAGATGGAACAGCCTATTCCACTTGTCTCTTCAGTGAAAGGGGCAATAAGCCCAATTCCTTTTCCCATGTCAACAACCTTTTTCTGTTTTGTAGCAAAATGCCTAAAAATGTTGTGGGTTATATGACATCAGACTGGTATGGAGCCACTTGTTAAGTAATGATTAGTGAAAATATTGTTGTCTGTGTTGGAGAGAAGAATTAGTATTTTGCCGATGCAAGGGGCCCTTTTAGAACAGTGTCCCATCTCCATATGTTGCCATAACTGTACTCTTTGCTATTTCTTACATTTTTGTAAACTGCTGTAGAGTGCAGTATATTTGACCCTGTGATTATGACTGAGATGCTTGGAGAGTTAAAAATATTTTTGTTGAGAGCAGGCTGACATGCTGATAAAAATGAACTACATTCCAGACCAAATTTCAGTATAGTACATATTTCAAGGCCACTTGATGCTTTGATATCAGAAAAGCAAAGGTCTTTTGCGAGTAGAAGCTTAGTATCTATAGTTTCTGGTTTGTTTGGGGTTTTTTTTTTGCAGGAGTTACTCTTCCAAAGACAGAGTTTTATCTAAAAATCTGCTTGTCTTATCTTAACAATAGTGTTGTCCTTTCACCCCCTCTATTTGACTTAAGGTGTAGCAAAGATCTATATTAGTTTAATGTCTTCTCATTCAATTAAAACTGTTCGATACTTGTGTCATACAGTGCAGTCAGCAGCATATCTTAGAAAATGCTCCTTTGGATGGTACAAATGTGTATTATTGAGCTGTACAGTTTAATATATTCTTCTGAAGGAGGATCTGTGCTTTTTAGGACACAACCACTAGCTTTTATTTTAACCACTGAGGCAAACTGAGTTCATTAGTGAGCATAATAGGATTAGACATAAAAAAATGGACCCAAACTTTCTAATCTCATTTGAAAGGAGCCTCTCCAAAAGCAGACAAATGCTTTCTTTTTGCTGCCTTTTTGAAGCACCATTTTGCTGAAGCTGACTCAGATTGATAGAATAAGTAAAAAGACGAGTCACATTCTGCAGAGTGACATTATGTCTGACTAAGGCAGTAAGAAGCACTTGTCTTCAATAAAAGAAAATGTATTCCACTTCCTATTAAGTTTCCCCTCTGCTTCTTATTAAGTTCAGGTAGATGTAGTTCCTTGATGTAAAAATATGTATCCAACATTGACTTTCTCCTTTGGATGAGGACACTAACTAAATGAAATGATCTTCAGCACTGGTGGTTGCCTATTATCTTTCAAACACATAAGTATAGCAGGTTCCTTTTGAATGAATTGGTATGGTGCCGCAGCACAGCTAACCTCGCCCAGGTGTCTGCCTGTGTGCAAAACTCCTGCTGCTTTCCCGGTTGAAGTATGCTTGATCTCTTCTCCGTCTCCGCAGTTAGGGGTCTATTGTTACACTCGCATCTGAAAGCTTGCAAATGACATTTGGGTGTGATGGACTTCTGATGGAAGGTTACAACCCTGTGGATCAAAGTGAACCATAGATCAGAAAGGGGCTCTTAAGAATTTTAAAGGTTTAACATAAAGAAGCTAATTACACAGTCTGATTTAGAATTGTTTCTGTACTTATCACTCATACGTTTATGAGCCAAGCTTGTACTGCGACTGCACATGCCAGGAGTGCTTTTGTATAAGAAATGTAATTGTAGCTTACACAAAATTCTTCCAATATTTCACCTTTACAGGAGTTTGGTACGTAGGAAGAAAACCTTTGCTACCTAAAGATTTTCTGTATCCATTTTGTTTAAGACTTCTAACAATTTCCTTAATTTTTCACATAATGAATGTTCACTGATACTGTTGTGAGATTTAGAGTCTTTTTGTTTTGTACTTTGATTAATAAATTGCTTTCTTCGGACCAAGGACTGTGGAGTTCAGAAGTTCAACAGTAAAAGCAATATAGGGTAGTCTGCCGTTTGGATGCTGCCAATAGTGAAACACAGATAACTGGCTACAACTTCAGGTTATTCTGCGTGATTCACAGATGAGATTAAAATATTGCTCTACATCTGAGAGTTGTCTCTGAGAAATTACCTTACAAGAAAAGCTAAGGATTCTAAAATAATTCTGCGTTTGTCTGTTAGCAAGGTGATTTGTAATGGTTTCTAAATAGTAGAGAGTAGCTGCAGCCTTGTCTAACATTGACCTTACCACTTCACATGACTGATTTTGTAAGGATCTACATGTAGGTGTTTAGATGTTTCACTGCTTCCGTCTGACATAAACTAATGATGTAGACTGGCTAAACATGGTGACATGATTAAACAGTGATGTTAATTAGTGGCTTCTATGAGAGACTTGATCCCTCTTTTTAGCAACATTTGTTATGCATGTACAGAAGTTAAAGGGACAGAAGTGGATGTTTTCTTTATAGCATCTGTTAATAGCATTAAGAGTTCAGGAAAAACATTTAAACTATCTGGTGAAATGCGTAAGGTCCATCTTCATGCCCCATGGTTGTGCAAAAACAGTATCTTTTGTGTGAAGGGAAATGGCAATTTTCTGCAGGCAGTAATCATCTGTACTATTACTTAGATGTCATGTATTGATGATCCTGTTTCAGTCAAACATATCTCATTCAGAGAGCTTTTGATGGGAGGAATTTTTGGAAGGGTTTAGGAAGGTTAAATCTGTGAGACATGGCTTCCATCTGGAATGCATTAGCTACAAAGATTTATTAGCCAGAGTGCCTCTGCATAATGTTCCATGGAAAGCAAAGCCCTGCATCTAATTTCCAGCATGATGTCTATATGAGGAGTGATCTTTGAAATATCATAGGTGACAATCAAGTTTGTTATAAAAATAGTAAATGCACAGGATTTTCATGGCGGCTATTTTAAATCCCTCATGAGGGCTGCTAAGCAGGTAGTTGATTTGTTGACAAATGATAAAACTGTAGGAATAGCAACATGCATGACATTTTTAAACAGGATAGACTCTTTAAGCAGTAAGAGTCACATCAGGAAAATTATCAACATTTAGTGGTTGCTTAACTCTGTGAAGGATGGCATTAGGAAATAATAGAGGCAATATTTAACTTTCTGTTTCAGTGTTTTCTGATTAAATCGGTTTCAAGAAGTGCTGCGTCTGATCAGCAAGCAGGAGGGAAAGAGCTTTACAAATTCTAATGCATTAACAAAGCTGATTCTCTGCAACTCTAAACCATCATGTGTCTGACAGCGATTAAAAATTACTAGCATAAGGACAGTACTGATCTCAGTTTCAAAATGAGCCAAAGGGCGAAAAAAAGTGTAGTCTGCAACTACAGAAAAGATTTCAGTGATGTGCCTGCTAGAGAACATTTTTACACAGAATTGACAGGGTAAGGTGATTGGATTTCAATCAATGATGAGAGAAAGGTGCCTAAGAAGCTTTGAAAATCTGACCCATTTAAGCAGGACAGTGAATTACTAAATATGAACTGGTACCTTGATGAGAGTACTGTTTCTGAAAGACTGGGAGACAGGAACTTCTTTTCCATAAACTCGGTTGCGATATATAAAGTGTGAAGTTGCCAGTACTCTCCAAAATTCCCAGTAAAATTAATTTCAAATAAATAATTCATGCATCATGGTCTACTCCATTCCTGTCTTCTCCTTGGCCTCTGAGTCGTGGCTGGTTCTGTGCTTGTAGAATGGATACTGGTAGAAGAATATTATATATAAAATGCATTTTAAAAGTGTATGAAGGATAGAGGAAAAATAAAACCTGACACTTTAAAGGTGTATAAATGTAGAATTAGAACTGTGAGCAAGGAGTCTGGATATCTGCGTCATATTCTCAGCTTTACTTCAGAGAGAAAATATTTGTGAACCTGGGTGAATCTTTAAGATTTCTGTGTTATGCTCTTCTCATTTGTGAAGTTGAGTGGATGGTGTTAGCTGCCTTTGCATAGGAATCCTGCTTCAATTGTGTAATGATTATTAAACCCTTTATAAAAGAAGAAAAAGTAGTTGCAGGTAGATTGCTTTCTGTACTAGCAGAAAAATCCATTGCTGAAATGTACCAAATATTCCCTGTTACAAACTGTCTTGTTGCTGGGCTAGAGTATCAAAGTGAATAGCTTTTTCAGATGATTTCTAGTTCAAGTTTTCTCATGTGTACGTGTTTTTGTGTACATATTTCTGTACATATGTATATATCAAAATATCAGAAAAATATGCTGGTTTTAATCTTTTCTTTATCAAATCTATTAACTGAAAAGTACAGATTATCAAATATGGATATCTTCAGAAAATTTGTAATCTCATGTCTTCAGAAGTCTGAAACCGTATGTGATACCTGGAACATGCTAGTGAAGAAAGACCCCAGAAATCTGCTAGTTGCATTCAACAGCACCACTTGTTGACTCATTAGTAAGTGTTAAAAACACAAAGATGGCAAAATGTGAAGGACAACAATAACTACCCAGCTTTGCCATCTGTGTGTTTTGGGGCTAGATCAAGGTTTACAGTTTTTAAATTGCTAATTCCTTTGGCAAAGGGTTGGGTTTTTTAAAAAAAAAATCAATAGTACTTTAATCTTCCTAGGGAGTTTGGTTGGTTCAGAAAAGGGTGTTCAATCCATTTATTCCTGTCCAGAACGAGGAAGGTAAGAAGACTCTAAGACCTTCCGCTGCATCAAGAGCATTGAAAGAATGATTGACAGCAGAGAAGAGCACTTTCTCTGCCTCTTTCCCCTGCTCTGTTTCTCACTCAGGTGGGATATGAGGTCCAGGGGAACTGTTTGCTTCTTAGAACTCCTCCCTGTCCTTATTTAAAGTCTTCCTGTGCAACAGGATTGGAAAGTTATCAAGAGTTACTGCTTCTGACTGATCCTACCAGTGAGATGGTAGTGAGCTGTGTTTCCATTTTAGTATCTTTGTTACATTTTGTGGTTTAACAGTTAATTATAAATTTATTTCTAAGAAGTTACTTTTCAGATCTTGAGCTCATTACTTCCTGTTATGCCATCCCCAAGAGAACAAATAGCAAAGCAGGACAAATGTGGGGGATCCTGGTCATTACAAAGGCACAGAGCCTTTAAGCGGATAGACCCGTTCATGACGCAGATGCATGTTTAGACAAGAGGTAAGGCTGCATTGTGTCATCAGGAATGAGTGTTTCATCATAATGAGTTGTTCATACTTACTGTGGGTGTGCAAAATCCAAGGCAAACCTGAAAGAAACTGGCTAGTTTGTTGATGAGTTACTCTTTAAGAAGGATAAGCTTCCCCACTTGTTTCAGAAAGATACCTTGTTGTCCTGATAGAATGAGGGGAGAGGACTGGGAACAAATGGGTTGAGTCCTCTGAGTTAAAATGAAGAATTGTTAATTGTACAGTGAAAGTTTCTATTGCAGCCAGTAAAATGCATGAAGGCAAACAACAGTGGTAGGTAGTCACTGGCTGTTAGACACTTTAAAAGATAGTCCTTGTGCATGTTTTGTTCACTTGTTTACTGTGGTAAGTACATGGGAACGGATATCTTTGGAACAAGTGACTGATGTACAGTTAATACTGTCTTTTCAGTTACATATTCTATTCTCAGTACTTTCTTTATAAAATAAACTTTGGTTCAGACAAATGCTAAAAGAACTCACCCTTATTGTGTTGATGTGGTTGTGTTTCTCCTAGGAGAGGCAGCTGTAGGAGGCAGCTGGCAGGAAAGAGAAACATGATCTGTATAAAACATTTACAGGACAGGTTTTCAGCTGTAGCGATTGTGTGGCCATTCAGTCCTTCTTCCCCATCCACTTCACATTGCATCTGCCACCACTTCTGCTTCTGGTTTTCAGTGTGGGCATCCCCCTGCAGTAGAAAACATAGCAAGGAGCTGACTCACCATAATGCGTTGGCACGTTTCAGCTATTGAGCTATTAGGTAGTTTCTGTTGCAAATGTGACTTCTTTTCCCTCCAGAATCCCCAAGAGAAGACAGCACTGCATCTCAAAATTATTGACTTCCTCTGTCCTGGTTTCAGCTGGGATAGAGTTAATTTTCTTTCTAGTAGCTGGTATAGTGTTATGTTTTAGATTCAGTATGAGAATAATGTTGATAACACCCTGATGTTTTTAGTTGTTTCTAAGTAGGGTTTATAATAAGTCAAGGTTCATCTTCTCATGCCCAGCCAGCAAGAAGGCTGGAGGGGCACAAGAAGGTGGGAGGGGGCACAGCCAGGACAGCTGACCCAAACTGACCAAAGGGGTATTCCATACTATATGACATCAAGCCCAGTATATAAACTGGGGGAGTTGGCCCAGTGGGGCGGATCGCTGCTTGCAAACTAACTGGGCATTGGTTGGTGAGTGGTGAGCAATTGCATAGTGCATCACTTGTTTTGTATATTCCAATTATTTTATTATTATTATTGTTGTCATTTTATTACTATTATTATTATCATTATTATTATTTTATTCCTTTCTGTCCCATTAAACTGTCTTTACCTCAACCCATGAGTTTTACTTTTTTTCAATTCTTTCCCCCATCCCACTGGGTGGGGGGGAGTGAGCAAGCAGCTGTGTGGTGCTTCGTTGCTGGCTGGAATTAAACCATGACATCATTTTATGATCAAAGGTCAAACTCAGATGCAGGTCTTCAGTATGGAGAGAGTCCGTAGCAGAAACCTGCCCTAAGTTAGCCAACATCAGCCATGTTATAAATGGAAGCTGCTGTAGCAGATGGAGTTCATGTACTTTGTCTATGGTATACAGCAAGTTTCTTCTACAGCAAGTGGTTTTCAGTGCCAAAATGAGTACTGATATTTCTAGACATCCCACGTGCTATGGACTAGCTTTCACTGGTTGTACACCATCAGCTGCGTTAAAAATTTGCTTCAACTGTTTACTAAGCATATTCTCATTTGTAATTCACTCTAGTGGGAATGTTATACACTGCTAGATCGTTGTCTTGCCTTACAAATATAAAGAACTCAGGTTTTGGAGCATCTGGGTTTTGATATATTGCAAAATCTGTCAAATGTAAAAGCTATTGTTAATTCCTCAAATACCAGAATCTACAGTTCAGTTCATGGTGGCATTCAAAGTATTGAATAGTACATACACTGGGGCACGGAAAATGTCCTTTGTAACTTAGAACACTGACTGTGTTAATATAAGCAAACCTAAAGCATGTGTTGAATGCTTATCAGGCATTAGAATCAATAAGTAGTCTTTAGATTTAAAATTAATGATTTTCTGTGTTCTCCAAAAGTCAAAATCTCTCAAAGTTGTCTTTGTTGCTTCTGATTTCTCCCAAGAGAGTAAGCAAGGTGTGATAAATCATCATACCCACAAAATAAACAAAGTGCCTGACAAAGAAGACTTGAATTAGACTTAAAAGAGGAAATCCGTGCCTTAAACTTCCTCGGAATTTTGAAACTGTAGTTGTGAAAATGTAAGATTAAAAGAAGATGTGGTGCAGCTCTAACCTAACACTATTGCAGAGGTGTTAGAAAGAGCCTTAACGCTATCCTGACATGGGAATGAGGTCATGTTGCTGGATTAAGTCATCTGACTGTGTCCCTGCTATTTATTTGGTGAGTCTTTTATGGGTTTACTTGATAATGCCAAGTGATGTAGAAAATATAAATACATAAAAACATCAGCAGAATAGCTGATTAAGAGCAAAGAGCCTTTACACAATCTTCTATGAAAAATTGCAGAATACGTTTTATTTACGAAAGGCTTAAAAATTGAATTAATGAATAAATAAGCACATAAACATATATCTGTACATAAAGGAAACATAAGAGAAACCTAGTATATAAAAATGAAAACATTGTAAAGGACATTATTGTGAAGGGCAAGCTGACTAAATGAATTTGAATTTATGTAAAAACTGTTTAAATACACATAGAAAATACATTTTGAAACGTGAAAGTTGAGATATAAACTCATAAAAGACTGAAGCTCTTCTTACAAACTAGCAGCAGCAGTATTCTTTTCCTCAAACATCCATTGTTCAGGTAGCAATGTAAGTGAAAGTGAGGCCATCTCTGGATAATGCTCCAAGCCTAATGCAAAAGGAAAAATTATTACTGATAAAATGTGTGTATCATTCTACAACATGCAGTGCAGTTAGCTATGTTTTATGTAGTGATTCATCCCTGTTCATGTTGCAGTAGCATTTCTATTTTCTTCTCTTGCAGTCAGATTTGTAACAAATTTGAAGATTTCTGTCCCATGACTTTCTTTTTGAGAGTGTCAGACTCTTAGGGGTGTTATCCTATATTTGTGTAAAACCTGCGCTGACAAGAAACATGCAATACACTAAAACATCATTTGCAAATGGAATACAATGTAACCTTTCAGAAAATTCACCCAGGAAAGCCTCTGTGGAACAAATCAAGTGTCTGCCAGTAAGTAGTAAAATTTTGAAGCTATGACCTGTACCTACTAAGAATAACTGAATAGTTAATTAGCTGCAAGATGTGTACACTTTTATTTTAGGAATGTATTGTCTTATTCCATTAAGAAAAGAGAAATATGAAACTAAAATGTGTCATCAAGAATCTAGACAGACAGAGGAGAAAATTCATCTGTGTGGACTATGAGGTGAACTGTAAGGTTAGAAGATGAGGCAGTGAACTGTCTCTTTCCAATCTGAAGTAAACTTGTCTAGCCCTGAGATGGCAAACTACTACAGGATTCATAAAGAATGTTTGGACTAAGAGAACATTTCTCCCAAAAGTTAAATTCTTTTGAATAATCTGACAGAACATGCTTTTTTTTGAGGCAGTAGTAGCCCTTTAAAGCCATAGAGCAGAAGGTGTTATGCTAAATAAAGCCCTTGGAACGTTTGGATGAACTTCTTGCCTTCTCTTAAAGAAAATTTGACATGTTGACACTCCTGCTAAAATTTTGATCTATGATAATCCACGTAAATCCCACCTAGTCGGTGAGTTGGTGTGTGATTTTATCTCAAGTGTAGTACCTGATCACCCTTTCTTTTCAAGTGCTGGTGACCTCTGAGCAGGTCAGCCTGCACCTTGCTAGTCTTATCTTGGCATACCTCCAAAAGGCAAATAGGTCAGACTTCTGTTAGTGAGCCAAAAAGGGAAGTTCAATCTGAATGCTTAACAAGAGAATAGAGCATTCTGCAGTAAATGTTATTCTGACGCATAGCAGAAAGTGCCAGAACTTAGTTTGGGAACTTCCTAAAGATAATAAATTTCATTCAAGCTGATCACATTCATCAGCAGTTAATGTGGCATCTTTACCAACACCCATGAGCTCTAAGCAAGTTTCTCAACTCACCACACAGGTTTGCAAGTTTCTATTCTGCAGTGGTTACATACAGATAATTCTGATGGACCTTAATGGGAGCTCCTGGAGTATGCTGAGCTCATAAGATTAATGTTATAAACACACATAAGCATCAATACAAGGCCTGACAGTGGTTTGGTCTCTACTTCTTGCTTTGTCTAAATTTCAGCTATTAGTTCTGTGTGGGAATCTATATTACTCTTTTGGAATATGTGATAAGCACATAAATTCTGACTGAGTTCATTAAGGGCTGTCCTTTTGAGTTTAGACCAGAACAGCACCCAGTGATGCTAGCATACTGCAGGATTGGGCCTATGGAGACCCAACAGTTTTATTTATTATAATAACTTGAAGATATATTAAAATTGATTTTTGTTACACTGATAACAGCAATAGAACTCCCGGTAAGAATTAAAAGGCTCATTAAAAAAGAATTTCTCAATGGTACAAATAGCTTTTTAAATCCAGCCAACCCAAAATGCTGTTTGATTATTCAAAGGGGATTTTTGAAAAGAGCTATTAATCGGTGTCAGATTCAAAAGCAGTTCTATGCTCTCTTCACAGACAGAATGTAAAATGTTGTATTTTTCATATTAATACATTTCTTAGTGTCTGTTGTCGTCATGTGTCTTGAAAATTAGGAAATACTGCATGAAGAAACATTCACAAGATTAGCTATGTCTGGAGCTTCGCACGTTAGTGTTTGAGACAGAAGATTTTGCTTGTCAGCAAAATATATTTCAGAGAAAGAAATATTTTTTGCATATAGAAATCATTTACTGATAAGCTGCTACTGAGAAAAAAAAGCAATGTTAAGGAAATAAATAATTCCAGGAGCAATGAAGCTAATGAAGCCTAATATATTTATGGCCTATTTCCATGTACAGTCTGGAGACTCTAGTGTCCAAATACATGGTTGAGCTTTCTTTGCTTTGTGAGTTTTTCCTTCAGAATTTAGATCGTTCTCCTCTACAAAGGCACTTATTTCATGAAACTCGTTGGAGCTTAATATCTCTGAGACATCTACCCTTTTCTCAGATTTGGTTTAAATAGGTCAGTAAGTTCAGTGTTATGGTGAGGCAGCTATACAGACAAACGGAACACCACCACAGGGCTTGTTTTCTTAGGAAAAAAATTGTGTTCTGCTAGATCGGAGAACTTCGAAGTGACTTTTATGAATATGTTATTGTGTTCTCTTTATATTCTTTGAGAGTTGCATGCTCATCAAAACTTTTTTTCCTTTAACTGTTGTGTAGCTGGATGTTAGTGATAAAGGGGCAGAAAGCGCTGTGAATAGAAGGAGTCCACAAAGAGCAC
Organism: Sagittarius serpentarius; assembly: GCA_034782735.1. Lineage (NCBI taxonomy): Eukaryota > Metazoa > Chordata > Aves > Accipitriformes > Sagittariidae > Sagittarius > Sagittarius serpentarius. The sequence goes on along the minus strand of JAVKLA010000031.1, from coordinate 6,476,461 downwards.
TAGATTTTTGATGCCTCTTGTCACTATTTTTTAGGAAGCTAAATGTTGCAAAATGTATATACAATGATTTGGTAAGTTAGAAAGATTTGTGGTGATGTGTATTCATACCAAAAAAGTATTGATGCTTAAACTGAAGTACAAATTAGTTCTCTAAAAACATATACTTAAAATGGATTTAGACCAGAAAATGAGAAGAAGAGTAGTCATGTGGAGCGTGCCCAGAGAAGGGCAACGAAGCTGGTGAGGGGTCTGGAGCACAAGTCTTATGAGGAGCGGCTGAGGGAGCTGGGGCTGT
>JAVKLA010000031.1:6463002-6476066 GCA_034782735.1 Sagittarius serpentarius | reverse complement strand
GAACGGGTTGCCCAGGGCAGTGGTGGAGGCCCCATCCCTGGATGTTTTTAAAAGTCATGTAGACGTAGTGCTTAGGGATGTGGTTTAGTGGGGGGCTTATCAGTGCTAGGTTAAATGATTGGACTAGATGATCTTACAGGTCTTTTCCAATCTAAGCAATTCTATGTTACTAAGAATGACCATGAAACATGAAGTTTGCACATTACATAAAATTATTTTTGACACATTAAAATACATTCAATCTATGCTCATTGTAATTCACTTTATGGTGAGTTGCTTAATAGCAGAATATATATCATTTATACTGCTATGCTTCCTGCTTTTAAACTGTAATATCCTTTCTTCAATGACTGCTTGTCAATTTCTCTGATCTAGAGTTGTTTTCATAAATTAACTAGCCCAATTAAATAGAGAGTTATGTTTAGAAGAAGAAGAGAAAGCAAATAAATATTAATCTACCACCCTGAACTTCTTTCCAAGACCCCAGCTCCCAGTTTACTTCAGAGTTACATATGATGTCTTTTGTCGATTCATCCTCATTGTCCGTAGATTATTTAATCAATGTGGTATTTTATGGCACAAACTGAGGTATTTTTATGTGACATCATCTGTGTGAACGTTGCCACATAAACACTGCAGCTCAAACCCTGTGTATACTTTCATATTGCCCAGTTACCTCTCTTCTCCTTTCTGTTAATTCCTTCATACTTGAACAAAGTCATTAGGTGTTGTTTCACCTATTTGGTAATGGGAACTGTTCTTAGTTGCTTTCTGTTGCTACTCTTGGCATTTCCTCATGTGGATCACCCAGCCCATTTAGGGCAGTCTCTTCTCAGGACTACATATACAGGCCGTTCATTAGGACAGCCTTGATTAGTGCTTGGAAATTAGCCTGTCCATAATAAATTTTCTTCTCGTTTTATGTTCTTAGATTAGTACCTCGTATGTTTAGATTGGAAGTCATATGTTGTTTCTTTATTGATACATTTCCACGAAACTTATTCTTTAGGTGAATATTTATTCTCCCAGCCCTTTCTGAGTCCTTTTATTGCACACAGCACCACGGGCCGATAAACAATATCAATTATAGATGCAAGGTTATTGCTAGAGAGCCTTGATATTGATCTCACATAAGTTAGAAATGGTTGAAGGAATGAACTTATTTGTTGGCAGGTATCCATATCATGAAGTAATCACCATAAATATCTTCAGCCTGGCCTTTTCTTGACTCATATTACAAATATTAGGAGTTGAAAAATCAGAATGAAACAATATTGCGTGCAGAGTTGGAACACATTAGGTAGCCAACCTGTGAGGAAAAACATGCTCTCTCTGTATAAAAATTGAGGGCTTTAGCCTCTAGGGCTGCCAGTTTGGTCCTTTGCAAAAGGAAGATCTTAACACAGTTCTTTAAAAGAAAAAGACATGTCGTCATTAGTCTAATCATCTTTCTTCTGGTTTCACAAAGTTAAAGTATTCGCTTGTAAAGATGCTGAGTGTCAAGCAACATGTGACAATATTTCCATTTCTCATAGTTTCTTTAATAAATAAGGGAAAAACTTCTAGTTTTGCCATCGATTATCTATTTTTTTTCTATCAATTCTTTGGTCTCAAAAATACTCAGAATTGAATCCAAATGCTACACTACCTAAAGCTTGATGTTACTTTGAGACTAGTTTTAATGAGGGATTGCAACTGAGCCAACCTCAAGTGCTCAGTTGCAGCTTGGGCAAGTAGAAAAACCCTGATGATTGATGTACGTGGGTAAGTTGGCATCGGTTTGCAAGCCCTCTGGGTAGAGGCAGAACATCCAGCAGGAAGAATTAAAAAGGAAAAGGGAGAAGAAATGTTTATCACCCATTTACTAACATTTTATGGCAGTGTTATGGTAAACTGAGAGATGAATGTCTACATTCATGTATTTTGCACTATTCTGAGGCACTAATAACATTAAATCAGACTTAATACTTCACACCAAATGTTCAGTAAAATAGGGAATGATGTGAATATTTGTCGATGCTATACGCTACGGGTACAGCATCAAAAGTAGTGCTTGAAAGACATAAAATGCTGCAAAATAGAGGTCAGAATTATGCTAATATCATGATAATATAAAAATATTAAGTCACCAAATGACAGGATTACAACCCAACTATCTTCAGTCTCTAGGAACCTTTCAGCTAAGCTCATGGTAAATAAAACAGACGGTTCTACACGGGAGTCTGATTACAAATTTACACATTTGTATTATTAGAACTGCACAAAGCATTCACCTCTGGAGACTGGGGTTAAAATCTGATTTAAGTTACTGGAGAATATTAGTGTAGCTGTCCCAGCCTAGTAGACACTTCATTATATAATAAAATCTCCTCTCAATCCAGAAACTGGTCAGTATGATTAACATGTTCTCTTTAGAAAAAGCTAGGATTGGCATAGCCAGAGAGTTACAGAGCAGGATTAAAGTAAGTTGACAGGCCTGTATGAAAAATCACGCTCATTACTTTAATTATCAATATATATATCTATTTGCCAGTTCCTCTACAAAAGTGACTATTTAGTGTGCTAGTAATTTGGACAGAGAGGGATGAACAGGTGGAGTGCAGGTGTGCATTCAAAGAAAAGGGCATGACTGAAGAAAATTACAAAGTCAAATCATGGAATGGAGATCTTAGTTCACAATATTAAGCAATCTCATATTATCAGACCTTGCTATTCATTTTTTCTTTTCAGATATCCAGTATAAGTCAGTATTTGGTGTGTGTTTTGTGTTTCTGTGCAGGTACAAACACTGTGGGGTTTATTACATTACTGGAGTCAGCAGAGAAAAGCTGTTTTTCAGTAACTGCTTTACTTCTGTTATTGATCCTTTTTTACTATTCATTTCATTTTCTATAATTGTGTAAAATAGTATATATTGCCAGAATTTAATGACAATCTATATCTATCCAAATACTATACAGATAATAAAGTCTTTGCTTGTCAATATTATCAATTTTTTCTCTTATTATATTCCCTTTCCTCTTATTAGATTTTTAGGCAGGCATTTTAAATTCCTGAAGACATAAACTACATAGAGCCAAACCACTATAAAGGCCTAACACATCAGTAAATGTCAGTAAAGTGTCAACTCTTTGCATCATAACTGCAGTTCATTTCTCAACATTGACAGTGATGCTTATACTGGATAAGGATTGGAATGGGCATATTTCCAGATCTTAATTACATCAGGCATAGGGATGAGGAACAGTCTTTTTCCTCATGGGGAAGGCAGAGTAGAGCTAAATTTGGCCATCTAGAGCCCTATGCATCCCCGTTTATCTGGAGATAATAGGATTAAGTTAAGCTATGGGACTTCCTTAGCTAGAACTGCCTTGCTGCCTTCAGCAGGGGTCTAATAAGGATAGATATAATTGGGTAAATGGTGAATAAGAATAAAAAAAGTACACAGTATAAGCAGTATTCTTGTGAATAAATGATGACAAATTGGATTCCATCCAATCCCTGCAGAGCTGGTTAAAACATAGCAACATGTGGAATTACAGGGTGAAATGTCTGTCTTTCTCATTTCCTAACTTTTGCCACCTAGTCTCAAATCTCACACATGAAGTATCTTTTAAAGTTTAAGGAGAAGATGGGGAAGGGGAATTACAGCATTTATCTGGTATTAAGCAGAAGCTTTTTAATACTGTTCATGTAAGGTTAAAGATGCACAAAATGTAAGTGGCTACAAATACTTGCTGCACAAATGGGATTTTGGTTTTCTGACCCATATTCGCTTACTGAATTTAGTCTGTTAACAGCTTAGCATTTATTTTCACTTTTTTTCACCTCTCAAAGAGAAGAACAAACACAGAGAATGTGTAGCCCCAATGGAATAATTAATTAGATCATTCACAGGCAGATATTTCTGTAATTTATTTAAATACAGTTCTTCTATTTAATTTTTTTTGTGTTTTTGAGGAATTTTTAAATACAATTAGAATGACTTTAAGAAAAAAATCACAGTAGGGAAATAATAACTAAGGATCAAAAGGTCTCTTTGTCTTAATTTTGTGTCCATCAAAATACACTAGAAGCCTTTGCCTGGTGTAAAAGACATAGTCATTTAATTATAATTTATTTTCATGCTTGTGACCTACAGTGTGCAATTGTGAATATGAAATAACCTGGATCAGTGGAGTTTCTCTGCTTCAGTTGCAGATGCAGAACAATCATATCCATGAAATTTGCAAAGGCTGCTCCAGAGATGTGGAACAAGGTTCATAATCCTGTTGTAGACTAAAAGGGTGTGATCCCCCTTCATTTGTTCCATTTTGTTCCATCTGATGTTAGCATACCTTAGGAGTGACGTAAATTGTTGGGATGCTGTGGTAGATAGAGCTAATTTTAGAACAGGCTTGTCCCTGCCATTTGCTCCCCTTTCCTTTTTTCTTGAAGTTGGCCCTGATTTTGAATTGTTGGAGCTAATGGTTAAACTGTCCGATTCCTCCATGCATATGCATGTTATTACTTACCTGCCAAAAGGTTTGCATATACTAATGCATCTCTTGGATATCTGAGCCTGTGTTAAAAAGTTGCAGTGCCCTATCTGACTATAAAGCAGAGAGCCGCATTAGTAGATTTACAAGCAAGGTCACATATTTATTAATAACAGCACAGACAGAATGACAGAAACCTTAAGAAAAGAAATCATAGAAAGACACAGAGGCCAATCTAGTTAAGTGGGGAATAGCAACAAAGAGATTACTATGAGCAATAAGCTGAAGACTTCTAGAGAAATGTAAGCAGTCTGTTTAGGAGAGGACTGAGAGATCTATGAGCCTAAGCAGGAGCAAGTTAAAAGGATAATTAGAAGAGCTAAAAGGAATACCGAATGTTGCGTTGTGGAATATATCAGCAAACAATAAAAGATTCTTCAAATATATTTGCAGAAGACAGAAAGTAAAAGAGAAAATTAGTTCACCAGAAATGAGTGTTGGGAATTGGAGACAAGGTGATATGGAAATAGAGTTTTGTTTTGCTTTTGTTTTTACAGGCTCTTCTCAGAGATTTTAGAATACGAGTTCTATAGCGTATGTGGGTACCAAAGCAATGAACGTGGATGCGTAAAGGCTGAATTTGCAAAGTGCATGAAGTACCAAATACAAATCTACGTTACTACAGTTAGGTATTTAGTGGAAATTATCTAATGAAGTACATACAGCTGTTTTTATCAAGCAGAAATAAAATTCCACAGATTGAAGACTAAAAGAAAAAACAAATGGGCCTTTAAAATATATTTACGTCTCTGGTCATAGATTTTCTGAGAAATAGAATACACTTACAAAAACATGACCTTTTTTGAAAGGAATTGGGTAAACAGCACCTACCTGCTAAGGGATTCAAATCAGTTGTGTGTCAGGTAGCTTCATTTCGAGTCTGGGGTTACAGTCCTGCACCAGCACTATTTCTGTGCCTCCATGTTTAAATTGGAGGGATGTGCCTAGGCCTACTGAAATTCTCAAGCCTTTGGAGATGTCACAGCATATAGGAGCTGGCATGATTGTTATATATTGTACCTGGATTTGCAGGTAACTCAGTGTTGAACAGATTTAAGGAAAGAGTCAGGGAAGAGAATGAATTTGTCATGTGCATTAGCTTAGTTTCTTTTATGGTAGAGACTTTTGGAAAAGTGTTATGAGTGGTTTGCTTAGAAATGTTGACAAAGTACTGATATGTGCAGAAAGGAAAATATAACAAATTAGTAAAGCTTGTCACCTAGAAAGCCTTCATCCTTTGGGATTAAATTCTGATCCCATTGAAGTCAGTAGGAGTTCTGCTACTGACTAGACTGGAGCCACAATCACATCCATAGTTGCTTGCTTTTATTTTTTTTTTTTAAATTAGCATCAGTAAAATAAATTTTTTTTATCTTCTTTGACCTGGATCTTAATGATGAACATCTAGTATTTTTAGAAAGATTTATCTTGGAAAACTTAACATGTGAAGCATTAAGAAATCCCTTATTATCTTTATTTTAGATAGGGCAACACTAATTTCAGGATAGTAATGTAAGAAACTCACTTGATTAATAATAGTATAGCAACCACCAGAACAAGAAATATAATAAATACAGTTGAATCCAGTGAGTTTATTGTGTTAAAATTCTTGTCAACTGATTTGCACCTGCATTCATCAGATCTGAAATTGTCCCAGACTCTGAACAGGTCTGTCCCTAAACAACTTAATGAATCAAAGTGACAAGAAATTCTGTATCTTCATTATGAATCCCTGTATAACGGAATCACATTCACTCTTTCACCATCTTTTTATTATCTGCTTGGATTAGCTTCAGACTCAAAATTAGCAAAAAGACATTTCATTGGGATCAGTGGAGTTCCTGAGGTAAAAACCTTGTGAAGGACATCTGTGTCACTGGGGAAATTCTTGTATTTCATTGAGCTATAGTTGAAATATCATTTGCCCAATTTAAAGTGATTTAAATTTATGCTAGCATCAGGGAATGCATTCAAAAATGACTCAGTAGTTCCATTCATAGTGCTTCATTGGAACTTTTTATTAATTTTTCCTTCTCTTAAATTTCCACTGAAGTTCTAGAGTAATTAAAAAATTCAAAACTCAGAGAATTTCATCCAACTTCACAATTTTCATCTCCACTCCGTCCCAGTCTCCTTCACCAAAAGGACAGATAGCTTTTGAGCAGCAAGCTCAAATTTCAAATGTATATATGTAATGAAAATTAAAACTCAATTTTTATTATTTTGTCTAATTCTGGGATTTCTTAGAAAGGTTTTTCATAACTCCTTCATCTCGCAGTAAAGACCTTGTCTCCATGAATTGTTTTCAAAGAGTGTAACATTCAATAATAGCATGAGAAACTAAGACAAGACCTGAATATTTCCCTCACCTTAGTAATACTCAGAAAAAGCTGGAACTTGTATTCAGAAGTGTGTGCTTGGATTGTACACGGTTTATATCTGCTGTTACAGTCAGTACTTTTACAATTGGGGCACTGAGAGTCATGACCATGAATATAGTGCTAGGTGCTGCATGAGTATGGACTAGCAAATGACTCTACTCTAGGCATTGCCCAAAAAACAGTTGACACCATTGTATCTTACGTAATGTAAATTTTACTGCTCTTAGTGCTGTGTCAGGGGGCTGAGGAGGCCACTTGACTTTCTAGTAAAGCCTTACCCACATTCACTTCTGGAACCAACTTTTATCTAGGTTTCAATATTTCACCTTTGGCCATTATTCCCACTTTGTCCCAGAATCTCAGTAAGCCAACAGATAAACGTACCAGGAAGCTAATAAACACTCCTATCATCTAAGCTATCAACATTATTGTGATGAACTGGGAAACATTTTTGCAGTTTTACCTTAGATCACTAGAGGTACTTGGTGCCTACTACTTACAGGCTTGAATGTATACACGCAAAGAGAATAACTGTCTGAAATGATATTTGTGAAGCAGTCAACCATTATTTCCCTCTGTCAGATTCTACTACCTGAAAGACTCAGGTTAATATAATGATTGAGTGCTTCCACTTTATGTCATATGCAGTAGTGGTATTGCTCTGTATATCACATGTAATATTATCTAGCAGTTGTAAAGTGTTTTCAGTGTGCACTCTGCTTTATGACCATTAACTAATTAATCCTCACAATGGCTCAGTGAGGTAAACAACAAGATGTTATCACCCATTATTATCACATGGTTATGTTGTCATGCTTCGTTTATGAATTTATCTATTTACTCTGTAATGCTATATCTAAAGAGTCAATAAAAACAATGAAATCATTAAAGAGAAGGGATACTCTGGCTTTTAGAAGCACATATTTTTATACTGGCAGTGAGCTAATATAATTAGAGGGTACGATGAACTCTAAAAGGAAGAATATAAAATGAACTTCACCCATTCTACTTAATAGGCGAGATTTTCTTAGAGACAGAGACTAATTGCTGCTTGGGGAAAAAAAAAAGTCTAAGTACGAATGCATCATAAATAGGGTCAAACCTTATTTTGAAAAATTACAAAATTTGTTTGCAGGAAACCATACTAGATTCAGAATCTTAAAACAAATATAGTATATACAAATAGTTTCTTCTAAATGCAAATATTTAAATACTGTTTAAAGTTACATGGGATAATAGGTGAAACCTAGCAGAATTTTTTCTCTGCTGGGGAAGAGTTTTCTGAAAAATTTCAATATTCATAGAGGTACCCATATCCATGCAGTTGCCAGACAGCAAATCCACATCGGTGTTTTACTTCAGATCAGGGGTGCAAGTCTGAAGTGATGCTTATCATCCTCACATACCATGTTTCACTTCACATCATGGAGCAGTCCTGGAGCACTTGAACTAGATTCCTTTTGGATGAAGCTAAAGCACACAAGTTCCTGGAGTGCTACCTAATGTAGTCCAGCTGCTAATGGCTATTAGTGAGTCCACAGGACCAGACTAGATCTGGTGTGAAGTAAAGCCCTCTGCAATGCTGATAGCATAAATACCAGGTCCTCGGCACCACCTGTTTCGTTCTACAGACCACTCCCATTGGGCTGCACTATTTGGAAATACATAGTCAAAATACTCTGCTAAGAGCTGCAAGATGTGACTGTAAGTAGCATTCAGCTCTCTGTATTTCTTCCGTTACAATTTTCAGAGGACGACAAAGAAGTTTAATGATGAAATCCCATTGATGTTTAATAGCATTTAGGTTTTTAACTTTGATTGCCTTCATCTTACACATTCAACATACCAGCACTGAAAATACACCTTAGTTTTTCAGCTTGATCTTCAGAGAAATAAATACCTAATTTAGTGCTACTTGTTTAATTTTACCTATCTGTATAATATTGTCCATTTATTTACAACTGCCATACATCTGCTATGTAAATTCAGCTTTGATACAGGCTACATTTAGCATCAAGAACATCTTTATGGGATTTGGCTGGCTTTTTCTCATGGTTCTTTGTTCTCTTTAAAATAGGTAGGCTGGAATTAATATTTTTTTTTCCTGTTGAACAGAACACTATCTATTCAATATTTCCGTAAGTTTTTGGCTGTTTAATTTTACAGGGCTGTTGTTCCACAACATCAAAGCTAACTTATATAAAATAGCAACTCCTTAAACATACTTTCTGGAGTAGGAAGAGGCTTGCTGATAGAAACACTCTGGCTGATAGTGAAGAAGTTGGTAGTGGATGACTGTGCTTTTGAAGCAACTTTACAGGGGGGAAAATTGTGGCAGAGAAAAACCGGCCCAAATTCTGAACGTTAATAGTGATTACACTGCTGCAACTGGGAAAATACTATATTTAATGAAGTGTTCCATCGGGGAGTATTATAGTTTGTATTAATATTATTGTTGTGTTGTATTTTCCTGCAACAACAACATTCACAGTTGAATGTAAGTCATGTTATTTCACTTTCTGGTTTGGCAGTGGTTGAGTTAAAAGAGTATTTTGCTTTGGGATCTGGCACACAAGAAAATGCTACAATTTCAAGCTCAGAAAAGTAACCCCAAGAAGGTATTATAAATAGGCTAGGTGCAGAATAGGGGTGGATGATTAGATTCCAGTGTTTCCTGCTGAGTGGTACATGCTTGTTTTGCAATATGATTTTGAGTCAGAGATTCAAACAGAACGTGCAAATCCTATTCAGTCTCTCAGCATTGTTGATCTGTTTTTTATTGATTTTTCATCTGTACAAATCCAGTGCTCTCCATATATTTTAGAAACCTTAAAGCAGAATGTTGCAGAATAGGAGTTTTAATTAGAATTATATGCAGTTCATCAAAAGACTTCATTGTTTTGTAGGAGGATGCAGCATTGTTCTGGTTTTACTGTATTCATACAGTCCCATTTTCCAAGGAAAAAGTTCTCTTTCCATAAAACAAAGACAGAGTAATAAGGTATTATAGATTTTGTGTCCACCCTTCACCAAAGACAGTGACTTACCCTGTGTACACTTGTTCCACATACAGGTAGACAACGTTCCATATAAATGTAAAGGGATTTTTATCAAGTTTTCGTGGTTCCTATATTTTATACTATTAAGTAATAATAAGATTTTGGTAATTTTTTTTTAAGGAAATTTTTAAAGTATGTTTATAGGCTTGTGACTTTAGAAAAAAAAAAAACTGGTTTGACTTTTTCTGCCTATTAGCTTTCTCTCTGTTAATTTTTCTCCTAGGTCTGTTGAGTAGTATGCAGTGACATTGTAAGTGGGATGTATTTCCTCACATCAGTGCCTTGTTAATGCTGTTCATTAATCTAGAACCATGAGCTTGTTCAGAGGTGGTTAGATATTCCATATTTCCGTAGGGTTTGAGGGAAGGGTGACAGCTTACTTACAGCATCAGAAACCAGATCTCATTGCATTGTCATGTCATTTTTAATACTGATAAAGTAGCAAAGGCTGCATGTGAACTCACAGCCTGTAAATGGTACAGCAGCACAATCCAAAATAAGTCATTCTGTCAACTTCTAGTAAACTGAAGCTTAGATTGTTTTAAATAGGATTATTAGTGAATTACTACACGAAAAATTTTTTAATTTCATTACACAGCAGGTCATTTTAAAGTTATAGCAGCTCATTTTTTGTCTTAGTCTGCTAATTTTTATATTCATTTTTTAAGTACTGCTTTATATTATTTGTGTATCAGTAGTGCCTTGAGGTCCCTTTGAAGATCAGTATCCCATACTGCCCATATGATGCTCTGATCCATTATTCAGGTAGCTAACACATGCTAATGTGTCCACCTTCCTGGTCTATACCAGGGCTGAGTATTAAACTTCATTTGCTTTAAGATCTCTGCATACTTTTGAAGAGAACTGATCATCATAGACTGATCATTTTATTTGCTATATTGGAATTTGAAGGTCATTTTTAATATTTAAAAATGCTAGTGACATTACTTTACTCACATTTTATAAAGAAATTTGCATACCCCAGTGCTAGTTTTTTTCAATACATAGTTTTCAAGATACAGTTCTTCCAATATATAGTTTTCCATATGTAAAGCAATCCAATCTTTTAATTTTGTTTATTGTTGGAAATTCAAATCCTGTTCTTTCAAAAAAACATTAAATTCCTTTCATGTCATTAGCTCTTCTACCTCAACCAAGTTAGGAACACTTACAGATAAATACTTGTCATTCTGTTTTCTGGCAGACCTAGGCGTAACTTTTTATGATTGACTGGAACTACTGCAATGTAAAACTACCAATGAGAGCTGCTGTTACTGGACAGACCAGCAGTCAGAGCTCTCACAGGCCATAACTGTAATCTTGTCAGGTTTTTAGATATCGAAGGAACTACTAAAATTATAATCTGAACGCTAGTACTCATTAAATGGCTGATCAGACAAAATGTAAAAAATAATTATAAAAATACTCAAGTGTTTAAAAAGTGGCATTACCAACCATACTGTTACAGATTGAGAAGGCGATACAGAGCTAGATCTTCAAGGAAAGTGAATCAATAGAACTCTATTGTATTCGGTGGCGCCACGCTTATTCATTCCTCCTGTAGCCCAGGCTGTTAGTCCATTGACAAAAACTGCATCTCCTGCAGATAAATACATGGTCTGAGACGCTTCTGTGATTTTTGTACTTTTTGAGGGGAGAATATTAACTGCACTTTAAACAATATATTAGGGAAAATTAAGCATCTAAAATATCAGAAAGGTTTCTTTTAAAAAGAATACAATTTAAATTTTACAGAAACTAGCTCATATTCAAATGGGTATCCAATTCAGATGAGTTAGAAATTTTTGATAGTGTTATGTACATCTATAATAAAAGCAATATGAAAATAGCATTCAGAGAATTTCACAGTAGGGGTTATAATTGTGCTCACTTAGAGACCTGTTCTGCCATTGATACATGTGCATAACTCCATTAACAGTAATAGGAGTAACGCACGCTTTTTGATGGCAGAATGGATTCTTACTCCGAGTGCTACCATATTACCATTCCTACTGTGATAATAGCAATATCATATTGCCATGATAACAGATGCGTCACTGGAGCTAAATTAAGATTCTCAGAACCAGAACTATGTGAGGAGAAGCAGGAACAACACCTGAATGATAGTGACTGAGAGCAGTGTGCCTATACAGGGCATGAACAGGTACAATGACTTGGAATAATTGGGCAGCAGATTTGCAAGCTAATGGTCCTTTCTTTGCTTTCTTTGAAGGTGGTGGCTAAGTAGTGTATGGTAAACCCAGCTCTGGTTCACTGTGTAAGGATCACTGTGCTTGCCTTTCTCTGAAGCATGGATGACACTGGAAGGAAAGAGGAATCCCAAATTTTGTTTGCCTCCTGTGCAGTTGTTGTTGCTAACATGGACAGGGGCTTTGTCACATTCGACATCCTGACTTCGGCCCATCCACGTGCAGGATAAGGTGTACCTTTCACCTTTCCTGTATCTCAGCAGAGGACACCAGGCAGGGATCAGGTTGCTGCCCTCTTTTCATTCTGGAGAGGAGCCCTCTCACAGCACAGAGCCCCAGGTGTGTGCCCTGAGCTGCTCTCCTGGGATTCCATAGCAGTGCTACAGAGATTTTTACAGTTCCAAGTGTGCATGTCCCTTTGGGAAATATCACTAGTGGGTGAGGGTCTCGAAATCATCCTAGTTTATTTATCCTGTCATGGTTTAACCCCAGCTGGCAACTAAGCACCACACAGCTGCTTGCTCACTCCCCCACAGCAGAATAGGGGAGAGAATCGGAAGGGTAAAAGTGAGAAAACTCCTGGGTTGAGATAAAGACAGTTTAATAAATAAAGCAAAAGCCACGCATGCAAGCAAAGCAAAACAAGGGATTCATTCACCACTTCCCATGGGCAGGCAGGTGTTCGGCCATCTCCAGCAAAAGCAGGGCTCCATCACGCGTAACGGGTACTCAGGAAGACAAACGCCATCAATCCAAATGTCCCCCCTTCCTTCTTCTTCCCCCATGCTTGAGCAGGACGTCATATGGTATGGACTATCCCTTGGGTGAGCTGGGGTCAGCTGTCCCGGCTGTGTCCCCTCCCAACTTCTTGTTGCA
>JAVKLA010000031.1:6354491-6462902 GCA_034782735.1 Sagittarius serpentarius | reverse complement strand
GCAAGTCTCTTCTCACATGCACGGAGCTTTCGAGCATCAATAGTAATTTGCAAGGGTTTTTTTAATGTTTGTCTGAAAAAAAAAAATCGTTACTAATGTGTCGAATTTAGCATAGTGAGACTTCTAAAATAAAACGTTTGATCTTGCAATGATAAAGCTGATATAGAGCCCTTAGGGAAATATATGTACGTTTATGTATATACTTACATTTATAAATGTTTATACTGGTACTCCCTTGAAACATTCAATTTCTACAGTGCTTTATATGAGAAAAACAGCAGCTTGGCAATCCTGCTAATGAGAGACAGCGTTTAACTTAGGGGTGTCCCTGAAGATGAACATACTTATAATCCCACCAGTTTCTCCTTGGATACAAAATTACAGCTTCTCCGGGTCTGCATGGATCACTGGATAAATTAGTATTTTAGTTGTTTTTACCCACTATTTAAAGTTGTTTACACAGTACGAGTTAGCATGATCACACCGGCTGCATGCTTGATACAATGCAGACCAGACAGACACAATGTGACTTGTACTGAAGTCCAAAATAGACTGGTAGCAAAATCAGGAGTAAGAACAAGTTATTTCAGTTCCACCAATCCATGAGACCACTGCGGTTATCATCCCCTCAACATCTCCGGCAGTTCCTAAGGCAAGCTCTCTCTGTAATAGCGCGGTTCTTCTACCATTTTGTTTACGCTTCACAATTTGTTTTAGTCAAAATAAGCTTTTATATTTTGCAGTAAGTGTTATTACAAAACCAGTTTTCTGGAAGAGGTGCAGACGTCAATAGAACAACATCCTGGAAATGTAATGTATCCAGCAAGATAAAATTTTAGCATGAGAAATGCCCTTATGCAATAAGTAGACTAATGGATTTTGCTTAACTTCCTTTGATAAGGTAACGACCATCTAAATATGTTTCTAAATGGAAACATGATAAAATCCTTTTATCCAAATGTACTCATGTTTTCCTTCACTGAAAAAAAGCCCCCAAAACCAGTGAAAAAGATGCAAGAAAAGCTGAACGTGAAGCTCAGAAAGAGGCTGATTATATGAACTGGCACGTATCCTCAAAAGTATCTGTGCTCTGTCTTAAAAATCTGTGTGTGCTTTCCCTTCTTTTTTTTCTTTCTATGAAGTCCTATAAGAATTATTCACACATAACACATACAGCTGTGCACGTCAAACCCTAGTAAGAAGCAATGTGAAATAGGCAACAAAATACTGTACTGATTTTGTGTGTGGGATGAATAAGGGGCTGCCGGTCTATCGAAGCAGTGATTAAGACCAAGATTTTTGTATGCCGCATTTCCCCTAAGCTCTGTTTTCTTTCTGTGGCCTTGGAACAATATGTGGGTTAATTTAACTATGGAATAAAACTGTTTGGTCTTTTGCACAGTTTCATTTCACTGCAACTCAGATGGACCAAAAGAACAGCTGAATAACTTGATATTGAAAACTTAAAGGTCATGAATATTTGATGTAACAGCTGTTTCCATTAAAAAAAAAAAAATGATGTAATCCCATTGCCTAGAAATGTCTGGAATGTGACAATCAGTCACTTGGAATAGGAGAAGCAAAACCAGTTTTAACCAGCCTTTCATTTCCTAGGAAAGATCATGTTTAGAGTTTTGCATGATTAAATCCTTCAGGGCAAAAGCTAAAACTGTCATTTGTCTAGCTGTTTATTCTCTGTGAATTATTAGAAATGCAGTTTAGAAAAAGAATTCTTCTGCAGTAGCCTCACTCAGCTTTTGGTTTTTCAGGAGGATGATGAAATGTTTTAACAGAGAAGTCTGGCTCTACTTAGAGTCTTTCAGTTACAACATATATATCTCTAAATATGTCAACTCATACTTCGTAATGATAACGCATTGAGGATTTTTTTAACAGGATACTAAGCTTAAACAGTGTGAGTGAAATCTGCAGCTTCATCTGTTTTCGATGCACTTGTTCGCTAGAATAAATAGGAAGCCAACTCGTGTGCACTCCAAGCAGCCCCGTTTAATTCCTTATTTTCTGAAAGAAAGAGTTTGAAAATGTAGGGAGGAACAGATTAAACCTTCAGTCTCTGCTGTCTGCAATTGGAAGATATGCTGTGACAAAGGGATATGTAATAGGTATGCACTGAAAAAAATTATTTTCAGTGATTC
Source organism: Sagittarius serpentarius (assembly GCA_034782735.1). Lineage (NCBI taxonomy): Eukaryota > Metazoa > Chordata > Aves > Accipitriformes > Sagittariidae > Sagittarius > Sagittarius serpentarius. The sequence goes on along the minus strand of JAVKLA010000031.1, from coordinate 6,460,746 downwards.
TCAGTTTAAATGCCAGTAACGAAAATGCCAAAGACAGTATTCATTGATGTTTTCTTTATCAAAAGGAGAGGTTAATGTCTATACTACTTCTCTGTGGCTCACATAGGTGCATTTCTTCACATAGTTTTTCTGAAGATGTTAAATAAATGCAAATACATGCAGTGGGGTCAGCACTTGGGACAGATTTGCTGTTAAATTTCATTTTTTTAATGAAATTATGGTGATACACTGGCTGCAAAAGCTGTCATGTTAGAATTGATCTGTTTTGCTTTTGATCTATTTGTTGCTTCTAGTGGATGAGTTTTCCTTTTCTGTTTATAATGGCTTAAGGGGGTGCTTAGGGAAAATTTCAGGGGAAATTAGGAAAATATCAGTTAATTGAAACTTAAGTTTGAACATTCCCACTCTTGTATTTAGACATGGTTATATTACCTGTTAGAGAATAAAACCATCCTATTCTGATATCTTCAACTCCCCACATTAAATTTTATCTAAAAAGTTGCAGAACAACATAATATCATGCATCCAACACTTGTCCTGATACCTTTCTTGAATTATTGTGCATAAGTCTTTGATGTACTCCATGCACAGCTACACTTGAGTGAATTAGTAAATACCAAATAGAAAAGAGGTCTGAATTTTAAGTCTCTTGCATCCCACTTGTGAACCACAGAAACATAATAGGCTGTAAACCAATTTTGTTTTACTATGCACATTGAGTCACTTACACAAACTGGGTTTCATGGAGAGAAAGCCTATTCTGCTTTTGAGAAACTTTTCCAGCCAAATTGTACACATATTTCTTTGCAAAATTTTGGTTTAAATTAATATATATTTTTTCCAGTGAAGATTTATTTAACTGGAAAACTTGAAACTAGCTTAACTCATGTTACAGCTACCTGAAAGGAGGTTGTAGTGAGGTGGGTGTTGGTCTCTCTTCTCAAGTAACTAGTGATAGGATAAGAGGAAAGGGCCTCGAGTTGCACCAGGGGAGGTTTACACTGGATATTAGGTAAAATTCCTTTACTGGAAGAGTGGTCAAACATTGGAACAGGCTGCCTAGGGAAGTGGCTGAGTCACCATTTCTGGAGGTGTTCAAAAAATGTGTAGATGTGGCGCTCCGGGGCATGGTTTAGTGGGCATGGTGGTGTTGACGGTTGGACTTGATGATCTTAGAGGTCTTTTCCAACCTTAACAATTCTATGATTCTATCCAGCTCTGTTTGCTAAACTCATAAAAGACCAGGTTGTTTGCAGATGGGGGCTGCATTCTTAGTGTATTATATAAAGAATGTGAGTTTGTAATATAAATTATGTAGGCTTTCTGGTCAGTAAAGATAGCACAAGGGAAAAAACATAGGAATGAAACCTCAAAAAAAGTATATCATTGAAAAGAGTTACACTGATGTTACAGGTGTGAAATGAGAAGCCTTTCATATCTTATTTCTGACACTTTTTGCTAACACCCCAAAAAACTTCATCATTAAAAAATCAAAAAACTCCACCCAGTAATTCTGTTTAGATTATGTAAGTCAACCCATGAGTGATGAAACATCTCAGGTGTCACTACAATGAATGTCTGCATTTTACCTAACCCTTCTAAAAGTATTTGTATTTCAGGGAAAACATGACTCGCTTATTAATTTTACCCCTGAGTTGTTTTCCTGACTGCCTTCTCTCTTTCACATCTCTAGAATAATTCGCTGAAAACGTGCCCCGTTGTGCAGATCTACGAGCAATAAAGATCTTTCAGAACATTTATGTTGAAACCATCCAGCTCTGCTGAATTATCCTCCTACTATGTAGTGCTTGTTTATTAAAAACTCAGCTCATGTATATTCTTCTGCTTATATTTCTTTCACCATGAATTTATTCCTGACCTTTAAAGTTTTTCTGATTAAGATGGTAATCCATTTCCAACCCCTCAGTAGACTACATACCTTTCTCACCCAACTTGCCTCATCCATAGCTCCCTCCTGGAACAGGGAGTGCAATCAGCAAGTAAAATGCTAGCTAGTAATGCAAACAACATGCTGAGATGTGTTTCTTGGAGTTACCTGGTATTCAACAGGAAATGGATTTCCTCCTATTAGCCAGGTATGAATCGAGTTTCAAAGAGAGAACTGAGCCAGTGATCCTCAGTTATACTTTCTCAGCATTTTACAAGTTAGGCTCCAAAACAGAGGAAGCCCTTGCAGATTCATAGCATCTCAAGGTATCATACCACTATTACATGTAAATTAAATAAAGGGTTTAATTAACTTTGGAAAATCTATTTCATATTATAAAAAGGTTATAAACCTAGTGTAGCCTGTGTCTAACTGTTTAATTACTAGCACCTGATGAAAACTGATATTTTTCCTATGAAAGATATAATATTTCTGAACCAGAATTATTTGAAACTGGAACTGAAATAATTTGCAACTGAAATAATTAGAAATAATTTTGAGCTATGATTTTTTTTTTTTTTTAATTTGGCCAGAGAGCTTCATATAACATTGTTCTAAATGACTTGAGTAAAACCAGGTAATGCAGTGCAGGATATAACCTTTGAGCACAGAGGAAGCAACTGTGGCCAAACCTGGAAATGCTGCTTCAGTCAAATTTTTCTCCCTTCTACTCAAGTCAGTAGTTCTAATCTGTTTTTTTACTAAGCACTGAAACAAAACATTTGCCTTACTGGTATTTTTCCTGCCATTTTTTAATCAAATACTGTTACCCTCTTTTTAAAAAATTACTGCTTATTCCTACAGAAGTTAACCTATTTATATGTTCAGGAATGATCTAAAATGGAAAACATCTATTTAAATGCAGATTTTGTGATTCCCAGGTTTTGAAAAGGAGGATGTCTGAGAGAGGAAAAAAATCTTTTTTATTAACTTCCTTAGAGTTTTTGGCAGCTGAGGCTATCCTGCATTAGCAAGCCACTGCTTTCATGATGTCTTCAAACAGTTAGGTTATGATATTTCATAAGAAATCTTCTCTTATGACGGTAAATGTGTATCCATGACACTAATTTTTCTGTCCTTACACTCATCGTTCAGAAGTGTGTATGTGTTCAGGTACTGTACTATTTGTGGTGACTACAGTATCCTTCTGAGTGTTGACCATCTGGAAGGTATATAAATGGTCTAGTTCTTGATCTTGTGATATGTTTGAAGACTCTGCCTGGTGCCTATATTGTATTTTAAATTTTGCTATTTGGGATACCTCTAACAGTCAGCTTGCTGCTAATTGTTTTGAATATCATCTCAAGTTTGTATGTAACTCAGGATACATTTGACGTTTTTACATGAGGACAAAATGAGTTTATGTCTTTTTCACCATTGTTTTCTCAGTGTTCTTAATTCTCAAAAGTACATTTTGCCTAGGGTAAATTTTGCTACAAGGTCAAGGGAGCAGTTTCGTTGTGATCAGTGATGTGTAGAAGTTAATAAATAATTTGCAAAAGCACTAACTTTTCTTGGTGGGGATTTTTGTTGGTTGGGTAGTGTGGTCCCCCCTCCCCGCCCATCCTTTGCTCTCTCTTAAAAAAAAAAAAATAAAATCTCTCTTTTAATAGTGTTTCTGACTGTGATGCTTTCAGAAAAGCTTGCCTTATGTGTGTGGGCACACACAAGCTGGCTGACCGTTATAGCTCTGATCTGGGGCAGTCAGAGGAGCTGTTTGTCATGGTTCTATCCGTGAGGTTAGATCTGCCACTATTGGAAGTATGAGGATGGGTTGGAACAAGAAAGCTGATCCACGAACAAAAAAGAAGAAAGGGAGGGGGAGGAATGAGAATGAACAACGAATGAGGGTGTGGAGGTATGACTGAGCCTTTCGACATGTCTTTGAAATAGTTAGACAGCCAGAGAATTCAGAAGGAATCCAGGGCAAAGGAGGGTTACTGAAGGCCTGTACAGAAGAGGGAGCCCTTTTCAAGATAACCAAGGAGAAACTAAAAGGTCTTGTTTATAGAGTCCAGCTGTTATAAGTTCAAGTCCATAAGTGATTTTCTCCTCCCATTCAGAATGTAATAGCTAATTATTACAAATGTGAACATTACAAAAGTAAGTCTCTGTTTTGTAAGTGATGAATCACTCCATTGGGGAAGTCATAACTTCCTATTAATACATTTGTTCCAAGCATATGATCTATCAGGTCCTAAAATAAATTCTAAGCTTCCTAATATTAACCCAGTAAGTATTTCCATTCCATTTGAAGCTTAAAAACGAAAATCAAAGTAAATTGGGGATCAGATATTTACTCGTATGCTGTGAATTAGAGGGTTTCTCCTCTCTGAGATCAGCTTTACAGGGTTACCAAGTGACCAATATTATACTAGATTCCTTCCTGTCATAATGCCATAAACATTCTGTTGGAACTTAGGTCAGGGCTTAAAATAACCTTGCTAATTGCAAGTCTACAAGTGTCGGCTGAAATTTCAGTTAGCTGCCATACAGCAGATCTGAATGCTGAGAAATCACTACTGTAGCTCAGAGCGTGCAAGGGAAGAGCAGACAGGCCTAAACTTGATCTGCACAATAACACAGGTAGAGGCAGCAGACTATTTGCTATATTTCATGCAAAACAAAAGCTGTTGGCTCTGCACTGAAGATGGATGGGGTTACAGATCATCTATGGCTTACTTGTCTGTCTTTTAAACAGACATTTATTTTCTGAATTGTTGGCTGCATGTAACTCCTTTAGCTGAGGAAAGGAAATGGGATGGTCTTTTTTTTGCAAAGCTGATACCTGAAAATTCCCCTTCCCGTATAAATAAGGTAAGACACCATTAAAGTGAAATATTCTGCAAAATGCTAGAAATGTGTAAAGCAATAAATTATCAGTGCTTGCAAATTTTTTTTATCAATAAAAGCAAGGGTTTTTTTTAATCAGCTGGTTCTTTAGAAGTACTGCATGACCTAAATGCGTTTGGTTTGAAATAATACATTGCATTTCCTGTGTGCTGTATATCTAACTTGCAGAATTGAAAGATCTTTTTCCCTGTGGATGTAGATTTCTGAATACTGGGAAAAGCTTGTTCAGTCTCTTTCACTCCCTGTTCTACATAATGTAAAGTTTCTGCAATCACAGTCTTAGGCTTAAGCAATTTAAATCTTTCTGAAGGTAAAAAAGATGTTTGTCATGTGTAAAGCTCTTAGTTCAATGTTTCGATGGGAGATTATACCTTTTTGTGTGTGTGTTGAGGTGAAACTTAATGCTCAATCCTCTTTATTCCCTGAGACATTACTCAGCTAACTTTTTATAGGTCACAGTATAATTAGAAATAGACACTGTAAGATTATAATTACATTACTTTGGCTAAAACTTTGACCTATATTGTGAAGAGACGTTTAGTAAAGGCTCAGGAAACCAACAGACTGAAAATAATATAAGTAATAGAAAACATCGAACTTCATTATCGTATCTAGATTTTACTATCTTTATTAGAAACTTCCTAAATTCTATAGCTTTTCATAGGGAGACTGAAGGTGACATGAACACTCTGATGCTTGTCACAGTAGCATTAGTTTAGGAGACGATTTAAAAAATATTCTGAGAGCCGTACCCTTTCCAAAGGCCCTTTGTTTTATTTTTGTTCTCAGCTCACAAAGTTGTGTGTGTGCCACGTCCTGAGGAATATGCTCAGACTGCTCAAAAGTGTCTGTTCTCTCTGCAAAATTATTCATTCTTTTGAAATTGTATCTACAGGAAAAGTTCAGGAATTTTTGGTTAGCCAAGACTGTTTTCTTCAAAGATTTGCATTGGATTAAGACGATAAAGCCTTTTGATTTCCCTGAAGCAAAAGTAGGCATTGGATGGAAAACTGTTGACTGATGTATAGTTTGTACAAGGTGCCAGGAGAATGGGAAATCAGCCATAGATTATGGCAGCAGTTACATCTTCTGTTTGGGTAGGAATTTCTCATTGACTTTTAGAAGGTTTTTACTTTTGCTGTTCAGCTGCCCATGCATCAGCAGCCAGTTGCTCTTGTTTAGACTTTGCTGGCTAGGCAAGTTAGGACCTTCATCTCTGTAACAGCAGTCGTTGCTGCACTCTTCTCCAAAGTGCTATTTCTGAAAGTTTCATTGAAAGCTCAGAAGCATCAAGGAGTGGAAAATTCTGCTACAGTTACACCTGCTTAGCACTAGACTAAGTGTAGTAGGTGTTTATTACATAAATATTGTTGCTTCATTTCTTATCCTTCTCTGAATGCTGTTTCAGATACTGAAATGTGTCAGTAAAGTAGGAATCTGAATTCTTTCTGCTCCATATAAGAAGAACGAGAAAGATTTTTTTACTCTTCCATGGGTATGTCTATATTACTGTTTTAGTTTGGGTTGAGAGTGTGATTTTTAAGTGAGTCAGCTGTTTATCCCCATTCAGCACTCTTGGGTTCATGCTGCAAGAGCAGTCTCCCTGTGTGAAAACTATTGCTCACAGTCTTTGCCAATCAGGGGTTTCTTTTTAAAATTTGTTTTCTCAATCCCTTTGTCTCTACTTATGTTTCACTTGTTGTCACATCTGTAGTGATACTTTCTTTTGCATTTCATCTGAGTTGATAGTTTCTTGTGCAAGTAGGTTTTACATTTAATGTGTATGTGATTGCCTTGAATGAGTTAGAGATAAACTTACCTGGTATAGCATTTGCCTTTCCCATATCTCTTGCCTGTACTGCCTCAGAGACAAAATCAGAAAGTGTAAAGTCAAGCTCAGTTTTGATTATTACCTGAATTTTATTTTAAGTCTGCAAAACAGAGTTTTCATACTCTCTTTTCTATAAATTCAAGTTGAAAATATCTTCAGGAGAGATTTTTGAATTATTTTGATGCTCCTAATCCCATTTGAAATTGTAAAAGACATAATGAAATATAAACAGTAATGGTAATTTTTAGAAATTCTTCACACTGTGAGCTTCAAAGGAAGGTATGGCTAATGTTTTGGGAAAGGGTCATTACAATGAGCAATTTTGTCATCCTTTGTGCTCATGCTTCAGTCTCAGAGTGAAAGATTGCTCTGTTCATTACGAACTATGGCCTCCTCCAGCCTTTTATTAAGAGAGCGAAACAGTTGGTATGGATTTTAGGAAGTCTTCTTGCTGGAAGTTAATATATAGTAATGGGTAAGAGGAGTCATAATGTTCTACTTAACTTATTAGTGTTCGGTTAATGTATTTTTAGAGGGCAGGGTATTGAATTATAGACAGTGCTAGAACTTTAAGAGAATATATTAGGTTTGACAGACTTGCTCTTATCAATGCTATTTCAAGAATTTCTCAACTGATCAAGTTTTCTGTTGGCTCAATGTGACTCAATTTCTCACAAAACTCCTGAAAAAGTGCTGAAAAAGTCTCTGTGAAAAGACCTCAATATTTAAGAGTGTGATAAAAATAAAAAGGTTATTTAAAAATAGGAACACTCCTTCCATTTTACTCAAACTTGCCAGTTATGCCAGGATCGGCTGATATCTTACTGTGGCTTGTCAAGAAAATAAAAACAGTAGCAGTTTTTCCTTTTTCTACAGCTTAATGGTTTTCCTGTTTTGGTAGAAGATGACCTGCATAGAAATACACTGTACAGTTGAAATGTGTTGAAACTAAAAAAGCTACAGAATCCCCTAAGAATGTAAGCTTTCGGGGTGGGGGTGTTCCTGTTATCAGTTCCAGACTAGAAATCACGGTTTTGTGGTCAGAGCTGCTGCAAGTGTTTTTCTTTCCAAGACTGTCATACAGTAATGCTGTCTTTAGCCTGCCAGACTTAGTCAGTCCCTCATTGTCCATGGGCATTTTATATTACCTGTGCAAGAGGTGGAGACTTAGTCCAGCTCCTTCTGCTAGGCAGAGTGAGTCAGGCTTTGGCAGGGATATTAGCTCAAATGTGACACCATGGGAGTACAGTTACTGTATTTTCAAGGTCACATCCAGTCCAGCAGCAGTACGGCCACTTCATCGCAGAGGAAACCTTGTGAGCAAAGCTAGGTCTCTGCAGACCCAGCTCAGTTGTTCCAAGGAGAATATGTGAATATAACACTTGCAATTTGATGTGCTTCTTACTTTTCCTTCTTCCCTGTCTATGCTTCAGAATGCCACAATCCAGGGATCCTGTGCCATTTCTTGTGAATCTTATTACCTGAGGAAGACGAAAGATTTGACTTTGTGTAAATTCAGGATTCAATTTGAGGCTAAATTGATGACTATTTTTTCAGGAAATAAAAATATTTACAAGTGAATAAAATACACAAATATGCATTTGAAGCTTGAAGTCACTTAGTTTCATTAACTTCCACACAGACAAATTCAGCTATTGAATTTCAAAGGGTTGCTTTACAAGCCCGGGCACGGCAGCAACCTTTCTTTTTCTCTTTGTGCCTGCACAGTAGTAAGAGTTACATTCATCACTGAAAGTTACAGTCTAGACGAAGATAATTTATAACTTACCTCTGTATAGCTAGAAAATAAAATGGCATATAAAGAAATGCAATGCTGTTCATAGATAAAACCACTCTTTTCTCTGTCAGCGTAAGAAAAAATTTATCTCAACCAAAAACACAGGTCATGCTGTCTTGCTTTCTTAAAGATGTGAACGACACTGACTATGAAGTGCTTTATAAATCAAGGATCTTATTCCAGTTAGCAACACGTAATAAATACATTTGCCTATATATACATATGTGTATACATAAATGAATAAATATTTAAATAAGCACAGCTCATTTCCTGCTTCTTTCAAGGCACTTCAGTCCTACTGTGTAGTGCAGGAGTACTCTCTCAAGCAGCATAAACATCTTAACAGCCATTAAGTCTCTCAGTGCTTTACACTGGAAAGTTGCCTTGTAAAGCTAAAACCAGCACTATTAGAATTATCCTGCCAGAGTACAAGCTGGCTTCTCAGAACTGTCGCATTGGAACAGGCTACATATGAAAATGCTGTTGGAATATGCTCTACAGTCTCGTGATGTGTTTCTAAATTACAATTACAGTGTATTTGAGTAGTTCTGTCTATAATATTGTGTCTAATTTTAAAATGAAATATTTAGTTCTAAATACAGTATTAAAATGCTAACGTCTAGCACTCTCAGTCTTATAAACAGCCAGAACAAATGTCCGTTATTAATGACACTGAATTTTAGGTTCCTTAGAGCCAATTTAATTGGAAAGAAGTGCTTCATTTTGTCTATTGGATATGGCAATTTTTACTAGATTTTCTTAGAAGTATCAGTGATTAAAGTACTGCAGATATGGTATAAAATCTGAGTTTTGATCATTTGCTATTTATACAGTATTCTCTTTACATCTAAATCAAAAAATCAAGGATATTATGGACATGATTTTGTTTGAAAAGAAGATACTATACACAAACCTTTAAATATACATCTGAATTAATGAAGAGCCACCTGTGGGATGACAGGGAAATTTGGAAATAATCAGATAGTACCAAACTATTAGATAATATATGTTAATTGTTTTTATATGTGAAGTCTTATGTAAGCATTTTGATACTTGCCAAAAGCCAATTAGTTTGAATGGTTCAGTTAGCTTTAGATGGCATACCAGTCCCATAATTCCCTGTTTCCAATTTAGTTTCCCTTATATTCCTTCTCAAAAAAGCTGCAAAACCCCTGCCATATTCTCCCTTCTGTGGATGTAAATTAGGTTTTTTGTTTTGTTTTGTCTTTATTACATTTGAGGCCAAAAAACCTAGGAACATTCTCTGTGACCTACGTTGTACCTACCACAAACTAATCAGGAATGATTTCTAACATATTGTCTAATTAGAAATTGTAATAGGGGGCTTGATTAGCCTGCTAGAAGAGCTCTTTCTGTAAGTAAATCAAGAAATTCCATGTGCACTTTCAGAAGTGAAATTAGAATAAAAATCTTGTACATTTTAGATGTCTTTAAGATTCAGTCCTCTAACTTTTTTAAATTTTTCTAGAATTTATGGTTTTATTTCTTCACTCACTTAAGACTTTAAGTCTGTAAAATAGCTTTCTACCAATCTTTCAAATTGTTCTTCCTGGATATAGCAAACTTAGGACCCTGACTCTTATAAGAAAGAGTGAGCGATATCCGGTGCGGAACAGGCCTCCTGGTACACTGGGTAGGTGGTAGCTGTTTCAGACCACTGGAAGTGTCTCCACATGCTTGGAGTGCTTTGTAATTGTTACTAACTCATTGGAGGATCCACAAGAGCTTTCCAGCTGACTTGAACATTTGCCATTATGGAAAGAGGGCAGGAAGGTCATGAACAGCATGCAGCATGCAAGATAGACTATAAGGCTTCTTTTCCATGTTTCTGAACCGAGCAAAAAAATCTCAGTGATCCCCGTAAGGGTTCATGGTTTAAATAAATGTTAGCTTTCATTGAACAACATAAAAGGGAACAATAGCGCTAATAAAGCAAAGTCTGGTAATAAAGAACAAGAGAGTTTGGGTCTTTTTTGCTGTCCTCAACAATGATTGATGGAAAGTAACTTCAAAAACATGTCACAGAAGCTCTTGAAGGCTTAGCTGCACTGATATAAAACAGCCACTTGTCCTGAAAACTTCCTATCATGCTATCAATTTTCATTATAGAAAACTTGGCACAGATGGTAGTTCTTCACTTCTGACCTGTTCCAGAAAAGAAAGGCGAGCAGAGTCTCCACACTGAGCATTTGACATGAGAGTAAAGAGTCTCACCATCCTTCATCAAATTCTGTTATGGCCACTAAGCTTTAGTCAGAGTGAATGAGGTTAGTGTTCTTCGGCTTCAGCAAGTCAAAACATTTTGATTAAAATTTTTCTCTTATGTTCTGCATGTCTATGCAGAAGGACTGAATTTTTCTCCTGTGTGAACTTGCAGTTCCTTTTATTTATTTATTTTGACGCCTTACATTTCAGTAGTTCGTTGCTGCCTAAAATACATTGTGCTATTTATGTGGGGTTACACTTTGTTTGTTATTTGAAACTTCATTATTTCAAGAATGCGACTTCTTTTCCCCCAAGAAATTTTTCTCTTTCATCTAAACTCTTCTCTTTAGGAGCAGCTGATCTCCACCAAAGACCCTAATTAAGTCCACCGAGTATAATAAGAACAAGAGTCTTTCTGAAGAAGTCTATAAACTGAAAAATCTTCCAAGAGAAATGCACCTACTTTCCTGTATAAACAATAAAAAGATATTGGGTCATCAGAAAACAGAACTTAGAGAACGAAGATCCTACGGCCCTGCAGAAGGCTTAAAGAATTCTTGACATTTTCTTGTTCTATGTCAAGGGTAATTCTAAATCTTCTTCAAACTAAAAATGAGGGAACAAGAGTGGGACATATTCAAAGCTGAGCTGTCAGAGTAATAGTTTGGCTGCACAAAGCCTTGCAAACTCACTGTTTTCAAAAGGATAACCATTTTGCTGGAAAACTACTGAACTATTGAAGCATAACTATTGAATTCTGCTAGTTATTTTATACTGTAGAACACATTATGAAAGTTCTGATCAAATAATAGGAGTGGTCTTTCTGCTTCTTCACGTAGCTAACATAATTTTTTATTATATTCAGTTTTTGTACGTCTTGTATGAAATGACCTTAGGGGTTTCCTCATAGCCAATTAACTACTCTCTACGCTGAGGTCAAAAACTGCCTAGTTCTGGCCAAGTTACCAAGAACTGGTTGTTTTAGGTACAGCACAGTGTATATGTTCACTGTGAGTAAAAGGTCCTTCCATTTGCATCCTTAGTTTTCCTTTGCATGTGGTAATTTGAACATATTAGAAATGCCTTTAACTTCCGTTTAGTGTATATGGCTTACAGAACGGAAGGAAGTGCTGAGTAAAGAGAGTAAAAGAATAAGAAGCAAAGGTAATTATCTAGATAGTTGCAAAATATGTCCTACATACTGCCATTACTGCAGAAAAAGTAGAGTTGTGTGAAGAGATCTATAAGGTATTTGAAAGATGTTTTAATAAGTCTTCACTCTTCCATTTCAGTAGATATGAATATATAATGCATGATGAGTATCCTGAGTATAAAGCTACCTCATAATTTTTTCCCATTTCTTTGGGATCTTAAATGATCAGTGCAAGATAAATATATATATTATTATCATAGTCCAATGAACAGGCATTTGAAAAACGTTTGTTTTTAAAAACTTGCCTCTACTACCAGTTGCTTGATTAGGTTTTCATATGAGTTTGGGTTCTGGTATTTTTCCTTTTTTGTCAGAAGTAGTTAGAATCAAAACCTGCTACTGTATTTCACAGTTCTGTACCATCTATCTTCTTGCATTGAAAAACTGCCCTAGAGTACCTGTACAACACTGTCTTCCAGGGTGCAGTACAAAACCAGATTTCAGTGAGAACAAATATGACTTTTTCTATCAAGTTTTAAATCTTTTTACACACTATTTTTTAAAATTTAGAAAGTTAGTCCTTTATAAAAATCAGTATGCTTTAACATGCTTAAAGTAAGATAAATGAAATATTGTATGGTTACTCATTGAAGAAATGCTGTAACAGTGATAACTTTAATGGGCAAAGTCTCTGAACATTGTGGGCTTGGCTGATTATAGCATGTAGAAGAATATATTTCTTATTCTAAAGGTTTCAAAGGGTTTTCAGGTCATAACTTTAGCCATATAATAAAGTGGAACCAGTGGAAGTTCAGGAATACGAAAGCAACACTGAGCTGCAGATGTCACATCGCTTCCTACACCAAATTAGTTGCCGTATTCAGTTTGTATATGTGGTTTCTTACACAAATGAAATTCATGCATCGATTTTACTGATATCAGGAATATCCCAGAAATGGCTAGCCCAGATTTGTTTACACCATACTCTTTCAGTGCAGTTCTGAGGTGCTTCATTTTACTGCCATAACTTATCCTGTGGTTCTCCAGTTCCGTCCCATCCCGGGCCTTACAGTAGAGTGGTTTTGTGCATGAGCTATCTGAAGCTTCCTGGGTGGACTAAATAATGCCATGCATTTAAGAATCTGGCCTGTGGTGAATGCTGTGACCAGAAAGTCTTTTTACGTTAAAGTACTGATTAAACTTCATAGGGGAAATAAACATTTGAAAGCAGTCTGTCTTCTCTGCAGCCATCCCCTCAGGCAGAAAAGGTACAGGCTGGCCCAGGTTTGCAAGGCACTGCAGCTGGTCCTGGAAGTGAACTGGAATAGCTTCCAGCAGCAACTGTCCTGCTTCTGGACAAAAGAATCTTTTTGCTTCTTCCCAGTATGTTTGATCTTTTGGCCCCAGCAATGGCCCATATGGCAAAGCAAATGCAAGTTGCTGGAATCCTGAGACAGGAGCTTCACAATTAACATTTCAGGTATTGTTATTTAGTGAGTGATATTGTATCTTACCCCCTTCTTCCTTTCTTCTTGCTCATTTTTCTTGCAGATTGATAGTCAACCAATATACTTGCATATGAAACATTCTAATAAAAGACATCACATGAATTACTAATAAATTATTACAGAGCAGCTCTGTGTCCGTTACAGTCCCAGACAAACCATTCTTATTTTAGCAAATCTGTCAAAGAATCCGTGATTTGACATCTATTTCACATTATTTTGAAGTACAGGGATATAAGAATATAACTCACTGATGCCTGACATAACAGAATACAGTAGAAACATGCCTACTTAGAGTTCACCAGACTAGATATTTATTTTCAAAACTTTTTTGAGAATTTTATAGTAGCAGTGTTTGCACAATAGAAAGTGGATCATCCTTTCTTGCAAGTGTGTCAAGACAGCTAGGCTCCTGTAACACCTGAAAATTTCCATTGAAGAAAACTGTTTGAAAACAGCACGCTCTTAAAGAAAAAAAAGAAAGAAAAAAAGCAAAGTATTTTTCTACAGGGAAAACACTTCTGTCAAATTAACAGCTTTCCTGTACTCCAACAAGTTTCCCAGAATTTTAGCGAAAATTAAAATGAAGATTACTTACTAGAATTTTGCAATGATGAAAATGTCACTCACTTATAATAGAGTAAATTAATCAAAATAAAAACCAAGCTGGGAAAGAGAATAATGTGCAGAAAAGGATGCTGTACCAGAAAAAGTTACTGTCAGGAGTATGTGTATTATCATGAGGGAAGAGCGGAGAAGCTTACTTTGAGGACCAACGTGTTTCCAAGCTGTCGGTGTCAGCGGAAGGCAGGGTCAGTGATCTTTGAGCCCTCCCAGTATCTGTTTTCCTGCTGCACTTTGCATTCTTGACCTGGTAAAATGTATTCATTTCCCCTAGCCACTGAATGCCACAGCCATACAGCTACAGTACTTTAGCACTTCAACTCACTTTCTCACAGCTTGTGACTCCCAGTGAGTCTAGTGCTTTCCATAGCAGTTGATTTTGCTTAGTCAAACTCTGATTTTTCATGTATGGTTATTTTCTTTGAGTTAATTGTTCACTTAAAAACAGCTGTGAAAGAAAGTGAGTAGCATTTGCCCTTAAGGTTTCACCAATAATCCAAAACAGAAGAGAACAATTTTATCCTTATTATAACACTGTTTGGATGTACATGCAGGTAGAGATGAAAAACTATTTCTCCTTGAGAAGTCAGAGTGCATTTTAAAGGAAAAATACCTTTCTGAAAGCTGCAAATTTTTATTTGTTTAACAATAAAAAAAAACTTTTGTGCTCTTTCTCTATATATGAGCATAAAAGGACAGCGCAGAGAGTGAATTTAATTAATAATTTTCAAGGACATTTGAAAAAATGAATCTGAAAATTCTTTGGCAGATATTGTAATTTTTTTCTGAAGAAAAGAATTTGTACATTCTGATTGGAATCTGTCTTCTGACAAATTAAAATGCACTTAAAAGGAAAGACCAAATAGATAGACATTTTCTTAAATCATAGATTTTGTTTTGCATGTACAGTAGTCATAAGACTCAATGGCAATCTGTTTTTTCTACTGACATTTTACTGCAAGATCAAAGAATAGAAATCTGCAGCACGGCTTCTCTGTCACTGATAGTAACTCTAAAGCAACACGTTGCAACCTTTCATCTTTCCGTAGTTTCATGTACATCTTAACAGAATTTCTTGAAGAGGAGAGAAAAAATATTTTTTAAAGTCAACATCAAAGCTTAGTTTTCATTGACTCTTGAGGGTTTGTTTATGCACTTTTTCTTTGTCTACTGCAGTGTTTGCAGTTCAGGCTATTTTGGTTGACGTTGAGGGCCATGAGCAGGCTGACGGATTCAGCAGCTGCAAATTACAGGATCAGCTGTCTGGAAGACTGAGTGAAGTGGGCAGTTGGCAGCCAAATGGGTTCAACCCCTGTAGCCTAAGAAATTCCACAGTCAGTGCTGCAGGATAGCCCCTGAGAGGATGACACAATCTTTACCTTAACACCACTATGAAACTATGTAAAACCAAAAATGCCTAGTGGATGTGTGAGATTAATGATCACAAAAAGTTGTTTTGGAAATGGTGCTTTCTGAAAATCAGGCTATGATAGCTTCTGATATGAAACTATATACTAATAAAATGGGGAAGGATTTCCATGCTTGTATTTGTAGGCTGTATGTTATTGCTGGAACTATGCATATTTAGAAATAGATGCTAATAGATAAATGCTCTTTTTTTATTACTTAAAAGTACATGCTTTATTTTATCTACCTGCTCCTTCTCTTAAGAGCAACCGGTACTCATGACAACATTTAGGTACTATCTTGTGATACTGCTGTTCTTTACTTATAAATACAAAGTGTAAAAAGGGCAAATGACAATGTTCTGCTGGTTTTGCTCTATCTAATGCTAAATCACGTACAAGGAGTTAGGAAGAATGAAGACAATGAGGCCATGTTGTATCAGGTCTTGATATTGAGCCTCAGTAAAATTGGAAACTTGCATAACATGACATTTTTGTGCTGTATTTGAACTGCATTAATTATTACAGAAAATTATTGCATTCGCAGCTGTGCTAGATATAATTATTTCATTCTGCTGAATTATATGTAAATCTAGACATCAGGTACAGTAGTAAGAAAATGTTGTACTAGATAATGCCAACTGGATTTCACATTATATTGTTTCCTCTCAATGTGTTGTTTTGTGCAAGGGAAGTGTCAAGAAAAGATGTAAATAAATAGGCTTCAGCTTTATGAATGTTCTTCTGCTCAGAACTAATCAACATTAACTTATATGGCAAAAGTGATTATTTCTTTGTAACCATGTTCTTTTGATAAAGGGCTGGCATTAGCCTTTACACAGCTAATCTTCTGTCGTTTGTGCAGCCTTCACTTTCCCATCATCATGTGACAGTTAAAAAACAAGGAAAGGGGATATCAACAGGGGCTTAAATTCTTTTTTCCAAACTCTATGTAGGATGGACTTCCTGCAAACCCAGGTCTAAACCATTTTACCCAGGAACCTGGCCTGTGGTGAAATGAAATCCTGTTCTTTTGACAATGGCTACAGGCTCAGCTGAAACAGAATTCACCCACAAAACCAAAGTTATATGACGCAGGAATGTCAACTTACAGCTCCTAAGATTTTTTTCAAGAAATACCCAATAGACTGATATATAACCCTGTGCCATGCATGCAGAGTCTGACATCTCGGGGACTGCTGATCAACTAGTAGCTATCGCACAAGCGGTTAGCGCATGTTCAGTAAGACTGTTGCATTGACACTACCGCTCTTTAAGCACACAGTGAATCCAGCCTACTCTTGTCTGTCTTCAGGCTTAGAGTGCACGTGCAGCTGGGCTGCACAGCATATGTGTAATATTGAACTGGACATACTGAGCTTGTGCATGTATTGTAGACATTTATGCAGGACTTCTGGACATTGAATAGCTGGAGCTATTAACAGGGGAGTTAAATCAATTTAAATCTATGCTTAGCCCTGTTGCAAATTAAATCAGACTTCCTGAATGGCTCAATCAGATTTTCATCTAATAGGAAGAGAGGAAAAAAAAACAACAAATGAACAGCCCTAAAGATCATGTAATGTCAACATACTTACCAGAAAGGAAAAAAAATCCTTTCTATTCTCCATGAAAGTAAAGACAAGACTACAGTGACAGTTCAATGCTATACTAATTCCAGGTCAGAAAGGAGAGGGATCTGATGATAAAGTCAGAAAATGGAGGTCAGAGTTTATATATTCTGAAAAGGTAGATAGGGACTTGATTTCCTCCCTGGCTCATTCAGCCACTCAGGAAATATCTTCCTGCCTTTTGGCTATGCACTCTTCCTAAAACCTAAATCCTTTAAGAGCTGGTACTTTGTTTGTCTCTGTCTGAGATGGTAATCTTATCTATTAAGATCAGAGTACCTGGATAATGACTTGGCCTTAGGTTCTCTCCACGTTACTGTGTTGTTGTTTAACCCCAGGCGGCTACTCACCCCCATGCAGCTGCTCGCTTAGTCCCCCCGTGTGGGATGGGGAGAGAATAGGAAGGGTAACAGTGAGAAAACTTCTGGGTTGAGATAAAGACAGTTTAATAGGTAAAGCAAAAACCACGTGTGCAAGCAAAGCAAAACAAGGAATTTATTCACTACTTCCTATCGGCGGGCAGGTGTTCGGCCATCTCCAGCAAAGCCGGGCTCCATCATGTGTAATGCTTAGTTGGGAAGACAAACTCCATCACTCCAAATGTCCCCGCTTCCTTCTACTTCCCCCATGCTTGAGCAGGACATCATATGGTATGGACTATCCCTTGGGTGAGCTGGGGTCAGCTGTCCCGGCTGTGTCCCCTCCCAACTTCTTGTTGCACCCCCAGCCTCCTCGCTGGTGGGGTGGGGCGAGGAGCAGAGAAGGCCTTGGCTCTGTGTAAGCACCGCTCAGCAGTAAGGAAAACTTCCCTGAATTATCGAAACTGTTTCCAGCACAAATCCAAAACACAGCCCCGTGCTAGCTACTATGAAGAAAATTAACTCTATCCCAGCCAAAACCAGCACAATCCTTAGAAATACAGAATAGAGAAATACTGAAGAAATGAAAAAATTTAAATAACAAAGCAGCTTTTACGCACTTA
Source organism: Sagittarius serpentarius (assembly GCA_034782735.1). NCBI lineage: Eukaryota > Metazoa > Chordata > Aves > Accipitriformes > Sagittariidae > Sagittarius > Sagittarius serpentarius. The sequence goes on along the minus strand of JAVKLA010000031.1, from coordinate 6,442,789 downwards.
CCCACCCTGATGCTTAACATTTTCATCCAAGTTTAGACAGTCCTACTGATCTTAGATAACCGTATGTCTAGGGATGGGGTTCAGTCTGCTTTCCTGCAGTCGATGCATGTCCCTTGAGGTCAGGAACTTAGATTTTTATCTACTGGGTTGGTTCTTTGTTTCAGTTTTGCCTACCTGAAGGCTTCTTCCCCTGTGTAAAAGCATTATCTGCCTTCCTGTGGACTTGCAGAGAGCTCCTGCAGGGTTTAACCCTTTGAACCACATAGGAGCTGACATAATAACAATCAGATACAAAAAGGGCTATATAATATGCATTAAAATATTACTTGAAGCCAAAACATGATTCATACACTTGCTACACCCTATTTATAAAATCCTCAGTACAAGAATACCTGTGATCTTTTTCGCATTTTAACATGCAGAAGTTGCCACACAATCAAACCTGATTTATGTATCTGTGACTGCCACAGGTAAAATAGCATTCCTAATAAAGTCTATATTAGTGTCAGACGTATAAAAATCCTTAAGTCTTTGAATATACTTGTTTAGAATAGGATTTCTTGGTGCCTCCTTTCTTTAGGTTGTTAGCATGCTCTTATTTACCACGGCATGTGATGGAAAGTTGTTTTGGAAAGATATTTGAATGCTGTATACAGTCTGAAAGCATATTTAAAGCTGTTGCTTTCGATTTTTCTTTTAATTCCTTGATACCACTGCTAATGTAAAGGACATGGATTGAAGAGAGGATCTTCTTTTCCTAGGCAATGTGTTATTGATGAGCTGGCATTTGCCCTGTGGCTCTCCCTCAGGATTGCTTACATCTATTACTCACACACATCGATTGGTTAATTTGATAATTCTATCACCAATCAGCTTGTGTCTGACCTTTTGCCACGGCAATGATGGCAGAGTCTTCATTTTTACATCGCAGACCTGCAAGATTGACCTTTCTGAGGAGAATGTCAAGACATCCCTTGATCTTAACCTGTCACTAAATTTGTTAGAATTACACTGTCCCTTAACCTTGATCTATTGTATTTGTAACATTCAGAATATGCAGTTTGTGTGGAAATATTCTTAAATAAGTTATGTCAGTCAAAGAATAACACTTTTGTAATTAAAAATCAGCTTATCATTAAGAAAGCGTACATCTTAGAAGGTTTTCATGTCTGTTTTCCTTCCATACATCTGTGTAGTTCTTCATGCACAGTAGGCTATCCCCTAACAAGTACCTTCCCTTTCAGTGACGACTGAAATTAGAGCAATTTTTTGTCCCCATCTCTTGGAGATTGGTGAACTAAACATGGTTTGTTCAAGTACCCTATTAAGTAAGGGCTGTGCTGTAGGGGATTTCTAGGATCCCAAAGAAAATTTTGTAATCAAGTTGAAGACAAGCATTGACTGCTTTCACTATCCCCAGATAAAGTTCTTTCCATCTCCACGTGTGCTTAAAAATACCTGGAGCTTAAGCAAATTTTCAGGTTTTCTACAGATCAAGCAAATTACACTAACTTTTCATACCTACAATCTTAATGCTGCTCAAAGTAGAACACTGTGCTATTCCATAAGCATACTGGGTATATTCTTCAAGAAGAAAACATAGCCATGTTTAGTATGTGTCTTTTAATGTGTTACGTAGCCCAGCTTCCAAGTGCGCTTTTGGTAATAATGACACCATTCTGCTTGCAGTAATGTGCAACTCTGTCACTATGCAAAATCTCAGATTTGTAGTACATTAACTTTATCACAGAGCACAGAGGGTGAAAGTTACAGTTTCCTTCTGTTAAGATACTTGCAACAGCCCTCTGCATTTGAACATGAAGTCCTCCCTTCCCCTTCTCCCAAAATTGTCCTATTTTCTCTTTAGTGGACAGTGCGAGGGCACCACTTTGTGACTGTGGATGTGTTAATTTAGTGTTCAGCTCAGCTGAAGGGAGAATACAAAGAATCTGCCTTGTTTTTTCTCCCCATGTTTTCTGAAAATATATGCATGTGTGTAAGTCAGCTATGTATACGCCAGCTAGTTTGGGCCATTCTATGGTGAAAGGTTTCCCTTTATGTAAAAAGCAGTTGACAACAGGGAATCTAATTCCTGTTTTTCATGAGGATGACTGACACAGAGGAAATCTAATTGCAATGAAATTTTGTAAAATTTATAATATGTTCAGAAGATGGAGACTTTCATACTAAACTTCAGCCTGAAGCAAATTTGAATGGGCAAGTTAGAGGGGCTGGTTTTTTGCTAGAAAAAGAAATCTTCCATTTGGAAATTGAAGTTACCTCAGCATACAGTTTTTAGCTGAGATTGCTATCTTGTGTTGTATTTATTTCAAGAAACAGATCTCAAATGACTTTAAAGAGCGAAAGCAGTGCTTTTGCCTGAGCAATAACTGTTACATCATTATGTTTAGCCAAATACTATCTACGTTGTACTACAAGTGATCAGCTTTCATACTAAGCTACAGCCCAGGTTTTAGTAGTCACTGGGTCCCACATCAAATAGATTGTTTTGCTCCAGTTAGTGCATAGTAATCATGCTGTACAAAATCAAGTGGAGAGTTTATAAATCAAAGATTTTATGATATATTGGTCTGGATTCTTTGCAGTGTAGGATACCAGCTAACAAGGAGGTAATGTAAGCTAGAGCGGTTCCACTTTTAGATAGTGACTGTATACTGATAGGTTTTGCATGTTGTCCTTTCAGTAGGCCTGAAAGATGACATGAGGATCATCCATAGCCTGACTGTTTGTGGGTGGTGTTGTGGTTTGGGGGTGGTGGGATTATGGTGGTGGTGGTGCTTTAAACTATTCAGTGTAACTCTTACGGAAGTGCAAGAAGTTTATAAAATTCTGTTGTTTTTTCTGGGAGGTATGGTATTCATATCACGTGCCATGTATCTGTTTGCATTATCTTGTTCTACGTGCCTTTATGTTTGCAGTATAATTTTTGAGTTAATTTGAATTTTGTAGCTGATGTAGTTGAGAGATGTATATCGTTCATTACTGTTAAACATGATTCAACCAGGTACCAATCCTGAGCCAGCTTCTTTACACAGCCCTGCAAGCACAAATCACTTCTGACCCCTAGAACTCCTAATCCAGCACTGTTTTTCATCTTGGAGCAAGCTGTGAGTTTGAGAAGTTAGTGCAGAGTGGTTTTGTAATGAGAACAGGTTTTGCTGAAAGTGAAGATGAGACCACTAAACTCATTTCACTTGTAATCTAAACCAAATTCCAGTCTAAGCCTCCAGAAGTGAAAGGTTACTGCATTAGCCACCTATACCCTTTGTGTTCACAGAAAATTAAACTAAAACTAAATCTCAATTTCATATAGACCAGAACATGCTCCCTGCTAATTAGGAACAACATAGGAAGACTGAACCAAGAATAAGAAAATTTTTATTTAAAAATTGAAAGATTAAACAGTTCTCTCTCCTTTGGTTTATAGTAATGGAAACAATCTTCATTGGCTTCAGAGTCTAATCTTGGCTGAGCTTGTGAAAAAGATATTGGTTAAAATTATTATTTTAAATGTGCACAATGAGAGAGACTGCAGGCAGTAACATCTCTGAAATTTTAAATTATAAGATTGTATATAGGTAAATAAGAAAGAAGGTATAGATGGAGCAAGAGAGAGTCACTGGTACACTGAACACAAACTGTAGTTGAGGTGATAGTGGAAAACTACTGCCCTGCTGGTTGAAAAATGGGATTTAATGCTCAAAGCCACAGGCTGAAACCATTATTCATCACTGGTGCTCACTTTTTGATCCCAAAGAGTAATAGATTTCTCTATAAACTGATGACTGTAGTTCATATAATTCTTATTTTATACCCATTAGAAAATTGGTGGAGAAAAAAAATTCTTTCTTCTCACCTCTTATAAAACTATGTGCTTCCCTGCCGTTAGATCAGGTTCCTGACTACTTCCCTTCTGCCTTGGTTCCCTCCATCCCTCCTGCCCCCAGCACAGTAGTCGGGGCTTTCATTGTTTCCTCATCTCCTCTTTGAAGCAGGATTTCATCAATCATGGTGGTAGTAGTCTGCTCTTGTAATCAAGGCTGAGATCCGTCAAGTGTCATGGCTGCAGCAGTTCCTTTCAAGCTCCACAGCAGCTCAGGTTTCTGGGCCTTTTCTGAGGTTCAGTGCCCTTGTAGCAATGGCTCAGTGGCTGAAAATGTCTTCAGCTCCTTCTTACAAGGGGATTTGCAATTCCCATTGAAACATGGTCACAGCAGCCATTGTATGAGCAATCACTCAGGCTCCATACAGTGCCATGATGTCTTATTGATCCATGAGCGCTATTGAAAAAAGGATGTAAGGAAGGAGGCAAAGAGGAGAAATTGTCAGCGACATATGTGCATATGAAAAGAGCAAGGGAGGAAGGTGGAAACACGAGGATTTGCAGCAGTCAGAATCTTGCTGTGCTGGCAAGCTGTATTCAGAAGTGCAAACGAAATGCTGATGGCTACAACAAACCCTGTATGTGGGCACACACACATGCTGCAGAATGTTTTGAGGGGTCTGAGGCTGCTTCTTGGACCATCATTTTAAAGGTTGCTTAAAAAACAGGTGGACTTCTATGACCAACTCAAAATTACATAAAATGAACAAACTCTTAGATTCCTATTCCCTTTTTTTACTGTGGGGTTTTTTTTCTTCCCTTTCAAACTGCAAGGACATTTCCTTAGAAAATGCTGGAGGAAAGCCTACTGATAACTCAGAACGTAAAATAACATATGAGTTATTAAAAGGTCTTTTCACAGAAGTGGGATTAATTTCCATATCCCTTAGGAATCCCTGCACATGCTGTTATCACACAAATGGCGTTTTGGTGGGTGGGTTAAAAATTGGTTAATAAAATTAAATTTAAAAATCCTTGGGCTGTAGTTCAGGAGAGCTGGCCAACACACTTTAAAAGAATAAAGTCCCCAACAAAGTCAAAGCAAAATCTGCAGTCTGTTTTTCATCCAAAGATATTATTTAATACATTTTTGTACTGAGCATCGATATCTGAACATGCATCAAAATAAATTCTGATTCAGTCTTGACCTCAAGTAATGGTCTGCACCTGAATTGTTCCCATTTAAATAGCCAAGGAAAAAGCACAGGAGAAAATTACATTTTCTGCAGAAAATACCTTACCGCAGTGAGGTTTTCATTCATTGTTAATTACAGAAGAGGGGTGTGAAAGGCGACTGTAATTCTAACTATATTCTATCAATGACACTATAGGACTTTGTTTAAATCCTTTTGTGTGTCTTTCATGTAATTTTGGGACCATTTATTTGTAACTATATATGCATTCTACAGTACTTGGAATATGCTGTACTAATATAAACACCATCTTTCCTCTTCAGGTATTATTTTTATTGATGTAGCTTATTATTAATTCTCCTAAAAGCAAGAATTACTGCCAACTCCTTGAAAAGGAGGTACCTCATACATCTTTCTGAAGCATTGGAGACTTTTAAGGACTACATTAGGCCCTATGTTATTTCTTGGGACACCACTCTACTATAATAACAGAACAGTTTACTCAAAATTGTAGGACTGTGGTGCACAGGCCGGTATTTTCAAACATCGTGTCGGTTGGGATGTGAGAGAGCATCAAGCCATTTGTTCTCTGTGATTTGTTTTCCCCCAGTGGCCCTAGTAAATAAATACTCATGCAACAGCAAACAGAGAAAGATGTTGAGATTGCTATCTTTCATGAGGATTAAAATGACAGTGGGTGGAAGAGAAGGCAAATAAAGCTTAAGGATTTGGTGTCTGTTCTTTTGCAGCTGATGAGGCACACAAACTTCCTGAGCATTTTTGTTCCTTTGACAGTATAAAGTATCTGTGGACCCTCCCATTTTCTGCTGTCATTGCATTGCAGTTCTATTTCTTGTCAAGAGAAACCAAACATTTCTGTCCTTTTTTTATTGCGTTCCAGGTGCTAACAGGGCCTTTTAAGCTTTCCTCTTCATCTGAGTTTCTATTTCAGTTCATGTTGTACCAGACTATTTTTCCCATGCTAGTGGTGTGCTTCAACCATATTAAATGTTGTTTCTTTGCAATTTTACAAGCCTGCAATTGTCCAGTTCAGTTTTGCAAACTCCTTCCCTATCAATGACCTTCTGTGTCCAGCAAACACCAATAATGCCTCTTATTTAGTCATTCTGCTCGTCACCCACTCTGTTTTGTTTTATTATACTGATAAAACCTTTCCCTCCTGAACACAAACTCAGACACTTAAAGTAGAGAATAATAATATATGAATCTGACAACTTAATGCTGTAGTTTATAATTAAGTTGCATCCCAATTTTTTGTAATGTTCACACCAGCAGACTTTCCCCTCTTTCCACTGCCCAAGCTAAACATGATATTTTTAGATGGATGACACAGAAATATTACTAAAGTCTGTGCTGGTTATCACAGGAGCATCTCTCTTACCACTATGTCTGTTGGATCTTAGTATGGACAAACCAGCATCAAGCAGAAATTGTGATTTCAGGATAGCTTCAAACAAGGACTTCCAGCATTAGCACTTGTTATACCTGATGTGTTCTAGTGGTCCCTAGGTACCACTCAACTGGTACTAAACCTGAGAACTCATATCTGTACTCCGTTTTTTTTCACCAAAATTTCCTATCAATTTCCTTAGTTGGCTTCTCCCTTTTTCCAGCTTCTTCCATCTATGACCAGCCTTCAGATACCCCATTTTTCACATGATTAGGGTCATCATCTTTCCCATATCCATTTGATCCATTTCCCCTAAAGAGCAATCACCAGTTAGGCAAAACTGTATCCTAATTGTATCCTAACTGTATCCCAATCCTACCATTGAGTCAGAGAGTTTATAATCATATACAATTATTTGCAAATATATGCATTGTTTAATATTCAGGTTTAGCATCAAATATCATATTGAATTTCTCAGTGAAAAGGTAGATGTTCCTCACATTCCAATCACAGTATCTGGGAACCTCCCTACTGTGGGCCCAGGTGTCTTTGCACTTTCTCCCTGTAGGGTGGCTCTACCATTTGCCGTGGCTGAGGTGAAGCCACCAGAAGATCAGCCTGGCAGCTACAGAGAGTTTAGATCAGCCTAAAGACAGACAATGCTCAGACCTATAGGTCCCGCTAATAAGAGTGAAACCACAATGTCTTCTGCTGTAGGATCAGCATCACACTTCAGTCTCAGCAGACCCATTCTTTATGTTTATAGTGTAGTATTGCTCCAAGGAGGGACTCTGTCAATTCACCTGTCCTTTCTCAGATGTCCTGTAAAGCTTCTCTTGTTCTGAATGAGAGGACGATATGTCAACAAAATGAGTGAAAAGGAGAGAAGTTAAGAAAAATAAATGTCTCTAAAAGGTCAAAAATAGTTACATTTCAGGGCAATGGCAACTTTAAAAGATGTTTTCAGGTAACATTGGAAGCAACCACTGTTTATTATATATTAGAAAAAATCATCTAATAATCTAATTACACTAAGCATCCTGCCCATTTCCCATATACCTTTCTCCTTTCATGAGTAAGTAACAACGAATGTTTCTTCCCATAGGGCAGAAAAATGAGGCTGAACTGATTTTCTATTTCAGCACTTGGTTTATCGTGGAAAATTTTACTGAAGTTTCCATTAAGCCTTCTGGCCTGTAATACAAATAGTATTGTTATTGGTTCTGCAGTAAAAGGGAGATTTTTATGCTCAGCTTTGCCATCTGTTTTAAACTGCATGGCAACACCAGGCAAGAAAATCCTGCCAAACCATGTTAACATTTGCAACAAGCTTGCTTCATTAAATAATCTAGTTGGCCTTACTTGCTAAATAAAATAAGTTCTGTCTGTATGGGCATGAGATATTAGATGACTCCTGATGTGTCTTGTTGTAAGAATGTACTAAAAGGCTGGGGCCTGAACTTCCTTGCTTGATAGCTAAGAGTGAAATAGTGACAAAGCACCCTCTTCCTGATCACAAGACAGAGAGATGAAAAGGAGATAGAATGGGACTGTGTAGGGCCTGATGGGCTGAGGAATGTTTAATTTCCGAGTACAACAAATAAAAAAAAATCTAAATCCCAGAATTTACACGCAGGCTTTCTTGTTCTCCTGAAAACTGCAAATAATTTTGGAGTAGGCTTGCTGTTCCAAGGGCGTCAGGACAAGAGCAAGCCTACTGAATTGGAATTTTGTTGGTGATCTGTTACTCTCAGAGGAGCTCACTGGATTGTGATAGAGTGCTCAAGCATATCAGTATTTTAGGAGAAAAATGAAGGATGCAAACCTACCTACAATATAACTTTCACAGCACTCCTGAAGCCCCAAGATAAAATATGAAGATATACAAGAGTCTAGAAAAATTAAAAAATAATCTGAGTTTTCCTCAGAAGAGGCTCTGTTTACTGGTTTGATTACTGTTGTGTTCAAAATTGAAATTAAATAAACTTCCAATTCTAGGCATGAAATCCTAATGAATTCAGCAACTGTTGCTAATGCCATTGAATCAGGATTTCAATTCAGATGTTTACCTAAACTTTCAAAGATACACATCTCAACCCGCCTTTCCATCCACCTACTCCCAGCATGTCTGTTGGTCTTTTTTCTTATCCTAACAGGCCAGAGCTAGGACAGCTTGGACTTGGGACTAACCTCACAATGAATTTTCTTGTGTTTAGTAGGTGAGTAGCTACCTCTTCCTTCTAGTAGTCAGGGTTGAGAAGGTAGGGCTTGTATTTCTGCAGGCTTCACTTCTTACGGGTTTGGATACTTTTTTGGTTTCTTGCTTTTTTGTCTTTCTAGTTAAATAAATATATCAGTATCCTTTCAAAACTAAAAAGAGGATTTTCTTTTGTAAATGCTCTGCATCCTTTTAAATTCCGTATGCTCTGTATTTTAAGCTGATGATCTGTAAGTGCTGTGAATGTTGTGATTGTCTCTTCACGTTGAGAGTGGGATCAGACCGGGAGTTGCTTCGTTCAATATGAAGGACTTTGTGATATTGATGAAATCACCTAAGTGTGTAAGAAGTGGAGTAGAACCAAACCGTTGACTCTCTCAGCTTTTCCAAAGCATTTTTTTAAGCTGACGGCAGAGATTTTAGATGACACTTTTGGCTACAGAAGATCTAAGGATATTCAAACAGATGTGATGGATAAAGTAGTCATTTTCCTGGCAGAGTAGTAAGCATATAAATAAAACTATTTATTTACACTTATCGATAGAGACAGAGATATAGCTCTTGTCTGTTCATGTCTGTGTACAGAAATGAGAAAAAATACGCTTTTGACTTCAGAGTACTTCATGTTCCAAATCTTTGTATTGTGAATCCAGGCCTTCAGATTCAGTGTGCTGCTTTCCACGTAATTTAATCATTGGGTATTTCAGCCCACTGCTTTCTTCAAGGAAAGCCCCAGGAACCAAATTATTTGTGTTGTAAATAACGTAATATGCACTCATTAGTTTGATCGCTTTTGCGTCTTTCAACAGGTTTGATTGGATTCAGTCTCTGGCCGTTTAAAAACTGCCATATAATCAATAGGGAAGCTGAAATACTGAATGAGATTGATGAGGAAAGATCCTTGGTAATAAAATATTGGTAACATTCTCTTTTAGGCACTTTATATGCAACTGTGCTCTATGAACCCTATGATATGTCTCCTGTTGGCCATATAGGGAACCTGTTTGTAGAAGCGTTCTTCAGTAGTTGCCAACCTTGTGTAATTTACCTGCCATAATGAAAAGGAAATTAACATTGTAGATGAAGTTCTACATGCCAGTCATTCCTTCTGCTCGGCAGCGGTTGCCCAAGTGTGTGAAAATGCTATCTTTACAATCATGTTTATAGAAAGCAGGTAATTTGGGCGCTTTACACTATACAATGTCAAACAGTGTTCTCTCTACAATGTTGGACCTACGGAAGATTTCATACTGCCCCTGTAGTTATCATCATATGCTTTTTCAAATATATGCTGAGAAGATTCTATTATAAATAACTTAATAACTATAAAAGTTTTGTAATAAACTTTCATGCAAACTAGATTAGCTCTGTTCAACAAAAAGAACTGTGATATTAGCAAGTACTTTGGAGAGAGTTGATGCTTTTGGCTTCTGATTTATAATACATGGATGAGCGTGCTGTAAATGAACTACTAATTCTCTGTACCTTCTGTTTTACTTGAGTGAACTGCCTGAGCCCTTTAGATGGACATCAGTGGATTCTCAATGTTATTTTGTCAAAACACAAGTTGATGCCCATGACCTTGGCCTTGCTTTTCCTTGATGATTACATAGCATTCTGTGACTCTGCACTGTGCTTAGAGAAGTGTTTTTCCACAGTGTTTTATTTACGAAAAGCTACATTTGGGATCGAATTATTACATGTAATGTAGCATTAAACCTTGCCCAGAAGGTACGGAGATCACACAGCAAAGAAAAAGCTGGCAGCGGTCATTGCCTTCTCTCAGCTGACTGAGCCCTGAAAAGGGAGGGACAATGAGTGGAAACTGGAAGCTAGTTCATGGAAAGCTTTAAAATATGAAAGTGGTTTAGATACAGTCAGCTAATATTAAGTTGCCCTAATAAGTTGTTTCTAACGTGATGCTGAATTTTACCATGGTATATTCTACCAGTTGTCAACACGTGGAAGGCATATTTTGGATCTTCAGGGGCCCTAACGTAAAAATCTATTTTTCTGTACTGATAGAACAAAATGAGTTTGTAAGAAGGGAAGAAAAAAGTCTAGGAAAAAAGTGCATGTCTGGAATTGATTGAATGCATGCTTCAGGGAACACTCTGGATAAATTGTTTAAGAATGGTTCATTCCAGTAAAATAGTAATGATAAGAGACTGACTTCAAATCTGAATAGGTCACAAGTGAAATAAGTTTGCTGGTCTTAGCTAATCCCTTTGGATATTTGTCCGCATTATAGTCTCCCTGTACAGTAAAGTCTTAGGAGTGAAATTACAGGTTGTCTCATCACAGAGCTGAGATGAAGAGACAGACTGTGAGGACATTCACACAATGTCTTTCTCCGTATGTTGTTTCTATATCAAGACAGTGTTACCAAATAATAATTTTCAAGCATCCGAAATTCTCCTTTGTATAAAATTAAATAATTTTTCCAAGATTTGGGGTAATTTAAGTGGCCTTACTTCTAAGTAGCCATTGTGAAAGTTAGATCTGCTCAGGGAGTAGGGTGCTATGTGCACTATACTCTCCTGAAGTCTCTTTTTAGTTTGTTTCTTTTAACATGAAGCCGTTTTCTTTGGCCAGTTGTACCAGCCTTTTTCCCTTGGGCTTTATCGATGGCCTGTTTCTCTGTGCTCCCCTAATGGCATATTGATCACATTACCCCTGGGAAGCTGAGAACTGAAATATCATGTAAACATGTACACATTTTTTCATAACCTGCATCAGCAGTCATACATGGAAGTTTAACTGACTTTGAAATTCAAGTGACGTCGGTAATTCTAAACCTAAGACCTACAGAGGTGTGCGTGGTGGACAAAAATCACCCAGCATCCTACTCTTGGAACACAAGCCGCTGTTGCTGTGGGGCAGTGGTGCAGCGTTAGGCACCCCTCGCAACCCCGAGCCTGACCACACAACCCAAAACAGGCTGCGGTGGCAGGGAGGTGACCCATGATGAAAGGCACTGCTTCGGTGCCAGTCTGCCGCGTGCTGTGGCTGCTCCCCATCTTCCTGGCCAAGCTGGCAAACAGGTCGAGGCCATGGCACTTGGCAGCCTCCTGTGCCTTTGTGCGGCCGTCTCACCTGCTACTTGTTCTAACACAACAAATGCAGCAGATGCATGTGACAATGTATTTCTAAGCTCTTAAGATCTGATGAAATCGATTTCTAACAGAAAGCATAAATGCGTTTTGGAGACCAGAAGTCAATTTTCGTGTTTTGTTGATGTTTTATTTTGTATAATCTAAAAAAGAGGTTGAGGTTTTATTCTTCATTTTCTTTATTGTGTAAGTTGCTGTTGAGACAGGAAAGCCATGAATTTTTCTGTGAGTTGCCTGTGGAAAAATATGAAAGGAAAAATATTTTTTCATATGTTGTGAAAGTTTTGTTGGCTGCCGTGGCATTTATGAGGTAGAAAACAAGCAAAAGCAACAAAAAGGACATTTTTAGCTCTCATGCTTATTAAAATTGTTAACTGCATAATTCTGTTCTTATGCAAAATGAAGAATACACAAAATTAAAAAAAACTAACTTTGAGTCACGTGATAAATTTCTATTTGTTTTCTTGTCCCCAACTTCTCCCTCCAAAATATTGCAAGGATAATTGTGTAACAGTTGCAGAGTAAGTAGATGGCAGGTATTAATGCAAGCGATAAGTGAAAGGAAAAAAAAAATAATGTTGTCATACAGGATGTTTGCTGTGCAGTCTGTATGTTAATCAATAAGCAAATCCTGAATGCAGGCAAATAATTATTTATCCTTGAAAATATATGCAATGATAATCAGATGCTAATGTGGTAAAGTTTCCCATTATTCATTTAACCCGTGGTGGTATCAGTTGTTTGGGGAAGGTTTTTGGAGTTTGGTTCTGGTTTTGTTATGCTGAGATGACTGGTTTTGATACCCCGGATGTCAATATTTAGTTGCTCCTGTTTTAGGATGCGTGTGTATTTTCAGGCTTACATTTCGTTACAGGTGTTCAGTATTATTTATTCAGTGACATTATTTATTTGTTTCTGGTGAGTTCAGATAGTGGTTTTCAAGGTGCTTTTGCATTCTTGAGAGAACTGTGGGGCACTTAACCTACATTAGACCTAAGGGGTCTGAGGCTTCTTCAGCAAACAAAGAATTTCCAGATACTTTCCTTCAGGATGTGTCAAGGGCAATACAGACAAAAGACTGATGTCTCCGTTAACAGCTTGATAAGTATCTCAGGATATTCTGCAAGAATCAGTACTGGTTCTACAGTGTACTGTATTCCCATTCAGCATAATATGGCTCAATATGTGTACTATATGTGACAATGGTGAAGACTTATCTTTGCCCTGAGGGCTAAGTGCTGTAACACTTCTCAAGTGATAGGCTTGATAGAAGTGATGCTTCAGAGGCAATGATCTGCTAAAAAATCACATTAAATATGTGTGAGAATTAAAAGTATGGGTCTGTGTTTATCTTGATTTTTATTTTATAAGTTTCAAAGCCCTATTTATTTCCAGCATCAAAATCCCTTGTAAGGTAAACTAAATCATGCTTGTATTGACCATTTTTTCATGTTGTTCTATTGAGGCATCTTCCCAACTGAGTTCCTTATTGAATTGTATTTCTATGAGGGTATTGTAGGTTAGCAGCACATTTTTATGGTACACAAAAGAGGTACCTTCTGAATTTCCAATGCCTTGCATATTGTTCCCTATAGAAGCAGCATCTCTGAAATACTGAATAAATCAAAACAGAAACAGTTGGCTCTTGACTTGCTGCTTTTATTTTTCTTTAAGTTTACATTTCCTAAAATAGTCTGTCCTGCCAAACTTTCTTAGTGGATTAATTTATAGTAAACACATCCTTTCCAGAAACCTTAGACATTTTCAGCTGTGTAACAAAGAAGGCTTTAGCTCATAGATGGAAACAAATATAATTTGAAAATATAATTTAGTGCTAAACCTGTACAAATACACAAACAGTGCTGCCTGCACACTCTTAAACTCTGTGCCCAAAATCAAACATTTGCTGTCACATAGTCCTGTCATAAATCTACAAAAGGGTAGTGTTCAATAGTTTCTAAAGGAGATTTTCACCAGAAATTAGTGTGGTGTGCTATTAGTTGATGTTCAGCTTTTGCTAAATACTGTTAAAAAATCTGTTAGCCCTAGGATCAGTTTCCAGTAGTTTATTAGTTTTCCTTGCAGGGTCCCTTATTTGAAATAGTGCAGGTGAAGTTCATAGTCTGTTTTGCTGCAGTCAGACAGGAACATGCCCATTAGTAAGAAGTACTTTCTGAATGTCTGCAGCCCAATGTCAAGGTAGTTACTTAGAACAGAGCACACGTATTTAACTGGATTTTGTTATTCTGAAACCGGCTGGGATGCAAAGCTGTTTGCTGTTTAGGCGAGTATAATAAGGGCTGCAGACACGGGCATCTGCTTTAGTACTACGTCTTCACATACTGTGTTTTTATCAAGAAACGTGACATGATGGGTACCCACTGATGCAAAGTGGTAACTGGTTTGAATTGTCCAAGATTCCCCACACTAGTTCAATTACAGTGTCATAAGGACATAATGGGCCCCATCTTGCTGCTCACAAATGAGGTGGGGATCATACCATTAAATTCGTTTTACTTATGACCTACTGTGCAGGAGGATTTGCAGGTGCATTTCTTGGGCTGAAGTATCAGTTTCCTTAGCATGCTGTTAGATCTAGTATTTAAGAATTATTTTTACTTCTCAGTTTAGAATTTAGGAAGCACAGTTTGCCATTCGACAGTAAGGCAGCCTTTGAAACTGTGGAAATAAGGAGTTAACACAAGTGAACTGGGAGAATGCAGGACATTATGGACCAAAAGGAGATTAGGTGAGGAGAGAATAGGAAAGATAAATACATGAGAAAAGAAATGTAAGTGTGAATTCTTACTGTTGTTTAATAAAGTTTTGTGTGGTTTTGTATGCTTACATGCATACATACTCACATTCATGTAAAAAACCCTGCAGAGATCATAGCACTAATGTGCTCTCTCCCTCCCTTCCCTAAGGCTAGACCTATGAGATCTAGAATTTATTTCTTCACTCATGACCTTTCATAACTATCAGGTATAAATGATTTTCTTTCACTTATACCCAGGCTACATTTGAAGGTCCTGTAGGTCTCCAGCAAGAATTATCAGTAGATAAACCTGCACTATCTCTAAGTCATTTATACACAATAAAGAAAAAAAAAAATCTGTACAATCTTTTTTTTATGTGAAAACCTTGCTCTCCTTTTCAAACAACCTTTAGTTTGTACAGCCTTTGCTGCATTTTTTTCAAATGAAAAGCATGCATTTCTTTTAAGGATTTTTAATTCCTTCTAAGTAAGGAGCTGCTAATAGCATAGTATTATTACAGTAGTCCTTATAATAGTCTTGTCAGTATATACACTCACTTTTCCCAAGCTGCAACTGTAAAATAATGAAGGAAACCATTGGTGAATTAAACAGCTTGTTAGTCATGGAGGATCATTGGATTGAATTCTCCAGAGGTTTAAAGTACAGGGTAGTGGCAATGAGATCAAGAAAAATCAAGTCACTGGATACTGAATATATATTAAAGCATTCTAAAAATGTAGTATAGGAAACAGCTTCATTTTAGTGCCTTGGTAATTTAGTAACTTTCATGTCTGGGTTCCTGGTCGGAATTTAGTTTAAATGAATTAAGCAAATTGTTCTGGACAGTTAGTTATAATGGATACTATAATGTTGCACCAAGAGCAAATAAGACACTGAGATAGTCCTGTGCTACTCAGCACAGTTTCTTGTTATGAACTACATCCTACACCTTCCAGCTACAAAACAAAGATAGCATAACGAGCATTTGACTTTTGGCTCTAAATCATACTTTCAGTGTTCTTGAATCAAAGGGAGTGGAGAGAGTAGAGCCCCAGCTAATTTTTTAGTTCAAGGAGTAGTGCAAAATCACCTTCATTCGGAGGTTTTATCAGGTTTTAAAAGGAATTTTACTTGTCCTCCATCTTACCCATACCCTGTCTGTCTACACCTCTTCCATGACTCTTTCTGCTTTCTCATGACACCGCAGTTTGAAGAGGAAACTCTCACTGAGCTCTCCCAGTCACTGGGAACTTCCCCCTCTTACCTGGCTTGGCTTCCTCTATCAGAATGCACTTTATAGAGATATTCCTATTACCTCTCTGTGAGGTTTTCTTAATACACACCTTGGGAATATTATGCATTAAGAAAGTTGCATCAGAATAATTCCGTGTATTCAGAATTTTCATCATGTGATGGTTAGTAGCTGACAAAAATTCTCTTCTTTACTAGTAATAGTGTCTGCCCAGGTATGTTGGAAAAGTAGTCATGTTGTGTATACTGTGTAAAGCGCTTTGAAAGGATTCAGAAAATGCTTGAAGACTAGCATACTTAGGCAGAGTCTTCTTTATCAGACAAACGTGTAGAATTTCTGTATTAACCATCTTTTAACTTAAAAGAATGGAAATCAAAATGTGACAAAATGAAACATCATCTTTTAATATGAGAGAAGACAGGTTTATGTGTCTGTAAGTGGGATAATTGTGACAGGTACAATTACCACAGTCAGTCTTCACTCAGAAGCTTCATGACTGATCAGGGAACCAAAATATTCTCCTACTCCAATAGAGGGTGGTAGGAAATCTCAAGGCTGATGTACCTTGTCCTCAGTGGTATCAGAGACATCTGATAGTATCTGAAGTGAAAGCCAGATAGCCTAACTGAGGAAACTCTTGCCAGATTTTATGAAAATTTTCTTCCTCGTGCTCATTTTTGTCTGTCACTGAATCCAAAGAACTTATAATTGCATCAACAGTACTGCCACCTCAGAATGCAAGTGAAGTATCTGGAATATGTCCATCTTTAAAGGCAGGTTTTCAAACCCTACCAAGCTCAGGATCCATGTACAAAAGAGTTATTTCCACTGGTGCAGACTCTGCATAAGACTGCCCATATTTTGCAATATCAAGGTAGTGTGTTAAGAATGTAAGTATAGTTTTGCATGCTCCAACTCACCTCTGCCTTGTTTAACCTTACTACAAGAGCGGAAATTGATTGTATGGGGAAGTGGTGAGTCCTGGGTCCTTATTTGTCTTGGAAGAGTGAAAATGCCGCCCACCATATGCTTTTCTGGTATGAAGGGGAGGGTGCAGTGTAGTCCATGGACAGGCTGTAAAAATTCCCTTTACATATATGTAGATGAGGAAAAGTTTCTCTTTCTTTTGTGGCATCTAATTCATCTAGCCAAAGCCTTTCACTGTGGCTGTAGGAGAACAAGATGTGGCTGATCGATACAAATAATTCTTTTGCATCATGTACAGATTAAAAAGTGTATCTAAAACACTGCTGTCCTCAGATAAACCTGGTCCAATACAGAGTTTTCTCACAAGCTAATCTTGGTTACAATTTTAAAGCAATTCCAGTGTTGGCAGTGGTAATAAAATTAAAGACAAAATGGAATCTCAGAGAGTTCCCTCTTCCATCTGAGTCTTTAGGGAATTATTTTCTTCCCAGCTTGTCTTTGTGTGTTCAGAGGGATGCCCCTGTAGGGTCTGTATTTAGGTGATTGTTAAAGATCAGTCTAACATGGAAAAGGATGGTCCGCACAGAGCATGTGGGATGGAATCCAGAAATACTGGTCCCCTCCATCTGAGCTAGGTCATATTGTTTGCCACTGTGTAATACTATTAAGACTAATATGCCACATAAAACAGAGCAATAATTAATTATGCAGATGTGCAAGTTTATTCTATACAGAAGAGGGCAGTAGAACTGGTAGCTGAAATTCAAGTAAACATAGTTTGTGCATTAAGCAAAAATGATCATTGTAATAACAGGATTGAAAGATTACATTTACATAGATGAGAACTTGAACAAATCCTCAAGATCTAAACAACTTCAAACTTAAACATAACTTAGATTCTGCAGGAGCTTTACTCTATGCTGAGGCTGCAGAAAAGTTGGAGATGACCGTAAGGCAGAACTGCAATATCTGCAGGCAGTATTTGGATCCCTCTGTTACAGCAGTGCTCAGTGTACATGGTATAATTAAGACATATAGAAATGACGATTAAATTGTGACAGCTTCTTGTATCTTATAGTTAAGGAAATAGATGAGCTATCTGGAGATACGAAATGAAGAGATCATTTCATTGTTTCAGTACCCCAGTTGGAGAAAGTTCATGAAGAGCTTTGTCTGTTGAGGGTATGTTAAATCAGGTGATTTAAAAAGAAAAGATTAGACTCAGCTATAACTCTCTTCTGAAACATATACGCTTCCTTTTCTCCTTTAGAAGATGGATACAGGCTGTGAGTGTGCAGGGATGTGTTAATTGTTTCTGTGGATTTGTATCTGTGATCTGTGAGCAGAAAAGTTTTCAGTTTTGGATGGAACACCTGTATACAGACTTCTTTTGAAAAGAAAACGTTGTTACTTTTTTAATGTTCTTTTAAAGTGGAGTTTCTTTAATTATTTGCCAACTATTTCTGGAATCTTGGATGGATGTTCTTTTTAAGTATTAGAAGCTGAAATGGAAAGAAAAATTAGTAAATCCTCTGTGAACATAATTTTTTAGGAGAGAAGTGTCTATAACAAAAATATTTATAGTAAAAATAGAGTTTTAAATGGCATGCCAGTTCCTTGTAACCAGGGGCCTGATCTTGCTTGTCGCCATTTGCCACTGAGAGTTGCCTATTGCCACAAACTTTCATTCCTGTCCTGATTTAAGCAGTCAGTGCCACCTGTGAAAGCGAGAATTGGTGGAGGAGCTCAATGACTGCTCAATTTCAAGTGGGGGAAAAAAAGAGTTTTGCTTAAAGTTGAAAACAGTAAAATCCCATTTCTTTTAACAGTAAGGATTCCTTGTAGTCAAAGACATTAGATTCTGTCCATTTTCTAGTTTTCTTTTTGTAAAGGTGTTTCCCTGTTCTGTCACCAGAGAGCTATAAGCAGCATCCAGTAGCACTGCGTTGCTTCAGCTTCTTGCCAATCAAGCAATAAAAAATATCTCCAGGCTTTCAAGGGGAAAAAAAAACCAAAACAACTGAGAATTAATAATCTCCCACTTCTCATATTTTTCATTTGAATAGAGAAAACACTAAAGAGTTTTCAAGGCACGGGTGGTACTGATCAAGCACTCTGTTGGTAGTTCCACAAACTGTCCGATACAGTTTATAGGGAAGGAAAAATCAAACACAGAGAGGCGAACACGTTCTGTGCTGGCAGAGTAGAATAGTGAAGTGCTGAAGAAAATGAGGCAATTTAAAAATTGTTTCCATCCTCAAAATGTTTGGGTGTGGATGAAGTCCTAACAGCAGCTTGGGACTCTTTTACTAGTGTACAATTTGGAGTGGAAACTTCAATATTTAATACTGCATCTTCATAAATGGTGGTTAGAATTGACAAAGTACTGCTGAAAGACTAACATGTCTTCTTGGAATAATGAATAGGAACAAGAAGAGTGGGGAAAGTAGATTCAGTTCATGCTCAGAAGCTTCAAAACAGATAATCAGAAGCTGCCCACTGACCAATATTTGAGGAAAAGGTTTTATAAACTTTACCTCATTATGTTCATGCTAGTTTTGCTGATAATCATATTTTGTCATGCAGTATACTTTGCCTAAGGTAGAAGCAGCTTTTATGATGTTTTGTAAACTGTTAAAATTGCAAGCTTTGTCGTAACAGAAATGCATTATGATGCTGTGGTGTTACCAAGTTTTACGTGCTACTGTGCACTTCTTCAGAGGTTTAACTCCTTTGGCCTTCAGTTTTATACCTAGTGCGCACAAGGTACAAGCAGTCTGTTGGTGCATACCTTATCGCGGTGTGCTGCTACAGTTTAAACTAGCCAAGAGGCTTGCCAGACTAGTCTGCACAGGCTGATATTAAGTCTTCCATTAAGTGAGACAGACTGGATTACTGATTTTGGAATTGATGATGGATGAAGAAGCCATTCAGAGATGACATTGCTCTAAATTTGTAATACTGAGATTAGGGAGTTTTCCTCTGTAATGTTATAGTAATGATCATTTCTCAAAGACAGAGGGAAAAAAAGATTAGATTTGGTGCCTACGTGTTGAGAGAGGTGGAAAAGAAGAAATAACCACAGCTGAAGTTCAAATTAAGGTTTCAGAAGGTGCTAAATACGTTGGAACAAAAATAGAAAGCTTCTTCACCTCAAATTCATCACCAAGGACAGAAGGATGGTTTTATAATTGAGTGTCAACTCTGCAGTACCTGTCACTTTATCTGTCTGCAATATGCCATACACATTTATAGTGATATATAAGTAATAATAATAATAATAATAATTTTGTGCTTGAGGCAAAATATATGGATTTAGACAATCCTTTTCATACCCATCTTTGACACAAATTTCTTGTGTGGCCCGTGGACAAGTCAAATTTCTGCACCTCACTATCCTCTGCTACAAAATGGGAATAATACTGTTTGTTTTTCAGGGATATTGAGAGACTATACCCCTATTGTCAATTTGTTGTGAGAGTCTGAGCTAAAGATACCCCAACTGCAAAGTGTTGCATTTACTCCCAGATCTTCCCAGGGAAAGACTTCCACTTCTAAAACTGCAGTCAGGTGCTGACTCTAAGTAAGAGTCTGTGGTTAATCACCAAAGCCCCAGCCTCGTTCTGTTAACATATTTTACTCATATGAAAGTTATAACTGAAAGTTCAAAAAGTAGGTGTTGTATAACAGATTACGGGGATGCGGAGGACATCTGTCCCACTCAGTGAACAGGCCTTGGAACAGATGTCTCAAATTTCTTCAAAACCAGAACATGCTGTCCGTTTTTCAGTAATAAACAGAATTTTTCCTCTTTGTCACTGAGCACCAAAGTATTATCTTTAATGCATAAAATATGTAAATTCTTAAAGGATCATTTTGCTCTTTAGTGAGTTTAGATATTACAAAACGGTTTAATTATAAAAACAGACAGACCTAGTCCTGGGACCTGTGCAGCTAGAAATAAATGTGCAATCAAAACTGCAATTACCTGCAGAATTTAGTGTAAACAGATCAGCAATCACATAACAAACACAGGCTAGTTTGCATTCTGATATGAATACAGTTAGATCCAAAGCAATTTTCCTTTATTTATCTTAGCTGCTCAGCATAAATAAAGCAAGGGCATTGAAGCAATTAGCATAATTAGAGTATCGTGGTCAGGCCCTGTGTGATTTCTAGAGACGTTTCACTTTAGAATTCTTTTTCCCCTACAAGAGTTTCCCTGAGCCACTAAAATATCGCTTTGGGCATTTTTGTATTTCAAATTTGCAAGTTGTCAGTTTGAAAAACCCTTGACACACGGATGTGAAAGCATCTCACAGACAACCACAGAAGGTATACCCTCAGCTTTTCATTACTAAGAAGCTGGGGAATTTCCTTTTTCAGCTCTTTCTTCTTCTTGACGTTTTAACCCTAGAAATGTCAGGTTTAATTATTTCAGGTGCCACCCAGCAGATCTAAGGGTTAAAAACAACCTGTTCCCCCAAAAGGTGTGACATTTATGCCACTTCAGGGGTTACACTTACAAAGAGAATTTCCAGCTTTCCCATGACATCCTTCTCCAATCTTTTATTTGCTTGTCTCTGCTAGCAGCAGTGGAAGAGCTTGTGAGGGCATAGGTGGTTTTACTTCTTCAGCACCTAGAAGCAGCTTTTCGCCAGTGCTTCTACTGTTGTGATAGCATTCGGAGAGCTGAAATAATGCTAGACTGTGAGACCATTGCTGGACATTCGTAGGGTGAGTGCAGGATAGGGAAAATATGGAGAACTTGTATTTTTTATTGGGAAACATGTACTGTTCCAGAATGGCTAGGTGGTAAATGTAAAGTACTTGTCACAAAGTACCATTTGCAGCTACCAAGTCCAGCTGCAAGCCTGGGAACAAAGTGAATGTGGATGGGTAAAGAGAACTATATCTTGTCCTTTTTTTCCCTCACATTTTTCTTCTTCATTAATGAACATTTCAATAAGGAAATAAAAAAAAAATGTAGAAACTATAGTGGTTTTCTTTCATCTTTATAAATTGAAAGAGCACCTACTGTTTCCAGTAGGACATGATGGATTTCTGGGCCAAGTTGTGACACTGTGGACTTCAAGAGCATGGGCTGGCTACAGGCAGCATGTATACAGTGCAATTAATTGTTAACTGTCAAAGAGATTTTGATTATTAAATTAAGTGTCCTATAATTTTTAAATTGTCTTTGTCAGTGCTTTGAAATCACTGCCTCTTATGCAGGGGAACTTGTGACCTCATTTATCACACTCCTCTCCCTATTAGCACATGGTATCAGAGGTACAAAAAAGGGGAACCTAAAAGGCAGAATCAGAGCATGAGCCATAGATTGGAGGACCAAGATATTTAGAGTAATCTGATCTATTTTTAAAGAATGCTGTTAAATGAACAGTTACAAAAATAATAATAGGGCCAGGGTAAGGAACAGTCATGCAAGTGCTTTAATTACCATATCTCTGAACCTTGCAGGATGAAAGTGTCCCTCCTGTCCCTGTCCTTTCATGCCCCTTCCATTGCTTCAAATGTATCCTACACAGTTTCAAACCCAGTCAGTTTTACATGTTTGTCATTCTTTCTGTTAAAGGACCCAAAAAGAAAAGAAAAACACCAATTAAGTTTATCCAGGCCAAAACATTATTGCTCAGATGGTAATAATCCCAGTAAATTAATGCCAATACTGTAGGGCCTACAGAGAATTTGAATAGCAAAAACTCCTATAGTTTTTTAAAAGAAAAAAAAGGTTTAACTGCAGAAATGTTCCATCCTTCTGACTGCATTTATCTTGCTGATTACTGATAATGGAAAACATAGCAACAGTTTCCTACAAAATATTGGAAGCCCTCCAGGCAGGCAGTAGCAGAAGCAATAACCCCTCAAAATAACATAGGTAAGTCTGTGTATGAGTCAAGGGGCAGTATGGGGACACTGAAAAATGCTAAAGCTTAATAGTTAAAGACACTAAAATAAGTCTCTTAATGATAGGGATAAAGCAGCAGGACATCTTTAAACTGGGCTGCTAGATGAGTTTGTTTATTCTTTCTTCCCAGTAATTTGCACAAAGTTAGGAGTTCTTTGAATGCAGAAGCAGTACCTTAAATATTTTTTTAATCTGTCAAAGACAGTGAGTCTTTATGAGTAAGTGTACTTTGATTTCTCTCTTTTTATTCCATATATATGTCTGTATTATGTGTATATATATATATATAAAAGTGAGGGAACAGTAAGTTTTCTTCCATCCACTCTTTAGCATCTGTCTTTTCTATTGGAAGCTATTGTAGTGAAAGGCCAACCATCTAAGGGTGAAATTCTCTCCTCTGCAGCAAGCCAACACAAGGTCTGCACACTCTTAATGTGCAAGTCCTTCTTTGTTGTCATGTTTTCAGTGGATCTGATTTTTGGTGCCTTTTCCTTTGCTGCTTCTGTAAGTCTTGTTTCTTGGGGCTTTTTATTGCGTATAGCATAGGTATTGCTATACTGAGCCAGACTTGAGATCCAGTTAGTCTGGTATCTTGTCCACCAAACAGCCAGTAGTAGGTGCTTTGCAGGAAGTGCAGGAAACTTCAGATTAGGTAGATTTGAGTTAATCTGTCCCATGTTAAATTTTCCCCTAAGCCTTTGTATTCAAAGGTTATCTTAAATCCTGGAACACAAGGTTAACATGGCTTACAAAAATTGTCTGTCCTGCTTACCCCCAAAGGCATTCACTCCTTCATGTTCACTATGTGTGAATGTATAGCTCCAAATAAAGAAGTTGTGGGAGGATTGAATTGTGTGGGTAGCACTTCTGAATATCCCTATTCTGACAGTTTATCAGAAAGAAAGTGAATGTTGGAAATAGCAAAGGCTTATTATTTAAGGCATTTCTAAAAATTTGCCCAGCTCCTGTAAAAATATGCCTGTGTCCACCAAATAGAACATGTTATCTAGGCTCCTATAAAAAATGTATTTCAGCTTAGATCAAGTTTGTTGTGGTCAGCACTTACTTACGCTGTACAATATTCTGCCTTTTGGTGTAACTATGGCAGGTAATGTAAAGACGTGTCTGGAATGTACCAGGGGGCTAGCTCTGGAAGGCTTAGCAAGCTCCTAATGGCTGCATAGAATCCCAAAGATTAAATAGAAAACAAGATTAAAAGTTGATTTTGATCACCCCCTCACTACAGAAAGCTTCAAATCTCTAGTTCTTGTTCAGTGCATAACTAGTGCAGGTTGTTTTCTTATTTATTGCCCCATGTCTTAAAGTAGTAACACAAGCAGTCATGTCGTAATTCTTGCTTAGTTGAGTCTCCAGCATTGCTCCTTAGTTTCTAGCAGTCTGTATAGTATTTAGCAGCACGTTTTCTCTTGGGATTAAGTTAACATGGCCATATTATGCCCACTATCCGTTATCTACATTTGATCCCTAAAAGCAGAAGATCGATTTTAACTTGGCCCTGCTGCTTTCAAATCCCTTAATAGTGTAGACTCTGGCTGCATCTGAGACCTCCTGTTCGACCCTCATCCTTTTGGGTATTCAGGCTATGACACCATTTGCCTTGTAGGGAATCCATCATCACTCACACATTATTTTGGCAGGTGAATTGTGGTTTTACTCTTTATTGCCGAAGGTGAGAAACTTGCTCCCTCTTGACTCTGTCTGTAATCATAACACACACAGGTGTTTTCTTCTTCCAGATGAACCTAAGTTGGTTTATCTGGAACATTTTCTTCTCTTACGGTCAGGAATATCTGAGTCATTTTATGAAGATGGCTAACAGATTTTAATTAAGATCCATGTCAAGGCCTCTCAGTATTGTTTTCAGTATTCAGTGTGTAGTGGAATCCCCCAGGATGCAAAACGAAAAGGCTAAAGTTTTGTTAGTAAATCAGGACTTCAGATGCCTAGAATGTTTACCGTGTACCTACATGCTGTAATGGGCCTGATTTGTATAGGTGTTGAACATCTGCTTTTTTGGCTGAAATTCGCAAGTCCCAACCATGTATAGCACCTCTAGAACATCACCCAGTTGCTTAAGGGAACAGATTTAAATCTTACTATGTAGCAGCACTGATCAGGTAGAACTTCAGTTTTTCTGGTGTTGCTCACACTGCAAGTAATGGGAATGGATTATTTACCTAACATCAAGCAGCTGAAATAAAAACGTGGCTGTATGTTTACCCTTAAGGCCTTTAAGTTATTCTTAGTGTCATTGTTGGACTTCTGGGCATCTAATAGTTTTGTTGTTGCAGAACTTCAGCCTGCCCTTCAGTCTTGCATACTTTGGTTTGTACTTCCTTTCTTTGGGTATCCAATTTTACCTGCAAAATTAGGATCCTTATCTAGTAAAGCTAATTGTTGTACTCAACATCGATCAGTGAAGATAATGATGTGGGCACTGTTAGGGGCTACACTTTCTCCCTTATTCTACAAGCTCACAGGGTTATTTTGGAAATAAATGTTTATGAAGACTCAGATGCTATAGTGATGAGCATCATAGAAAAACCCACAAGGAAGCTTATAAGTCTGTCTTCAGAGCATGGTTTGCATAGAATGCAGTAAATAAGGCCTGGGGCCACACATTGAACACTGGGGAGAAAACAAAATATCAAATAGCTGTTCATTAAGGCAGTATTATCTATCACATGCAATAAATGAGGCGGGAATTCCAGTGGAATGTTTTTTTGCTTTGCCGTGCTCACCTTTGCAATCTTAGTGCTTTTCTTTTTGCATTGTTCTGGATGTAATTTCTTAGGATCTACTAATGAAAACAAGAAAGTCAGAAAGATGGTGTCTTGCTGAAACCAGCATAGTTCATTGGAAGGCATACAGTTTTAGGTTAAGTACATGTATTTTTGCCATTTGAACTAACAGAGTAACTAAAATAAATTATTATTTCCTCTATGTGCTCCAGTATGAGGGGAGGAAAGGATTGAATATTAGGAAAAAGTTCTTCACTGACAAGGTGGTCAAGCAGTGGAACAAGCTCCCCAGGGAAGTGATCATGATCCAAAGCCTGTTGGTGTTCAAGAAGTGTTTCAACAACTCTGTTAGATATATGGTTTAACTTTTAGGTTGCCCTGCATAGAGTCAGGAGTTGGACTTGATGAGTCTCATGGGTCCTTTCCAGCTCAGGATGTTCTGTGATCCTATGATTTGCCAGTGACCTTCCCAGCTTTGCTGACAGCAGAAGAGTGGTGAGAATCAGAATTTGTGGGCACCGTTCCAGTTTTTGGAGGGAAATTTGCTATAGTGGGAAAATATCTCTCAGTTCTATTTCATGGTGTCTAAATAGTCCAGCCTGTCCCCTCTAGTCTTTTCTCCCATTTCCAATACTTGTCTTCCCAGTGCCTCCCACCTGCTTGCTCAGCCTGTCAGTATTTCCCGCCAGCTCCATTTCCAATCTCTTTACAAGCCCTAATCCTCTATATGCATCCCAGCTACTTAACAGATCTAGCGCCATTTTCTTAACTCTTTCCTTGCCATGTTTGTTCATATCAAAACAGTCTCAGAGCCCTCTACATCCGGAGCAGGTGATTTGAAGTTCTTTTCTCAGATTATGAGAGTAGCCCAAATCTTCTTGGCTCCTAGACTAATCAGTCCTAGAGTCACCCCTGTACTTATTCTTAATCCCAGTGTTTTTCCTTCAATCAGGTGACTCCATCCCCCCCTTGGCCCTCTGCAGTCCTTTGCCTCATTCTGTTTCTCCTACACAAAGCCTAGTTCATACATCATTCGTATTCAGACAAGGCACCTTCCTCCTCCAGGCTACTGCACAGATCACTGGAAGGCATGTGATCAGGCAAGTGCCTGTTGTTAGTTCTGGCTATGACATACCACTGACCTAATGCAAATCAGAGGTGCAAATGCAAGCTCTGGTCAGGTCCCAGCAATCTCTAGCAGTACTTCTGCGTGGTTTAAATGGAATCATTAAGATTTTTTTGCTAGCTGTCCTCTAGTGAATTTCTACAGGGCATGTGTAAGTTGGAGTTTTAGTCAAAGACTCATAACTTGGTTCAATGAGAGCAGGTTTGAACAGACCAGTCTAAAGAAAAGGTCATAAGAATTTTTTCATACGGGCAATGTAAAAGTGTCCCTACCACACTTTTGAGAACAGCTAAACCAACTTGACTGAATTGTCCCAGAAATTCAGCCTACAACTCATACCATAGAAGTAACAAATCTAAAATCTTATTTGCAGAATGGAATGTATGCTACTCCATAAATGGAAAGAATATAAAATTTGTAAGTTTTTTTTTAATTTTTTGTAAAGAAATAATTTGCTAAAAAGGTGTACTTTTAGTCTATGTTATACTTTGCAGTGATCTGTTCCAAAATTAATTTACTTCTCTGCTGGTCAGTATTTTTCTAGTTAATCTTAGTACTTACAAAGATACTACTATGTCAGTTAGCAACACCAACAGAGCAAGATGAGGAAAAGGAAAATCTTCCCTGTGGCTCATGTTCTGGACATTAGGTGAGGATTTTTCCTGGCAAGTGATGCAACCTGATTGCTGGAGTAACAGTCCCATAAGTTTCCCACTAGTGTTATCAGAGGCTCAATAGCATGTACATCTTGTGTACAATGACCAGATGTCCTTCCAAAATCACATTAAAATTATTTCATTATATTAGCAGATTGATGTCTACTGTTCCCATTTCATTCTTATTATAAGCCAGGTGAGCAGCTTGAATCCATTTTAGGGAAACATATAGGCCTCATCATATATGTTACCCAGGAAAGTGTTGGCTAACAAATTGTGCACCAGTGTCAGAAGGGGATGGGGCTCCTCAATACTAATTCCTTTCCAAATTGCACCGGTTTTGCCTCAGTTAACTGATTTCATTATATTTTTGCCACTCCTGACATCCACAGGAATAACTGAGTAAAACCAGGAGTCCTGCATCTATTTGTTTCTATGGAATGTTTATATACCTACTTAACAGTCTGAAATAACGTTTATTACTAAAGCAGATTTCAGTAGTGGTAAATTTCCACAGATAGCGTGCACTAAGTTTCTGATCGAGGTGGAGTATAAAGCTCACTTTAATAACAAATGATAAATACTACATACTGGATGAGTGGTAGAAAAAAGGGAGTATATAAATGCAGTCACTGGGACATTTATTTTGTACCGCTGGACAGGTCTATGGATCTATAGAGATCTAGATCCCACACAGAGGCAGATGTGGATATAGACAAATTTAGACACACATTTTTTGGCCTTTAGAACTACCAAGAGATTTCTAGAAGAAAAAAAAAAAGAAGGTATGCTGGTATAAATTGTGAAAGTTCTAAGTTAGACATGAGGTGTTTGGCTGATTGCTCAAGTGTAGAGTTGAATAACAGTGTACACTCAAGATGCACTGACATTTTTTACATTGTATGGCTTTTCAGATATTGCATCCTTAAGAATGAGCAAGCATCATGTACAGAGCTAGTACAGTAGCTGAATGTCTTCAGCTAACGTTGACACTCATCAGTAAATTTCTACATTGATGATATAGGTATGCATCATGTGCCAAATGACTTTGATACTAACATAAATGGGAGAGCACTTGTCTTACCCGAGACAACATGTTTCACCTGTTTTCTTTATTACTCCTAAGTGCTTCTTATAGAAGTATTCTTTGAGATCTTTGTTTGTTCTGTGACAGCAGATTTTCATACTGAATGACTTCGTATTTTCTGCTGAAAGCTGTCCAGTGCTGACCACTGTAAGAGCAGAGTACTTTAAGAATTTTTTTCTCTTGACTTGCATACAAAAGTCTTTTTCAAGACTGTGCCTTGGACTGCCAACTCTAGACAGATTCACACAGCTAAAAAGTTTAGGCAATATTTTTTTAAATACTGCAGAAAGTCTGAAGCAGTTTCTAAGGGGAAGAACAAAATATTCTCCAGGTATGTCCAGGGGTATTCTCTTACAGGAAGATACTGTGGGAATTTGTCATTTTGTCCAGTCTAGCATTTTCCAGAGACAGTATCAGTCTTTGCAAGCAAAGGATAAAAGTTACCCCTTGCAGGAATAGGTTAGTAATGTAAAATGTTGGGAAAAAGATCCTTCAGAGGAAAAGAAATCCTCCTTCTTCATCTCTGCTTCAGTTCAGACATTGATGAACTGATATTTGTCCTTACTTGTGCCTTTGCCATGTAAGCTGCTCTGGAGAGGATATTATTTATTATTTTTCTGGCACTATTTGGAGGACCAAATAACTTCTGGATGGCATACCTGTATATTCACACAGTAGTCTGCAATAGGTTGACATTCATTCTATGAAATTATTTACTAGAAGTGCATCTTAGTGTTTTTCTCCTGCTTTTTCTTCAACTTTCTCATCTTCAACTCACTCTGTTTTCTCTTGCACATTTTTGGTCTTTCTGTTCTGTTTTCAGTGCTTGTTGGTCTGCCTTTCCGTCCCCCTTTCTTCCTCATTCCTTACTTTGTAGTCATTGTATTTGCCCATTTTCCATCATGTTTTCAGTATCTTTAAGAGAGCTTTGGCTTGTTCCCTCTAATATGTTCTTCACTTTCTATTTTGGTTTGGTTTGGTTTTTTGTTAGACCTTCAAGTCTCCCTCCTTTCTGTCCCTCAAATCCATCAAATTCATTTCCTTCCAGCACATTCTGGAACCCACTCCAAGGCTTTGCTCCTTTGGATTCATGAGAAGTGCTCTATATCCTGAAGGTAGCAAGGAGGACCCAGAGATGTGAGCTTGATCTGGCACTGCAGTACCTCAAAACAGGTGAATGTTCTGAGTTAGTGGAGGAGGTGCTGAACCAACAGCTAGTTCAGGAAAACAACCTAATCTGAGTTTTACTTGTTAAAATCCCGTTAATTTCCAACAATTTTTAGAAAGATAAAATAAAAAGGAAAAAAGGAGAGAAGAGAGCCAAACATCTAGAACAGCGAGTGTGTAATCTCACACTTGAAATGGATATTGTATTTTAATTCTAAGATGTACACTCTGATTGTGTAGGTAATGTCATACCCTAATTGGAGACATTTCTGGAGCAATTTTAATTCTGTTAAGTCAAATTTTAGTACGTTTCTAGTACATCTTTAAGTACAGTTTCTCTTCTTCCAGGAATAAAAATAACCTCAAAAATCTCACAAAAGTACTTTAAAAAGTAAATAAAAGTACTACCCAAGTAATCACATTTTCTTATTATTTTCTGGCAGTTGCAATACAGCACTGATTTTAAGACCAGAATTTACAAACACCTCTAGATCATACTGGGAAAAATAACATTGTATCTCAGTTCAGTCTGCTAGAGTTTGAAAACCTGTTTGTCCCATCTCTGTGACTGTGCAGAACTTCCATAGTAACAGGAAAGGGGAACCTTGGCTGCCGTATTATGCAGGACTTAATCTTCCCTCTTTTTTCATGTAAGTTGCTAATTGTTTGTGAGTAAAATCTGTTGAATGTGAACTGAGGTAATGTGCCTTTCCTGAATCTGTAGGGTACAGTGACCAGTGCCTCCTAACACCGTGTTTTCAGGTAGCATTTTTAGAACTTCTGAGAAGTAATTTGTGCAAAATAAAAGGTCTTAGAAGAACATAAGCAGTTCAAAGTAGTAATTCCAGTTAGTTATATTCATTTTCAACAGCCCTGCAGCTCAGACAAAATGGAAGTTTAAATATGAGTCTTACTGATCAGATTTAAATAGTTTTTAAAACAATACTTTTGCGCTGAAATTTTTTAAAAAGTATTGTGTAGTCACTTGTCCAAATTCTGTGGCAAACCAAGCTTACACCCCTTTTTTTTCCCTGTGGAGCTCAGAATAGGTGCTGGATTGGCAGCCTGAAAAAGACGGTCTGCTACTGAACCATATGAAAGGGAGGTCTTAATGTCATGTGTCCCAATCTTGACCTAAGGTAAAGGATAAGCTTCATGTAAGTTCTTCCCTAGTGTTTTGATGGAGATAACCAGTAAGGTTGCAGGTGTAATTGGGATAAGTGTTTGCTGGAATCGCGTTACCAAGGCCAAACAGCAGCTACAGGCAGGTGACAAACCTTCAGCCTTCTAGAGGTGAGAAATGAATGCCTGTATGTAGTTCCTAAAGTATTTTTAAAGGGCATGTTGCTTTTAGGAGGAAAGGAACTGCAGTGGGACCAATTGTTAATGTAGGTCTTACTTACAGGGCCTTGAAAAGACAGGCTCTGAAAAGCAGTGTTTATTTAAATACTGTCGCTAGACATACACTAGAAGTCATAATGACGCAACTTCGTGGAATTTGTTTTAAGATTTTTGTTCAAATTCAAAATGTTGCATGTTTTTCAGAAACTGGTATTTTTCTTTAAATTCAAATACACTTGCCTGCTCTCACACACGCACACACATATTTCATATTTTTTCTCAGGACACTGTGTGAGCCGTTCATTATTGACTTGTTCCTTCCCTTTGAAAGAATATCTGCCCACACAGTTAAAAACAATTGTCTGTAGGCTTCATCCTCTTCATGCCGAAGTGTGTGGGTGAGGAGGATTTAACCTGGTTGTAAACTCAAGGAAATAGCTATCAATTCCCTCACTGCTGGAGACAGATTCAGGAAAAGTATCAAAATTAAAGGGAAAATGAGAGTTTCCAGCTTGAGAGGGACAAAGGAATGTGGTGAATTCTCAAGATTATTGGTGTGTTTGTGCTGTTTCTCCCATTTACCATATTAAGCATGATTTGTGTCCGTTTGGCAGAGACTTTGATCATGCTGCTTGCTAACAACTATTGTAGCTGGGCTCCAAGTTGTGCTAAGTTTTGGAAATCTAAGTACTGTTACTGGAAATGGGTAGATAGCTTTCAGACCACTTTACACACGTCAGACTCCCTAAGGACAGCCTATGTATTCCTTTCAAACTCCATGTTGCAAATAATGTAAAGCAAATTGTTAGCAGCCTTGTGGTAAAGGAGGATGTTTCTTCCTGGTAGTCTTTCCTCTCTGCTTCATATTGTTCTTTCTCTGCATATGAGGGTGGCAGAACATAGGCTTACAGATAATTGAGCTTGCTGCTTGTTTCCTGAAGAGCTCCCACAAACGTATTTTTAAATCCTTGAATTTGGGTCGCTGGCCACGAAGCTGCATATATTTGTCTAATATATATATCACTTTTTTCCATCTACACTTACCATTTTTTTTTCTCCAGAGTGAAATTCATCCAGTGTTTTGTGTTTGCTATAAATACACATCTCAGCTGTATTTCTATCCTTTGTGTCAACATTAAAATTCCCTTGTTCTATGTTTAGCTTGAATAATTACCAAAGCATTTGCAATTAGAACTCTAGGATGTGACCTCACACTGATTTATTCCTTCATTTCTTTCTGTATTTAATACATTTCAGATACTGAAAATACCAAATCTTTGTCCTTTTATTTTGATGTTTATCAGTAATGGAAACATTCCAAAACAATCAGCCAAATACCTATGCTTTGTTCATTTATTGCCTTCTCTGAAGATAAATTGACTGTACTCAACTCTCTTCAGCATTTTTCTTCACCTAGATATTATTGCCTTGTGCAGCCACCCCAAGGTGACTGTTATCACTTAATTAAATCCTTGCACGCTGGGAAGAAAAAACAACATTGTTCGTTCATAACCCCAAGGAGGTGGTTTTTTTTTTCTTTAAGCCACTAAGCTTTTTCCCTGTTTTATTAACTTATTCCTGGCTACAACAAGACATACTTTGTTGATGAGCAAAAGGTTGTATTAGCTTTTTATTTTCTGAGTAAACTTATCTTTTCTCTGGGAAAAAAATGTGGGCATTACAACAAAGAAAAAAAATGGGATCTCTCCAAACCCTGCAATTCTAGTAAAGGTCTGTGTAAACATCAAGCTAGTAAAGAGAAACAGGGGAGTAGCAGGAAGGAAATGAGAAAATAAAATGCAAACATAAAATTGGAACAAGACAAAAAAAGTAAGATGACGTGTATATACACAGAGAAACTACTGCAGTGCTAAGGGAAAATTGGCATAAGGAATAGCATTTTTGAAGAGAAAAATATATCAGGGCTCTTTATGTTACTGTCTAGGGCAGCATCTTTTTATTAGCCTCTTGGTTAATGTCCTCTCTCTGTCTATTGATTTTAGACTACATAATACTGTGCTCTTGCTTTTACCTTTGCATTTTTTTTCCATAGTGCACAATCCTACTTTAAAATTGTAAGGGGAAATAATGCAGATGAGACATTCATTGAATATGTGAGACCTGTGATTTGCTTTTATGTTGTTTTAAGCACAGTACTTTATATGAGAAAGTTCACTTGAAGCAGTGAGTTGCCAGAAAATGTACAATGGTTTAGCTGCCTTTTTGCTCATTTCTAGTCCATTAAACATAGGACCAGAAAATAGGTTTATCTACTCTAAAATTTGGGCTCAAGCAACCATATGTATTTGTTCATGATGCTAAATCATTTTGCCACCTGCTGTGTTCAACAAGCATTTACAAATAGTAAATGCTATTTAAAGCTGTAATATTTGCAAGAGCAGTTGATGCTGTGATATCATTTGTAGGAGAAGCATAACATTTTAGTGTGTAACAGGAAAGCGCTTTTAAGTAGTTGGATAATTGTGATTTTTTAGATATTTCTACTTGTAATGTGTAGACTATAATTATTGTAGGTCAGAGACAATAGTATAAGTTTGTATGTGAACCACAAAATATTGATAGATTTGTATGGATTTGCTCCAAATCCGGCATGTCTGTAGTATGTATTGGTAGTTAGTCTCTGGAAATTCCGTGTTCATCACAAAGTTTCAGCCTAAATTCTGGGATTTCTTTTTGTTCTGTGCATTTAAATTCTTGTCTGTAGCTTTCTGAATCAAATCATTAATTTTACAATGTTTATACAGCTTAAATTTCTTTCTTTCTTAGCAATAAAAAAATCTTTCAGTTTACCTTCACAGGTTCTGGGAATGCTTTCCAATCTGTGTGCAATGGATCTGCCATCCACAGTGATTTTAACCTACACTCTGTAGTTTTGTCTAATCTATTTTAACTTTGAGGCCTGTAGACTATGTATAGATCTATCTGCACATCTTAATGAACATATCACAAAGGTATCTGAAGCCTTTTTATTTGGAATAAAGGCAATAGCAAATGCATCGGTTATCAAGATTTTAGGTTTGCTTTGGTTTCAGATTACTATTAGAGGGTGGTTTAGGAAACACTAATTTTGCACTGAATTAAGTTTTGGTGTCAAAAGCGTGAGATTCCTCCAAAGAAGATACTTTGGCATCAGTAAGAGCTTTAGGAGTCGACTGTAGGCAGAATTTGATATTTAAATTTGGGACACTAATTTCAAATAGCCGTACTATGTACATACTTTCTATTTACTTTCAAAAACCGTTTTTTTCAGATTTTTTTCCTTTTCTTGTGTGTTCCTAACTGTAAATTCTAGTTCTACATTTGTTGTATTATATGATTTTTCATAAATCATTTTCATACGAGTTTGTGATATCAGTGGGTGTCATAGTGAGTTCATTGCAGGACTGGAAAATGTCACAGGAAGCTTGTGAGGGAGAATTTTATTCTAACAATGTTTAGCTAGAAATATATAGCAAGATATATTGCAGTTTCAAACAAGGATACTTTAAAGTTTCATACACCATGAATGTCCATCTTTTAAGTATCAAAAAGCATTCTGAATTTCTAAGCACTCTGGGGTGTTTATTTTATTCTCTGTGAAAAAAGTAATTTAGAAATAAAAACAGTTAGTTTTAAGTACCATAGGAAATCACCTTTAGCAAGTTGAATTGTAATCTGTGAAGGATAGTACTAGGCTGAAAATACTGTTTAGATTTTAAACCCTAGTCAGAACTCAAACAGTCTTCTCAGATGTAGAAAACATTTGGTTATATTTCTGTTGCAGTTATCTTGTGTGTGTGTGCTTCTGCTCTTTCCCATCTGGTTTCAAACCAGAATCAGGGAAGAACTGATAAAATACCATTTCTTTTTTGCTATAGTGACTGAAAACAGATTGAAGAAATTCAGATAAATGTCGGAACTCGTTAAAGCATGACCACTTAAATTTATTTATTTTAAGTTGGAAGGGTTGCTGCCAATTAAAATGGCAAATTTACATGCAGAAGTCTATCTATACTGCTTTCTGTGTTGTGTGTCAGGCAGCATGTTCATTTGGGCATGGTAACAGAACAGAATCTGAACTGGAAAGACATTCACACAGCAGTGTAAAAAGCACTGACAGCAACTAGTTGCCTGTTTGATAGGACAAGGGCTAATGGTTTTAAACTAAAAGAGGGTAGATTCAGACTACATAGAAGGAAGAAATTTTCTATGATGAGGGTGGTGAAACACTGGAACAGATTACCCAGAGACGTGGCAGATACCCCATCCCTGGAAGTGTTCAAGGTCAGGTAGGACGGGGCTCTGAGCAGTGATTTAAGGAAAGGGAAAAAGATGGAGGAAAAAAAGAAGCTACTGGGACAAATAAAAGGATGTTTGAGTAAATTCTGGTTTGTATTTTTTTTTTTTTTTTACAAAAAGGTTTAAGTTAAACTTGCACTAGAAGTTCTTTCACTGATGCGCCACAAGACTTGAAAGTACACTACATCAGGGAGAAGACATGTTGTCAAAATGCAACGTTACAGGACCTCCAGCTAGCAGGAGCAGGAATTCAGAACTGCACAATAAAGATGCCCAGATAACTGACGATGGCTGCCTGCAATTTAGACAACCGAGCAAACATGTAAGGTTTGCTTAGGGTCTAGAAGAAGACATTGCTCAAGGCAGGAGACAATTACAGATACATGTGACTTTTTAATGGAGCAGAAAGAAGAAAAATATCACAATGGAAGCAGGAAAGCTAGGATGCTACATTCACGCTGTGTGTTTAAAGCATGGTAGTAAAAAGAAATTAGAAGAGTTTCCTTGGTTTTCTCTGGGTGGTTCTGAATAACAAGAAAATGGTGCTAACATTTGGCAAGAGGAGAAGTTTTCTTTCATCGGTTCCATTGATGAAGGCAGTTTTACCACAGTCATCTTAGGGAGAGACTTCAGCCTTCAAGTCTGTTACAAACTGGAGTGAAACGGATAGTAACAGCGCGGAGCAATCGTGTCAGTTCCTACTTGGGACATGGGATACAACATATAGATTGTTGACATGTGCAATAAATAACATTAGGGTTGTTGGTGTCAAGACTTATTTGGGGCTTTTTAGATAACGTACCATGTGGATTATTGGCACAACCGACAGCTATTGTACTCCGCAGTGTCAAGGAAATCTTGAGCACCCTTTGATGAGGAGGTTATTGATACTTTATGCTGCAGCTGCTCCAGGGAGACCCCTTAAGGGCATATCATGATAGTGTGGCTGCACACTAAAACCCTGTGGTAAAAGTACAGGTTACTGTGAAACTGTCTTTAAAAGAGATAGATTCTTGGTTGAAACCTTGTATTTCCAGCTTCTGCTGGTGCTATATGGACAAATCATAACCCACTCACCCCTCCCCACCCTAGAAAACAGGATTTTATTATGGAAGTACAAACAGACCCTTAATTATCACAGCAGTCGGAGGTGCCACTATAATATATTAGCTTGTACTTAAAAAAATAATATAAACCTTTTTCACTGAAAGAACTGCTCTGTGCTGTTGATATGCTTGAATTTATGCAATGAGCTGGTAAACAGCAAAATCCATACTTATCTTTACCTACACAGGCATTAGAGGTGAGCTCAGAAAAAAAAAGAAAAAAAGAAGGAAGGAAGCGAGGGAGGGAGGGAGGGAAGGAGGGAGAAACACAGTAGGTCCTCACAGCCTAGAGTGAGATGAGAGTCCTGTTGATGGCAGAGCAACATGCTCTCTTCTCACCTGGTCTTACATTCCAGCTGTGAAACAGAAGTGGAAGGTCAACATAGCAGTAGTGTTTTGTAGTGGCAAACTGAGTTGATTTCCTAAAATCTTTCAGGACCAGACCTCTGATTCTGTCAGGATAATTGATTTTCACATAAATGTGCATTTCCCACTTTTGTGTGAAATGTATTTCTGGAGTGAAGCGCTCTAACCTCAAAACCCTTGAAGGAAGTACTGCAACCCAGCATAGAGATATCAGCTTTACTGTGTAGAATGCAGAGGTAGTGGATGATTACTTCAGGGGAAGATTTTGAAATATTTCTATTCTTAATGAAGTCTCTAACTTGTTTCAGGAAGTTAATTGTTTGTTTTCCTGTTAGTGCCACATATTCACAGTACTCCTGTGTTCCATGCTCTTAACTATATAGATGAGTGAAAGGAACCAAATCTTCTGTGGGTACCAGAATAGCACAGCATAGTTTTCTGTAGATTTCCATCTTGTCTTCTGTTGACTTTTGTGTCTAAGACAGTGCTCAGGGCATTTGAAAGGTCTCTGCCTTTTGATGTCTAGTACTATAGGAACTCATAGTCCAGCTTTTACTGTTGCAAAGGCTCTCAGAGGCTCTTGTCTCCATTATCAGTCTGCTTTCACCAAACCTGTAGGAATTCTTCTGAGACCTCTGCCCACTGTCAGATCTAGCAAAAACTACTCATGGATTGGACCATTGGTAGTAGGACAAAGACATGCAGAGCAGAGAAAACTACTGAGCTGGGAAGACCACTTCACAGTCCAGACCTTGAAGGGTTATAGTTTTGTGGGCTTTTTTGTTGTTGTATCATGCCTCTATCGACCTAACTTCCAGTAACTAGCAGGTTCTGATTCATGCCAGTCCAGATTCTTCTTGTTTCAAGGGTCACAGGACTAAGGAGTCAAGTGGCAGTAACAGTTCTTGAGGCTTTTATGTACTGGTCTTTACTGGAAAAGCAAACAGCTGCTTTAATTTAGCCCAGCTGTAATATGGATCCTAGAAGACTTCAGAGTGGACATCTGTGGAACTGCTCCACAGTCCCATAGGTGGAGAAAGAATTGGTATAGCAAA
This sequence comes from Sagittarius serpentarius, assembly GCA_034782735.1. NCBI lineage: Eukaryota > Metazoa > Chordata > Aves > Accipitriformes > Sagittariidae > Sagittarius > Sagittarius serpentarius. Next base: position 6,405,178 of record JAVKLA010000031.1, on the reverse strand, counting down.
TGGATCTCCTGCATTTGTACAGGGATTAATGACAGCTGGAGGAACTCTCAGCTCATTAGGACCAAGTTCTGTCTTCTTTGCATTATAACATGGGATAAGAGGCTGAAGACAACGCAGGTTTTTATTTTTTTCCGTGTATCTGCTAAGGGTTACAGTTAGAAACAGCACTGGATTGAATGGACTTTAGATTTGTTCGTAATGCTCTGTGTTCTTATTATCTCTATATTCCGTTCTCTATAAAGTATTCTCAATGTGTTCTTCTCTCAAGAGGAGTATAAATCAGAATGATATGCTAGGCAAAGAACTCAACTCAATTTCTCATTCAAATCTATTTTGGTTGCCTGTATTGCCATCTAATAGATTAAATATGCTAAACATAAGCCCCTCATCCTGTTCTTCCCTGAGCACAGCGTCTCTGCTTCATATGTATGAAATTGTGTGATGCAAGTGAGAACACATGTACCCAGTTCTGGGCTAGAGGTCTAATTCTAGCAAGCCTATTGTCTGGATCTATCACCAGAGCATCTGAGAACCTACTGAATGCAGGTGTTATTTTAAGAGTGCAATTAACTCTATATCACAAATTCTTCCCTATAATTTTTTCACCTAGTTTTTTTAGACAACAGACATTTAGATACCTTTATCTGTTTACTTTCACATAGTGTCAGATTATGTAGATTGAAAGAAAAGCTAACCAAACATGCAAATATACAACGAATATAAGATCAGTCTGAATGGAGCTTACATAAACTGAAATATTCATACATAACACAAAAGGGCTTTAAACTTGCAGCTTTGGAAACAATATTCACAACAATAATTATTGCTCCCACAGTCAGTTGTGCTTGTATAGGTGCTTCTACCTGCACAGTGTTCCGGGCAGATCAGGTTCCCACAATTTCTTGCTGTGTGGTCTGAGGTACAGGTCTGAGGAGACTCAGCCCTCATTCTGCCAGCTCTCGCTATCTATCATAGCTCCTGCTACTGGGTTACCTTACTCTTTCAGTTTTGGCACTTAGGCAGTAAACGTTATACAGGTGCATAGAGTGTCAAGTCCTTTACTCAGGGCAGCACCGCTCGGTGCACAAATGCGTATGTGATTGGAATATTTGTACCACTGAGGGGCAGAAACCGCTCAATAGTCAAACCCTGTATATCCCAAGCAAAGCCAGTCCACAGCCAGGTATACACTTAAGCCTGACCCGAAGCGATCTCATTCTCAGGGTGAGAGATATATAATGTAATCTCTGCATGATAAGGCTCGCCCTAAATAGATATAGTTGATGGTATTAGATGGCATGCAGTTATTAGCATCACAATCTGCTGTCCAGTCTGGAACCAACACTAGGAATCCTATATAATTGAACGGTAGGAGCTCATCAGGAATTGGCATCATAAAGATGAAAGGTCAGTGCTTTAATACACAACTCCCACAAAACTGAATTTTAATTAAGTGCAACAGTGTTGAATCCCTCCCTCAGCAGTCCTTTTTCTCCCTTTTTCTTTACACTAATATATGTAGCCCTCCTCTCAGAAAAGAGAATAACAATGACAGACTATAAATATTCTGCCTAGTAAGATTTTAACTTCAGAGATTTTCAACAGGGGTTAATATAGCATGTACTAGTGTAAATCTAGTGTTTTGTTTTAGTAGTGAATCATTTATGCAGAAGAATCGACAATGAAAAGTAGCATTTGTCAATGAGAACAGCAGTTTTTAATGTTGGGGGGGGGGTTGTGTGTGTATACCAGTGGATCCCAAAAATTTTCCATTGGAGGTTTAAATACAGTGTGGTGAACTTAGGTCTGTAGACAGTAAGGTTACTTTTCTCAGTTACCTTTCACAGCCCCTTCAAACAGTTTAGGTTGAACTTGTTCAGAATTGATAGTTCAGATTGTCCAGACTGTTGAATAGTTCAGTTTTCAGTTCGAATAGTTCAGGTTGAAACTAGTCAAATGGAAGACCACAGAGTGGAAACCACTGATACGAACCCAGAGAACGTACAGTATACTGAATGTCTTCTTGCAATAAAAGTACTGTAAAATTGTCTGCTTGTCAGTAAAAGATTACTGTATCACTTACCATTTTCCACTTGTTCCAAAAGAAGCGAAGAAAGTAAACTCATACTTCCTATCTCTCACTAGTGGGTACTACTCACCTTCTAAAATATTTTACTCAAGAGAGGTTGCCTCCTCAGCATCACTGAAAAACAATCCAAGAGCTTCGAGTTGTAGCAGGTCATTAGACAGTTAAAATCTTAATGCCATGGGAGCCTAACATGTAAGTTAAAATAACCTGTGCAGCCAGCTGACTTCAGCAGAGCTAACGCTGTACTGGGTAAAGCATCAGAACACTTCTAACAAATAGTTTAATTCCCTCAATGCACATCAGTGTGTCTTCTACATGAAAACCTGCATGAAGAATTTCAGCAGTTCAGCCCAGCAATTTAGATCAGTTAATCAAACAGAAGCATAATAATGAGCAGAGTTATAGAGGATATAGCAAAACAATGCGAGGACTTGACCAAAAAATTTCACGGAGATAGTTAAAGATCATCTGGCTTCTATCAAGTAACTCAATTTTGTTGTTCTTATCTGTGTTTTGGCATTGATACAGTTGTCTGCATGTTATATGAAGGGGTTTGCAGAAAAAAAAAATTATCCTGTGCTAAACTGGGTGCAGAATAAGTGCAAGCTGTCTGTCCTGCATGGTTTTTTCTTCACATTAGTAAGCCCCACTGTTTCTGTCCTCTAGTAGCATTGCAGTATAACCCAGGGATATTTTTTTTCCCCTACTGTGGTGCCAACTTTTCAGCAAGTCTAATAGCTTTTGTGGTGCAGTTTCCTCTATGCAGTCAGGATGGTTAGGGATTTTGTAGCAATATAGAACGACCTTCTAGAAAAAAAAATAAATTGCTATCTACAAGGCAGAGATCCCTAAAAGTCATTTATTGCTTTTGTACACAAAAAATTGTCAAACTCTTAATCTCTAATTTTTTTCCTTGAACTCCCGTCGCTTAGAGATTTGTAATCTTTCTGTGATTCTCAGGCTCATCTGTCATACTTGTCAATCTATTATCAGTGAATAAACCTGGGAGTACTCCTTAAGAACCCAGCTGCCACCTTTAAACATTGTTCTTGCCTCTAAACTTTTCTCCTCTGCACTCTCCACTTCTGCAATGGTTCTGATCTGGAACAAAATCTGTTTTTTCTAATCAAGTAGTAAATCTGTGTCTGCAAGTTTTTACTGCTTTGGTTACATAAACATACTTATTCTGTAAGTCTGGTGAAAGATGCATCAAGGGAATCAGTAAAGTTTACTCTTCCTCCTTCATTTCTTGGCTTCGAGCTATAAAGCAGACCTCCTTATTATTGACACATTTATTTTTTGGCACTTCCTTGTTGTCATAAATTGCATCCTGACCACACAAGCAAGGAGCACAAAGATGACAAATTAGGAAGCTGGCATCAAAGTCCGTTCTAACCATATCCTTTGAGCTCACCCTCTTACCTCATCTTTCATACTGTAGTTGTTTTGGTGCCAAATACATGTTGCTTTGGTGCCAAATATGTGTCATTAATTCACAAGGAATCTATGGTCATGTGGCCATATAACCGTTATGGTGGACTGTGACTGACAAAATGGCAGTGGTATGAGAGCTGAAAAGAGGGTATTCTATGTGTTTGATGTTGGGATTTTTACTCAGTGGTAAAAAGCCTGTAGCCCAAGGAATACTGCAGTAAGTCCTATGCCTTTTTATTTTATTTGGACTTTTTTGTTTTGTTTTCTGCAAGGGATTAAAAAGACTGAAGAAGAGGAATAGAGCTTTTAGGGATTTTTGTAAGCCAGTAGATGGTCAAACTTTAGGTGCTCATTTTTATTAATGTGTATCAAATACATCCCACGTAAAATCCTCTTTCCAAGAATAATACCCTGGTTGTCTCATAGTACTTAATTGTGAAAGCCCAAGGTCAGATTTTCCACCTAAGTATTTATGCTTTTGTATGTTTGTTGGAGTTGCTGGAGGATATTACTCTCATATCTTAATAGTGAGAGCACAGTAGATGGGCACTGAGGCTTTGAATCAGATTTCTATTAGCCACCATTTATGCCTTTTATTTCATCTTAACCCCTCATCCAGGAATGGTTGCCATGCTGAAATGAAGCTTACTTTTTTGTTGCTGTCTTTAGTAAATCATGTTTTTCAAGCCATGCTGTAACACAATAAATAAATTATGCAATAATTTGTTTATTATAAGAGAGGGACTATTTGCTTTCGTAAATGTCAATTGCATCCAGTACTGCCTCTCTTTTTTTAAAAGAGTAAAATATTTTTGCTGTTATTGAAAGTTGCATATCTAATTGGTGACAGGCTTTGTCCTCAAATTAATGCTCAGCTCCAGTTATAATATCATTATGTCATAACAGTGAAAAATTCTTATTCAGATGATCTGTTTGCCAGGAAAAAGTTTAGTGTATCAATTAATCTGTTTTATCAGGGGGAGTCTTCCCTTCCAGAGCCCCTATCTCCTGATCAGAGCCTGAATGATGAGAAAAACATCACAGATGCATGCTGCATTGGACAAAGAACACATGCATGCATTTAAATCATGTATATCTTACTTTTTACTGATGTAATTGTGAAATATGTTCTTTTTGCATTCATAATTAGGGGGTGGAACAGATGGTGAAGGCTTAGTTTAAAATAATCTGTCATTAAAATAACCTAGCCTACTGGTAATTCTTCACTCTAACTGGAGTTTAGGTCAGGGTAACAGGGGTTTTTGCAGCATTGGAATACGCTAGAAAGAATTAGGGACTTCATGGATAGTATGAAATATGAGGATATTCTCCAGAAGGACACTGTAGTAAGACTCCAGTGAATTAAATTTGCCTGTAGTGGGAATATGCAAAAATGGCTGGGACAAAATTCCTCTGACAAATATAAATCCGTTTAGTACGATGCATTATACATTAATGCATATTCGGTCAAAGTGGTACAGTGGGTTTCATATCCTGAAAGGAGATAACCTCACTATTCTACAAACACTGTAAAAGGCACTTGGTATTTTGGGTTAAAAACCTGTGCTTTACATTTTCATATTATTCTGATGTCAGAGGATATAAATTATAATTATTGGCATTATTATACAAAGGTGCTGTAGCTAGTAACTTTTACATCTGAGTCTCACTTCCTTCGTGTCTACCACATTGACTTGCTGGTATATGATAAAGGAAATCTTTTATCAGTCCTGCCTGGCTAGTTTAGAACAGTTTTCAGGAATAAGAAAACTGGCTCAATAAATCAGATACTTACATGTCTTTAAAGCATTTATTTTAGTGTTTCCTGTAAGATTTCATTCTCTAACAGCTTTGAAGAAAGCATATAGATTTCAGCATGGTATTATGATAAATCTTCTCAAGGAGGGGCAAGCATTAACTTTTGTGTCAGGTTTTTTTCATCTTAATCCAACCTTGGTTAATAATCAGAAAATTCTACATAGTGGGTAAGAAGATGTAATTAACCCTTTGACCCCAGAATCTTAATTGGCGCCCGTTGAAAACAGTGGGGCAGTTAAAAAAAAATAAATTAAAAAGTAGCCTGTGGTGATTGAAACAGCATAATACATAATGGTTTTCTGAAATCAAAAGTACTAGGGAACTTCAACTTTAATCACATTTTGCATAAAACCAGTAAGTGTAGATTTAAACAAGAAGTTGCCGGTCTTCCTTAAATTGGATTGTGCTCAAAATTGGCATTTGGGGTCACCCTGACCCTTTTTCAGCAGCCACACTAGATGGGATGGGACGGAGTTTATGATGGTCAACTTCATTTATAAAAATAAAAAAGAAATTAACTCAAGGATATTTTCCGAACAGAAGACACTCTACCTTTATATTCATGGCTTCTGCTTCACTGAAAATAGGACGTGTTATGAAAAACCAGTTACCTTTGCGGGCCCTATTTCTGTGTTATAGTTGATGATAACTGTGGAAGATCTGAAACAGAAATTCTACCTGCCTTTGAACTGCAGTGAAACTGTTCAGAAATTCTGGCTGGAAATTACACTGTGGCACTCATTTTAAAAGAGATATTTGAAAGATGACTAAATCCAGTACCTTTCTCTCATTTATTGCATCCTTAGTTATACATAGGTAATATGAATAACACTTCCAGAGATTTCTCATTAAAACAAAACAGTTTGTAGGTAGTATACAATGGTATCGCATACTCTTCTTCAGTATATAACATAACCTCTGTTATGTTGCCTGCCAGCCTCTCTGAAGTCTGCTGCTCTCTTGGCATGCACAGAGGACATACGCTTTATGAAAAATTGAAAAATTTCAACACGCATTACTTAAATAATAAATATTCATAAATAATACCTATGAATAACGAATGAGACAGTCCTTCAGAACTACTGTTTGACCTGTATAAGAAACAACAACATTGTCACAAAAGTGGTCCATCTCAGCCCTTTTGTACTGGTGGGAGGAACTGCCTTGCATTGGAAGGTGGCTATTTCTCCCCCTATTTTTATTGTAATTTTTCCTAGCTGTTAAGACTTGAGCTTAGTACTTGGGGCCTTTGTTCTAAGTCTTTGTATTTTGGGCATGGAAGTAGTTAGCTGTTCCATTAGCTGTTAATCAGTGGCTTTTTTTAAAAATACAGTTAAATAAACTGTCTGATCTTGCTCGATCGACCAAAATGCTGAATTCAGTCAGTATTTGTACCCAAGCATAACTTCAGGCAGGTGGGAAAGGAAATGGAGAAAGAAGGACTGACCACGACTTAGTAGTCTCAGTTGGCATCATGAACTAATTTTACGGCACGGGAAGTGACTAATCATGCAAAAAGCCAAAGGAGTTGCGGGTATGCTGCATTGGCCCTGCCAGTCCATCAGTAGTGCCTCCTTAGTACCTCCCTTGTAAAACTAGGAGGCAAAAGTGAGGAATAGTGTCCCAGAAAGAAGAGAAGAAAAGGGTAGAGAATTAAAACTGTTTCACTGAAAGGAGAGAATCAGAGTCAATGGCATGGAAAAGTAGCAAATGCTTAAGATGTCTAATACTTCTCACTTTAACACTCTTCCCAGTTGTTGATGACTTTCCAGACTTTAGCCATGAAGGTTGAAATTACTTTGTACAGTTGTGTCGGCCAGAGATAGTTTTATTTATTTATATTTTTTCAGCAAAACTGGTTTCAGCCAATTCCAAAACAACACTGAGCAAAACATTTCTGCCTAATCAGTACTAAAAGCTTTCTTCAAACTTTTCTTTCACTAAGAAGTCTGAATTCCTAAATAAGATGATGCATAGAAGAGAACCAGGAAAGCCATCAGTGACTCAGAGAATTATTTTTTCTGTTCTTACAAAACTCTATCCAGATATGCCACATAATTACACACTAATGCAGTGTACTAAACAGACCAGATCATAAATGTGCTCCAGCTGTATGTAACTCTCTTGGCTAGAAGAGCAAGGGGACCACACTAAAAGCCTGAATGTGTAAAAAACTGAGAAGAGGAAAGTTGGTTTTATATGATATACAGAAATAACCTATGAAACTTCTTTCCTCAAGATATCATTAAGCCAAGAACATAAGAGGATTTTAAAAAAAAAAAAAAGAAAAAAGTCTTGGGCCCAGTAGTTATAAAAAATTATTATAAGGAATATCAGATATCATGGTCATGCCAACTAGTAACAACCTGAGTTTAGAAAGAAACTTCTAGCAGGCTTGTCATTACCTATATAACCATTATGGGTATTTCAAACACCGTTCTGAAGCATCTAGGTACACACTGTCAGACTCAGGAAAACTGACCATGGCAGATAGGCCATTAGCCTGATTCAGTACAGCCATTTATCGTTGCTTGTGGAGAATGGCATTCTAGCAAGAACATATATAGATGGCCAGGGAATCAGGGTGACAGTTCTCAGTTTTGTTTCTAACAGAGGATTAAACCAATTTCCTCAAAGGAACATGGGACAGAGCATCAGGAAAACTTAAACCAAGACCTTTAAAGATTTACTCTTCTGATCTTTCTGTGATGGGGAAAGTAGATAGTAGCAAAAGAAGTGATACATAGTGGGAGAGATCAAATGTGTAAAGGTTTTGATTGTCCTTGTATGAATCCAAGTTTGAACTTCACTGTTCCAAATTTTCCACCTGTTATTGATGTTAAAATTCAAGGAACTGATGTTAATCTTTTGAAAAGAAATTATGATGATTTATAAGAGGCCATAAATGGCTTGCATAATATAAATGTTTTTACATGAAGGAAATCTATGCAGATTTACATTTTTATTAATTCATAAATATAAATTAGAGTCTTTCTTTAATGCAATGTCTCTAGTGAGGGTTTGTTTTCCAATATGTGGTTTATTCTTTTTAGAAAACACAGATTTTTGAACTAATTCCACCACCAACTACATCAGAGAGGGGTGAACACTTGCCAAAGACAGCTTCTGACCAGCAGCGTGTTAAAAATTAATCAAGAAGCAGAAGAATAAAAAAATTAAAAACCCTCAGAAATCACTGTTCTGTATTTGAAAAGGAGTGAAATGATTACATGACTTCATCATCATATATCTCCGTCAAATTTGTGTGCATCTCTTATTTTTTCTTCCAAAACCAAGTTAATGTCTCAAATGCTACAGTTATATTTTTACTTTACACGTACCTTTATCCCAAGGGGATACTTGGCATGAGATTTTTTGGAATTGTTTCTTATTCATCCCAACATTTGGGGTGTTTCTTATTTTCTGAGTTGTTTTAGCATTTCTAATTTCCGGAATTTTGTGATTTTACTCTTGCAATAGTAAATGCTTGTTTGCCAATAATCAGCCTTATAAAAAGCATAAAAGTAAAGGCACATATAGTGTATGAAAGACAGTTTCTTCCTAGTGAATATTTGCTCTTCTTCCTAGAGGTATATTTCTGTCTTCGTGTGCAGTGATTTAGTCTGTGTGTCAGTTTAGAATATAGTCCTTTGTTTATTAACTGCACTCATGTTTGAAAAGGTATGCATTAATCTGTGTAGTCGTATTTTGATTTTTGCAGTTGCAATGGAAACCACATCCAAAGACTTGAACCTGTCAAAGTAAAATCTGATCTAGAGTTTTACACCAAAGGGATGAAATTCATAACATTTCTATAGACCTAAGCTGTAAACATATTTGACAGTAATCTGCTGACTGGCTTTGTTTGTTGTCTTACAAAAGGAAAATGTGTGTGTGTGTGTGCGTGTGCGCGTGCGTATGTAATCCTCAATTAATTAACAAATTATTGAGGTCCATAGTGATTTGAGTGATGGTAGGATTTTATTTTGTCTTCTTCAGTTTTTGGAAGTGGAAATTCTCTGCTTTGATTTTGGGGGATGGGAGGATCTTCTTACATACCATATGATTGGAAGGTTATTTGTTTTCCTTATTTATTTCTTCCTGTAAAAAATTGAACATTTTATTTTTATATATTTCTTCTATCATGTAAATGAGATAAATTTTATACTGTATATGGCAGATGTAAGCATGACAATAAGTCCTTGAACTTTGGAATATACTAATACATTGTTTGTTAATATGTAGATAGAATATAAAGCAATTGACTTAAGAATTCAAATTAAAAACACTCTCATAGAAATCAGAACATTTTCCTCAATTTGTTCTGTGATGCTTTTGTTTGAATCTATTTTTATCTGGAATTTAGGATTTTTTATTAATCTATTCACTTTTTTTTTTTCCCCTTACTCTGTAGTCCCTGGATGGATTTGTATTTGCACTAAATCAAGAAGGAAAATTTTTGTACATTTCAGAAACTGTCTCCATCTATTTAGGCCTGTCCCAAGTAAGTACATGCTTTTGATTCTAGAACATAATTGTGTATGATGCATTCTTATATTTATCGTTCTTAAAGAAATAATAATTTGGTTTCTGTATTTTGCGTGGATTATTGTATTAGTTACTTAAAGTTGCATCTGGTTCATCCTGAGAAGTAATTGAAACACTTATCTATCAGTATTGGATGCTGAGATAAGACAAACTTGTGCCTGAAAACTTTTTGCCATGAAGGATCATTATTAATTTATTGAGAACAAATGAAGTTTCTTTTCTCAGTTGTTTTGAACTTTAAACCTCTGTACCTGATAGGAAAGGGACACACTAATAGTACTTCCCTTGTGTCCTATTACTGGATGTTTATGGAGTACCCTGCATTATCCAGGGAGCTGACACGATGACAGGGAGTCATTTGGAGTCAAGAAATGCTGAAAGAGACCATTAAAATGTCTTGCAGGGAGGGTTCCAACAAGGACACATTTTGCCACTCTCACAAATGCTCACTAATATGAAAAGACAAATTTATAAAATGTAATAGTTTAATTTTTTTTCATTTAATCGCTGACAACTGTTTTTCAAAGATTAAAAGGCAGGACAAAAGTGGGGGGAAAGTTGCTTGTTGACACTTATTCCTAATCCTGCAGCATTCAGAAATGTTTAGGGAGGATAGCTTCTTTCTGCATATACTTAGAAATGCAACAGATTTTGCATTATGGTTTTCAGAATACGATAATCTACTTCTATTGCAGTCACCCTGAGGAGGAAAAGAAAAACTGAGATAATATTTATTTCAGCTCCTTTAGATTGGGACCCATACTGCTATGAGGAGGCAACTATTAGCACTGGCAACTGTCAGTTTTGCTGTACCCCAACAAGAATGAAATGGGAAATTTTAACATTTAGTGCAGAAAAAGACCAATTTTAAATATTATCTGGTGAGAATCTGAATAGAGGTTCATTAACTCCTCAAAGAACATACAAGCAGTTGGCTGTAATAAGTTCAGTAATTGTTATTTTGTGCTGGCTTTAGCAAACCAAATGATAGAAATGGAAACAGAGCTGTTTCTAACTCATATCAGTATTCTTGTCTCTCATTAAAGTCCCTCATTTTGTAATAGACTTTAATCCCTGCCTTAATCTGTTTGGGAGTTAGTATCAAGAATCTCAGATTTTGAAATTGGTGCGCCACCATGTTGCTAATACAATAAAGAATCGGAACTTTAATGTTTATTATTGTCTTATGCTCATATTAATCTGTTTTATGCATAGTATCCAACAAAGTTTAATAAGCCAGTAAAGAAGAAGGATGGATAATTAGTTTAAGCAGGTAAATGCTAATTAGGAAACTCCTGAAAGGCATCCATTATACACTAGCTTAAAACAAATTTTACAGCCCTGGTTAGTGGTGTAATCCAAATTCTGTCAAGGCAACTGCATTTTCTGTAATTGAGATGTGTATGTTTGCTTTGCATAACAGATGGCTCTGTATGCTTAGACTGATAGCTAGGAAAATAATAATTGCATTATTCTGGCCAAAAGAATATTAGCTCTTGGGTTTTGGCCATTTCAGTCAGTCCTCCTGCCAGCACAGCATATGCACATATATGGATTGGATTTTCAAGGAAATTGATGCATCTGGAATAGTGTGGCCATCTGAAATATCATCTGTTCAAGAAAAATTTGGCTTTAACCCTATGCTAGTCTCTTGTTAAAAGCATTCTCTGCCACTGTCTTTTTAACTATAGGAACTGGTAAATCTTTCCTTACTCTGAACTTCCATCATGTTGTTAAGACTTCAAACTTCATCTTGATCCCCATATACAGTTCAAGAAAGGGTTCAGATAAATAAGGCAATTGTCTTTGCATGTTAAAGTATTTGATATATCAGGACAAACGTTTCCTTGCGTTCACTACTGAAACTATTGATGGAAAATACTACCAAAAATCAGAACCAAGACTGTGGATTTTAATATAATAATAGATGAAATCTATTGAGATCTAGCAAAATATCTGTGTTTTTCGCTGTTCTTCTTTTCTGTCTTTATGGAGGCATTTTGTATTTCTCAGACCTATTGTATTTATATTTTTAATATATTGTTCTTTTGGTATAATATTATATAGGTAGGTCTCTTAATAATGACAAAAGAAATGCTGTAGCTACTTGTTACTAAATCATTAGTCAAAGGTTATTTGTTACAAAAAATATTAGCAAGAATATCCGTAAAACCATTTCTCAAACTATACATGGAAATGCTACTGTTTGCACTACAACCATCTTAAAACACCTGTAAATTCTGGATTTCTGGAATGGTGCTATGTGATACATGTAGTGTTGCATTTCTTGCACTGCAGGTAAACATTGATAGGTCCCTACCCTGATACTCCCCAACTATATATTTATATAGAACCTCTAGGTAATTTTGCACTTCAGAAAGACTGGATGTACATTATAAGCATTTTTATTTGTATCATCTTCTTTAAGTGCTGACTTTGGAGTCTTACTTGCTAGTCAAATGACTTCTTAGAGACTTCATCCTTGTTTGCATGGGGTTTTTTTCTTTTTTAACTAGTAAGCATGGAAATAACGTGAAATATATTTTGTACTTGCAAAGCAAAATCTCATGTCTCTTAGCTAAAGCAAAATAGTCCTTATACTGAATCTCAGCAGGTGAAAACAGTTTTTCATGGAACCCAATTTTTCTCTTTTCTGGAAATTGAGAGCCAGTGGTACAAAACGAATGGATGCTGATGTTCTAAGATAGCTGCAGGGCTAATAGTAAAGAAATCTGATAAAACAGTATCTTGGGAGGTAGCCTGGCAATGATGATAATAAAGTTACTCCTGGCAAAAATAACAGTATATTTGAACAGTAAACAAAAATTACAATGAATACTCTTTTGACATTACAATGAATGTACCTTGTATGTAGACACCCATAGATATATATGTTTTGAACACTATCTTCCAGCTAATGCTAACCAAGAATTTTAAGTTAGTTTGGCAGATGTAGGGTTTCAAGTACAGTGTGGAATTGCAATCAGAGCAGTTTCAGAGAACGGAGATGCGTTTCAAAGTAGAAGGAAAGACACAAATTTACCTGAAAATAATGAGTGAGAGAAGGAAGAGAATAAAAGCAACAGAAATGGGCCAAAATCTCCCATTTATATCCTTAGTCTGTATAAATTGTCATGGCTCAGTTATACTTGGGGCAAGCTGAAATAGTCCAACATATCTTCCAGTATTCAATAGTTTCAGGAACTGTAGTATTTGTTGGAAGACACAGACATGTCTAGAAATATGCAGTACAGCCAGAATTTCTTCCCTGGGTTGGACAACATGACCTGTGATGGTGTAGCTTACCCTTTTGCCAATACATGCAGCTTTTTACACTGCACCTCTGTAGTGATGTAAAAATGTTTTGTCTTCACATATATCTATTCTTTGACGTTTTCAAGTCAGCAGGTATTTTTTGTTATCAGGGTAACTGCCAGATCTTTGAATACCCAGTTCCTGATTTCCTTTCAGAAAAGGGGTAAGATTTCAAAAGTGGATGGCTGCAATGAGTCACCATACCTGGGCACAGAAGAGGCACTCAAATCACCCAAATCACTCCTACAGGCACTTGGAAGTCAATATCAGTACTTACCTAAGAGATTTCAATTCTTTTGCAAAGTCTCTGTGTTTGAGCCTTAGGCCAAAAATATGCTGAAATGCAAATAGTAACAAATAGGGAGAAAAATCTGTCCAGAACAAAGGATAGAATTGTCCGGGTCAATAGAAAATATGGGCTGATAAGCTGGCTAGGATACTTTTGCTTTCAGGAAACAAGTTCTTAATCACCTCTCACCAACAGTTGTACAATATACAGTATTGTACAATATGGTACAATAATACAGCTGTACAATATCAACAAGGATGTTGTGAATTGTTTCCCTTCTTTGAGGTCCACACCTTAAAGTATTTCCTACCGTTGCTCCTACTTGCCCAGGACACAGACCAGGTTTGCAGATTGGCCTGTTGAAAAGAGAGCTCACTAAAAAGGAGCAGTGCCACTGCAGGCATAATAGGAGATAATAGAGATGAAGAAGGAAAAAAAAAAAAAATTGAGATTTTGTCCTTTTTAAAACAAAGCAGGCAAAACCAACAGGTATACTACATGTGTACTGCGTTACTAGTAGCATAACCTATCTCCTTATTTTGGCTTTCTGTGCATTTGTTCTCTGAAATGGCAAATAAAATTATAGCTACAGCACACAAGTACAAGGTCAAATAAATGACAGTACTCAGTCTATTTGTGAAGCTATTCTGAAAAGGAACCATGGTGCCAAATGTGGTTTATTTGAATAATAAAGAAGAATTAGATTCCCCTGATAACTTGGCTGAGAGCCAATAAATCACTGGAGGTTAAGAACGCTTTGCAACTGCCATGTATTTCTTTTGCTTTTACGAAGCACAAACTTCAACTACTATGCTCTTCCTGTTTTTCAATGCAAATCAAGTTGAGGTTAGTAGATGGTTAAAGGATTGCTTTTGTGCTCTGTTTGCTTAAAAAAATAGTATAAAGTAGTCTTGACACTTGCATTCATTCTATAAGTTCTACCTTATTTTCCCCCTATACCATTACCTACATAAAATAATGATAGTAATATAAAAAAAAATCCAAGCAAAAAAATAATGACAAAAGCCAGGAACTTCACAGGAAAACTACAATTTTTTTAAGCCAATCTGGACAATAACCAATTGAGAAAAGAGCTTGCCTTTTTTTATTGTTGTCATTGTTTTAGTGTTCTGAATGTAAATGCTACTATGTAGAATGATCATTACTGCTCATTTAGTAAATTAGTGCACTAGCATTGATAATTTTTGAATAGTTTGTCCCCTTTAAAAATCAGTAAATAAAAACCTGGGAAATTCTGTGGTGGTCATGTGTTTTTTAAAGAAGTTTTTTCCTTAATGTTCAGCATAAGAAAGTTCATTTACTCTTATCTTTTATGCTAAAAAGAAGTGAGCAAGGGGGGAGCTCTATTGAACTAGAGTGGCTCTGAGGATTTTGAGAGCAGTAAGAAAATATAAGTATCAAAATAATTCAGAAACAGTACAAGGCACAGTGGCACATTATCAATTTACAACATTTAAATTGATAAATGCTTGGTGGTGAAGGCCTACAAGGGCACTTTGAAAAGCAAATAGCGACCTGGTGAAGAAATTGATTTTTCCCCCCCGAAAATGACTGCATGATGCATCATTTGACTGCATGCTGTCCAAGTGCTTGACAGAGATAATCTCAGCAATCCCACGGGTGACCTTATCGTTCTCACCAGGGCAACTTTGTCTAGGTTCTGACTTTGTGCATGTCAAGGTTTCTTCAGGCAGGATCCTTAGGGGGAAAAAGTTCTTCTGTTCGATTCAGATATTGAACCACTCTTCAAGGCACTCCCCCACCCCCAGAAAGGCAAGCTTGGTTCTTTTCTTCATAATTATGAATGAACCGAACAAGAGAAAATATCTATAGACACAGTATCTTTGCTGAAGCCATTATTGCCTTTTCAGTATAGCTTAGCTCTTAAAGGAGAAAGGATACCTGCCATTAGAGGTTATCAGACACAGCTGAAAGGCTCCAAAACGTATGGCACTCTTCTACATAACAGAAATATCCTGCCCGCTTTCTTTCTCACACTCACTGTTCACGGCTTTATTTTTGCTCAGGAAAAGATTTTGCCGTTGTCACAGTATTTCACTTCAGTGCCTAATAATTTTTTCTTTATGCCTTTTTTTTTTTTTAAGTCCCTATCCCAACTCAAGAACTTTTAAGACAACTCAAGTGCAAATGACAAGCTGACAGAAGTCTTGAATATCAACATCAATATGCATAATTTTGCATAGACACTCTGTAACAACCTTCACTGTATAGTCTTGAAGTGATCCAAAACATTTAGCCTGTTTGATCTGATTATTACAAAACTGGTTTTGTCTAGCACAGAGGAATATATCGCCCAAACTGTGAAGAATAAAGGCATTTAAAGATTTGCAGGATTTTTTTAAAGTACTTTAACAAACAGACTGTTTTTCATGTGCAGTTAGTAATTGTGAATTATAATTACTGATTAGGAACTTACTGAAAGCAGCAAATGTTATGCTCTGTTTGGTACCCCAAAGCTGCTTTACCCACTGCCTTTTGACACCCACAGTTCACCATATTCAACCTCTTTTACCTCTTTCTTTCATCCACAACATTAATTCTGAGTGAACAAGACGTGCTTCCTTGCTTTTGACAAGATTTGCTGCAGTCTCATGCGACAAAAACCCAACACTCATTCCAGATTCAGAAAGTAGGATTTATAACAGCATTTTAATTTAATGTTGGATGTCGAACATATAAAGAGATCACAGTAGTACTAGAGCTGAAAATTGATGCCTTTTTTATTAGTGTCCTCTCAGAAGTGGGTGAGCCGCTGTTTGTGCAATGGAGCACAGAGCACCACAGTCAGATGAATGAGGATATGCTATCTGCAAGGAATCATATTTCAAACCACTGTCTGCTTCTATTGATGTGCTCAGAGTTGAAAGGTTATGCTAGTAAATGCCATCAGAATTTTCAGCATTAGAAATCTGTGGAATAATCCGCTGACTGTCACTTTGTAGTCAGTCCAAACGCAATATATAGTGATGCTTTACTGATTTTTTTAAACTTTAAATTAAGTTATTGTTACTGATCACGTTGTTTTGCTTATTCTTCTCCAGTGTGTTTAAATACTGCCAACAGTATTGTCTTATAGGCTCCACTGGATATAGCTCTCTGTTGAGTTAACTAAAGGAATCCAGAATGTCATTTTACATGAGAATCATGTTCCCCTTATTTATTCTTTTGAACATATTTTACCAGCCATTGAGACTGAAACATTGAAAGCCTTTATGCAGAAGGGATTCGCTGGTTAAAATTAATCACACAGATTCTCCATGCAATAAAATATAGCCTCATTGGTTTAATGCTTGAAGGCTGAAGACTTTTCATGTCACTTAATAATTTCTAGCATTTGATGTTAAAAATAAGATTTTGATAAGGTATTTTCATTGCAATTGTTAACTCTTTCCAGTACTAAGTAAGACTGAGAATATTAACAGTCGGACCATTTGCTTTCTGGTGGGTGCAATGTTTTCAAATAGTTCTAAGACAATTTGGCTATTTTATGTTTGTCTTTCCTATTAAAGCAAAGACAAAGAGTTTTCCTGAATTAACATTCATATTATCCAAATTAGCTACAGAGTAGTTTGGTGTCTTTTTTGCATTGTATTGTAACATATTTCTGTGGAAGTTGGAGAATATTCTATACATAGTCACTTAGTAAACCAAACAGCTGTGGAATAATTGGGGGAGAAAAGCAGATACTGGTAGGAAACATACAAATTTGGCATAAATATGTTTTCCATGCTATCCTGGCACATTAAAGAAGCGGGGGAAAAAACATCAAAAATTAAATATTTTAGCTTTTAAGAGTAAAGTCAAAAAGTCATTCTACTGGTGAGTGGTCAAAATTTCATTTCTAAAAATAAATATATTATAATTAACAGGTTTTGATTAATAGTAAGAAAACATGTTTTTGAATGCTTACAAGATACACTGGTTCTAAAGACTGGTTCTCTTTTATGTCCATACATGAGTCAGGGCAAGTGAAAATCCTGACTCAAATATTCTGCAATGTATGAGAAGATTTGAGATTTGTAGCAGTGAAACAGTACGGGTTCACTCAACAGAATTCCCATCCCAAGCATTTCAGAAAGGGTGGCCAGGCCACAGAAACTCAAGGATTGGCTTAAGGTTATGAAATAAATAAAACAGTGCCTGTATGTATTGAAAACACAGTCACTGAATGGCTTTTGGCTAAAAATAACCCTGCAAAAATAAAAAAAAAGTCTATTTTAAACTCAGATCAGTTCAGCGATACCTTCTGCTGCAAATCCTCACTGACAGTTCTACCAGTCCAACTAAGGGGTTGCATATGAAAGCACAAGATCAGGAACAAGCAGCTCAGAACAAGGATAGGAGATATGTCTTAATCTGTTTTTGCCGGCATCTTATATTATTACAGCCTCAGTCAGGGCTTTACTTGCTCTGTTTTCAGTCAGAGTTAACAGAGGAATCCTCTTCAGGGAAGAGAGGATTGGTAAGAGAGGAGAAGCTTTCAAAATTCTGTGGAGAATGTCTTCACTGCAGAGTTGGTGTGGGATCTAGCCAAGAGAACCTCCAAGTCAAAGGCTGATGGCGCTTAATTCCCAAGGTTTGCAGTGGAAATTCAAGACAATCACGTCCATGTGCTATTGCTCTTCCAGTGCTAATCTATATTCTGTAGTCACTCCCTGTTCATCTTCAGCATTAAAATAGACCTATGCTGCCTTAGCATTTTAACCTCATGTTTCCCTGTATTTCTTTCTGGCATTTGAACCAGCATGCCATCCAAGACATCCTCTGCCCATGTTTCCAGTTGCACAGAGGCTGATACCAGCTTCCTGGTGAAGTTACAACGTGAGAGGGAACATACCCAGGTTGTTTTCCGCATTTAGTGGACAGGGAAGAAGAGCGCCAGTAAACTTGTCAGGCTTGCTGTGAACCCGTACTTTATCTTAGTTGGTCAGCTGAGCTCCTCAACAGCATTCACATTAAAAGTTCTTTCTGCTGTTTGCTCATACTTTCAGAAGTACCTGCGTTAACACTGAGTAACTCAGCTCCCCTTGGAAGTTATTTACTTATGGTTCTCATGGCACTGCCACAGAAGGACCCTCTGCAGGTGAAATGACGGAAGAGCCAATTTAATGCCCTGTTACAAGCTATGCCATCAGGGTCTGCCACCAGCACCCTAGCAGTGCTGGCGTAGCCAAAGCCAACTATGCAGCTGAGAGGTACTTCTACTGGCCATTAGATGAGGCAGAGGAAAACTAGGACTTCATTTTCCCTTTCAAGAGACAGGAGCTCAGATGTGGCAAAAGAGTGAAGTGATAAACCTCCTTTGCCCAGAGTTAGAAATGTAAGGCAGAAAGGAAAGAGAAAACATCTTCCTTCAGCAACGAGGGGATATGTCTAAGAGCAAGAATTACCTTCTCCTTTAGAGACAGGAAGCCTGTCCATGTATTGGAGGGAGGGGGAATCAAAATAGCGTGAGTGAAAAACAAAAGAAATGCATCTCTGGTGTGAACAGACGGGAAGGGAAAGGCAGAGAAGAGATATAGAACACAGCAACTGAGAATCAGAGCTGTGAAAAGATGTGCTGCTTCTTCCTCACCAACCAAAATAAATTTTGCCAAACCTTGACATCCAGAACTCATGCCCCAGCGTCAACTCAAATAGTAAGACTGGTTTCAAGTTGTTCGGTATATGAGAATAGTATTTTAAAAGGCTTATTAACATTCTGTGGTTTTTGCAACCTTTACATTTACATGGCTTTACATTTTCAACTCTTTCCATTGGCTACCACGAATGCTAGAAGTTTACTTTTATACTTAAGAGGTGTCTGAGACTTTTGGGGAATATCGTGATTCTACAGCCGGGCCTTTGAAGCTACACTCAAACATCACATGATTGGCAATAAAATTGTGAGGTTTGGCAACAGTAAAATAGAAAGGGGAAATACTGGCTCATTTCTCTAGTTGAATGAGATCACATGGATCTATAAACTAATATGGTGTATCATGCTCATACTGCATTCCAGATAACTTTTAAAGCCTTTGCATTAATAAATCTGGCCTTGTACTAATAAAGTGTATGACAGAATTATTACCCATATTAATTATTTTGTGTTTAAGATTCTGTCTTTAGGTCTTTTGGGCGACAAGACTATTTTCTAGGCTGAGTACTGCTGCATTAGGATGTAGCTGGTATAGTGAGTCATAGTCTATACCTTTTCAGTATAATATATCTATATATAATATCTATACCTTTTCTAAGCAGTAAATACAAAGCCATATACATTCCTGACATTCCTTGAATGACAGTGGAGCTATCCATGCGTTCTTGTTGAACTTCTGTAACATCTGAATAAGAAAGATATGATGAATATTGTAAATGTATCTCTTCCACATATTGAGGCAGCAAGTATGACTTAAAGTTTTTGGAAAGAGATGCTTCCTTTTTTAAAACTCATTAATGCAGTTGGAGAAACAGTAGCTTTCCCTCCTGCTTTTGTTTCTCCTGACCTGACATGAGCCTGATCCACAGCCTGTAAGTCAATGAGAAGATTTCACAGGTTTTTGAATGGTTCTCATTTTACTATATATTGTCAACATTGTCAACATGGCGCTTATGTTGCACTGGGAATGAAGAGATTTTCTGAAAGTTATTGAGCAATCCCTCTGTCCCTATAAGCATCTAGTACTTTGAATAAGAGTGACAGTTTGATTACTCTTTTTTTATTCCCTAAATTGGTTATAAATTTGTTGCATGTTTTTAAATATTTTGGTCATACAATAGCTTGATTTCTTTGTCCTGTCTCCAAATTTATATATATTCAGATTGAGTTAACCTGAATCAGCATTTTGTTAATGCATTTTAAAGGATTCCTACATTAACTGTAAATGCTATATACTTTGTTTATGGCGACTTTATTTGTTGTGTAGATGAGGTAGTGTCTAACCACTGAGAAAGATGCGTTCCAAAGACCTGACAATCTTTAGGGTCAGAGTGGTTGTCTAAACCAATGTGGTGGAAAATTTTTTCTATTGTGACAGGTATACATTTGATTAGATGTGTCTTTGGGAGGGGTGAACAATTATGATATTTTTATTTTAAAGCCATCTGTTTCCCATATTCTAATTCAGTCTGTCTTCCTTGTTAGCTCCCAAATTCAGTTTTGATGTATTGTTGCTTAAGCATACAGTGCCTTCCCATCAGAAGGCAATTCATGGGAAGAATTGAAAATAGAAAGCAATTCAGTAAAGGAAATGCACATAAGCAAATTCCAGTTTCTGGAGAGAGCTCCACTGAGATGTGCTTCTCTTTCCTGCTTATTGCAAGTTTAAGGATTTATCTTTCCTGTGTTTTGGCAGAAATGGGTCTACAGGAAGAATTTTGTACACTTCAGATTGAACAAGCTGACGAAGGCTATTCCAGATGCTTTGTTTGGCTAAATCAAAGCTGGTTCCTTAATACTTGTTCTTTTCTCCTCTTCTTTTATGAAATCATTACACTCCTCTTGGTTTATGTACACTTGTGACTGTGAAGAAAAATCTTATGCATTTGACGGAAGGCCACTAAGGTACCCAGACGTAAACCAAATTATGCTTATTCTATTCTAAGTGGTTAGGAGCTATTTAACTGGTATAAGCGCATTAGTGTTGTACCTAATTTGAACAGTGATGTTACTAGTTCTGACACAGTCCAGTCTGCATTCTCATGATGTTCTTGTGATAAATCCCTGCAGATTAGCAAAGTCTGCAACCTCCCTAGTGAAGGTGCGAATTCATGTGAAATAATAAGGGAAAATGGAAAAAAATCCCAGATATAAAATTGTAAATTCTACAGCTTGTTAATTAAAATTGACATTGCAGGGTTTCAAGAGACTAGGAAAGGACACTGCCATTTTAATTTGTTTTGAAACCTTTTCAATTGAGCAGACAAGAAAATCATGTAATTACTGGAATTCCTTCAGCTCTTTAGTAAAAACACAAGCCTTCAATCTTAAATAGCATTTGTAGAAATTAAAGAAGCTAAACTGAAGATATTTCTAAAATGTCACAACTGCTTTGTGACACTAGATGATATGGACTATCCCTTCATTATCATCTAGAACACCTGGGAAGACACTGTGAAAATAACAGTGTCTTTTAAAATAACTGTAAAACCCAAAGATTTTAAAGGAGATTATACATACATACTTATATTTGCTATTTTGAATCAAGTTGTTGATGTGTGATATCCTTTACTATGGCATTAGCACCCATGTCACAGCAATATCAGAATTTGCATATAAACAATCAGCATAATGGAATGGAAGTATAAAATTCAAGGATTATTATTATTTTAAATAAAACGCTTACCTATCCTGAAATGCAAATATTTATTCCGTGTGTGTATAATTATAATGTTCCCATGATAGCTGATAATTTTCTGATTCTCTTTTATAGTCTCATTTAACTCATATTTATTCTCTTGCATCCGTGGTCTTCATTCAACACTGGACATCTTAGTGAGCTGTAATACAGGGGTTTTTTTGGTTTTAACCTTCAAAGGAATTTAGTTGAGCAGATGCTACATTGAACTAGTCAGAGTAGAAAGGAAATGATATGGCTTTTAAAGGGCACATCTAGCATATCTACTGGGCTAAAGTAATTCTGGCAATGCTTCAAAGGATATAACTTTTGATGGTAAAGTAGGTAGGCTACAGAATGAAATCACATATGGCAAGCTGTCAAAGTCTTCCTACACATTCAGTACATTTATATAAGTGCAAATGGATGCTGCTTAGATGGAGTCCCTAGCAATTTCCTGTTAAATCTGCTCTAAGATTATCTGATATTATTTGACTAAATTATCTGTGTAAAAGCTGAGGACAACTTTTATGATCAAATATTTAGAAATTAGTTTTTTCTTTTTGGCAGATAATCTGGAATATGAACCGCAATTGTATTAACACTTGAAAGCAAAGGGCTTTCAGTAATAGCAATTATATCAAAACAGGGATAATGAATTGCTGTATATCAACTCGAAGAGGACGTATTTATAGGTCAATGATGTCAATAGCTATAGTTCTAATAGACACCTCATTCTTACCCTTTTATTCCTTGCTAATGCTAAGCAGGCACTGTTTTAACTTTTAATGAGATTGGTGACTACGAGAATCTTATTTTACAATGGAAGGCAATATATAGTTTACAAGGGATGGGTATTTTTTGCCTTTCAAAATTTAACAATAAAAACTATTACCCTTTTACAAATGCTAACAGTTGATGATTAGCCATCCCCCTCCCCCACTAAAAAAAACACATCCGAATGGTTATACTTATTACAAAGACAAGCTTTTAAGCTTTTTTTTTTTTTTTTTAATTCTGTTGTTTGTGTTGTCTGATGCTCTGGTATAATGACAAAATGCAGGATGCAATTAGCTCTACAGCTAGCAGTATGCATGCATGTATATATTTTATATATAATACAACTGTGTGTGAATCTTTATGGGTCTGTATGATTAAAAGAGGAGTCTTAAGACTGTGCTGACAAATTCTTTACCTCTGTCCTACGCTGTCCACAATAGTAGGAAGTAAGGAGTGTCCAGCTGCAGCCTTACAGCCCTGAGCACGTATATTTTTTTCTCTGATTTTGGGCAGTGGACATCCTGAAGAGCTATGGTAGGCTAAAGCATGTTTAGTTTTACTGGGAGGTGGTGCAGTGTGGTTAGTGGTGTTGGCTGTTAAAGGTTGAAGTCTGTTTGCCAAGGATGGAGCTTAATGAGATTTGGCCATTGAAAGGGAAATGCCTCTAGACAGACCTTTATATTCATTTGGCCCCTCTCTCACACTTATGTGTGGCGGCAGCACGTGTTCCCATCATAGCTCTATGGTTTCTTCCCCACCCTGAGATTCTACATGCCAGACATAGGTAATCAGCCCATCAAGTTATCCACATCTTACAGGATCCAAGAGCAGAAAAGGAGTTCAGAAATGCACAGCTTTTGGCGAGGTGCCTGTCTCTTATTTGGGCCCAAATTCTTCAGCTGCAATATCACACCAATACCTTAATCATGTGGGTCACTGTACAGATCACACCCTTGACCCCTGATCATAAGCATGGGACATTGTAGATTGTAGAAGTAAATAGAGAGAAGGTTTGTATTGATCTACTTAAGCAGCGTTTGCTTGCTCGGTGGCATATGAGTCGGACAAATTTCAGTCCACTTTTATTGGGATGGCAAATAGCCTCTTGCTCATATAAAGGCAACTCCATCTGCCAGTTTCAAATCCATTTTCTCATAGAAATGGGAATGTGGTGACCGCTCAAAGAAAATCTTACTGCTTTAACATGAGTGGAAAAAAAATGCTGTTTTGTCTAGACTGAGCCTTAGCTGAAATTTTCTAAATTATTTAGTCTGAAACAGATGTGTGTCCTGTAAAAATTTATTCTAAATAGTGGTAAATTTGACAATGTGACAAGGAACTGAATGCAGTTTTCTAAGTGATAAGTGTTAAACAACTATAACAAAAGGTAATGCTACAGTCTGTACTTGTAATAAAATAGAGTATGAGTAGAAGAAAGGATGAATATGTCATAACAAAGGCTTGGATCCTGCAAACATGAACACAAGAATTCTCATTGAAAGCTGTGAAACTAATGATGTGTATAAAGCTATTCAATTAGATCTTTGAGGGATTGGAGCTTGGACTTTTGAACTCTGTGAACTCTCATTAAAATCAGTGGCAGTCTCACCTAAAGCAAAAGCTCTGGAGAGGAAAATGATGACCAAAAGCACACATTCACAATATTTAAATTATATCAGCAGAGAAAATGCATTGATATTGTGTGTTACCATTTTGTTTCTTTATGCCCTGTTTACCGCTATAAACACCCAAAGTCGATGCATAGGTCGTGTGTGTCTGCTTGACTGTTTGGCCAGTCAAAAATGTGAAACTACATTTGCTTATAAAAGTAGGAAATGGGGCTCAGTGTTTAATTGATTTGTTATACTGAAAGGAATCACTTAAGTCTGTAAGTGCCTCTTGATGTATATATTTAAAATATAGATATACACCATCTAAATTTTAGAAACCTTAACTAAACATCTAAAATAGTAGTTGGCGTTGAATAGCCCCTGCCCAGGAAACAAACCAGGGAAGAATGTGTCAAAACCCATCAGTCTCTGTTGGCCCCATGCCAGGAGAACAGGAAGATTTCATGTTGAATTGAAAGCTCAGTGTATTTGAACATTGTGGCCTCCGCTGTGATGGGGCATTACATTTTAAAATTGGGATCTTTGCTTAAAACAAGGAAGGTGTTTCTGTAGATTACTGTCCCAGAAGTAGTGTGTAAGGGTAGACAAATGAGAAGTAGACATATCCCAATGCAAATGTGATTTTACAAACCAACTCATTACCAGAATAGAAACTCGATTATCAGTGCAGTATACACACAACTTGGAAAGCATCAACTTTGACACCTCTCCCTTCAGAGACTGAGACTTATACTATGCAGATGCAGAGAATTGAGTCCAAATCCACTTGATGTTATCCATAAAGTAACAAGAAGTTTCTTCATGGTGTAAGGGCTTGACACAGTCCCTGAGCAGAAATAACCTAGATTAAACACACTATCACTGATCCAAGATATAAACACTTTTTTCCATTTGCTCCTTTGGCTCCACAGTGAGCAGCAAGCATGAATTAAAAAATGTGGGAATTCCCTTCAAATACCATTGCTCTATGGCATGTTCTCTCTTCTCCCTGAATCCTAGACGAGGCGCTCAAAGTGACTGTATGTGATGAGAGCTGAGGAATAGAGATAGGCAAATTGAGGTCCAGAAATCATCTGCTTCTCTTCATCTTGTGAATAAAAGAAACCAGGGATATGGCAATGAGGGAAATCTGAAACCCTGCTGTTAACTTTCCTGATACCTGCAGTCATGTGTAAGACACAAGCACAACTAAAAATAGCACAAGTAAGGCAAAACTAAAGGCTACATAAGCACAGCTGAATGGAAATAGAGAAAAGGAATGATAATGCTGGTTCATATTCTGTAGAGAAGGCTTTCCCTCTCACAGATACATGACTTTGGATGCCATGTTGCAGGTAGTTTCTCATTCTTCACTGCTGATGCATTTGCTAGGTTGTCTGTAACTCTTCAGGATTTTACTTAATAGTCATATGGCGTGATTTCTAGCTTCCAGCATGTCTCACACAACTTTTTTTGATGTACCTCTGTTTGAGCTAAAGGATCTGCCTCAGCAGTGAATTTCATCCGCTATGTTAATTTTCTGAAAGATTATTGCAATGGTATGATGTCCTTCAACTGCTATGAAAACATTAGGGCTGTTTTCTCTTTGTAAATGAAAATGGATTCACATACTACAGAACTAAGGCATCTATTGCAAATAACAAAGTTTTAATATAGAAGTAAAGATAAAATGATATGATTTTGGTTTTCTGAACAGCTTCTGGAGGTTCAAAAGAAAAATAGTGCACAATGATCTCTTATACAAAAGAGATTATTTACATATATGCTAAAAATTGTAGCTACTGAACTTCACCTTGAATGTTATCTATATGCTAAGGAGAATGACCTTCCATCTTTCGAGGCTGTATTGCATCCTTTGAGTGTGTTTGTTTCACCTATATAAAATATATTTTCACAGCCTTTTCACAATATGCTTTTTGGCATGTTAAGTTTTGCACATATTTAAATATGTTAAATAGGCTCTGATATAAAAAGTACTTAACTGGAGACAAATACTCCTTTTATGTTACACAGCAATAATGTCTATTATTGATAGGAGGTGTGACTGTAGGATGCACTGCTTGCAAGAATCAGGTTTTGTATTATGTGTCATAAACTGTACGATTTATAGTTTTGTGTGAAATCATGGAGTTGATTGTTTTATTATATTTCAGTGTAAATTTTTCTGCCATTTCAGTTCAAGTAACATTCTCACAGAATACAGGTTTTGTACTGATACGATGTTTCCTAGCTGTAGGCATGGCCTGTCCCTACTCCTGGCTGTAATTTACTTTTTGGTCTCTGTCGCCTTGAGCTTGCCTTCTGACTAGTTTGTTGAATGATGTGCTAATCCATTATATTTTTCAGACAAGTGTATCGACCAGTATAAACAGACTGGAGGGCACAAACCTAAATGAAAGCTATACTTCCTTGAATCATTTAAAAAGCTCCTGCAGTGGTGGCAGTGCAAAATAACTTTTCTCTGTACATTAAATATAAGGGGGAAATTTCAATAAATAAAATTAAGATTGTGGGGAGGGGGATGGAAATGGAAGCTTTGTGAGCACATTATGCTGCTTTTCACATGGATGTATTTAGTTATAGGAAGAAGAGACAGGTAATGTTTGTCAGCCACTTGAGAATGTGCTTCTAGATGATAAATTTGAAACTGAGCCCCAAGCCCTGCGTTACTTGCCATTTTCCATTGTCCAGACACTCTCACAACACATGATACATGTTTGAAGTCATGTACTGTATTGAAACATTTTTATACAAATAGAGAATGGAGAATAACCTCACTATGGAACTGGCAAAATTGAGGGCAGAAGATGCAGCTTTCTGATCTTTTTCTCTATAGGAGACAAGTAGAATCTAATACCTGGTCATGAAAAATATCCTCAGGTAATTTATCTTAAAAAGAAATATCAGGAGAGTGGGTGACTTCTCAATTTGTACAGCTCGTGCCAGATACTCAAGTTCCTACCTGTCAAAAAGTGAATTAAAATTACAATAACAACAGGAACTTTTGGCTAGTAATTCAAATGTAATCTGTGCATACAAGTGATATTATGGAAAATGATGTTTTTCAATTAAAATTACAACTCTACAAGACTGTAGTAATCCCATGATAACAAGAAAGGGGATCATTTTTACTTCAAGGCACATTCAATTCATCGTGCATTTGGAAATAGTTGATCTATGAATTACTAGAATTTCCACAGACTTAAGTGTGACAAACTTTAAAAGTCTTTCCCTATATCTCTCCTGAAATGGAAGATTCCAAGGAAGAGAATTAGATATTTCTTTCCCGATGGAAATATATTTTTAAGTTTTTTCTTTCGGTTTCAGGTTGACAGCAAAACTGTCTGATTTCTATTTAATAATTCACTCTCAAGGTCTCCATGCATTTTTGTATCAGTGTTCACCTTCTTAACTTAGAAGGTGGCTATTACCTACAAGCTACTAAGAGAACTGTGATGCTTAACAGTCATTAAGGCATCGTGTATGTTTAAGAGCATTTCAAAGATATGTGTTATGCTTTTTCCAATGAATTAAAAGCCCAAAGTTCCTTCCCCTCACAATCGCAAAAGCACAGATGACAGTAAGCGTTTTTAGCCATTCTGAATCTGTGTTTGGGTTACTACTCTTGAACTGATGACGTTTGCCTGCCCACTTCTTCTAAGAAAAGGAGTCTCATGAGTCTTGAATTTAATATCATGAAATCATGATATAAATGACTGTTTGGCCATTGGCCCCAGGGAGACCCACATTCTCCTCCTCCTTTTTGCTGTTCTTCTAAGCAGCGATACAGCTAAAGCTGTGACTGTAACCATTTAACAGTCAGACCAATGATGATAGTTACTGTTAATGGTAACTGCAAAAACTGGAAGCAGCAAGAAAATCTATGTCTTGGGTTTACCAAATAGTCAGAAAGTATTTTTATGGGGTTCTGATGTGTCTATACTTTTTAAGTTCAGTATCCCTTTCAAGTTACAAGAATTGTGAGGTTTTTCAGGGGGGGTTGGCTTGGTTTTTATATTTCTTTCATCTTGTAGAGCTGTCTTCACAGGTTATTGGCATCAACAAGATACTACCAGGTGTAGTCTTTCCAAATATGGCTACCGTTGTTTTAATTAGTGTCTGATGGTATTTAGAAAACTTAGTTTGAAACGAGCCTTACCTTTCTGACCATTTCTCCCCAGCGCTTGAAGCACTTTAATCCATTTCTGCTTTCAAACTAAGGTAGTCATCCTTCACATCAAAATATCTGCACCTTATCAAGATCAAAGCTGTCCAAACTTGACTCTGCATCTATACAGATGGCTGTAAACATGACACCGGAATATTACTTTGGCTTCACTTGATAGAACTGAAAATTGTCCATGCAGAAATATCCAGAATTTGTAGAAAATGTTATTCTTAAGTTTATTGTTTATGAATACAGCAAAGAGATTAGAATTAATAGCCATCTATGTCAGTTTAAAGAAAAATGTGTTATTTGCTTCATTTCCATGTCTCACACAGAGAAATAGCTGAGCAGGAGTTGATCACTATACAGGAGGAGGAAGAGAATACTTGTAGACTTTTCAGCCAATTTTAAGCATTTTTTAAATAATGTATTCATAGGTAGTACATGCAATAAATAATATGCACCATCATTAAAACAGGATTCTTTTGAGCAGAGGCTTGGCCTTGTAAATGACAGCTTTCCAAATAAAATAAAAATTCAAAAAAGGCCAGTATACTCTTGAAATCTTTATTTCAGAGTGTATGACTTGAAGTATGATGTGCAGAAGACAATGTTTCCTTTATGTAGCTCAAACATTTGCATAGGAACTTGCTGGTTTGTAAATTCCAAGCAGCATAAATATTGATATACCATGCTTAACTTCCCACATACCTTCAATTTGGTTTTGTCTAAATTAGAGAAAGGAAGGTACAACTGTGTGCACTGTTTAAAGGCATGTTTCTTTCTAACCTCTGCTTTCTGAAATCATTGTTATTCAGGTTCTTCCATCTCATCCCCCTGCCATCTCTATGCAAGCATGCACACACACATATGCACACTCCAGTCTATCTGTGTAACAGTTTCTAAACAGTCAGCATCCTGTTTTATAACTGTGTAAGATGTACTGTAAAGATAGATGATAGAAAGATTGTTGGAGGATTTTGAAGGGAAAGAATTTACATGTTTTTGTTGGGTATTTTGTATTGTAGTGAAACCATTTACATGGGCTTAATACAAAAATAACCCCTAAATAAAGCACTTTAGCCTGATGGAAGGAAAAAGCCCTCCTAAATCAGAACTACCAAAAACAGTCTGTAAAAGAAAGAACATAAAATGCTTCAAATGATGAAGGAGTTATATCAACTGGTTAATTGTAGCTGAGAAATAAGTACATTGCAAATGCTGGGATGTCTCCTTGGTGCTATATGTGCGGGGAAGAAATATTAGTTTTATTGCCCTGTTTCTAATGAAAGGACTATGTCTACATATTTTTTTCCTGAGTACTAGCAAAAGACATTGAAAGATGAAGTGTCAAATTAGTTTTTCCCCCTCAAAACACTGCACACCCATGAGAAGTGATTTTGTTGTTGGGTTAGGGTAAATAGAATGAATTATATCACAGCCGTGCTTTGCGGCAGATGGGTAATAAAGTCTTCAGCAGAACAAACCTGCCCTGTTCAGTGTGCCGAGTGCTACTAAACAAATAATCAGTCAGATGCATACGGCGCTGGCCAACAGGAATTGGGAATTACAGTTTGCAACACAAAAACACCTACTTTGAATCAAGAGAGAAAGTAAATTGGGTGACTGTAGAGTTTCCATTTTGCACATATGGGTGACTTATTTGGCTGTTTTCCTACTAAAAGCAGAACCACCTTATCTTTTAACAGAAATTTGCAGTCTGTACTACCAAAAGAATCAACATGTACTAAAAAAAAAATGCTGCTTAACATGTATTTAAAAAAAACCCTGAAGTTTTATAACAGACCTGTTTAATGAAAATATCAACTGTTACGATTCAGTATCTACTACTTAAGCTTCTATTTCTTTCAAAGACATTTTTAAAAAATTATCTGATATTTTGTTTCCCTCAGCAGGTGTAGAAGGATCTTTTTGATTGTACAAGAAAATAAAATGTTACTCTGTGTTCATTCAATCTTTATTTCCCTTCTTATCAAATAAGTAACCAGTGTCTGCTCAGTTTGGCTTCTGTGTTGATAGCAAGCAGTCCTAAAAAAATAGCTTGCATTAAAGCTCCACCCTGAATGTTGCGTGAGATCAAAAGCAAAAGGATGAAGCGAGGAGAAAATAGTGACAAGCACTAATATAAACTTGTACTAATGTAAAACAAACATCTGGAGTAACAGAGAACTTTCTTCTTTTATTATTTCATTTATATAAAAGGTCTTTAGATTGTTGCCTATAATAGTGGAAACTACAAAAAGATGGATAGATGTGTGACTGCCAAACTGATGATTTTCAGAAACTTCTGGCTTCAAGACATGAGCAGCACTAAGCCACAGACATTTTTCTTTCTTTGTTCTTCCTAGCAAATATTTTAAGATATGGTGGGAAGAGCAGCATTTGTAAGAAAAAGAATTGTTGCTAACAAGTGATAATAATCTTAAAAACAAAGGCATATGAAGTAAAATCAAATACGATACAACCCTTATTGCAAATTAAGCAGAATTTCAGTAAGGATGTGTAGCCAAAATGAAGAATATAAGCTGCCATACAAATAAATCTTCCCCAAAGAGATAGCTGCATGTGGGGGAGAGAAAACAGACTATAAAGGTCAGTCATCCACTGTGACTGGGAATTCAAGTAGTAAACACTGTATAATAAAGTTTTCTTAAGTATTTGAATTGCAAAGAAGCTCAGCCTTCCTTTGTCATTTTTCTGTAGTGGTGAGACAGTATATTCTCTCACAGTATGTGTGTGTTTGGTAGAACAGCTTTTTCCCTTTTTTGGTGGGAGAAGTAAAACCAAACTGCTGCTTGAAATGGATTTTGAGGTATTCATAAGTCACGATAAAATAATTTTACAGGTTAGAACTAAAGTTGAATTCTTTCCTAAGATACCTAAAAATCCATTATCAGACCTAAAGAAAAGAGAGATTTTTTATATATTCTCATCCTGTTATATTTTCCTCCTAGCCTGGTGCAAAAATCCAAATTGTGACTGACCTAATCACTCTAGCTAATCACTCTATATAATAGTCAAAGGAATATGTTTGAGTTTGCTAAGAATTTCGTTCCAGGACAGGGGAAGTGGCATTCCAGGACCCGATAACCAGAAAACTGTTGCTCATTTTAGAGAAAAGTTATCTCCAGTGCTTTGGCTTTGCATGTTTTTAAACCTAGAAAGTATGTTTACCAAAGGAAGAAATAATAGAAAATCACATTATCAGGGTAGGAATGTACACCATTTCTTTGAATCTGCTCTTTTTTTCTCTTGCCTTCTTTTGAGAAACAGTAAAGAAGGGCTGCCTGGCTCAAGACCTGGCATTCCAGCTCTCAAGCTAAACAACCTCTAATAGCTCTGCCTCTCAAAGTCAAAATATTGATTGGGGAAACTCTGAATAAAGCACTTCAGAATAGGACTGAGCAGAGAGCATCTGTGATTGAAAACAAGTGCCCTTATTAGTTCTTTCATGGGAACTAACCTACAGGAGATTTCATTGCTCAGCTATCAGATCAGCATTACTATCCACATTCCACATACACACCACACCCCCCCAGTTTAGAGTTTGGATTACATCCTGCAGTCTAGCCATCAAAAGAAAAATTATGCCATTTTAACATCAGATGAGCACCTTACTTCCCTGTAGGAAATGGTCTGCCACATCTTAAGACACAGTCTGCAGTTTCTATTATATACAGGGAACATAAGGAGTATGCAGTTTGCTTTTCCAGAAGACACTTCATTCAATTCCTCACCCATTACTTAGAGCAGTAAAAAAAATGGAATAGGCAGGATGCACTAGCTTCTGATGAATTACCTAACTAGAAGAAACCTTAAGCAGTAATCTATAAAAGGATTTTTTCTTCCTTTTAAAAATTACGGTTTCAGAGACTGAGAAGTTTTAACCAAAAATCACTGAAAAAAATTTTTTATTTGCAAGCATTCCAACATGAAAGCATGAAATATAAGCATTTTATCTATTGAGGTATTAATCTGCTGATTTCAAGGATGCTTACCTCATATATCAGATACTGACGCTGAAATAACAGCAACAACATAGAAATAGAGGAAATTTTTGTCTCTGAAACACATCACCTTGGTTCTCTACCATAAAGCTTCTCATCCATGGCCAGGCAAATGTCCTTACATGGTGGATACGCTGTATCTTTCCTTACCTTCCTCTCTGAGTTCCTCAAACACATGCTGAAACAGAGGTATGAACAACTGCAAAACCAACCAATTCTGTGCTTTTGGGAATAGTTGTAAGTAAAATGGTGGAGGTCTTGGCTGGAAACCAGAGTACTTGGGGCACTACTCAGTACCTAAATGGTTTTAATTTTTCAGACAAGGAGAATTGTTTAGCTGTCAGTGCAGACAGAAATAATACTTATTCTAATTTCTTCAGCTCATGATTTCTCTCATTGACCTGCTCAGCAAGAAGTGTGCTCAGATTCGGATAGCTGTATTTGGCTCCATAAGGGGAGAAAAAGGTAATGATCCTTCTCACGTCACATTATTTCTAGCGTAATAAGAAAACTTATGCAGTCAAAAAGGTGTTAGCTCTGTCTCTAAAAACTGCTGCTGTCTGAGATGCTTAGGAACAGTGATTCTGTTTGGAGCGAGCTACTCACTGTAATTTAATGTCTTGAAACTTCCCATGAACTGCTGAGTCTCCTATTTCAATACGAACAGAAAGTTTAAAAGTTATTTCATTATTCAAGCATAGGGTTCCAAAAGTGCAACATGCAAAACTATTACTTCTAAAAGGAGAACCACTTATTTACTTATAAGAAATACTGACCAGGTGGTGATACTCAGCAATGAGCTATTTTGCCAAGAGCTGTTGGGGCATGCTTATTCAATGGGATTAAGCACAGCCTAAATCCTGAGAATTATCTCAGTATCAAGGTATATATCAAATCTAAACACCTCAAGATTTGCAATTCAGTTTAGAAAAGCGGAGAAGCACTAACAGGTGTTTTCTTGCTCTTTCAGTTTTCTGTAATATCCCTTCATTCTTCTGTTTTGAGCCCATTCTCTCCTAACACGGTTCGTAAGATGAAAGAGAGAGAGAAACAATGTTATGTTGAGTCACTTCTAGAAGTTTGGGCATTTAAAGCTGTTTCACCTTCTCTTTTTTTACTGGTATGTTCCTCCTCTTCCACCATAACTTCTAAGGTCCAAAGCATTGACAGATTATAAACAGACTTTGCTTGTATTCATATGTGGCCTGTTTTTTGGTTGTTTGGCCTTTTTTTTTTCCAGAAAAACAGTAAAAATTCTTGTATGTATAACTGCTTGTGCCTAAGGTTTTTTATAAAACAGATATCATAAGTGAAGCAAATCTGAGAGGAAATTATTCCATTTATCAGGTGCATTCATTCTTTTTACAGACAGGACAAAAAGGAACTTGAAAGCATGCCCAACCGTCCTGCCACAAAGAGCAGCAAAGCTGACATTTCTGTCTCGACAAAGCACACAGCAGTCATTTACAGATTTGAACAAATTTCTGTAGGAATCATTAGAATGTCTTAGGACATTTTGTGAGAGAGAGCACGTACAAAATTGAGAAGTTCTTGTTTTGTTTTGGTTAGGAGTTCCTTAATAGAAGCAGGCTAATATGTCTTGTTGCTTTATCACTTGACAAAGCTGCATCTTTTGCTTCAAGCAGTGCTAGTTCAAGAATCAGAAACAAATTTGAAGCACAGAAGTCAGCGTTCTGAGCATGAAATGTGTTTGTTTAATAAAGCCTTCGTACAGTTCAACATTATTTTCTTACTCCTCTTACAAATTATTTGTCTTAGATGAGTGTGTTCTCAGAAATTAGAGGCTTTTCCTCGTCATGTAATTAGTGTTTTAAAAATAAAGCCAGGGTTTTTTATGGTTTAGGAAGTGAGAGAAATACAAGCCATGTTTTTCTAATTATGAGGCTGCTGTAAAAATGCTCTATAAAGCAGATGTACTTTGCAAATTAGAAGTTGGATTCAACCCTTATACTGATTTAAGGGGGTTTCCATTTCATCCTGTAGCACAAATTGTGGCAGCTGAAATCAGGTATGATTTGAATGCAACCCTAAGACAATCCTACCTGTTTGTAAGACTGGGGTTTTTTGAAACTTCTATATCACTAGCCTGTTACTTCCTAGTCTCTCTTGGCTAAGATAATCCATCTTTGCAATAATAGCTTGCAGGTTTTTTAAATGCTGACTACTGTTTCACTTCAGTTACTATATGATGATTTTTGTTAATTAAATTGATACTAGGAATTTCCAACTGGTTAATGCTGCATTGCATAGTCCCACATACTGGTACTGGCTATTTTTTTAGTTAGGTGATGAAACAGTGTAACCCAAAGGGTTTCCAGTGACTTCCCATGTTCCAGAACATTTTTGATAAACATATAAAACCCTCTGTTCTGTGACTTCATCCACTGAAACACGGGGACAAAAAGTGATTAAAAATTGAAATACTGAGGAGTCTGGGTGACTTAGAGAATAAAAGGCTGGCTTTTTACATCCAAATTCTCTTTGGAGATTCAACCTCGGGTCTTAAAAGGAATTACTCTCCTGGATTTCTTCCAATTATACTTAGCACTCAGTGACTCACATTACAAGACCAGGATACCTACTTTGAGGCTCTCAAGGTCTAACTGGCATGTTCGCTTCGGTGAAGTCAGACAGCAAGATTAGGTAGTACGCTCATGATGGCGTGTCCTGCCAACATGAAACAGGTAGCCGCTGAAAATCTTTCCTAACCCTTTTCACATTTTTCAGACTACATTTTAAGCTAATTTTTAATGCTTGTGAAAGATTGTGAAATATTTTGGATAGCAATAGAAGAGCATAGGCTATGACAGTAAGAGTTTCTCTTCACATTGAGTACGCTATGGGGCTACCACAGGAAGGATGTACAGGAAGTTTGGGGTTTGTATCATTCAAACTCTGGCTTCTTTTCTGAAATATCAACAAAGATAACAAGTTTGTGGAATTCTTGTAGTTGGTCTGGGAGGCTTGACTGAGGCAGGCAATCCCCTTCAAGTAGCCTGAGAGTTGTTCAAGTATCAATAACTTTTGTTTATAGTATTCTCTCTGCAAGTTCCCATGGGTTAAAGGGTTCTGAATTTCATTTTCATCTTCCCTTGAGGATGTTTAGACCTTTGTGTTTGTTCAGTAAGCCACCAAACCTCCTCAATATTGATAACAAACTTACACATTATTTTTCTTTCTAGGGGTTTCAGACACATCCAGTCTTTTTCTGTTGGCAAATTTCTGTAGACTAGTATGCAGCTTGCTTTCTTTTCTTTTTCGCTAAAGTGAACGTAATTATCTTATTTTTACACATGGAAAAAATAAGAAATATTGATATGGCTAAGCAGATCCAAAGCCTTTTGAGACTACAAGAAGTATTTCCCTGACTTCACTGAGTTGCGTGAGGCCCTCAACAGCCTTCTCAAGATGTCAAAGAAAGTATGTAGTAAACCCAGGCCTCTGCTTATTCATTTATTATATGTTCCCCTCTTGCCATTTAACTGTCCTCTAGTTTTACTTACAGTAAACTGATTGACAGTGTTTAGTACCATCTCACTAGTTTCAGTAGAGCCGAGTTGTATTTTAGCTGATGAGCTTGTTCCTCATATTTTTCTTTCTTAATAAAACTCTGCAGTAGCTGAAAACAGACAAATCATAGTGAACGCGGATGTGCTTTACAAGGGGACTGAACTTAGAAGGGAGAAAACTCCTTATTAGCTCTTCCAAACTAGCTCTTCCTATGACAAATCTTATTTTGCAGTTAAAGTGCATTATGTGGCTTAAATGCATCCTCTTCTAACATCTGTTGACTGGAAACACACATAACAAACTAGTTATTACTATAGAATAACTATTTAGAATAACTGGGATGTTCACATCATCAAGTATTCTTCATGTACGAAGATGACTCTCAAATTTTATTCCCCAGAAATAAACTAAAAATGTTCCACTCACTTTTTGGAAGACTAAATGGTTAGTTTGAGATTACCAGAATTTTGCTATTAACTTGCTGATGGAGCTGTATGTTTTTCCTGTGTAACTTGTTATAAATTTTGCTATTAGTATTGTATACAGTGTAGTTGAATTTGCTACTACTGTCTGTACTTGTGATGAATACCTAATTTTGATGCATGTTGATCATTCAGCAACTCTTAATCCAAGATAACAAGAAAAAAATGTCCAGGTAATTCTGCTAATTTCAGTGACTATTGAGTAAAAGTAACCATTTCACTAACTGCTGTGTATGGAATTTTCACAAGGTGTGAATTTGGCATGGTTAATATATGCATTTGACTTATAGGTGTGTACATGAGTTCTCAGTGGACATAGAAAAAAGCTGTTTAAAAATTCTGTGTAATCACAAGGTCCAAATTAGGTAGAACCAGCATGAGAAATGTATATCAAATAAAAAATAAGAGTTATCATCGTCATTTTATACAGGAAGCTTGTTGAAAATATCCAGTAGAAACAAGGACATTTTCTATTGAAGGAGGATTTCTCTAGAAAAGTCTATCTGGATGTTATTGAAAGATTGAAAATAAGACTGTTCATCTATTTAAATTCTCTACATGTTTATGCTTTTTGTTACATCATAAAAAAGGAAAATGATCTCCAAGTGAGTACAGAATGAACCATCTTTCCCCGTCTCTGCTTTCCCAGTCATCCTCAGTGTTTGGTTTTGTTTTTCCTTAGTGTCAGAGCAACTTTACTATGTAGAATCCACACTACCAGCAGAAGAACATTTTGTAAAATATAGTCAGAAGGCCAATAATGAGAAAAACTGACAAAGTGAAACTGTGTGGAGAAGTATATTATTTTCACTTTCTTCTTTATTTTAATTTGTTTTTCATTGTGTTCTTCTTAGAAACTGTTCCTTTCACCTCCTTTTTCTTTTTTTTTAGACATTGTAATGGCAAAACAATTGGAGCTTTTGGATGTAATGCTGCTGCCATTAGTTTTGCAGTAAAAGAACTTCATTAATCCTGCTAAGTATAAATTTTTATAAGATCAGAAATTTAGTGATATACTTTGTTATTATCTCTACAAAATGTGGGGTATTTTTTCACCAGTTTTTACTCCACTGGTGAATTGGAAGCTGTTTTCAGGTGAGATGGGGAAGGCTGCTTTTCCTCCCCTCATATTTAAGCAATTAAGGCACATATTCCCAAATGATAAGGCCTTTGCGGTAAATGCAAGAGGCTGGACCAGATGACCCACTGTGGTCCTGTCCAGCGTGAATGATACTAAATATTCTAAGACTTCTGTACACAATCTCAGGTTTAGGACACATTTCAGAATGCAATATAAGCTTGCAATCAGTTCTACTACATTGTCTAGTCATTGAGTACTATACACCAAATAAATAGGCTTTTCAAAATACTTATGTACATATATATACACAACACACATATTTGTTCTTATTTTCTTTCTCTGTGTCCCTGATCTAGTAAGAGGAGTTAAATTATTTAATTTGGGCTGTTTTCCGTGCATTTTACCTTTCCCTGAGCAGTAACAGATATTGAGAGCTCAATGATTAAAAAAAAAACCAACAAACTTCTTAAAAATCATGCAGCTTTAGACTGTCTGTTGAAGAAGAACCTCTCAAAGACAGAGATTGTTAGGCCTGGAATTTGGTATGTAGACACAATGTACTTGTAAGGCTGTTCTGTGTATGATTGTTTACAAACTTTTTATATATTAACAAAATCTCTTTTTCAAAATACTTTTCTTCCTTGTGCATTAGGTTCCTGACCTTCACTGATGTACCCATAGACTCCATTCTGAACACTAAAGTTTACAAAAGGGCAATATTCCTCTTGTATTCAACTTTACGTACATTGACAGGGAAATACAGCACAAACCATTAGTCTCTTTCTGATTATGATAATTTTGCCACTGACTTTTTTCTGTGTTTTTACATGTTACTTACTGAAACTTATCTTCCTTGTTAGCAAAATTAGAAGATTCTCTACCATTCCCAAGACTGGGCATAATTCGTAAGAATTTGCAAAATATTTTGACAGAATTATTACATTGTTGTTATTTTACTGATTAGAGGTATCTGTAGAATACCGATAATGAGCTATTCCTATAAAGTCAGAAGTTACCATTTATTACACCTTAATTCTTCATGTGCCCTCTGCCTTCGCAACTAGCATCCAATAGAGTAGCAACATTATTGCACTTTGGCTGTCCACTGTATGTCCTCTTGCGTTGTTAAAGTAAGTGACGTTGTAGTAAATAGCTTGGCCCAGAAGCGCATGTAGTCCTCAGCACTCAAGTCATTTGGTTGGTAGTAGTATGTTACAGTTGAGTTAACTTGTGTAACCCTCTACATTTCAGTTTGCTTCTTTGCAAAACAAGCAGTGGTAAATATTCTGCAGTCCTGAGGAACAGTGCAACAAATCCTTTTGATAAGATGGTACTAGTAACAGCTTGTACATGTCAATTCTTAACGTTGACTTTTCTAAGTACAAACCTTAGTTTCTGACTTGCTAAGAAATCAGTGGAGTTGATAGTTAATTTTGTTCTTTGAGAGTTTTGCCATCATCTTTACTGGTTGGCTTTTGATCTTATCTTAGGGACGAATATAGTAATCTGAAAAATACATTATCCTGCAGACTGTTATAGGAATTAATATGTATATGTACTTACTGATTTGCTTCACATTAATGGGTTTCTGTGGCTTCTGATGGATATGTCATGGATTAAAATTTTTACACTACACAAACAGCAATAGAACATTATTACTTCCATTCTATTTTGAATCATTTATGGTAAAATACGTGCTTTATGCCTCATTTGCTGCAAAATTTATTTTATTGTAGTGTTTAATTAATGAGTAATTCTGCCATTTGTGGCAAATGGCCAAAACATTATCTTCTATTTTTAGACTGCCACTATTTAGACAAAGTAGATTAGGCAGAATTTATCAATCTAGCATATTCATTAACAGTTTGTGGAAACTGGTGGAGATTTTTCCTTGAGTTATTTATCTCAGGCATTTGTTACAGATGTTAAGTATTTTGAATAGACAATAACTATGTGGCTGCATTTAAAACTAAAAAAGAAGAGAAAGTCTACACTTTTTAATGTAGGAGTAAACCTTCACAGTGTTTTAATGAACAAACAGAAATAAAACAGGTATTGTCCCTTGAGATGCTCTTAAATCAGTCACACTGCTAAACAGCTTTTAAGGGATTCCAGCACTAAATCCTATATAGATAGCAAGAAATGTTTACTTGAGGCAGAA
This sequence comes from Sagittarius serpentarius, assembly GCA_034782735.1. Taxonomy (NCBI): domain Eukaryota; kingdom Metazoa; phylum Chordata; class Aves; order Accipitriformes; family Sagittariidae; genus Sagittarius; species Sagittarius serpentarius. The sequence goes on along the minus strand of JAVKLA010000031.1, from coordinate 6,365,466 downwards.
AAGCTTCAGTAATGCTGTATTTTGGTACCAAAATAAAGACATTTTTCTTTTTTCTTTCCCAGGCAGCTTGCCTTTGGTGAATAAGCAAGCTTAGTAGAGATCAACTGTTGTAGGCTTTTCAGAACTTTTCTCATTCCTTTGCCAGGGTGCGAGTGGGCAGTACAAGGCTGCACAGGACATTGCAGGTTTTGTTAAAGATACATAAGTATGGAAACAACAATTCATTGCTAGTGTTTGTTATTTACTCCTCTAAATACAGTTAGCACCCAGAGGTTTCAAGGCAAAGAATATGCATTTCTAAAACGTCTCTTCTGTATTTATGCTGTGGCTACCACGTTTGTATAAACAGAAAATTACTCCATTCATGCTTTATTAGCTCTTCTTTTGTACCACAGCCTTGACCCCAGTCATCATAAATTGAGAAATAGTGGGGAACTAATGGAGACAGATGGGAATATGGCTTGCCATTTACTCAAATTGGTAAAGTAATTAACCTCAAGGTGCTGGTTTGCAAGAAAAATTGTTGGAATATCTCAGGGCGCTGGTAAACAGACTCCTGCTTTAACCACTTCTGACAACTGCATCATAAACTAGACTTATTCTGTTCAATTGACCTGTCAACGTCTTGAGTCCAAATAAAGATTTGTATTACAATGCACTTGCTGAGAAGTGGGAGAACACTACTGCTGTTTCTTTTCAAATGGGTTGCTGTTCTCTCTCTGCTAGATAGGAGCTGGAATGTCATATATTCATTCTTCAGCCATTATATTCCTTAGAAATCTTCCATTACTGATTGTGTGACAGCTTTGTGACAGCAGATGGTAGTCATTTGGCTTGAGAAAATGAAATGAAAAAACATGGGCCAGACTGACTGGGCTCATTTAGAACAGCAGTGGACAGAGGCCAGATCGAGTTTTTATTTATCGAGGGACATCATGTAATGAAGCCAGTTTCTTTTATTTTTTCCCCTTTCTCTTTTTTCCCCCTGCAGATTGGGTGAATGAGGTAGATTTTCAATGTATTAGTACATAAATCAAAGGCAGTCTTGTAAACAGGAATATTTTATCAAAAAGCCCTCTTCCACGTGACAGCTTTCAAATTCTTCCAAGTTCTTTCCTCATCCATTTTTTTATTCCCCCCTCTGAATTTAATGGAAGCATCTTTTAGATTATTTTGTACACATTATCAGGTGGAATATTATTTTTTCAAAACAGCAAGTTAAATCTTCAGGGGACATTTTGTAAGTTGGCTTACATGGATTCGGTTCAGTAACTGGAAGAGTTTTGATCATTCAAGCTCATGCAGTTCTTTATTTCATATGTTTCGATTTGCAATTGAAGCAGCCATGACAAAAAAAAAAAAAGAAAGATGTTTTTGATATTGTCATAAAATGTATCTGGAAGGCATATATCAAGGGAACATACAGAGTAATCCTCATCTGGAGTAAATACAGCCATTCAAGACAGATGAAAACTGGAAACATAGTATGGTATCTCAATTTGATGAAAACTCAGTTGGTTCAGAGCATTCAAGGAGCACTCATTCGTAACTTCTGCTCCCCTAATTTATCCACAGATGCCTACAATGGCATCCAATAACGCCTTGCTGCATGATGCTGATTCAGTGCCGTTATGACCACAGTAATTTAAACAATTTATTTAGGTACTTGTTTTTATGGATTTCAGGATTTTAGGAAACTAACGTAGTTCCAGGTGAGTGGAATAATAAATTTTAAAATGCACTTTTTGTTCTCAAATACAAATTTTTCAGTAAATAATCATTTTCCTAATAATGCTCCCTAAAATTAAATTTCTCAGTAGGCATTGTGATTTAATAGTTCATGCATTTTATATTCAAGGTAGTCCTCTTTGAAATGTGTTATGAGTTCAGAGACTGTGCCAAGGATAATTTGTCAGTGTCACCTGCACTGGTGCGTTTCCATCATTGGATTAAAGATTTGTTAATGTGTAATTGATAAAGAAAACACCAAGCAGCATTTTGCAATGATAGGTAGTGGTTTAGAATAGCATTTTATATTTTCTCCTGACAGGCATAACATTTTATGGTTTTTTTAAACCAATGTGTTCATACAGACAGAAATCTCATTGAGTTCTTTGATCAGTCTTTCTCAGTAACTGTGTTGGTGAGTTCACAGCACCTAATCCATGTTATCAGTCAGAGTCAGTGATTTTTAAATCTATGGTCAAACTATACTCTATTTCACAACCTCTCAAAAACAGGCACAACAACCTGTGGAAAAGTGGTTAAACCAATAGCACTTGTAATTGAGGGGATAGAGTTCAGAAATTTTTTTAATTCTTGGAAGATATGCAGGTTAAACATATTTGTTACCTGTGTTGTTTTCTTCTGGTTTTGAACATTTTAATTTATAATCAGACAAGAAGAACAGATGTAAGAGCTGTAATTTAATAATTTTATTGCTATCTTTGTATATTTTGAAGAATTAGGTATTGTACTCTTGGGAAGCCATATTTTATGCCTAGTTGGAAAAATGAATTATGTAATAATATGCAAAATGTGAAGTTTTAGAACTTCGCTACTGAGTAAGGCATATAAACTAATGATCTAGTTAAAGTCCCTTGTGCACCATAATAAATACGGACTAAATTTGTCATTATAGCTTTAGACAGAGGTTTCAGGCTACAGATTTAATTATATCCTTTTTTAATATTCATACTTCTAAACTGCATAATTCCTTTCTACTGTAAAACTGAGTGCTATATTAAAACAAATAAAAATGGCAGATTACTAAATAGATATTAACGTGGAGTCAATAAGCATTTAATTTCTGTAGAGAACACAGCAAAAAAGAAGAGTGTAAGCTTCATGTTTCTCAGATCTTTTCTCAGATGCCCATCGTTTGTACGGAGAGACTGCCTCTTGTTTTAATGCTGACTTTTGTTACAGAGGTTAATTAGTTATTTATGGAACTCATAAAGGACACAGGGGCAATACAGGAATACCTTTTGTTAGCCATTAAGAAACAACGATTATTGAAAAGCCTAATTTAGTCTCCATATGATACAAGAGTTAGCTGAGACTAGCTCATCTCACATTCAGTCAACGCTGCTTAATGGTGTCCGAATATTGATGACGATTAATAATGGCTGAATAAAATACCATCACATTAGAATGTTTATTCCATTCCTTCTGTCTTTGTAACAAATGCTCTATTGGCTTGAATTTAAAGACTTTGTTTCCTTTACAATATACAGTTGACCAGATTCTCAGATTAGGGTCATCAATTAAAGCTCAACTTAAAAAACTAATAACTTTTCCATCCACTTTCATATTCCTACAGGCACATGTTAAGTAAATGAAGAGAGAAAAGAACTATATCTAAATTAATGAGTCTTGTCCCATTCTTTCTCTTGGGAAGGCCCTTAAACGCAACCAGAGCAATGAAGAAGTACAAAGGTAGCAACAACAAATGTGAAGATAAAAAGGAGGAAGAGCAGTAACGTGCATTTTGATGAGGGATAAGCAGAGAAGAAATAATATTTTACGGGGAACTAGAAAGGAAATTCAAGCCAAACAATGAATTAGTCAGTATAGTTCCTAATAATTTACAATTTGGATTGGCTCAGTTGGGAAGAATGGGTTCCGAAGAAGCTAAGGAAGAACCGTGTACTCCTTTGGGTAAAGTCACCGTGGGTTAGTTCGTCCCTTGTATACTGAGTAAAATACTGAAGTTAGCTGATAGGTTTGAGTTAGTCACATCCAGGGCTCAAAAATAAGTGTTTCATCTAGCAGACAGAGCTGGTGTTGGGTGTGAAAAAGGTGTTTATGACTTTCAAATCAACAATGAAGGTCTTTTTGATTTCTCACTGCCTGCCTAAATGATCCTATTTCTTGTTTTTCCTTTGCTTGCAAATGCTCTAGGTAAGAGAAAAGCTAATAGTTTCTGAAGAATAAAATTGCTTTTGTTAAAAAAGAAAAACATTCTATGGGTGATTGCAGCATATTTTTCATGTGGCTTTCAGATATGGATAGTGAATGATCTTGGGTTAGTTTTGCTTTATTTTTTTCTATTATCTAGTATTGTAATTATTATTTCTTGTCTTGCTTATCCATACTAAAATGCTCTTATTTTATCAGAGGGCATATTATAAACATTTTTACATATTTATACATTTTCTTATTATGCAAATTGCCAAGAGCTATCACAAAGGTGAAGGACAGTTAAGAAAAAAGGTAAGAGGACTTTTCTAGCAGACGGTCATTCAGTAGATGTACAAAGGACATATTTCTTCAGTCTCAGAACTAAAATTGTTAAAGTCATCGGAGCATTTCTGTAGGGATATTACTAGCTGCTCCTGGGATGGGCTGAAGAAGGGGGAAAAAAGCTGTTTTCAAGTTAGTCCCTTGATTTAGTTATCTGCTAAGGCTGGCTGAAATAGCAACATTTTCAGTGTTATTTTATGAATACAGTTTTTTCTTACTACTGAGTTATCAATAATGGTAATTCTGATCATATTCTCTTGACTTTTTTAAAAAATACAAGCATTTTCCTATTATATTTTTTAAAAAATATAAGCATTTTCCTATTATAGGGCTAAATATTATAATCATGTAGCCACATAAAAGTGCAATTGAAAGTTCAGAAATCATTTCAGAGTGCCTATGAAATATTTCAAAACACTAGTGATATGGAAAGCTGCAAGTTTATATTTAAACAAAACCAAGGTAATAGTCATAATCATGTTTACTGTGTCATTACCTAATTATTGACCAAGAAGGAGGTCAATTGTGCCAGATGTTGGGTGAATACAAAACAACACAAAGGCGTCTCCTAAGAGCTTACAGTTTAAGTTGTAGGAAATAAAAAATTAGAATTAAAATTTTCAAATTTGGGGGGGGTATGACACTTAAATGTCAAGGATCCCCCCAGCATGACTATTAAAACTGAAGAATTCTGACAAGAATTGAATCTATCACTCAAGGATGAAAAGTGGCATAAATTAGGGACAGATGACCAGGCAGTCAGATTATAGTCTACAGCTTAAAGCATTTTAGAATTATTAACAAGCTTTTTTGAAGAGGCATCATGGCTTGCGATTTAAGAACTCCACCTTCTGTTGGTACTGCTCAATATATGAAAGCTTAAATATACATCATTTTGGCCATGTCTAGAGTTTGCAGACTTTTGGCAAAGGAAGTGAATTAAATGCAATTCATTATAAAGGTGGGCTTCAGATTGACACTACCATCTGCACATAACAAAGCTGTCCCATTTACAAAGTATGCAGATACTATCAAAGCAAGGACCATGGAACTAGCCTGACATACAGAAAGAGGATGCTATACTATTAGCCCAAAAGTGAGTAAAAAGAGGTATTTATTGCTCAGGGGTTGTACTTAAGCATTAGAAAAGTGAATTTCATCTATTATGATCAGAGTCCATTCCAAATCTCTCCTGCATGGTAGCATATGCATCCCATGGGATATGTATCAATTCTGAGGAGTTTCAAGATATTTTACATCTTTTCTTAGACAGTAATGTAAAGCACACCAAAATTTAACATAATTTTATTTTCGCTTTGGTTCGCATTTGTTTCTCTTTGGTTTTATATCCTCTAGGCTCTGCCTAATTTTTTTTGTTTTCATGAATTTGTTTCTGTTTTCTTACATTATGTTATTTTTCTGTAGTTAGTCTATACTGTGAGTATGAGACAATATACAAGTACAGGACAGAAAAAAATTTATTCTAATTGTCATGCCATTTTCTATTTCAATGGGAAAATCTGACATCTGCCATACCTCAAAAGTCAGAAGGAAATGCTTAAGTGCATTTCTCCTCTGTGAAAAAATTAAATGGTTAATGTGTTCAGGCAATGCTAACACTGGTTCTGGTCTGAGATCAGCATGACATTTACTATGATATTTTGTCTGGCTGTTTCTATTGGTTGATACTTATGACTTTCAATCAAAAAATAAAGCCTAACAATTTTTTAGGAGAGTGACTTTGGAAGCCCTGCTGAACATATATAAGTTGGTGACTGTCTTCCTCACCAAGTCAAATGTCTGTCAACCAGGAAATAACTTTAAATGTGCTGAACATGATTAAACACTACACCAGTGTTCCTCCCTGAGTGTCAGGTCTTTTCCAGGGTCACCTAATTAGAGTTGTTTACGACAGCCATTTGCCTCCACCTGTCCTGTTAGTGATGGTAAACAGCTCTTCCTCGCATGGAACAATGGGTCAGCCAGATAGCCACAGAAAAAGAGCTGAGCAAAGGGAGAGTATCTCCAGTGCCCTGACACACAGTAGAGTTACTCCGGCTCAGAGCAGTTGGTATACTTTCCTAACAGTTATATTTCCATGTGGCTTTGTCTGACCATAAATACCATCTTCTAGAGCTATACTGATTTTCTGGTAACTTCTGTTACTGCTCTTTGGAATGGAACAGAATGAATGTCTCACCAACGAGCTCAAAAATACCTTGGTATTCACTTAGTAATGATGGTTCTGATATCCTGTTGCCAAGGTGTAACATCCCCAGCCTGTAGTGTATCTCCTTGGGCATCCAGGGACAGTCAGATAAACTGTTCAATTCACAACAAACTCCTTGGGTGGATATTCTTATAAGTCCTTTCTTAGGGGTAGCATTTTCTCATTTTGGCATTTAGCTTCAGCTGTATGAAGGATTGTGTAATGATCCCAATATAGTCAACGAGAGAGGAAGGTAGGTTACAGGATTAAGAGCAGAAGCCTGTCTTGCAGTCTCTGCATCTTCCCTCTCTGTCCACTGATAAAGCCTAGGGAGCTGAGATGCCTAACTTCAATACTTAAAATCTGATGTTTATTTTAGTCAGTATAAATGCCACTCTTTAGGTGTCCTTACGGTCTTACTGGTAAATAGCTGGTGTGCTGAGAATTTGCACTTGTGCTCACTATAAACAAACCTTCCTATGTACTCAAGTACTGGTCTACTAAAAATGGTCTGCTAGTGCCCTGTGCCTTGGGTGACAATGACAAGCCTGAGACTTTCTGCTGGCACGTAAGAGATGGAGAATGTTAAATGGAAACTAAAAAGTCACTCATAAGCCTTGTTCTAATGCATCTCTCTCTGACAGAAGCCACAGGTGTCAAGTCTGTGGGCACTGGAGGGAAGTGCCCACTTTCCACTTACAGAGCATCATCCTACATTTCGTTTCAGCAGAGAGAGTGTCTTTCTCAACTGAAACAGCATTTGCAGCAGAAATCAAGTGAACATCTTGTAAAATTGTCACCCAGGAGGTGCCATTTCATCGTTTAGGCGCGTCCTGTTTCCTAGTGTAACAGTAAACGTAGCACAACTAAATGAAAAAAATGGCAGGTTTGTGTCAAAAAATGTAGCAAGATATCAGTTTGAGTAGTCCCTTTCCCAAAGAGAGGGGGAAGGATGCAAGAGGGAGTAGTTTCAATAGGGAGAAATGTTCCCCTCTCCTCCACAATAAGCTGTCAGCTGCTGAATCTGTGTTATTTTCAATTAGGCTCATCTGATGCCTGTGCATACAGGAGACATATGTCACTTTGCAAGAGACACTGTGAGCTCCCTAGGTTAACAAAGCCTCCAGTGCCATTGACTTAAGCAGCAAATAGCTCAGCATTATTACGGTTCTCATTTTAAAAGTATTTTTAGGCCTTGCTATTAAAACATTGTTCATGCTAAGAATGAGCCAGTGGGATGGGGTTTTACTAAGCTTCTCATATGTACATAAAATAATGTCTTCATATAAGAAAATAACCTGCAAACAATTATGTATGTGAGTAAATTTACTCTTTTCAGCAAACCCAAGGGTTTGATCAACTGAAGTCTAAAAAAATCAACCCTAAAAATACTTCCTTTTTAAAGTCTAAATATGCTTAAATGAGTTCACTTAGCATCATGGGATATGGGTGAAAATAATGACCACATGAAAAGCTTTAACAAAGAATACATTAATTGAAAATACATGAAATGTTTTCTTCTAAAAAGTTAGTTTTGAATCATTAAGTGCATATAATTTCATAAATATCATATGTAAGCAGGGCTCATTCCTGTGATTATTCTCTGAGGCATTCATTCTGTGGTGCTGCATGAGTCCTTCTATACAGAACATCATCTCATTTGGCTAAATACTGACTGCTTGATTTTTTTGTGCACTGACTATACTAAATAACAGCTTTCTACAGCATTTGTCAAGCTCATGTGAATAATCCAAGTCAGTGTTCCTGGATCTTGATGAATTTCTCAAGTTATAGGGACTGAAGTGGCTAGTGGCTCATCTGCACGAGTCAGATGTCACCTGCTACAGATTAAAAAAGATCTTTTTGTATCTGAGGAAGAGACTTGTCCTTCTGCTTCACTGAGCTGAACTTTGTGTTTAAGTTCCCATTTTAACATGACTCAAGACATGGAATCTGGCAGCTTCTTTATCATTTACCCACATTTTGCCTTTTCCCCATTCCCAAAACTGTCGTCTTTCTTCCCTCCACTAGAACAGACGTTGTTTTCACCTTTCTAGTTTGATCAGCTTGCAAGCAGATGTTCTTATGTAATTTTTAATTAATTGATTTCTTCCTTGGAGGGTTTTGGTTCGTCTGTTTTAAGAAGATACCTTAACTTTAAGAAAAAAAAAAGAAGAAAAAAAAGCACATTTGCTTGTTGCCTTGTGCACTTCAAAATGAAAATATAGTAAAACATGTCAGTGAAATTAAAGCAACTCTGAAATTGGTAGAAAAAGTTTATACATCATACCTGCAAATACCTTAGCTAAAATGTATCCATTACATATGCCGTTTGTATCAATGTCATTGCACCTCCCTGCTAGTTGCCCTTGTCCATCCTGAGTTCAAGAGTTCCACAGTCCCACCCGACTGCTCTTTCTGCCTCCAAAACAGAGAACAGGAGGAATGGAGTTTGAGAAATAAGAGAAAGATGTCTGAAGGTAGTACTCTCCTCTGTCTTCTTCCTTTTTTGGGGGGCTTTTGATGTTCTTTTCTTTAGTCAACATTGAAGGAATGAGGTTGTAATGAGACGTAACATTAAGGCCTTGATTCACTTAGCAGAAAGACAAGGGACAGTTTCTGTTGTTATGTAGGCCCCCAAGATAATGCATTTTCCAAGCACAAAAAAGCCTTTTTCTGCTAAGGACTGTTGAGGGCCTGGTAGTCAGAAAAGTTAATCTCTTGTAGGCTATAATCTTCTGTTGCATCGCTTGGCCTGTGGACATATTTCCTCTTCCATTCTTTGATCATGCCGGTTAAATGGGCTGCACGTCAGCTGACTGCCAGCACCATCATCTTGTCAGAACTACCCCAACTTGACCCACCAGCCAGTCCACTGATATGAGCACTGCCAACTGTATTTCATTTAAGATGAGCTTGGTTACTTAAACAGAGGAAATGGTAAGTTCTTGCCATCTCTCCTTAATTTAACTGAAATGCCTTTTAGGGAAAGTTCATTTGTTTTGCTAGCATGATAGAAGAATAATTTTGGCTGGAATGGGGTAGGGAAGGAGATAAGCAGCTAGAAGCAGCCTTTCAGATAACACAGCTAGGATTTAAAAAAAGATGTATTCATCATCTCACACAATGGATTATGTGTGATTATACTCTCCTAAATATATGAAGATCTGTAACAAGCTTATTTAGATGTTTATGAGCCAGAGCTCTGATTGGGGTTCTCTAGCATTTTAAATGTGAAAGACTTCTTGAGGAAATGGTTTTATAACAACAAGCATGATGTATGTCTGAAACTCTGCAAAACAAAATTGGGTACGCTTGTGTACCAGTCCAGACTGAAATGAAAAAGTCATCTCACAAGTCCTTTCACATCCGCTTTTCCAGGTTTGCTTCTATCAGCAATAAAGTGAGAACCCCAAGCCAGAACAAATCAATTTACACAAATGGCTAATAACAACCAGCCCCTTCCCGGAACAATTTCAGGGAGCAGCAAAGAGAGAGGACGCTCCTTTTCCCTTGAAGGCCTCCTTCACACTAGCTTTTCAGCTAAGATTGGACACATGATAAGTAGGAGCACTTTTACGCTGGAGCATCTTTATACCCTGGCATAAGTATAATTGGACATAAGATATCACGAGAGAAGAGAACTCCATTCTGTGAGGAGAGACTGAAGTATTTCCAGCACTAAAGCTATGCATCTCTGGACACAAAGAAGCTAAAATGTTTCAGTCCCTAACTAAAACACATAGAAACTTTGTCTTTTTAACTAAAATCCTTTTAGAAAACCCATCAGCACACATAAAACCTGTAGAATCTGTAACTTTACTATGTTTTTCCACTTCTGTGCCTTTAAAATATATAATCCTTTGTTTTATCTAAACTGTATTGAATCTGCCTGTGCTGCTGAGGAAATGTATTTATCATCCTTGAAGTGTGTGTTACGTACCTGCTTGCCATTCCAGAAGGCAGTAATAAATAAAAGATAACTAATTGTTTAGTGGCTGACCTGACAGAGAGGAGATACTGGGTCAGAGAGGACCAATCCTACATAAATGGCCCTGGCAGTGTGAAAGGGTATAAGCTGCATTTAATTCCTGGACTTTTTGAGGACTGGTAGGAGAGATGTGCTGTGTGTGTCGTACAATGAGAGTGAGATTCGGTAACTAAGCTCATCTGGATAATTAAATTTTTTTGTACGATATATATTTATAGAGTAGGCAGTGAAGTCACCTATGTATAGAATCGTAGAATTGCTTAGATTGGAAAAGACCTGTAAGATCATCTAGTCCGACCGTTTAACCTAGCACTGACAAGTCCCCCACCAAACCATATCCCTAAGCGCTAGATCTACACACCTTTTAAAAACATCCAGGGATGGGGACTGCGCCACCGCCCTGGGCAACCCGTTCCAATGCCTAACGACCCTTTCAGTAAAGAAATTCTTCCCAATATCCAGTCTAAATCTCCCCTGGAGCAACTTGAGGCCGTTTCCTCTTGTCCTATCGCTTGTTACTTGGGAGAAGA